>CM046674.1:32089372-32689372 GCA_025594165.1 Tamias sibiricus
AATAAATAAGACAAAGGTCCATTGGCAACTAAGAAATACTTTCTAAAAAAAGAGAAGAAGATAAAAGAAAAGGCCAGACTTCTTCACAAGGACTCAGACTTTTCACTTCTGCCTGCAAGTGTCCCCTAGGTGGCTCAAGGCAAAACTAAAGACGTGGCATCTCTGCCTCCATGGTGCATACGTCTCCTTTGCTCTGAACCACCTTGGATTCCAGGAGCGACGGGTCTGATGGAGAAACGTCTTGTGCTGAGTTGAAGTGACTCCACAGAAGCAGCCACTCTCTTGTGCTGGACAAACCTTGCCTGACCAAGCCTGAGATCGTCATGGACAGACCACACCTGCTCAGGACCACCTGCTTTGGCAGCTGTGAAAAGCCTCCAGCTGTGCAAACCTGACCTTGCTTTCATTCCCCTTTCTACAAAACCTCAAAGTCATTGTCAGCCACTGGAAGACAGAGCTAAGGATGAGTGAGGGTCCCCTTGTCTTCCTGCTTAAAGTTCCTTTCCTGCTTTTCACTATTACCTTCTCTGTGCATGTTTTGTGGGGGAGGGAAGCTAGTGATCAGACCTGATTTGGGGGATCTCCAGAGTCAGGCCTCTGACCTGGGACTCCAGAAACACTTTCACTTGGAGATCATCTACTGACATTTTAAGAAACTGCTTCTTAATTACTTTCATCTTTCCTTTGGCTTTCTGTAGCTTTTACTTTATACAAGCAAGGCAAACCACCTCCCAAGTCCTGCCTGGAGCAGCCTGGGAGCAGGACAGGGGGCAGGAAGCCTTCCTACAGGAGGGACTGTCGCTCAGCCTCTTTTTTTTTTTTTTTTGGTACCTGGTGAAGGGTGAAAATCACACTGGGGCCAGTTGTGCAGCCGAGGGATTTATTCACCAGCCTTTATGGCTGGTTAAGGGTAGAAAAGGAATGGGGAAAGGGGAGTCAGGGAGAAGGAAGTGTGCAAGCTCAGGAAGTGTGCAAGCTCAATAAGTGTGCAAGCTCAGGAAGTGTGCAAGCTCAGAAATGGAGATGGGAGTATGGTCGCGCCGGCTGTGGTCTCTGGAGCTATCAGCTAGGGCAGCTGCCGTCGGGCTGGAGACGGCGGGTAAGTGTGCAGTGGTTGCCTCTTCTCCGTCTCCGACGTCTCTCCGGCTCGTTGCCTCTCTCTCTTCTCGTCGGCTTTTTGTCTCGCTGGCTCTCTATCGTGTTGCTTTCTTCGGTGTCTGGCTCGCTGGCTGGCTCTCTGCTCCTCTGTCTGGCTCACCAACTTTGAATGGACCGGAGTTTATATAAGGCTTACTGGTGGGGGGTACCAGAGTGAACTTTAAGCCTATTGGCTCCTGCTCGTGGTGTGAGGGCAGGCTTCAAGCCTATTGGCTCCTGCCCAGGGATGATGAAACATCCTGCCCAGAGAGCAGAGCGTACTTTTGACCCTCTGTCTGTGGAATAGTGTGAACTTTTGATGACCTGAAAGCCTATTGGCTCCTGCCCATGGGGTAAGGGCAGCCTTGAAGCCTATTGGCTCCTGCCTGGGGATAATGAAAACCTCCTGCTCAGAGAGCAGAGCAACCATTTAGCCCTCTGCCTGTGGAACAGGGTGAACTTTTGACCCTTTTCTGTGGAACACGCAAGCTTTTGGTGACCTTTAAGCCTTATCCATCTAACGTTCCCCCTTTTTTGTTTTCTTAGGAAGCGGGGCATCATGTGTTGGTATGGCTACTTCCTGCTGAAACAGGGTGACATGGGGTGTTATGAGGGAATATGACAAGACAGGTAGGTATGCTTAAAGGCAACATCTTACAACAAAGACAAAGAGGGAGAGAGGGATTATTGTCCATCGGCTTGTATTCCATCAACAGGGCTTATGGGGAAGAGGCCAATGGAGAGCAGGAGGCCCATGAGCAAAGTATATGTCTCTCAGAGCAAGCCATTCAGGGTATAGCTGATCCGATAAGCTCTGCCTCGAGGTGATGAGAAATAACAGGTGATCCCTAAGGAGAAACTGGTTAAAGGTTCAGAACAAGAAAGATAAAAACATTAAAGGAGCCGGGCGCGGTGGCGCACGCCTATAATCCCAGCACTTTGGGAAGCTGAGGCAGGAGGATCGCGAGTTTCAAAGCCAGCCTCAGCAATGGCGAGGCACTTAGCAACTCAGTGAGACCCTGTCTCTAATAAAATACAAAAAAGGACTGGGGATGTAGCCCAGTGGTCGAGTGCCCCTGAGTTCAATCCCCGGTACCACAAAAAAAAAAAAAAAAAAAAAAAAAAAAAAAAAAAAAAAAAAAAAAATTAAAGGTTCAGAACAAGAAAGAAAACATTATTTTGAGTCATCCTTTTGTGGATCCTCAGCCGGTTGAGCAGCTGGTTTCAGCCTGGAGATATGAATCCAAGATGTCAGGTTCCCTGAGGTTTCATGAAGCTTAGCAGCTGTGGGTATGCACAACACAACCTGGAAGGGGCCTGTCCACTTTGGGGCAAGGGAGGCTGCTCTCGTGTCCTGGGGAAGGGAGAAATATACCCAAGAACCAGGTGTTAATGGGAATGAAGTGGAGAGTCTACCTGGGTCCGGCAGGATGCAATCTTGGCATGCCCATAGCTGATGTCTGATGAAGGATAAAAGGGGAAGAGAGAGGTCTTTAGGCAAGGGTCCTTGAATTGGGGAAATTCCGGGTGGAAGAGCTGGCCATCCAAATATAACCTCAAAAGGGGATAGTGAGGAAGGTTTTTTGGGGAGAACTCGGAGCCTAAAGAGGGCAAGGGGAAGTAGCTTGACCCAGTCTAGGTGCAGCTCTAGAGAGAGTTTTGTCAAACTGTCCTTAAGGGTTCTATTAGTTCTTTCTACTTTCCCTGAAGACTTGGGGTGATATGGGATATGAAAATGCCAAGGAATGTTAAGAGAAGTCGATATATTTTGGGTGACATGAGAGACAAATTCAGGCCCATTGTCAGACCGGATGGACGTGGACAACCTGAAGCGGGGAAAGGTTTCTGAGACTAAAATAGAAGCTACTGTGGAAGCCCTTTTGTTGGTCAGTAGCCCCCGTTCTTTCCATATCACTGAATGAGAGAGTAAAATATGATAGATGTATTTTGAGTCTGTGTAGAGGGAGAGGTTTTGGTCAGCTGCTAATTCAAAGGCACGAATAACAGCTGTTAGTTCTGCCTGTTGGTTTGTGGTGTTGGGAGGGAGGGGTGCTGCCTTGATAACCCCTGATAGGGAGACAATAGCATAGCCAGCAAAGCATTGCCCATCTTTAAGGAAAGAGCTGCCATCCATGAACCAGATTAGGGAAGGATCAGGAAGTGGTCCTTCTTGAATGTGGGAAGGGTGAGGGATTAAAGCCTCGAGCATCTCTACACAATCATGTTCTGGGGGCTTGGAGGAGACTGGGAGGAGGGTAGCCGGATGTAAAGAGGAGCAGGGTGGAAAGAGATTGAGGAATCATGTAGAAAAGAAACAAGGAGAGAGAGAACGCAACAGGGCGGGAGGGTTTGAAGGCTCTTATAGGTCAGTAAATCTTTTAAATGGTGAGGAGAGGCAACACTAATATGGGCACCAAAGGTCAGCTTTTTTGATTCTTGTAGAAGTAGGTAAGCAGCATCCAGAGCCCAAAGACAGGGGGCCCATCCACGAACAGTGGGATCAAGTTGTTTAGAAAGGTAGGCAACGGGAGCAAAAGTGGAGGCCTTATATTGACCTAAAACACCTAGAGCCAGACCCATCATATCATGGACATAAGAAGGTCTGGGAGGTGAAGAGCTGGAGCCTGTAATAGTGCCTGCTGCAGATGCTTAAACTCGGCCTGAATGCTTTCAGTGAGGGGCTTTTCCTTAACTCCCTTAGCTGCCTCATATAGGGGTTTTGCATAAAGAGAGAAATTGGGAATCCAGGCATGGAAATATCCCGCTAGCCCTAGAAAGGAAAGAATCTCTTCCTTTGTCTTGGGACATGGGAGAGCCTTGATGAGGGCCTTTCGGTCTAGGGTAATGGCCTTTGATTGATGGGAGATCTGAACTCCTAAATAAACTACCTGGGTCTGGGCAAGTTGATGGGATGGGGAAACGCGATACCGTGAGAAGCAAAAAAATTCAGAAGGGTGTAAGAGTCTTCATGAGCTGTGGAAAAGGAAGTGCTGCAGAGGAGGTCATCTACATGTTGCAGAAGAGTGGAGTCAGAAAACTCAAGATCCTTGAGGTCGGCAGCCAGTGTCTGTCCAAAGATATGAGGGCTGTCGTGAAAACCCTGAGGGAGGACTGTCCAGGTCAATTGTTGGGACCGTTGAGTATCGGGATCAGTCCAGGTAAAAGCAAAGAAGTCTTGTGATTCCTGAGCTAAAGGGACAGTGAAAAAGGCATCCTTGAGATCAATGACTGAGAAATGGGTAGATAGAGAATTAGGGGAAAAAATCATAAGGATTCGAGACCAGAGGGTGTATGGGCCTGACAGCCTCGTTGATGAGACGAAGATCTTGGACTAGCTGATACGACCCATTGGACTTCTTAACCACCAATACGGGAGTATTATAAGGGGAATGAGTGGGTCGGAGAAAGCGTTTCCTCAGGAGGTCTGAGATAATAGGTTGGAGACCTCTTAGGCTAGTGGCCGGAAGTGGGTACTGGGCTTTGTTGGGGTAACACTAAGGGTCTTTAAGGTGTATGTGTACCGGGTTACAGCGAGCAAGGAAGGGAGTCTGAATGTCCCAAACTTTGGGGTCTACCAGATGAGCAGGGGCAGGGTAACAGGAGGTCTTTTTAGGGTTATCAACTTCTAATATGGTGAGAAAAATGGAGTTGCAGATGGAGTGAGACGAGTTGGGGAGTACAACTGAGCGAGGCAGGTCAAAGATATCTCGGCCCAGTAAAGGCACGGGACACTGAGGCATTACTAGAAACTGATGAGCGAAGGAATGGAGGCGGAGGCGGCAAGACAGCATGGGAGTCTGCGGGGGTGCATGGTGTGTCCCTCTACCCTGACAATGGGGGACGATATGGTGGTGGGCCCCCAAAACTCCCTCAAGACCGAGAAAGTGGTTCCTTTATCTATTAGGAAATTTATGGGGCGACCATCAACAAGAACGGTGACCCTAGGCTCCTGTGTGGCAATGTCAACTGTCAGGAGGGGAACCCCTGGGCCCCGTCTATCTTCTGCAGCCAGTCCCAGCAGGCCGGTTTCACGACTGGTCCAGTCCCCCTGTAGGAACTGGGGCAGTTGACAGCCCAGTGGCCCATCTTGGAGCATTTAGGACATGGGCGTGTAGGAGGCCTGGGGTTGGGGCAAGCTCTAGCCCAGTGTCCTTCTTTCCCACACCTGAAACAGGGCCCTGGAGGTTCCCTCTGCATGGGGTAATGGCCCCCTGTTTGTGAGGCCCGAGAGTCGGAGCCCCGTAAAGGCTGGGCCAGCATTTGAAATTCTGTTCGTTCGGCCTTTTCATATTTCTGAAACCTGCGGCGTTCAGTATTCTCATCTCTATTATGATAGACCTTAAAGGCTGTGGCCAAGATCTCGGTCTGAGGTGTTGCAGGCCCCTGTTCTAATTTTCTCAATTTAACCCTTATGTTGGGGTAACTTTGGGACAGAAAGTAAGTCATAAGGACCTGACGTCCCCCTGGAGATTCAGGATCTAAATCGGTGTATCGTTGGAAAGCTTTTGTCAGCCGAACAAGAAATTAAAGGGGTCTCTTCCCTTTTCTGCATGATTTCCTGCAGCTTGTCAAAATTAACAGCCTTTTGTGCTGCACGCTTAAGACCAGCCAGTATACAAGTGGAAAATTGATCTCTCATGGCCACGTCCCCTGGGGAATTATAGTCCCAGTTAGGGTCCCTTTCAGGAACAGCCTGAGGTCCAATGGGATGGTTAGGGTTGGTTCTATGGTTCTCATCAGCATGGGCCCTTGCCTGCTCCCAGACTCACCTACGCTCCTCAGGAAGGAGGGTGTTTGCCAGAATCATATATATATCATGGAAGGTGAGGCTATAAGCTTGGAGGACCCACTGAAATTCCCTGATGTATGCAGTGGGGTCAGTGGTATAAGAGCCCGTTTCTCAATTTGCACTACTTCGGTCATTGAGAAGGGAACATGGACACGGACAATTCCTTCTGGACCCTTCACTGGGGATTAAACTCAGGGGCACTCGACCACTGGGCCACATCCCCAGCCCTTTTTTGTATTTTATTAGAGACAGGGTCTCACTGAGTTGCTAAGTGCCTCGCCATTGCTGAGGCTGGCTTTGAACTCGCGATCCTCCTGCCTCAGCCTCCCAAGTGCTGGCATGTGCCACCGCGCCCGGCTCCGCCTCTTAAGGCAGGAAGAGAAGACGCCCCCCCATCCAAGGTGCCTCATCGTGCGGGTAACCCTCTGACCCCCTCTCCCAGGGTGTCACTGATGTCCTCTCCCTCCTCCCAGCATGCATTTATGTGCTGGGGCTGCCAGAACGAAGCACCACAAGCAGGTCCCACAGAACAGCAATGTGTCATGGGACAGTTCTGGGGTCTCCAAGTTCAAGACCAAGGTGTCAGCAGGGCTGGCTCCTTCTGAGGGCCAGGCGGGAAGGATCTGCGCCAGCGTTCCATCCCAGATCCTGGCAGTTCCTTGCCTTGTGGCTGAGTGACTAATTGTCACATGGTGCGGTCCCCATGTGTCTATATCTCCGTGTTCCAACGTCCCCTTTTTACGAGGACACCAGTCACAGTGGACTGGGCCCTGCCCTCATGACCTCACGTTAACTCTGCAAAGACCCCTGTCTACAAACAAGCTCACGCCACGCCGAGGCGCCGCTGTCTAGGAGTCCGATGCCTAGATTTAGGGTCAGAACTAAACAGGGGCCCGGCAGCCTCCAGACCCGTGTCAGCTTCCCCAGTGAAGGCCGGGCCCTGCTGCTGTGGGGCTGTCTCTGCTACGAGGCTGCTCTGTCCCTTCCAAGCAGTCTGACTTGGTGCTGGGGAGGTAAGGGCTGTATCCAGGACCGCGTCACAGATGGTGTGTCGAAAAGCTGTGCTTTAATACCTTCTCAGAGGCCCCGCTCCCCACCTCGCCCCAGCCCAAAGTCTCATGTCATCAGGGGCCCGTCTGCTCTCAGCTGGGAGGGGAGAGGATGCATCTGTAATCATCTGAGCCACAGGGACTGGGGGAGGTTTGGGGGTATGGGGACAGAGCAGGAAGAGGCATCAGGTGACCAGGCCCGCATCTGGGCTCCGACGTGCCCAGAGACACGCAGCAGCCGGTGACCGCTGAAGTCATGGCTCTCCTTAGGCAGGGTGTTTTCTGAAGGTGATTTAGAAGGTTCCAGAGGACACGCCGTGCGTGTGTCCCACGCCTGTTCCTTCTCATTATGCAGAGTGGATAACCCCAGCCCATCTTCGCTTCCGGAGACAAGAGCTCGCAGGGGCCAGGCGCGGCACATCTGTTCTCCAGGCAAACCTGGAGAGCATTTAATCGTGCTCCCCGGACGCCCCACGTCCATCTATCTCCTGACAAATCATGGACGCACTGTCTGAATTAAGTTAAGGTAAACCAGTTTGCTTATTTTTCAATCAAAGGCAAAATGAGTGCGCCTCGTGCGTGGGAAGCCAAGCTTCTAGGGTGCCCCCAAGGGCTCCTTCAAGGGTGTGGGGGCCTGAGGACTTGCGGCGACCAGGGGTCAAGTCACAAGGCCGACAGGGGATAAGATGAAGCTGAAAAGCTGTCAGTTGGAGAAAAAGAAAAACAAACAAACAAACAAACAAAAACCAAGAAACCCTACGATTGCCCTATGAGGTCAAGGGCAGATGTGGGCCTGAGGGCTCCCAGTCCTGCAGCTGCTCTGCATGCAGCAGGAGGGACGACAGTAGAGGGTCAACAGCGGGAGCGTGACACAGAGAGACCTGAAAACTACTGCAGCTCCTCCTGGGTTCGCACCAGGCCGAGCCCTGGGTCCCCATCGTCGTCCCTGACTTTGCACAAAATCCCCTGGAGGTATTTGTTAGCACCACCATCTTACCTGAGATGCAAGGTGGGAATGGAGGGAACAGAGGCTCAGCGAAGTTAGGTGACTTGCCAAAGGTCGAGGTTAAAGGTCAAGGTCAAAGCCACCATTCAACTCCATCCTGCCCAACTCCTGGCCTGCCTGTGTCTTGCATCCACAGCCTCCCGCTGGACTAGGGGAAGAGCTGGGTCTGGCGGGCCTTGAACAGCCAGCTGATCCTGACTCTTCCTCCTCCAGGACCCCTAACACAGACGGTTCAAATCCTGGTGGTGCCACGTGGGATTCATACCCATGATGGCGGTGTTTGAAATGTTCGGGGTGGGGTGACAGGGAATGTGATCCCAGCTCTGCCTTTTCTAATCCTGTGCAGCTGTTACCTCTCTTCTCTGACCTTCTGGCTCTTCTTCTGTGCAGGGAGCATCATGTCTCCATTCAATTGCTTTTAAGGGGCCAAGATTGACAGGAAACAAAGAAGAGCGTGTCGGTGGTGGAGGAAAACAAGTGCTTAGGGGAAAAACGAGAATGAAACTGAATTATTAAAAATATATATATATGCCATTTATAATCGCATCAAACCCAAAATATATCAAATGCACGGAACTAAGTCTAGCAGAAAATCAGCGAGTCTCCTGCAGACTTCTGGCTTCAGCCCTGACATGCGGAGGGCTTGGAGGGATCCTCCCATCCCTACCAAAGAAAAAGCTGGTGAAATGAAAATCAGTGGCTTTTCTCCGACCCATCAGGGAACTGAGGTTGCAGGGCAGACCAACACCCCCAAGTCTGGAGAGACAGTCGGACAGGGGCCCTGGTCGAGCTCAGCTCCCCTGCAGCAGAAGCTTCTGGAGCCGTCAACTGCCAGAAACACGGACGCGGTCGTGTCGACGCTTTGTGGGAAGTGTCAGGGTGAGGAACTTCTAGGGGCCGCAGCCTTGGGGAGGCCTCACACCAGGGGCTGTGGCCGTCCCCCCAAAATTACAGGATGTGAGGCTCCTACTCAGAAAACTCCCCACCAAGTTCAGTGGCTAGGCCATGAGGGGGGACAGTGCCCCTGAGAAGGATGGAGGGGACTGTTGTCTTTGGTCAGCCTCTTGGGACACCTGCAGGACAGCCAGGCAGCAGCCCAGGGTGGGCTCCGAGGGAAAGCAGGAGGGGTCAGCCAGGCCCTGGACAAGGTACAGCCGGGCACAGCAGAGACCCTGAGAAGCCACCTGCCGATTCTCCTGGGAGAAGCGGATTCTCCGTGGAGGTCAGGGAGATGCCTGGGCAGTTGAGGCCGGGGTGGGAGAGGTCTGAACCGTTCCCAGGCCCAGGCAGTTCCAGCACCCCGTGGGCCTGGTCCCAACGGCCAGCTTGGCAGAGCATCCTGGGAGCACGTGCACAGGGCAAGTCCTGTCGACCTCGCCTACCGGCATCTGAAGGAGCCCTGGGTGGACCCGGGTGGCCCACGTCCCTCCATCGTGGCCAGGTGTGGAACCTGATCCTCAGGCCGGGCCCGGTGGCAGCAGAATGGCCCTTGGCCAGCGCAGCGGGAGGCAGATCTGGCTGGACGGCAGCACCGCCCGTCCCCGGGCCTGGCTGCGCGGGCTTCCGAGCGCTCTGAGCTGCACCTGCACCGGGCCTTTGTGGGGACAGGGCCTCCGCCGGGGCCTCTGCTCTTCAGCACACACTGGGACCTTGGGCACGTGGACGCCACGAGGTGGCAGGACACGTGTGTGCAGATTAACCCACTCCAGAAGAACTCAGCTTCCCAGGGGGCCGTGGCAGCCTCCAAGGCCAGCTGTCACTCTGGGACAGGGAGCAGCAACCTGTCTGGAGGTCTCCTGGGAATACTGTACCCTCTCAGTGGACCTGTCTCCCTGCTCCGACCCTGGCTGCCAGAGTCCAGTGGGAACTAGGAATGCACCCAGGCAGGTCCTGGCCTCCTCTCCCCTTCCCATCACCCCCGAAGACCCCTTCTGTGTCCCCTTCCTCTCACCCCATAGGGCCTCAGTCCCAGTAACCTCCTTACTGGTCCCTGACATGCCCAGCAAGCCCAGGGCCTCTGTTGGAAGTGCTGCTCAGGCAGCCTGACTCCTGCCTGTCCCTGGGTCTTTACTCAGAGGCCCCGAGTTCCTTGTGCCACCTGCACAACAAAGCACTGTGAACTGGGGGGCTCGGGAAAACATTGCTTCACAGTGCTGGAGACTAGGAATTCAACGTCCGGGTGTGGACAGGGCTGGTTCCTCTCAAGGCCTCTGTCCTTGGCTGGTAGAAGCCATCTTCTCCCTGTGTCCTCACACGGTCGTCCCTCTGTGTGTGCCTGTGTCCTGATCTCCTCTGATGGAAATGACACCTGTCATATTGGATTAGGGTTCACCATCAGGATCCCACTTTAACTTAATTGCGTCTTTAAAAAACCTGGTCTCTAGTGGGCATGGTGGTGCACGCCTGTCATCCCTGCACTTGGGAGGATCGCGAGTTCAAAGCCAGCCTCAGCAATGGCGAGGCACTTAGCAACTCAGTGAGACCCTGTCTCTAATAAAATACAAAAAAGGGCTGGGGATGTGGCCCAGGGGCCAAGTGCCCCTGAGTTCAATCCCCGCTACCAAAAAAGAAAAAGAAAAAGAAAAAACCTGGTCTCCAAATGCAGCCACATCTGGAGGTACTGGGGCTAGCACTTGAACTTGGGGGACATAATGCAGCCCATAACAGTCCCCTCCTCTAAAGTCCCCTACCTGGCAGTACCACTTGGTGCCACCCGACAGGTGAGGTTGGATGTCCCCCCAGTCGGGGAGCAGGGACCCCATGCTCCCTCGCTGCCATCTGCAGCACCTAGGACAGCGCCAGGCATGCAGCAGGCACTGGGCAGGTCCCGCCTTGGGGCCTGTGATCTGTGGGGAGAGGACAGGCCCCCCAGCCTGGGGTACTAGGAGGGCAACAGGTGACAGTGTGTGGCTGTGGTCACGCAGCTGTGGTCATGGTTCTGCATAGGGGCAAGGGGCGAGGACAGAGCAGGCCGAGGTCCAGCCCAGGGAACTAGGTGCAGACGGCCAGGAAGCAGCAGGCCTGCGCGCCAAGGGGGGGCCAGCTGCTGCGGAGCCCCTCTGCCCCACACGAGCCTTTAGAAAGGTCTTCCTGGTCCAGAGAAGTTTCTGGAACATTCAGGAGACCTCACCATCCCCTGCAGACAGCTCAGCCTCCCTTTCTTGAAGGGGTTGAGGGCCACCTGGGCTTCTAGGAACAAAATGTAATGGGGTGGATTCAAAATCCTGGGTGCCTGGCAGCTCTTTCACTCCCTGTTCTCAAACAAACATAGATGGGGCTCCCCAGAAGCTCCCCTCACCCCCTGCTGTACTCTGGGACCCCAGCCTCTCCGCCAGGCTGGTAGCATGGCGGGGCCTCTACTCCTGGGGGCTTCTGTGTTCCCCAAACTGCTTCTTAATTAATTCTCTCCTAGCAGCCCCGAGTGAGCTGTTCCAACAGTGCATGAGACCCTTTCTGTGGTGGATGCCACACAGCTCCCCAGCACGTCCCCCGTAGGAGCCCTGCACCTGCATGCCTTAATTAGGCAAGTTAATTACTCGCCAACTTGAAGACCTGATCAGGTGTCCTCCGCAGGAAGCGCCTCCCGGGTCTGCTGTGGATTCCCCGCAGCCCTGGGGCATCCCCGACTCCCACACAGGACCCAGCTTGGGGTGGGGGGCGGGGGGCTCTCTAAATATCCCAGAACCCACCATGTATCATTTAACCAGGAAATCCGGTCACAGCCTCGAGGCAGAAGGAGCGGTGATCTGGGCAGGGATCTTCACAAAACCCAAGGCGGTCGGTCGTAGAGAGAGACTGTTCTGAGACTGTCTCCTGCAGCACGCACACCACGAGCACCTGGGGGAAACAGCTCTTTTCATGTGCTTTATGCCTACTGTATACAGGCAGTATTGCATGCAGGAGTCCCCGAGGTCCCCAGGGCAATACTGGTACTGGCTCACTTGGCTTTGGTCCAGATCCATTTCATGTAATTCTACCCCACCCCCACAGTAGGGTCACTCCTGGCTCAATGCCAGCCCTGAGCAGTTTCCCCCTGTAATAGGGACCTGCATGGTCGCTAGCCATGGGGTAACTGTTCAGCACTTTACCATTTACAAACACTTCATTATTATTATTATTATTATTATTAATTTTTTTTTTGTACTGGGGATTGAACCCAGGGGTGCTTAACCACTGAGCCACACCCCCAGCACTTTTTATATTTTAATATGAGACAGGATCTCGCAAAGTTGCTTAGGGCCTCACTAAGTTACTGAGGCTAGCCTCGAAGCGATCCTCCTGCCTCAGCCTCCCGAGCCGCTGGGATTACAGTGTGTACCACTGCTCCCAGCCTTACAAACACTTTTATATACTAGCTTGTTGGAATCCTCAAGGAGTGAGGCTGCCCCCTACTTCAAAGAGGAGCAAAGTGGCCGTGTGGAACAGGTAGACACATTAACATTCTTCTGATAGCAGATACAGAACCTATAGACCAAGTTTGAATCTAGGGCTCCAGGCAGGTGGGGGAACCCTTTGGTTTACCCAACTGAAGATTTAGAAGTAGGATTGACTTCAAGCCTCGCTGGGCCCAGGTACTAAAATATATCATTAGTAATTCACCCGCCCTAGGTTCTCAATTCCAGGTCCCTTGTGCCATCCTCAGGCGGGGTCGGTCTTCACAAAGCAAACAGACGAATGGCCACTCTGGGCCTCCGTCCCCGCAGTGCACTGCCACCCTGGGAAGGTCAAGGGAAGGCACTCGCGCTCTTGCCTGAGGCTGCACAGGGCCTGCCCAGCGCCCACGCTGGCCTAGCCTGGCCAGCCTTGCTGATCCAGGCTCCTCCGGCCAACATCAGACTCTCTGTTCCTCCCAGAATCCTCTGCTCTCCCCGACCACTCTGCTCACCCTACTGCAGCTTTTCTCCACAACCCAGCCTCGTGCTGGGCCAGTTCTCTCAGTTAAACCCTGACGAAGGCCTCCCTGACCACGGCCAAGAGTGGCCTCCTGCCTGGCAATGTAGGAGCAGGTGTCACACAGCACTGGGCCCCTTCCTCATTTGCACAGACGTCTCGACGCCCACCCCGAGGGGGCCAGGAACACCTCTAGAACTAGACTGGGGCCATCTCAGCTGCTCCAGTCCCGTGAAGGGCCAGGAGCCCAGAGTCCTGCTTGAAGCTCCAGGAGCTGACAAGAAAGGCCTTGGGATGGTCTTCTGCAGACACTCAGGCCATGGGCGCCTGACTTCAACGGTTGCTGGCCAGCTGTGACTCTGCAGGGGAGTTCACTTCTATGGCTTGGATAAGTGACCTCCGCGTTAAGTCTCGGTCCCAGTCCGGGGTGCATTAGGGCGTTGTGGGACCTTTAAGATGTGGAGCCTACGGAAAGGTTTCAGGTCACCCGGGGGCAGGCCCTTGAAGAGGATATTGGGACCCCAATGCCTTCCTAATCCTCTCTTCCCTGTCCCAGCTGTGAGGTGAATGGTTTTGCCACAAGCTGTCACTGTGCTATGCAGCCTCACCACAGGCCCCAAGCACGGGGCCAAGCTGTCATAGAAGGAAACATCCCCGAGGGTGAGCCAAGATGAACCTTTTCTCTTTCTAAGCTGATTATCTCAGGTGCTTGTTATAGTAACAGCAAGCTGACCTACTCATGGAGGGGGTTCAGGAGGCACCTCCAGTCACAACGGCACCCCAACCACCAGTCAAGCACCCTGCGGGGTTCCAGCATGGAACTCCACTGGGGCTCACCAGCAGCTTCAGCGCGGGGCACGGGAGCCACAGGTAGGTGCTGAGTGCTGCAGTCAAGGGAGGGGCCAACCCTGCCTACAGACCGAGTCCAGCTTTAATAAGCTGGGCCCAGCCTCAGGGCCCTCCTAGGGGCTGAGACTTGGGGACAGTGTGTGACACAGCAGCTTCTAGAACTGTTCCTTTACCCCACCCAGGACTGGGAAGGACTTAAGTACTCCACAATGGGCAGGCCAAAGCTAAAGAGCTCTTTATCTGTGCCCCCTCCCCACACCAAATTCATTAGGTGAAATCCCAAGCCCCAAGGTGAAGGTGTTAGGAAGTGTCACACTCCACACACCCCAGAGTTGATCAGACCCTCTTGGAGGCTCAGTGCCCTTATTAAAGAGGTCCTGAAGAAGCCCTCGCCCAGTCTGCCATGGCAGGACATAATAAGGACAGCTGTCCATGAACCAGCAGACAGGCCCTCGCCAGACATGGAAGCTGCTAGTGCCTTGAACTTGAACTTCCCAGCCTCTAGCACGTGCCAAGCAAGTTTCTGATATTTATAAACCACACAATTAATGGTATTTTGTTTTAGGAACCAGAGTAATATGGCCCCATCTGTGACACCTGTCCCTCTTCTCACAGTTTCTTAAAGACCCGCCCACCGGGTCCCCACTCCTCTACTTCCCCACCCCCCGCCATTATGAGCCAGGGGCTGCAGCACAGGGAACCTGGCTGCCACCACTGGGAAGCAGGAATCTGCTTGGTTACTCACCCCACAGTGTTCTCATCAGGAGTACATGGGAGGCCTGGGGTCACAGCTCAGTGGTAGAGCTTTTGCCTCGCATGTATGAAGCACTGGGTTTGATCCTCAGCACCACATTAATAAAATAAAGGTGTTGTGTCCATATACAACTAAAAAAAAAAAAAAAGATAAAATAGTATATGTGAATATTAGTTGTCCTCTATACGTTGCAAATGAAAGAAACCAAAGTTCAAACCGACTTAAGCAATAAGGGAAAGATGGGTTCAAGTTACTGAAACGCCCAGAGTGAGGACTTCAAGCACGGTTGGATCAAGGGCACAGGTGCTTTTATCCTCTGCAGTGATTCGTTTGGATGGGCATGCTCTGCTCCTTATGTTTGAAGCTGCATTTCCCGACAGCAGACCCTTAGATAACTATTTCAGGGAAATGTGGAAGTTGGGAAGACATGGTCACACGGGCAGATGTTACCATGCAGTTACCGCAACATGGGCAACCAGAGCTTATTACACTGGGAAATCCTGCAGGGCTGTTTGGAACATGCCTGGGGTTGTTTTGCCTGAGGATGCTGGAGTATTAATTCACCAACTCCCATCTAACCCAGCTGAGGGTGCTCCTGAAGCCCCTGCCTCCCATCTCCTGGGAAGCTCACTCCTGTGCTCCCAGGGAGAGCTCTCGCAGAGCTACTTGGACCGCACACAGGAGCTGTGCCTGGGATTTGCTCTGATTGGACCAACTGATTCACGGTTCCCATCTCTGAGCCAATCACTGCAGCCCGGGGCACAGAAGGCAATGATTGGCTAATCCTGACCACGTGCCTCAATGATGGAATATGCTATAGGTCACAAGCTCGGGGATGTGGTGTGTGCTGATTGGCTGAGCTTGTATCACATGTTCACTCCAGCTCCTGGGGTCGGACACTCCCACCACCACCACCAAAAACTCAACTATTGCTGGGGTTGTGGCTCAGCGGTAGAGCGCTGGCCTCGCACGTGCGCGGCCGGGTTCGATCCTCTGCACCATGTAAAAATAAAGGCATTGTGTACAAAAACTCAACTGTGACTGGAGGTTGGGAGAGAGACAAACTTCCAAGGAAAATGAGGATATCATTGCCAGAAAAAGAAGACCGAGGCCTGGGTATGACAAATCATAGATGTCACCCCCACACCCCATCAGGTTTTTTGGAAATCGATGCAGAAAAACAGGGAGCATGGGGTACAATAATTACACCCAGGAAATGTCCTCACCCACGGAATGTCCTCACCCAGGTGCCCCAGCAGACCCACACCGCCTTGGTAGACAGAGCGGGGCCGTTTTCCCTGTCTGCAACCTTAACCTTCCACCCTCTTTTTTCCTTTTCCAAGTTTACATTTTTCTCCACCAGACTTCTGCATTCTGCTGCGATCTTTGACACTTTTTTTTTTTTTTATGCTGAACAGACAATTAAAAAAAAAAAAAAATAGCCCCAAGTTGGGTTCTGTCAATAATCAACAACCCTCACCGACCTTCTCATTAGTGGGGACCTGGATGTCCCCTCCCCGCACAGGTGCAGATGCCATCAAAAGAGGGAGCAGGACCCGGCGGCAACAGGCTGTCGCCCAAGGTCCCATTAACGCAGCAAAACCACTCAGGGGTGGGCGAGCAGAGCCCTCGCACTTGGCCCTTGTCAAGGGGAAGCGGGCAGGTGACTGAATTTTATAGCACCCTGGATCAAACTCTGGAACTTGAAGAGAAGCAGTAAAACGCCTGTCGCTGACAGGTAACCATCTGGGGGAGGAATTGACGGCTTCTGGGCGGGACATTCATCCAGTCATCTGGCAGTGCCCTCAGGCTGGAGGCAGAAGTGCGGAGAGGTGAGCTGGATGAATTCAGAGCTGATTGAACGGTGTCCTCGCAGTGAATCATTTTGCCCACACCGTCTGTGGCTCGCATTTCTAGAAAGATCACTGCAGCCCAAGCCCCAAGCTGGACCCTTTGCCCCTTCCATGTCCCTATGCTGTCAGGACACTGTTTCGTACAAGACAGAGGTTTTGCCACCCACCTGCAGAATTGGAAGCTGAACTGTGTCTTGAGTTCTCCTAAATCCAAACAAAGGACTCTGAGCAACATTTTTTTTCATCTAGCACTTACTATGTGCCAGGCACCGTTTTACACACTTGAGGATGCAGAGGGAGCAGACAAACAACCCTCCTCGCATCATGGAACTTATATTCTAGTGGGGGAAAGAGATAACTAAAGTCACACATAATATTTAGGTGAAGTATATAGTGTGTTAGAGCATAAATGCTATTAAAAATAAGACTGGGTGCCGGGCACGGTGACACACGCCTGTAATACCAGCAGCTCTGGAGGCTGAGGCAGGAGGATCATGTTTTCAAGGCCAGCCTCAGCAACTAGCAAAGTTCTCAGCAACTTAGTGAGATCCTGTCACAAAATAAAAAATAAACAGGCTGGGGAGGTGGCTTAGTGGTAAAGTGTCCCTGGGTTTAATCCCTGCTACAAAACCAAAACCAAAAACAACAACAACAAAAACAGACTGGGGTAAGAAGGGTACAGAGTTCAGGGGTTTGAAGTTTGAAATTTCAGTGGGATGGCCAGGGTTTAAGAGATGGTGTCAGATGAGTAAAGACTTGAAGGAGTTGAGAGAAGAGCCACGTGGGTGTCTGAGAGACTGTCATCCAGCAGAAGGAACAGCGGTGCAAAGGCCCTGGGGTCCACCGAGCTTCCCACGTCCAAACATCAAGGAGACCAGTAACAGAAGTGGCTTGAGCAAAGAGAAGACAGGTCATTGATGGAGGCCTCTGAGCCCTTCTAAGGACTTGGCTCTGTGACTTGAGCCTTTGGAAGGTTTTGAACAGAGGAGGAGGGGGTGAGCCACCATGCGCCTCAGTCTGCTCCAGTGAGATTAGAGTGGAGGGACGGGGTGCGCACAGGGAACACTCCTACAGTGACCCAGGGGACAAACAGTGGCACTTGGGTGAGGCTAGGAGCAGAGGAGGTTGGATTCTGGATGTGCTTTGAAGGTGGAGGGGGGGGGGGACTTGCAGATGGATTAGATACGGAGGGATCTGCGGGATGCCCTTGGAGAGGTTTGTGGGACCCACTCAGTGCCCTATGGGCGAGGCCTGGGGGGAGACTGGAATGGAGGCGGTCACCATGGATTGGGCCTGAGCAGCGGGAAGCGTGGGGCAGCTGTGACCGGTGTGGAGGCGTCCTCTGCGGGTGGGGGAGGGGGTGCACAGGGATTCATGTGGGGCTGGCGAGTGTCAAGGGTCACCCCTACGGCGCAGTCCCAAGACAAGTCCACGCAGGAGGCTGCAGGTGCCAGGAAGTTTTGCCTGGAGTCACGAACTTTATGGATATTGGTGAATCGGTGTCTTCGAGGCTGTTCCAGCAGCGGGGCTCACCAGTGCTGGGGAGGGGGTCAGCGCAAAGGCCCAAGGCCCCAGTCTTCGTTTCCAAACAATAGGAGGTGAGTGGGGAGTGGAGGGGACCCTGCAGAGAGTGGCCAGGGAGGCAAGAGGCAGAGCAGGAAATGGGGGGGAGGGGCTCTGGGGAGCAGATAGTCCCTCAAGAGGGCAGAGCGGGCAGCTGTGGGCGAGGTCAGGCCCTGGAGGCCTCCTCAGAGTGAGTTAAGAGCCAAGGGCTGGAAGCTGGGCGCAGCGGCGCACGCCTGTAATCCCAGCACTTGGGAGGCTGAGGCAGGAGGATCATGAGTCAAAGCCAGCCTCAGCAATGGCGAGGCACTTAGCAACTCAGTGAGACCCTGTCTTTAATAAAATACAAAAAAGGGCTGGGGATGTGGCCCAGTGGTGGAGTGCCCCTGAGTTCAATCCCCTGTACCAAAAAAAAAAAAAAAAAGAAGGAAAGAAAGAAAGAGCCAAGGGCTGGAGAGTTCTGGAGCCGTCCTGCAGCCTCCTTGCAGAACAGCCAGCGGTGGCAGGAGTGAGCTGGGGGCTGGTGAGAGGGCTCTTGGGGTGGGGGAGTGGCAGGTCCTTCTCCCTCCCTGCCCCGCAGGAGTGACGGGAAGCTGCCCAAGTCGTGCCTCCCCCTCTCACATCCTGGGGGCATTTGCCAAATTCAGAAGGAATCCAGGCGGCCCACCAACTCCCAGGGCCACCCCCAGACAGATGTCGCAGCTCCTGCCCTGACTCCGCAAGGTTGCCACCAGGCCCGGCAGCTCACTCCTGCCCCCTCCCTCCCCCTCCCTAGCTGAATAATTTAGGTGCTATTCTAAGTGAAAACCAAATAAAGTCATTTAGAGTGACTAATTCCTGGTGAAATTTATGTTCCCCAAATGTCTCGCTGGTGACAACGCGGGGAGACATTTATCCCCTTAATTTCAGCTGTGTGGCTTCGAGAAGGAGCTGCCAGGCTGGGGTGGCCTCATTTACAGCTCCAGAAGCAGGAGAGCCGCATGTGAGCCTCTTTCTCCTTGACCGTCTCCCAGCCCGAGGCAGGGCACACGGCTGACATGGCTCCCAGGAGGGACATCTGGACTGAGCTGGGGGCATCTATGTCCAGACTAGCAACTGGCCTTTTCCCTGGACTGGACACTCTTTGCTGTGAGGGTGTCTAAGAGAAGAACCATCTGACAAGGAACAGCCAGTGCAAAGGTCCTGAGGTCCACCGTGCTTTGTGCATTCAAACAGCAGGAGGAGGGGCAGGGCCTGGGGCGGAGATGATTCCTACTCAGCCTCGAATCTGGCATCTAGACAGAGCCTTAGGAATGTTGGGTGAATGAGTGGAGGTGGGGAAGACAGAGGAGACGTACCTGGGGGTGGAAGACCCCTCTGTAGGATATACCAGGGCTAGGTCCTGTCGTGCTGTGGACTTGACGCAGTGTCCTGGGTGGTGTCATGAGCCCAGGCATGGCTGCTGAGTCCTGCCTTTGTCCTGCTGGGTCCCTGTGAGGCTGTCAGGGGCTGGCATGAGACTAGACTATGAACCCAGGCTCCTGGAACTTGCCTGCCTCACACCAGGTCGCCTACTCCCAGCTTGGAGCCTCGGCCTCCCCTTCTGTGAGATTGGAGGCTGGCTGGGAGGCTGGGTGGAAAGTTCCAGGTTGGAAGTAGAGTTAGGAGGAAAGATCTCAGGGAACCTGACTCTGTGGTGAGCCTGGGGCGTGTTTCCTTCCAGCAAAACTAAGGGCAGGGCGCCGTGGCGCACGCCTGTAATCCCAGTGCCTCAGGAGGCCGAGGCAGGAGGATCACGAGTTCAAAGCCAGCCTCAGCAATTTAGGGAGGTGGTAAGCAACTCAGTGAGACCCTGTCTCTAAATAAAATACAAAAAAGGGCTGGGGATGTGGCCCAGTGGTCCAGTGCCCCTGAGTTCAATCCCTGGTACCAAAAAAAAAAAAAAAAAAAAAAAAAAAGACTAAGCAAAGGTCAGGGTCACCCTGGAGAAGGCCCTAGAGGCGGGGATAGGGATCTGGGAGCCCTGTCATCTCAAACAGCAGGCTCTAAGGTGGACGGGAGACCCTCCTCTATACTGTGAGAGGAGCCAGATACGAACCCCGGAGACTTTTTTTTTTTTTTTTTCAGTGGTGCTGGGGATTAGAACCAGGGCCTTGTGCATGTGAGACAAGCACTCTACCAACTAAGCCACAGCCCCAGCCCTGGACTCCGGAGACTTTTACCCAACACATTTGCAGGCCTGCCCCCTCCTTCCCAGAGGAACCAGGTCCTGGGAGGAACAGGGCAAGAAGTTTTGACTCCTTGAGGGGCCATCTCAGAACAAAACATGTGCTGGGCACCTCCTGTATACTAGGCATGCCCCAGTGGGTCTCCTCATTCATTCTCATCATAGTCTTGGAGGGAGACAAATCTGTTTCCAGCTTAAAGGTAGGAAATAGGCTCAGAGAGGTTGTATAACTCACCAAAGGTCACACAGTACATGCCTGAGTTGAGATTTGTACCAAGATTTATCTGGATCCTAGCAGATTCTACCAGCCCACCTGGTTTGGGTTATATGACATCATTTCCTGAATCCTGGTCCCACGGAAGTCTTAAGGTCGAAAAATTCCTACATTAAAGAAGATATTCAATTTTCACCTTGAAGAGAGAAGTCCCCAGTCCTCGGAGTTCAAAGGGGCCTTGGTTACTCTTCCTACTGTCAGATTTCCCAGGATGAATCAAAGGCACTAAATTTATTGTGTTTTAAACGACTTTTCAAGCATCCCAATAAAGGCCTCTGATTTATAGCTAATGCATTATTTTAAACACGTTGCAAATGATAAAAATCAGTCCCGCAAATGCACCTCAAGAGAAACTGTATTAAAGGAAGAAAAGAAGCGGCGAGATTAGATATTGCATTAAAAGATAGAGTGATGGATTAGGACCCAAAGCGTAAATTTAGTGCGACTTACCAGAAAAAAGTTGGGGGACAGTAAATCCAAAGTGACAACCTGTGTACCGTGTACCAGTATTTGTCACTTTTATTACACTTTGTTCAGAAGTTCTAGATGGGTCATTATTTAAAAAACACACACATGCACAATGCTCAATAAAGCTTAGAAATGAAAGCTACTTGTGCTAAGGACGGAGGCTAAGACCCTAAATCCAAGCCTCCGTGTCAGACTGCAGAGCACTGCAGGAGGGAACTTTCTTCCTGTTAATGCCCCCAACATTTGAAACCCAGGAAATGTGACAGAGGCTCTTGGAAGTTCCCTGCCCCTGCCCAGGCGCACAGGCACAGGTGCTGCCTCTTGTCAAGGGCGGAGCCCTGGCCCGGCCACCCCCAGCCCCAGCTCATCGATAGCCACAACAGCGGCTGCAGGGCCTGGCCTCCTCCCCGACTCTCCAGGGCCTTCTGCAGGCCACGGTGGCTGGAACCCCAGGGAGGCTGGCTGCTCTTGCCTCCAGAGGTCAGAAGTCCCCGTCTTGGTCAGACATCCTGGAACAGGTTAGTGTCCCCAGGTCATCCCTCCCTGTAACTAGATGACATGTCTGCTCTCTCTTACTAAAACACTCCCTGCTGCAGGTGGGGTACACACCCGAGGGCTCATTGACCTTGGCCTTGGCCTCGTGACTTTGGCCTTGGCCTCGTGACTTGCTCCAGCAGATGCGATATGAGCAGACATTGGTAGAGTGTTTGTGGTTCCAGAACAATGAAGACCCCTGGAGCTGACCCAAATCCATCAGATCCAGCAGAGGCACGCCAAGCTCAGAAATAGCCCAGATGACCAGGACACAAGAAAAATAGTTCTTTTTGTAAGTCACTGAGGTTTCCCGGTAACTTCTTCTTTTTTTTTTTTTTTTAATTTGTTTTAGTTGTACACAATGCCTTTATTTTTACGTGGTGCTGAGGATCGAACCCGGGCGTGCACGTGCTAGGCCAGCGCTCTACCACTGAGCCACAACCCCAGCCCTGGGGTAACTTCTTACACAGCATTATCACAGGAAAAAACTGACTGTGGTCCCCGGATCCAGCATCATGGCCTCACCAGGTTTAGAATAGAAGTATTGGATGGGTGGGTGGTAAGCTGGGTGGATGGATGAATGAATGAAGTTAGAAGGAATTTGGGTCATTGGGAATGTGGCCTTCAGGGGACTATTAAGACCCCAGGCTCTTCTTCTCTCTTCCTGGCTGCCTTGAGAAGAAGGCCTCCTCTGCCATGAGTTCCCACCACGATGTACTGTGCCACCATAATCCCAAAGCAAGAAAGCCACACAGCCACAGACTGAGACTTCTGAAACCATGTGCCCAAATGAACCTTCATTTCTCATAAGATGTTTATATCCGGTATTATGTCACAGGGATGAAAAGGTGACTAACACAAACTGCTCTCCATCCCTTCCCTGTTGGTGGAAAAACATCATAGAATGAGGGTCGTTGTTGATCTACCTGTTAGAACCCCTACCCCAGGACTGGGGATAGAGCTCAGTTGGGAGAGTGCTTGCTCGCATGCACAAGGCCCTGGGTTCGATCCCCAGCACCACACACACACACACACGCACACACACACACAAAGAATCCCTACCCCCACCCACTCCAGGCTAACAGCCATTGTTATACAGTACTGATGGAAGAAGAGACAGTGCAAACCTCCAAGGGAGGGAAATCCAATCATATGTAACAAAGTTACCTGCCACTTGCCGCTGGCCCAGCAATCCATATCCAGGAATCTACCCGAAGATCCACTTCCAACAACAGAGTGAATACTTCCAAGATGGGCTGTAGTGGGGATCATAGAATAAAGCCTCATCCATAGGATGACGGTGGACAACAGGCACATCCACAGGTACTGTGCAGCTGTTAAAAAAAAAATGAAGATGTCTACATACTTGGGGAAAAAAAGAGAGAGATGAAAAAGTCTTTAATGTGTGGCTATATCTTGTATTAGAAAGGAAGATAATACAGATATGTAGCTAATAACTTTTCTAGTACTGGGGATTGAACCCAGGAGTGCTTTACTACTGAGTTACATTTCCAGCCTTGAAATTTTTAAATTTTATTTATTCGTGTGTGTGTGTGTGTGTGTGTGTGTGTGTGGTGCTGGGAATCACATTCAGGACCTTGTGCATGCAAGGCAAGCACTCTACCAACTGAGCTATATCCCCAGCCCTTAAATTTTTTTTATTTTGAGACAGGGTCTCACTAAGTTGTTGAGGCTGGCCCTGAACTTGTGATTCTTCTGTCTCAGCCTCCCTGGGATTACAGGTGTGTGCTACCACATCCAACTGTATCTACTAATTTTTTAAAAATATTTATTTGTTTGCTTTAGTTGTACACAATGCGTTTATTTTTATGTGATGCTGAGGATCGAACCTGGGCCGCGCACGTGCCAGGCGAGTGCTCTACCGCTGAGCCACAACCCCAGCCCTCTACTAATTTTTGAAAACAGAAATGTTGGAGAATAAACCTCACAATTAATGAAATTGGTTACCCACAAAGGACAGGTAGGGATTAGGTACTTCTCTGGCTATAGCTATATTTTTTATATAGTTTTCACTTTAACTTCAAAAATTAACTCCACAAGGTGTGGTGGGGTGCCTAAAATGATTAAGAACATTTTTAAAATGAACCTATCTATATATGAGACTGATAACATGAACCATATAGAACAGAAATTTTTTTTTTTTTTTTTTTTTTTTTTTTTGGTACCGGGGATTGAACTCAGCGGCACTAGACCACTGGGCCACATCCCCAGCCCTTTTTTGTATTTTATTAGAGACAGGGTCTCACTGAGTTGCTAAGTGCCTCGCCATTGCTGAGGCTGGCTTTGAACTCGCGATCCTCCTGCCTCAGCCTCCCAAAGTGCTGGGATTACAGGCGTGCGCCACCGCGCCCGGCTAGAAATTTTTAAAAAATAGTTACTCCAAATGTTAAGAAATAAATCCACTCCTGGCTTCTGTGGCAAGCCTCATCCCTGATTCTTTTTTTTTTTTTTTTTTTTTTTGATATTTATTTATTTGCTTTAGTTGTACATGATGCAATGCTTTTATGTTTACGTGGTGCTGAGGATCGAGCCTGGGGCTGCGCACGTGCTAGGCAAGCGCTCTACTGCTGAGCCACAACCCCAGCCCCTCATCCCTAGTTCTTAACAGGCACTTTAAATATCTTTTTTTTTTTTTTTTTTTTTTAATTATTGGTACGGGGGATTGAACCCAGGGACACTCTACCACTGAGTTCTATCCCTATTTTTTTTTTTTTTTTTGATAGGTTCTTACTAAGTTGTTTAGGACCTCACTAAGTTGCCGAGGCTGGTCTCGAACTTGCAATCCCCCTGCTTCAGCCTCCCAGGTAGCTGGGATTACAGGCGTGTGCCATCACGCCTGGCTCCAAGAATGCTTTTGTGAGTGAGTGAATGAATGATTCGAGGGCAGGAACAGGAACTGAGGGCCTACTATTCAAACTCAGGTGTCTCTGCTCACATCACAATTTATACAATTTAAGTTCTGTTAAAATCAACATCGTATCACAAAAACAAGCCACAGTGTGTTTCTGTGGCCCCGACGCTCATGCCCTGCCTCCTCCCAAAGGGGACCTGAGACCTTGCCTCGTCCCCCCACCCCGCCTCCTCGTCCCTCCTAGTTTCCCCACGTCCTCCCCCCCCGTCTCTGGTGGGAGCGGCTCCTTCATAACACACTTGCTGTGTTACCCCTTGCTAGGGCTGTCACGACAAAGTCCCACACACTGGGGGACAACAGAAATGTACTGGCTCGCAGTCCCAGAGGCCAGAAGCTCAAGAGCCAGTGTCAGCAGCTGAGCTGAGGGCTGTGAAGGAGACTCTGTCCACCCTGATGACCTCATCTGGATCACCTGCAAAGACTCTGTTTCCAAACAAGATCGCCTTTCACAGGTGGCACATAGCTGGTGCTCAGTAAACAGATTTTGAAAGATAAATGAGCCCCCACCTTGTAGATGAGCACATTGAACCTCAGAGGAGGGGTGTTTTGTTTTGCTTCTTTTTTTTGTTTTGTTTTGTTTTGCTGAAAGAAATATGAAAAATTATTGCTGGAAACGGTGAGGATTCGAATCCAGCCCTCAGTAACTGGCAGTTAGAACCTCAACCTCTTCTGCGGGGACACAGTTTAACTCATAACCTCTGCCCATGAGCCGCCTTAGACAAAGGCATTGCTGGCAACCAGTAGGACTGTTTCAAAGCCTGACTATTAATACATTAAAAGCGCCGGGTGTGGTGGTGCACATCTGTGATCCCAAGGAGGCTGAGGCAGGAGGATTGAAAGTTTGAGGCCAGCCTCAACAATTTAGTGAGGTCCTAAGCAATTTAGTGAGATCCTGCCTCGAAATCAAAAAATAAATAAGGAAAAAAGGACTGAGGATGGAACTCAGTGGTACAGCACCCCTGGGTTCAATTCCCAGTACCCCCATGCAAAAAATAAAAAATGTTAACAACTGTGTATGGAACATAAAATATACAGGATCAGTATTTTTATTGTTATACCCTGAGGCATGGTCTCCACTCTCAGGAATACCCCCTGAGCTGATGCCATCCTCCATGGGTCACCCCACTCTCAAACACAGCTGTTTACCCAGCTCACCCAGCCCGGGGCCTCACGGGACAGGTCTGGTCTTATGTCTCCCAAGCTTGGAAGAAGCGCAAACCACTTAACAGAAAACCCGCTTAGAGAAAACCCGCCAATGCAAAGACGATCTCACTTTTAAAATGCCAGTGGCCTCAGTGCTCTGCTGTTGATGTGATCATGACGTCCTCAGCCCTCCAGGGCTGCCTCACAGTGTTGCAGCTGGTCACAGGGGTTTGCATCAACAGGACCCCCAGGGAGCAGATGCTGCTGAGTCTGCAGATATGGGGGTCTTGGGGAACAAGAGCAGAGGCTGGCGCTGCCCTGAGGTCTGCCTGACCAGTGGGGACAGGGAGGAGAGGCCCTTTCAGTCCCAGGAGCTGGGGCACCACTCAGACTATACTTCAAAGAACCCAGGGTCTGTTACGGGTTGGATATGAGGTGTCCCCCAAAGCAGGAATGTTTGGAGGTGACATAGTTACTCAAAGCTCGGTCCTCATCCCCCTAACAATCCAATAGTGAAGACATGGTTTTGAGAAAACGGAAAAAGAAGTTTCATTGCTTTGCTAGCAAAGGAGAAAGGCAGGGGACTCCTGTGTCCCTAAGTCCATGATTCTCCCCATTATGGGGGACAGTGGGGCGGGAGGATGGTAAAGAGGTAATTCAACTGGCCGGGCACGATGACGCAAGCCTGTAATCCCAGCACTTGGGAGGCTGAGGCAGGAGGATCACAAGTTCAAAGCCAGCCTCAGCAATGGCGAGGCACTTTAGCAACTCAGTGAGACCCTGTCTCTAATAAAATACAAAAAAGGGCTGGGGATGTGGCCCAGTGGTCGAGTGCCCCTGAGTTCAATGCCCGGTACCAAAAAAAAAAAAAAAAAAGAGGTGATTCAGCCGCTGTATTTCAGGTGTCCTCTGTCCCAGGTTGTAATGCACTTGTCGATTTGGGAAACTTGTCGATTTCTGTTGCCATCCCAGAGGTCTGAGGAGTCTGAATTACTCTGTTCCTGTGTGTGCTCAAGGACAGATGATGCCCAGGAGGGGGAAGAAAGGTAATCCTGTCTCCCCCACCCACCCCCAAGGCCAGATTAGGGAGGGGGAGGACACGATTAGAGATGGGGAGAGATTAGGGGCAGAAGGAAGAGAGGAAGAGAAAAAACCACGTCTGTATTAAACAGAAGTCACAGTGGCAGATGAGCAAGGACCATATTCAAAGGACCACTGTCACTAAACAACTGGACTGTGAGGCTGGGACCTAGTCAGTTCACCCTCATTTGAATGGACAGACTTGGAGGGAGGGGCAACTGAAGGCAGGTAGGGGTGACTTGGGGGGCAACTGCAGGCAGGTGGGAGTGACTTAGGAGTAACTGAGGCAGGTGGGGGTGACTTGGGGGGTAACTGCAGGCTGGTGGGGGTGACTTGGGGGTAACTGAGGCAGGTGGGGGTGACTTGGGGGTAACTTTAGGCAGGTGGGGGTGACTTGGGGGGTAACGGCAGGCAGGTGGGGGTGACTTGGGGGGTAACGGCAGGCAGGTGGGGGTGACTTGGGGAGTAATTTTAGGCAGGTGGGGGTGACTTGGGGAGTGACTGCAGGCAGGTGGGGGTGGCTTGGGGGGTAACTGCAGGCAGGTGGGGGTGGCTTGGGGGTAACTGAAGCAGGTGGGGGTGGCTTGGGGGGAGGGGCAACTGCAGGCTGGTGGGGGTGGCTTGGGGGTAACTGAGGCAGGTGGGGGTGGCTTGGGGGGTAACTGCAGGCAGGTGGGGGTGACTTGGGGGTAACTGAGGCAGGTGGGGGTGACTTGGGGGTAACTTTAGGCAGGTGGGGGTGACTTGGGGGGTAACTTTAGGCAGGTGGGGGGTGACTTGGGGGGTAACTTTAGGCAGGTGGGGGTGACTTGGGGGTAACTTTAGGCAGGTGGGGGTGACTTGGGGGTAACTTTAGGCAGGTGGGGGTGGCTTGGGGGGTAACTTTTTAGGCAGGTGGGGGTGGCTTGGGGGGTAACTGAGGCAGGTGGGGGTGACTTGGGGGGTAACTGAGGCAGGTGGGGGTGACTTGGGGGGTAACTGAGGCAGGTGGGGGTGGCTTGGGGGGTATCTTTAGGCAGGTGGGGGTGACTTGGGGTAACTTTAGGCAGATGGGGGTGGATTGGGGGTAACTGAGGCAGGTGGGGGTGACTTGGGGGGTAACTGCAGGCAGGTGGGGGTGACTTGGGGGGTAACTGCAGGCAGGTGGGGGTGGATTGGGGGTAACTTTAGGCAGGTGGGGGTGACTTGGGGTAACTTCAGGCAGGTGGGGGTGGCTTGGGGGTAACTGAGGCAGGTGGGTTGACTTGGGGGGTAACTGAGGCAGGTGGGTTGACTTGGGAGGTAACTGAGGCAGGTGGGTTGACTTGGGGGGTAACTGAGGCAGGTGGGTTGACTTGGGGGGTAACTGAGGCAGGTGGGGTGTGGCTGGAAGAGGTGGGTCGCCAGGGGCCTGCCCTGGAAGGCTTCATCTTCTCTGTGGTCCCTTTCCCTTGGTCCCTCTGCTTCCTGACAGCTTGGACAGAGCGGCACCTGCCCACCACACCCTCCCGCCATGATGGTCTGCCTCACTTTGGACCCAGAGCACTAGGGCCGGCCCACCACAGGGCGGACCCCTGAAACCCTGAGCCAACACGAATTTTCCCCTAAGTGGTTCTTGTTGTGTATTTTGGGGTCACGGCAACGAAGCCCTCACACAGGGTCCTATATCTGCCCGGGCCAGGCCCAGAAGCTGCACCGTTCCGCGGGATTGGGGAAACTTGACCGTGAGTCAAACCCGCAGCAATTGTTCGCGAAGGCCGCGGAGGAGGCGGCGGCGGGGAGGCGGGGGCGGCCCAGCCGTTGGCTCGGTTCAAGGTACGGCGGTTCCGAGAGCTGCCAGGCGAAATAACGCATTTGTGTATGAAAAGAAGAGAGTCGGAACAAAGGACAGAGAACAGCGCGTGTCCCCACTCTCGGTGGCCTTGGTGATGCTTGACATTTTCTGGGAAATGAATTTAGTGCAGAAAAAAAAAAAAAAAAAAAAAAAACAATTCAAAGGCTTGTGCCAAGCAACCAATGCGAATAGAACCGGTGGGAGAAGGGGCAACGCCAAGAGGAGGCAAGTCCTGAAATAGTGGTTGGCTGCTGTTGTCACCCTGAGCAGGGGAAGGCACGTTGTCAGGGGAGTTTCATTAGGAGCCGGAAACCAGGTAGGAAGGCGCTGGAGGGGAGAGCGCATGCGCGGGCGGTGGGGCAGGAGCCCAGGGCGCATCGGATTTATTCGCTCCTGGTCTGCAGACTCCCCAGCTACTTCTGATTCCCCACCAGGGTCTGGCCACTGACAAAGCCATCACCCCATCCAGCCTGCCACCTCTGTGTCATCCTTGTGAGCGTCTGGCCATTAGGATGCCTGTGGCTTCCCGAGAGTCAGATTGCCAGGGTTTGGGGTTCCAATCCCCCCGACCAATCTTCCACTTACCAGTCATGTGACCTTAAGCAAATTCACTTCTCCAAGCTTCCATGTCTTCTGCATGATGGAGTGACAGCCATTGCTGCTTCCTGCAGAGACTTCAGTGACTCCAAACCTGTCATGCTTGGAGCAGCTCGAGGTCCATAGAGAATACTCAAAGACTGGTGGTTGTTAGGATTGTTGTAAATGGTACTGTCTCATCACTCCAGAAGACGCCCCTTTTCTCTGTCCTTTCCCACAGAATCATGTCAAGCCACCACCAGTCTTCATTCTTGTCCCCACTTTGCTTTCCTGTCCCAGCACCCAGAGTGATGGACAGCTGGGTGGGTTCTGGCTCCTAATCTGGACCATCCCCTGTCCCCATGTGAGAAGCTAAGGGACAGTCTTTGCACCCTCCCCTTAAGCCCTTCTTGGCTCCCAGATACTATTACTTTGGAAGTTGCAAAGTCTGGAATAAGTAAATGCCTTTCCAAAAGTCATATCCATCCAGAATCACAGACTATGACCTTCTCTGGAAATAGGGTATTTGGAGATGTAATCAAGTTAATTTCATTCTAGATGAGGGTGGGCACTTACCCAACGACAGGTATCCTTATAAGAAGAGGAAAAGAGCCGGGCGCGGTGGCGCACGCCTGTCATCCCAGCAATTGGGAGGCTGAGGCAGGAGGATCACAAGTTCAAAGCCAGCCTCAGTAATGGCACTTAGCGACTCATTGAGACCCTGTCTCTAATAAAATACAAAAAAAGGGTTGGGGATGTCACCCAGTGGTGGAGAGCCCCTGAGTTCAATCCTTGGTACCAAAAAAAAGAAGAGGAAAATATACAGATGGTCCCTGATGTGTGATGTTTTGTCCCTACGATGGCATGAAGTTGTACCCCGACCCCATTCAATAAAGCCTATGAGACCATCAAAACTTTAGTATGAAATAGGCTTGTGTTAGGTGATTTGGACCAACTGTGAGCCAAAGTTAAGTGTTCTGAGCAGGTCAGCCAGGCCGAGCTGTGGTGTTCAGTAGGTGTATTGAATGTATATTCCACAGATGACATTTTTAACTTAAGATAAGTTTATCAGAAAAGAACCCCATCACACACTGAGAAGCCCCTGTACACAGAGAAGGTGGCCAAATAACACTAAGGTTGGGTGCCGCCACTAGAAACCAAAGAGAGAAAGAGGCAAGAAGGAATTTCCCCAGATCCTTCGGAGGAGTGTGGTCCCATCAACACCTCAGTTTCAGACTTCTGGCTTCCAGAACAGTGAAAGAAAGAGAAGGAAAAAAAAGAAAGAAAAAAGAAAAAAAATTGCGTTGTTTTAAACCTCCCAGTTTATGGTAATTTGTGACAGTAGCTCCAAGAAACTAATCCAGAGGCCAGTTCCACCTTGCCCAGCCCCGCACCTTTCATGTCCCTGTGTCCCTCATTAAATACGATTTCCAACCAGCAGCCTAAGTGTTGAGCCTGGTGGCTCCCACAAGCAGTCGTGATGTGACATTTGAAGATGTTTCATTAAACTCATATTGATTGTAATTTTGCAAGTTTCGGTCTGTGTTTCCCTGGCAATACTTGCTTTCCCCAGCTCTCCAAACTTTTTCAACCTTAGAAATACTGTAGCCCAGGGCCCCCTACCCACTGCACCTGGCAGATCAAACATCTCGCCCTTGCCTGTATCCTCTCCCTGTCCGAGGATGCCCCCTGAAGATAGTGGAAGTGTGGCCCAGGGAGCTGCCTGCTGTCCTTGGTCAGAAAGCAAAGTGGGCCAAGCGCGTGCCGGTCATCCCAGAGGCTCAGGAGGCTGAGGCAGGAGAATCGCGAGCTCAAAGCCAGCCTCAGCGACTTCGTGAGGCGCTAAGCAACTCAGTGAGACTCTGTCTCAAAATAAAATACAAAATAGGGCTGGGGATGTGGCTCAGTGGTTGAGTGCCCCTGAGTTCAATCCCTGGTACCCCCTCCCTGCCCAAAAAAAGTAAATAAATAAAAGAAATCCAAGCTGGTCCAGTTCAGTGAGCCTCTTCCAGCACAGCCAGGGACTAACACTAGCATGTGACTTGCCTCTTTAGGTTGGGAGAAGAGGGGGGCAGTGTCCACTCCCTGGGGGCTGGGCTGTGGTCAGGTGACTTAGGCTTTGTCCTGTGGGATTCCTGCAGGGTCAGGCAGCAGTTCTGGCCTAGGGGTGGAGGTCATCAAAGACCCTCCCTAGCATTCCTGGCCTCCTCCAAGATTCCAGAATATTTCAGATATTAGGACATCAGAACAAAAGTCCAAAGCCTGAGCCAGAGACAGGCCCCCATTCCTGGCACGCCTGCCTTCTGCCCATCCCGGTCTCTGCCCCCCGCCGCGGCGAGCCCCTCTGCAGGTCTCAACTGTGCCTGAGTAATGCCTGTCCGTCACCTGGAGACGCTCCTGCCTGAAGGCCACATCACCGCTGCAGTCCCAGGTTTATCTCACCCACCCCTGGTGGCCGCAGGATAGAATCTGATAAAAATAGGAGCTTCCACAAGGTTACAGGCAAATAAATGTCCCCACTCCAGGGAAGAGACTGGTGCTTGATTCCGGGTGGCTGAGGACAGACCACACAAAGCCCAGCGTGCCGCAGAGCGCGGTTAACACAGCCAGAGAGGACAGCGCACGTTCCCAGGATCCAGCCCCTTGCGATGTCCCTGTCCTCTGCAGCCAGTGGGCGGTGGGGCCACCGTGGACTCCCCCGTGGAGTCTAAAATAAAGAAAACTGGGAGTTTTTGACGCACGCACTTAAGCAAGATGAACGTGCGCGCGGGGAAGATTCCCACGCAAGGCGCCGCGCCCGCCCGCACTGGCTGTGTGGGCTCCCTGCCTCTCAGTGAGGAGCGCTCCAGGCCCAGGGCCCATTTTTAGGAGATCCCTTCCCTGCGTAGTACTAGAGTTACCATGGTTTTACTCCAGTGTCTGCTCACTACGCGCTGCAGCGGCAGCTACTGAACGATTCCAAGGACGGAGGACTGAAGGAGCCTATAATCAAGGAGATAGCTAAAGATTGCGGTTAGCTGAGAGCCATAAAAGATGTTCTAGTTTCCACCTGATGTTGATACATTATTCAAAGAATCTTTGTATGCCCGTGAACACTGCGTGACGCACCTGTAAGCTCGAGCTGTAAGCACGTGTCCTTGTTAAAGCTATATGTATATAACTGGGTGAGGTTCGTTAGTGTGTGTGGGGAAGAAGAAGGTGGTGGTTGGAGTTAGAGCATTTGGAGTGATTGCTGGAGCTGGAGAGAGGAGAAGAATAAAAGACCTTTTTTCATTTTCATCCTGCCTCCGAATTTTCCTGTGGCGTTCGCTGCTCCAAGCGACTTCCGCTTCAGGCAGCGACAGGTGGCGGCCTGTACGGGGAATTCGGCGGCAAGGTAAGAAAAAAGAAAATTTAAAAAGATGGGAGCAAATATAACAAAAAGTCGGTTTATAAAAGCCATGAATGAAATTTTTGATATTGAGAACTCAGAGGATAGTGAGAAAAGTGAACAAGAAAGCATATCCTCTGACTCAGTGGAGACCAGCAAGGAGAGTAGGAATGTAAATTCAAAAGTAAGATCTGCAAAAGCCATCAGAAGCTTAATAAAATTAGCTGAGGAGTATGTACTCTCCTTAGAAACTGAAACTCAGGATACTAGTGAAAGTAATAATAGTAACAAGGAGCCAAACCATGAAAGTACAGTCTCCTCTACTGAGCCGGTTAGGAATTATGAAGCTAGTAGTGAAGAGGAATCAAAAAGCGATTCGGAGAGCACAGTCTCCAATAAAAAGAACAAAAAGAAATTAAAAAAGAGAAAAGACCGTCAAATAGAGGAACCACTAGCGCCCTCTGCTCCTTCATGGATAGAATCCCTAACAGAAACAATAAAGAGTATGGATCAGAGTATACGTGCCCTTGAGGTAGAAATTGGCGGCCTTTCAGAGCGCTTATACGCTCTCGAACAACATAGACCGCAGGAGCACCTAGAACTGCCAGTATTTCAAAATGAACAGGGACAAAGATATCATGAGTTCCTAGACTTTAAAACAATAAAGAATTTTAAAGAGGCGGTAATGACCTATGGGCCTCAAGCTCCGTTCACATTAAGTATGATAGAGTCACTTAACACCCTAACCTTAGCCCCCTCAGATTGGAAAAGTCTATGCAGAGCGGTACTAAGAGGGGGACAACCTAAGACACGGCACAGTCGCACGGGACAGTCTAATGTGGCCGGCATGTCAACCTAAGCCAGGAGTCAGGACAGCCTAGACTCCCATGACGGGTAAGAATGTCGGTTGCACATGGACGTCCTAGAACATCCCCTCTTTTAAAACTAAAAGGGGGAAATGAAGGAGCCTATAATCAAGGAGATAGCTAAAGATTGCAGTTAGCTGAGAGCCATAAAAGATGTTCTAGTTTCCACCTGATGTTGATACATTATTCAAAGAATCTTTGTATGCCCGTGAACACTGCGTGACGCACCTGTAAGCTCGAGCTGTAAGCACGTGTCCTTGTTAAAGCTATATGTATATAACTGGGTGAGGTTCGTTAGTGTGTGTGGGGAAGAAGAAGGTGGTGGTTGGAGTTAGAGCATTTGGAGTGATTGCTGGAGCTGGAGAGAGGAGAAGAATAAAAGACCTTTTTTCATTTTCATCCTGCCTCCGAATTTTCCTGTGGCGTTCGCTGCTCCAAGCGACTTCCGCTTCAGGCAGCGACAGAGGACCCCAGACGTGCCCCGCCAGCGCGCGCACGATCACGCTGGGGAGCGGGGTGCCCTCGGAGAGGGCTGGGAGACCTTTGCCCCACCTGGGGCCCCCCGAGGGGCTGCCTTGACAAAGTTGGTTGCCCTCCTCTCCCCTGCATCCCCACCAGTTTTTCATGTCTCTTGTCCTAAGTCTTTTTTGTTTGTTTGTTTTTGTGGTGGTGCTGGGGATTGAACCCAGGGCCGCAAGGCAAGCACTCTACCAACTGAGCTATATCCCTAGCCCTCTTTTGTTCTAAGTCTTTCTGTTCAAAAGACTGTCCTTTTCTGTAGGTTTCTGGGTCCTTCCCCACCACACCTATGCGTTTCCCAAGGGGAAGAGTAATGGGAAGCTGGGCGCGGTGGATGCCTGTAATCCCAGCAGCTTGGGAGGCTGAGGCAGGAGGATCAAGAATGCAAAGCCAGCCTCAGCAATGGCGAGGCACTTAGCAACTCAGTGAGACCCTGTCTCTAATAAAATACAAAATAGGACTGGGGATGTGGCCCAGTGGTCGAGTGCCGGGTAGCAATCCCGGCAATCTGAGTTCAATCCCGGGTAGCACAAAAAAAAAAAAAAGGGGGGGGGGGAAGTCTGGGGATGTGGAGGATGTGGGGGCTGGGGCTGTAGCTCAGTGGTAGAGCACTTGCCTCACATGTGTAAGGGACTGGGTTCAATCCTCAGCACCACATAAAAATAAATAAAGATATTGTGCTCATTACAACTAAAAAAATTTTAAAAAATGAAAAAGATCTGGGGATGTGGCTCAGTGGTTCAGCACCCATGGGCTCAATCCCTGGTATCAAAAAAAAAAAAAAAAAAAAAAAAGGAGCAAAAGGAGAACCTTCTGTCAAAGAGCAAATCAGCCTGAGGCCAGACAAATCCAGGTGCTAATAAACACCTGCAGAGCTCAGGAGGAGGCGGGTCTCCTGAGTGCCACGGGAAAGCCCTCCCTGTTGCTGACCTGGAGACCTCTTTGAGGGAGGCGGGATCCAGCTCCCATGCGTCAGGGGACACCTTCTCCTCTTTCAGAGAGTTTGCACCTGTCAAGAGGAGCACTGCATGCCCACCTCCATCCCAGTGGTTGTGGCAGGTGGTGGATAGAAATCGGGGAAGAAAGGAAACGATGCTGAGTCTCTGGAGGAAGTGCCCATAAACCATTGAAATGCAGAGAGCACCCACAAATGATGGCAACTCCTGAGCAACAGCACCCTTGACCCAAGCCCTTGTAACATGAGAGCACTGCGCAGGCGCGGGGAAACAGATGGGAAATTGTGTAGCTGCGCCTCCAGTCCAGACCCTAGCAACCGGCCCTCTGTGAATATTAACATCCCACACCATCAGGTTGCCGTCTCTCCCCCTGGAGGTAGCCTGCATTCTCCCCTGAGTGTGTATTCCTTGCTTTAGCCCCAAAGGCGACTCTCCTAAGACTGCCCCCCATTCTCCCTTGAATGAGTACCTGCTTTCCTAAACAAACCTCTGTCTAGCCTTTGGCATGTGCTGATATTCTTTTCCATCATGTATGCCAAGAATCTCGGCTGGGCCGGGGAATGGTGGTGCACTTCTATAATCCTAGTGGCTCGGGAAGCTGAGGTGGGAGGGTTGCAAGTTCAAAGCCAGCCTCGGCAACTTAGCAAGGCCCTAAGCAATTTAGCAAGATCCTGTCTGTAAATAAAATATAAAAAGGGCTGGGAATGTGGCTCAGTGGTTAAGCACCTCTAGGTTAAATCCCTGGTACTGAAAAAGAGAGAGAGAGAGAGAGAGAGAGAGAGAGAATCCCGGCTGAACCTGAGTGGGGTTCCCCCTTCTCTCTGGGAACTCCTGGCTTCCTTCTTCACAGACATGTCTTTTCTGGTGCCAGTGATACCTAGAAAAACGGATACAAGTGCCAGCTAGACACCAAGCCCCTCAGGCTCTGAACATCGTAGACCTCCAAGACTTTGAAGTCTGCCTCGTGTAACTTATAACTTCTCTTAACTAAGAATTAGCTCAGAGGTAATTGCTTAAATCTCATTGATGAAAATCAATATGGAGTAAATTAAATGCAAAGCTGCATTTATCCTCAAGGTGCTCTTCCTTGCCTTCGCATAATGTGATGACAAAGCAACTATTTTATCTTCCAGGCTTAGAGTTTTTGTTGCTGGACATCTCGAAAGGAGGTATAATTAGAGGGCCCATTTATCAAAAAGACTACGGAAATGGAGGAACGGGAATTGCTTTTGCAAGGATTCCAGAAATGATGCCAACGTGACCCTGAGCTCTGCATTTTTCAGGCTGCATCCAGCGAGTTTTTTCCCTTATAAAGTCCTTCCCTCCTCCTCCCCCCCCCCCCCCCCCGGGCTCCACCAATCAATAGGCACGAATGAGGTTGATCAGGAGGCGGGGAGGTGTCAGGAGCTGGAGAGGCCCAGCCTCCAGTCCTGGGACAGAGAGCCTCCTCTTCATCTGAGGCTGGCCGGTGGGAGAAAGACTTGTATTTCGGCATTTGCGTTGCCAAGGATACGGCATCAGGTCCTCCGAATCTGAATGAAAGAGCCTGGTTTCTGAGATTTTTTGTGTGTGCATTTTATAATTTAGAGTGTGTTTGGTTTTCATTTGCAGCCCAGCCTGCCGCCCGTCAGTCCCCAAACTCTGCACACTCGCCCATAATGAGCGTGAATAAATCAAGCGTTCTCAGCTCCAGCTGCCTTACGGGGTAGGGACTTGGGGGGTGTCGGAGGATCAGAGGATTCCCGGGTTGGGGGTGCTCAAGAGTCACCCATCCAGAGCAGACCAGGATCACCCAGGGGACTGTCACCAACAGCACAACGTTCCTGATCCTCCCCTTACAGAGTAAGGCCGGGGCCGGTTTTGCAGAATTTCCTGGGTGTGCACCTTGCTTAAACACCTGCTCAAACCCAGCTCCTATGTGTAAGGAAGAGAGAGGACCTCAGAACTGATGGCGGCAAGCAGAGGTCCCCGGACTGATGCTCTGTCAGCACAGTGATGTTTGGGGACAGCCAATTCAGGGGATTCACAGGTTCTGATCCGTCTGGCCTGGATCAACATCCATTCCTGGGCCTAGGGCTTGGGGTTAACAAGCCCAGACCGCAGGGAACCCAGTGGAGAAAGGATCCCCAGGAAAAATCAAAGCACTGCTACTGAAAGAAAAGTGAGGGGCCGGGGCTGGGGCTCAGCAGTAGCGCACCTGCCTGGCACGTGTGAGGCAGTGGGTTTGATTCACATGTAAATAAATACAATAAAAGTATATATATATATATATATATATATATAGAGAGAGAGAGAGAGAGAGAGAGAGAGAGAGAGAGAGAGAAAGAAAGTGAATTGTGACTGCTGTGGGCAAGATCTATAACTCTGCCGGGTGAGCCCCACCCTTGCTGAGCAAAGGGATCCCAGGGCCTATGTCAGGGTGCAGACATGAATGGGGAAACCTCAGTGGATTACAGAACCTCAACCACTTTATCTCTCTCAGGCCATCAGAAAAGATATGGACATGCAAAGGACCTGGGGTAGGGGAGCAGAAAACACAGAGGACAGGTGTGCAGGGTCAGCTGTGAGAAGAGGGGAGGGGAAAGGCTGAGTCCTGGGGCTGGGCAGGAAAGGGAGAGAGGTGAGCCAAGAAGAAGGGGAGTGCATAGTTGTCACCCAAATGTCTGATAAAAAGAAGACCCCACAGCCGGGCGCTGAGTGCATGCCTGTTATCCCAGCACTTGGGAGGCTGAGGCAGGAGGATCACAAGTTCAAAGCCAGCCTCAGCAATGGCGAGGCACTTAGCAACTCAGTGAGACCCTGTCTCTAATAAAATACAAAAAAGGGCTGGGGATGTGGCCCAGTGGTCGAGTGCCCCTGAGTTCAATCCCCAGTACCAAAAAAAGGAGAAGACCCCGCAAAGAAGAAATAAATAAGGAACCAGAGCCTAGTCAGCCAGAATAATCTTGACAAATGTGTCTTCACCGGCATTGCCCCATCCTCTCGGAATCCATGACCCTCTGATATTAATGTCCCTTGATTCCTTTTACAGCTGGGCCCCGGTATCTCCTGATTCGGGACAACAGGGCATTTGGATTTTTTTTTTTAATGGCAGAATTCTGAAGCTAATTAGGCCATTACTCTTCAAAGATTTAATTTGCTTTGATGGGCCAATCTATAATCATATTTCCAAACAGCTTCTATTTAATTACTGCACAAAAATGAATGAGGTTCTTGAACAATTTGTGTCTGATAAACTCACCATGCCGTGGTCTGAATGCGTGCGTCACCCTTAGATTCCCGTGTTGAGGCCTGACCCCCAAGAGACTGATGGGACCGCGGGAGGTCATGAAGGCAGAGCCTCAGGAATGAGGTCAGTGCCCTGTAAGAGGCCAGAGGAGCTGGTTCACCCTTCCCTCCATGAGAGGACATAGCAAGAAAGGGCCACGTCTGAGAAAGCAGACCCTCACCCACACCAAGTCTACCAGCACCTTGAACCTGGCCTTCCCACCCTCCAGGACTTTGGCAGGCCACCAGTCTATGGTATGTTGTTTTAGCAGCCCTGAAACACTTGACTCCTGAGACACAGAAAGACACAGGCGTCGGGGCGAGGGGGAACGTGCTTGTCAGCTCTGGAGCAGAGGGACAGGGCGGGGTGCCGACCTCAAGCAACACAGTGTCTGCACCCCAGGACCAGGATTGCTGGAATCCTGTTACCAAGCAGTGAAATGACAGCAAAAAAAAAAAAAAAAAAAAAAAAAAAAAAAGGGCATGAAAGGTGAAGCCATGTCTCCTCCTGGGAGGGGACACAGGTGTCCAGCTGTTGCCAGAACAGATGTCGCGAGAAGGCAGGAAATTTATCTGTCCTGTTTACTGCTGTAGCCCTAGCAGATGCTCAGCAAATACCTGCTAAGTGGAGTCCCCCCCCCCCCGGAATACTTGACTGCTGGTATTTACAGCCCAAGTGAGGTTGTTGCAAGAGCAAACTAGTTGCTCATTTAGACCTTGGCTGTTCACATCTTCAGCACAGCCCGATCACCAGCGAGTCCCTTTCACTGGGGCTGCCTTGCCTGGTACATCTTCTCCCTTCTTCTGGCAGGCAGGGCGGGGAGGGAGGAGGATACCCTCATGTTGTTTTGAGGGGCTGCCTATCCCTTCTATTGTTCTGGTGGATGTTGAAGGTTGAATTGTGTCTCCTCAAAACTCATCTTGGAGAGCCGGGCACGGTGGCGCACCCCTGTAATCCCAGCACTTGGGAGGCTGAGGCAGGAGGATTGCCAGTTCAAAGCCAGCCTCAGCAATGGCGAGGCACTTAGCAACTCAGTGAGACCCTGTCTCTAATAAAACACAAAAAAGAGCTGGGGATGTGGCCCAGTGGTCAAGTGCCCCTGAGTTCAATCCCTGGTACCAAAAAAAAAAAAAAAAAAAAAAAACCTCATCTTGGAGGTCCTAAGCCCCAGAATCTCAGCACATGACTTTATTTGGAAATATGATCATGGCGGGTGTCATTAGTCAAGGTGAGGTCGCACAGGAGTTGGGTGGGCCCCTAACCCTTATAAAAAGAGGAGGCCACAGGTGTCGCTCAATGGCAGAGCATTTGCTTAGCCAGCAAGAGGCCCTGGGTTCAATCTTTACACACATACACACACACACTAAATAAAAGAGGATTGAGACACAGACACACCTTCAGAAGGAATGCTACCAGAAGACTGCAGTTTTGCTGCCGTAAGCCAAGAAACTACAGGGAGCTGGGAGGAGGGACAGAAAGATATCCTCCCCTGGCCCTGCTGACAGCGCCATGTCAGACTTCAGGCCCACAAATGTGAGACAACGAGTTTCAGTCGTTTGAGCCACCCAGTGTGTGGGACATTGCTACAGCAGCCCAGAGAAGCCAACATAGGAAGGGCGGCCCTCTCCACCTGCCTGGCCGGGGCGCCCACCAGATGCCCAGCCCTTGAAATATGACTCCCCGGTGGCCATCAGTGTGCACCGCCAGACCCCGCCCAGCCCCTGGGTGATTTTTCTGTGGGGAACTTTCCCTCCTGCCTCCCCTTCAATCCTGTGAGCTACCCCCAGAGCTGCCTAATTGATTTTTTTTTGGAGATCGGGTGCTTTTAGAATTTTTTCCCTGTTACTTGCAATCGAGTATTCCTGACTTATGCCAGAACCACAGAGGTGTCCCTTGTGACCCAGGTCTCCAGGCAGGCAGGGGGCTGGGCTAATGCCTCACCTGGGAATCTCCAGGGTGGAGTCATCCATACACTCCTGCCCCATCACACACAGTGTTCAGCTAATCTAGACCGGAAGTGTGGTGTGGGCTGCCATATTGAACAAGGCAGAAGAGAATTCATTAGATTAGTGATTTCAGTAGATGGAGCCCATAGGCCTGGCCACGTGGGTGTTACTGCGGGAGGTATTCTCCTGTGGGAGAAGAGATGAAGGCCACCTAACTGATGAGAGGGGTGGTCAGAAATGAGGAGAAAGCAGTTGTGGCAGTTGGGAGAGAGGATGGAGCTCAGGTGACCAGGGGTCCTGGCTTACCTGTGACTGTTCTGGCTTTAGCATTTAAAGTTCTGGGCAACCCCATAAGGCCAGACAACCTGATGGTCACTCCCCGGAGATGGACCCCCCCACGGGATTTGTCAGGTGCGAGGTCTGCGCCTTGCCTTTTGAGCCACCCACACACACACAAGGACGCTGCAGGAAGCCAGGCTGCAGGGAGGTGATTCAAGCAATGTGGTTCCGAGCCTTGGCAAGGGAGGTGGGTGGCACAAACTCCTCGGATCTATGCACTCTATGCACGACGATTTTTTTTTTTTTAATGTGGTGCTCTACCACTGTGCCACAACTCCAGCCCCCAGCCCCCCTCTTTTTTAAATATTTATTTTGCACCCCATATTCTGAACCCCTAGATTAGAGCTCCACACAGCCACAAACTGCAGTGGCATTGCCATTCCTTGGCAGTCTGGGATCACTCCTCCCCTTCCTGACCTGCCTCCTACTGTAGGGGCTGGTAGAGCTATAGCCTCCTGGCCCCGCCCCAGCCCAGCGGCTATCCATGCTTTTCACGGTTCTGGCCAGTGAAGCCTCAAGGTTCTTAAATCCAGCTGCAGCAGCGACTAGCCCTTTCATCCTGGTTCCAACCCAGCTCCTGCAGTCAAAGTCACCTGTGCATGTTGTGGTGTGGTTCAATGCCGGAGTATATCCCTCCCATAAGCCCCTCTTGCCCTTATGCAAATTACCAGGTCAATACTTTTTTAAAATTGTTTTTTAATTCTAATTTGTTATATATGACAGCAGAATGCATTACAATTCGTATTACACATATAGGGCACAATTTTCCATATCTCTGGTTGTACACAAAGTACATTCACTCCATTCATGTCTCCATACATGTACTTTGGGTAATGATGTCCATCTCATTCCACCATCATTTTTTTTTTTTTTTTTTTTTTTTTTGGTACTAGGAATTGAGCCAGTATTTTATTAGAGACAGGGTCTCACTGAGTTGCTAAGTGCCTCGCCATTGCTGAGGCTGGCTTTGAACTCGCGATCCTCCTGCCTCAGCCTCCCAAGTGCTGGGATTACAGGTGTGCGCCACCGCACCCGGCTCCACCATCATTTCTAACCCCCTACCCCCACTCTTTCCCTCCCACCCCTTTGCCCTATCTAGGGTTCCTCTATTCCTCCCATACTCCCCCTCCCTACCTGCTATGAATCATCTTCCTAATATCAGAGAAATCATTCAGCATTTGGTTTTTTTGGGATTGGGTAATTTCACTTAGCATTATATTCTCCAGCTCCATCCATTTACCTGCAAATGCCATGATTTTATTCTCTTTTAATGCTGAATAATATTCCATTGTGTACATATACCATAGTTTCTTTATCCATTCATCTACTGAAGGGCATCTAGGTTGGTTCCACAGTTTAGCTATTGTGAACTGTGCTGCTATAAACATTGATGTGGCTGTGTCCCTGTAGTATGCTGCTTTTAAGTCCTTTGGGTATAGACCGAGGAGTGGGATAGCTGGGTCAAATGGTGACTTCATTCCCATTTTTCCAAGAAATCTCCATACTGCTTTCCATATTGGCTGCACCAATTTGCAGTCCCACCAGCAATGTCTGAGTGTGACCAGGTCAGTACTTTATACCTATAGCAAGTAGGTAATGGACCAGTGTGGAAACGTCGGTACTGGTAATGCCCGGCACGTTGCATTTCTGTTATCTAGCTGCCTGCCACGTGGATGCACAGCTCTGTGTGTGTGTGTGTGTGTGTGTGTGTGTGTGTGTGTGTGTGTGTGTGTTATAGACACTCAATGCTCCTCTTATTTGAGGATGACGTTACAGATGGAGGTACAGGCGGCACTTGACTGAAATACAAACGTGTAAAGTGGTGTTTTTTTTTCCCTACTCCAAAACCGGAGTGAGGAAATAGAGACCGATGTGACAACAGATTTTAAGGACAACTCAACTGATGGCTTTCTCTTCGGAGAAAGTCACACCGATCTCTGATTTCACCCACCAGCGTCGGAGCCCCAGAAAGAACTCTCATATCGATCGTGTACATCACGGTACTGTCTCCAGGAGGAAAAAGGGAGGACAATTAGGGAAATAAATGGCAAATAACCTGACCCAGGAAGGGAGGACGTTTCCCTGCTTTCTCTGCAACATGTAGAGGTATTGATTATTAATAGGGTTTTAAAGAAGTCTGGCAGACACGGATGTTTGGAACTCCTGGGAAGGAAGGTTCTATGGAGGTGCTGACTCAAGCTAAGATGCAGGATGCTGGTGCGGGGTGATTACTGGGTTCCCTAAAACGAGCTGCAAATTTCACCAATAAAAACCCTGGGGAGGGCTTTAAAGCACTCAAAATTTTTACAGCTAATGAAACAAGATGGTAGGAGGATCATTTTGCTTGAGTAGCCAGAGGTCTGGCATTCCCCCACAAAGGACTCAGCCCAGACTGGAGCCGGTCCCTATATACGACATAATAGTGTCACATGTGTTCTGCAAACCCACACACTGGGAAAAGACATGGCCCGGCCGCCACCAGTCCTTAGGCTTTGAGCCAAGCCGCTGGTCACCATGAAGAGCCCAAGACTCTCCAGGGACTCTCTGGCTTGTGCTCCCCTGCCCTGAGCCATGCTATTGTACCCTGACTCTGGTCTAGCTGCCCTACTGTCATTAACAGGGCCTGTGGTTCATCAGCTAGGACGCAAAGGCTTCCATCCAGCCCCAAACAGTGACTGAGGGTGTAGGCAGCACCTTTGGGTGCAACTGCAAAAGAAAAAGAAGAACTGCCCCGTTCCAGGTACCCCAGCTGATCCTGCAGCAGGCTCTCCTGCCTGGAGCATCCCAGAAAGAAATGGACTCCCTCGGTGCCTGCAGGAGGACAGCAGCAGCCCCTGGCCCCAGCTGGCTCTGCCAGGTCATCACAGACAAGGGATGACCTCACTAAGCCTCGTGCTCCTCATTGAGGACGCGACCTCCCTCCCTGGATAGATGACGTGCTGGCTTGCTGAGGCTGATGTAACCAAGGACCTGGGAGGGGCTTAAACCGTGGAAATTAATTTTCTCACTATTCTGGGGACTAGAAGTCTGAGGTCAAGGTGTCGGGAGGCTGGGCTCCTTCTGTGGCTGGTCTCTGTGGCTTATAAGTGTCTGCTTTCTCCCCGGATCCCCACATGGCCATCCCCCACACCCATGAGCATCCCAATTTCCTCTTCTTTTTTTTTTTTTTTTTTAATATTTTTTCAGTTGTAGATGAACACAATGCCTTTATTTTATTTACTTATTTTTATGTGGTGCTGAGGATCGAACCCAAGTGCCTCGTACCTGCGAGGCAAGCGCTCTGCCACCTAGCCACAATCCCAGGCCCCCCCCCCCAATTTCTTCCTCTTATAAGGACGCCAGTCCTAATGGGTTAGAGCCCATCCTGATGACCTCATTTGAACTTCATTACTTCTTGAAACACCCAGTCTTCATACACAGTCGCATTCTGGGGCACTGGCAGTGAGGATTTTGATGTGCAAATAGGGATTGTCCAATTCAGACTTTAACAAGAGATACTGTGCAGAGACCACCAGATGCATGGACGCCAATCGATACACAGCGGCAGGTGTGAGACCTTTCTTTTTTTTTTTTTTTTTTTTTTTTTTTTTTGGTACCGGGGATTGAACTCAGGGGCACTCGACCACTGGGCCACATCCCCAGCCCTTTTTTTTTTTTTTTTTTTTTGTATATTATTAGAGACAGGGTCTCACTGAGTTGCTAAGTGCCTCGCCCTTGCTGAGGCTGGCTTTGAACTCGCGACCCTCCTGCCTCAGCCTCCCAAGTGCTGGGATGACAGGTGAAGGGCAAAGCATCACACCGGGGACAGTCGTGCAGCCAAAAGATTTATTCAACAGTCTTCGTGGCTGGTAGCGAAAACTGGAGAAGAGGTGCTCTGGTCGAAGGTCGAAGAGGTGGGAGAGGGGAGTCAGGGAGAAGGGAGTGTGCAAGCTCTGGTGGGAGAAGGGAGTCAGGGAGAGGGGAGTGTGCAAGCTCTGGACAGAAGGTGGGTGCCTGGTCGCACCGCCTCTCTGGAGCTGTCGGCTAAAGCAGCTGCTGTCTGGCTGGAGGCTGGAGCTGTCAGCTGGGAGCGGCTGTCGGGCTGAAGGTGGTCGGTCTGGAGCTGTTGGCTGGAGCAGCTGCCATTGGCTGGAGGTGATGGGTCTGGAGCTGTTGGCTGGGGCAGCTGCCATCGGCTGGAGGCGATGGGTCTGGAGCTGCCGGCTGGGGCAGCTGCCATCGAGCTGGAGGCGATGGGTCTGGAGCTGCCGGCTGGGGCAGCTGCCGTAGGCTGGAGGCGATGGGTCTGGAGCTGTTGCAGTGGCTTCCTCCTCTCTGCAGCGACCAGCCGATGTATCTGTCTTCCTCCTCATGTATCAGTCTTCCTCCTCTCAGCAGCGATGATCCGATGTTGGTGTCTGTGTGTCTCTCTCTGTCTGTCTTGAGTCTCTCAGACAGGGCCTTATATAGGGATTTCTGGTGGGGGGTGCACTAGAGCAACCCCAAACACCATTGGCTAGAACAGGGTGCCCTTTAAGCCTATTGGCTCTTGCCTGGGGAAAAGAAACATTCTGCCCGGGGAAGAAACATCCTGTCTGGAACATCTTGAAACAAGGTTGCTTCTCTTAGGGTGTGGAAAACTCTGAGGGCGGGGGAGGGTAAGCTATCTATCAACAGGCGTGCGCCACCGCGCCCGAATCGTGAGGCCTTTCTTTATGGCAGCTGGGAAGGCAAACAGAACCAGGGCACAGAAGAAAACAGAGGTCCTGTCTCTTGTCCCAATAAGCCCCCCTCTCCACCGGGAAGCCAACCTGCAGGGGCGGTGGCGGGGGGTGTTCCTCCAGAGAGGGAATAATTCACGAGGGACTGTGGCATGAGGGAGCCTGGATCTCAGGACCATCTATCCAGAAAAGGCAAAGCCCTGGAAACAAGAGCTCCCAACAGCCAGAGAGAGGGATCAGAAGAGAAAAAGAGACGCCATATTGACGTATTGATGTCAAGGCAAAAAAAGAAAAAGAAAAAAAAAAATGATTGAACATGATCTCTCCCAGCTGTTCTCCCCTGTTCTCCCCACAGGTCTTTTCTTTAAGTCTTCCCTAAGTCAGGACAGGCTGTTCCAGGCTGGTTGTATCACAGGTCTTTTTGGCTTTGCTGGTCCTTCTTCCCACCGCACGTGGCCACCAACATCTTCCCTGCGAGGTTGACAAGTGGCATCGATTGAGAGATTATCTCTAAAGCCATAAACAAGTTGAGGAGTATTTTCTGCAGCAGAAGCTCCCCCGGGGATTTTCTTTTTTCTTTTCCGTTTAAAAAATTGGATTACAATAGACTTTCCCTGGGGGCTGTGTGTGTGTGTGTGTGTGTGTGTGTGTGTGCAGTGATTTTGAGTCCAGGCACTCTGAGTTGATGCGTTTGGTAGGATGCTTCCAGAGTGTCATGAAATACGACGCCATGGCCAGCATTTGTTGGCTGTGTGAAAAAAAAAAAAAAACAGGGCTGTTAACCCTGCTAAACTACATTTTTGAATAATGAACTTATTTTTTTCCCTGTCTGGTAGATCTCAGTAACTGCAAAGTCAGCATTTAGGGAAAGTTTTAGGACCTGAATTGTACAGAATGGAGCAGAGACAACCCCCTTCCTCCTCCTTCCCTCCGCAATCATGAAATTCCTCCAGAAGGGAAACTTTGAGTCATCTTGCCTATCTATCAAAACTTCTCTCTTCTGCTGGGTGCGGTGGCGCACACCTGTAATCCCAGCAGCTAGGGAAGCTGAGGCAGGAGGATCATGAGTTCAAAACCAGCCTCAGCAACTTAGCGAGGCATTAAACAACTGAGTGAGACCCTGACTCTAAATAAAATACAAAATAGGGCGGGGATGTGGCTCAGTGGTCAAGTGCCCTGAGTTCAATCCTCAGTACCTCCTCCCCCGCTCCAAAAAAAAAAAAAAAAAAAAGAAAAAATTAAAACCAAAACTGTCATATGATCCAAGAGTTCTGCTTCTGGCTATATATTCCAAAAGAATTGAAAGCAGGCTCCCAACGAGATATTTTACCCATGTTCACAGCCACATGATTTACAATGGCCAAGAGGAAGAAGCAACTCAAATGGCAACTCAATGGCGAGCAGACCATGGTGGTCTGTATACTACGGAATATTAGCCTTAAAAAAGGGAAGGGAATTCTTGACACTTGCTACCATATGAATGAACTTGGAGAACATTCTGCTAAGTGAAATAAAGCAGATGCAAAAAAGGACAAGTACTGTATGTTCCATTTATATGAGGTCCCCAAGAGTAGTCCAATTTATAGAGAGAGACAGTGGGCCGGACACATAGGTGCACGCCTGTAATCCCAGCAGCTTGGAGGTTGAAGCAGGAGGATCACAAGTTCAAAGCCAGCCTCAGAAACTTGGTGAGGCTCTAAGCAACTCAGAGAGACCCTGTCTCTAAATAAAATACAAAAAAGGGGATGTGACTCAGTGGTTAAGCACCCCTGGGTTCAATCCCCAGTAACCAAAAAAAAAAAAAAAAAAAGAGAGAGAGAGAGAGAAAAGAAAGTGAAATTTTGGGTCCTAGGGACTAGGTGGGGAGGGGAAATTTGTGTTTAATGGGTGGACTCTCACTTTTGCAAATCTGAAAAAATTTAAATCCAAAACCAGGAGCACTAGCCAGCTGCAGTGGCGCATGCCTGTAATCCCAGCACTTGGGAGGCTGAGGCAGGAGGATCATGAGTCCAAGCCAGCCTCAACCATGGCGAGGCACTTAGAAACTCAGTGAGACCCTGTCTCTAATAAAATACAAAAAAGGGATGGATGTTAGCCGCCGGAAAGGGATTGCAGCCTGGAACGGCAGCGCCGCGGGAAGGAGTCCGGAGACAGGATGGAGACGAAAAAATTCTTTAATCTTTCTGTCTCTGTCTCTTGTAATTTCTAACACTACATACACACTCTCACAAGAAACCAAGCCACGTACTCTTACAAGAAACTACAATGTATCTATACAATAGCGATAACCCTGTCCTTTCTCTCTCTGGTCTCATCCCATGCGCCCGAGCAGGAATGGTGCTTGCTCGATCTGCTGAGTCACTCCTCAAATCTCTCGAGATCCTGGGCCAAGTCCCGTGAGACTACGGAAGGCGACAATGCCCAAAAATGTCTATGGCCCATAGTCAACCGCAATCTTAGCTATCTCCCCAAACAGGGCTCCTGCATTTCCCCCTTTTGTTTTAAAAGAGGGGATGCTCTAGGACGTCTATGTGCAACCAACATTCTTACCCGTCATTGGATAATCAAGGCTATGCCCTTGACTCCTGTCTTAGGTTGATATGTCGGCCACATGAGACTGTCCCGTGCGACTGTGCCTGTCTTAGGTTGTCCCCCTCTGGGGATCTTACCCGTCATTGGCTAACCAGCCATCCAATGGAGCCCTTTAGGATCGACTGTGTAAGATGACTAACAGCCGTCCAATTGGGAGGAGATGCTGCAGCTTTAAGGCGACAAGCCTTTTGGTGACAAGTCAAATTGCATAGCATATCAAATTCTTTAAACAAATCAGCTGCCCTAAGTTCTATCAAGTAACACAGTGAGTTCTCTAAACAAATACCCGCAAGGTACTGTCCCATGAAGTCCCAAACAATGAAAGATCAAAATGTCCACTTGTTATAACACGTTGATCTAGGAGGCCCCGTGCATGCAGAGCAGAGGCCACACTGCTGGTGAGGTTGTTTGACATTTGAGCAGCAGGGATGCTTGCAGCGACCGCGATCCCTGCAGCTGTAGAAGCAGCCATCTTTTTTTATGTCTAGACGATGCCACCGGCAAATCTTCGGGGCCCGCTATCTAGAGACTGAAGCATCAATTATTAAAGGAAAGGCAGTGCTATTCCAGCACTGAGTCAAGAGGCGAGTTGTCAAACTAAAAAATAGAATTATTAGATTGGAAAAATAAGTTGATTTCTGCTCACACACATTGCAGCCTGAGCTCCCACAAACATAAGCTGGCAAAATATCATATTTAGAACAAAACAAAGAAAGACTGAGGGTAATTACTGCATTAAAGATAGATTAAAGAAAAACTAAAAGCACTTTGGAGAAATAATTTGTTAGCTGGAACTCTCGAGTTTCTGCATACACAGCAGTCCTTTACCTGTTGAAATAAGTGAAATTAATCATTTATTAAACAAATGAAGTTAATAACAAATAAGCAACCTCATGTCAAAACACCAAAATATCAGGTTATACAGCACTAGTCATATTTTTTGCTAAAGAGAAGTCCCTGGGACACCTATAAAACAAAATTGAAGGTACCTTCACTTATTAAATTATTTACCCATTTTGAATACTCTTAAACTTAAATGAATTAGAGTTATTTGGATCCATATATATATATATATTCACAAGCGCTTTGTTATTTTTGATGTCACACTGGACAGACGCACATACAAACATATATTTGTGACGTCACATTAACATGAAATTTAGACAAATACACAGACATAAACACATATATAAAAAGTAAAAATATATATATATAATTGTGTGCACACTAAAGAGAGATCTCTTCGTCCCAGCCGGGAGGAATGACACTTAAGTTGTGACATATTTTGAAGGACTCTTTTAAGGGAATCATTCCATATCTTCATCATGGTCCTCTTGATTTTGTACCTTTTTTATTAATCTTGATTCCTCAACAACTTCATCTTGATCCTTTTGATGTGGTACCTGCTTTATTAATCTAGATGGTATCCATATTGGAGAGGATTCATGCTTTGGAAAGACACAAACAGATCCTCTCCCCCAAATTAATACTGGATCCGGACCCTTCCATGTACCTGAAAGAACATCCTTCCAGTAAACCAAAGGTTTATGTTGTTGATGTGGGTTCCAATGTCTGTCTTCAGCAGAATAACCATCAGAGTCTAAAGTTAAAAAATTTAAAGTAAACAGGGCAACTGCCAATCTGTCCTTAGGATTTTTCCAGTTTCCTTCTTTCTGTTTTAACAACATAACTTTTAGTGTGCGGTTTGCTCTTTCAATAATGCCCTGACCCTGAGGATTGTATGGGATGCCTGTTTTATGGGATATGTTGAATTTTGCGCAAAACTGTTTGAAAGATGAGGACGTATAAGCGGGACCATTATCTGTTTTAAGCATTTTGGGGATGCCCAATGCAGCAAAAGCTTGTAAACAATGAGATGTGACATCTTTAACTTTTTCTCCGGAATGTAAGGAAGCAAAAATCATGCCTGAGCATGTATCTATGGTTACATGAATAAATTGCAATTTTCCAAAGCTTGGCTCATGAGTAACATCCATCTGCCACAAATGATTGGGCATTAATCCTCTAGGGTTAACACCAAAATGAGGATTGGGCAAATGTGTCATACAAGATTTACAGTCTTTTACAATTGTTCTGGCTTGTTCCTTTGTGATTTTAAACCTACGTTGCAAGGTGGTGCTGTTGACGTGAAACTGGGAATGAAATAAAGTAGCTTGTTGTAGTGCTGAAAGTATAAATATTGTTTTTGTAAGTTCATCTGCCTTTTGATTACCTTCATGGAGGGGGCCAGGCAAATTAGTATGTGCTCTAATATGGCCTACGAATAGAGGTTCTTTTCTTGCCCACAAAAGTTTTTGTATCTGATAAAACAATTTAAAGGCTGGAGTATGAGGTGCTATTGGTCCTGCTAACTCTAATTTTGGGACGGCTTGTACAATATAGTGGCTATCTGAAAAAATGTTTATGGGCTGGTCTCTAAAATTTTCCAGAGCTCTTACCACAGCTTCCAATTCCACCAGTTGAGCTGATTTGTGTGCAGTTATGTAAGTCATATTTTCTTTTGTAGTGACTACTGCAGCAGTACCATTTGAGGACCCATCTGTAAATACATTAAATGCCTTAGGAATAGGTTGATTTTTTATTACCTGTGGAAATATAATAGGATGATTAATACAAAAAGATAATATAGGAGACTTAGGAAGGTGATTATCAAAATTTGCAGAGGTAGAGCATCTAGCTATAGCCCAGTCATTATCATTGAAGCATAAATATTCAATCTGTGACGAAGAATAGGGAGTAATAATAGTAGCAGGGTGAATGCCAAATATTTTAGTAGAAGTTTTAAGTCCTTGAAGAATAAGTTTAGCCACCATGGAGGTATATGACTCAATTATGCTTTTAGGAGAGACAGGCAAATGTATCCATAATAAAGGCCCTTGTTGCCAAAATACTCCTGTCGGTGTATATTGTGAAGAAATAATAATCAATATCAGCGGTTGAGTTAAATCAAATCTGTCACAATGAGCTCCTTCTATGGCTTTTTCTACTACCTTTAAAGCTTTCCTAGCATCAGGAGTCAATGTTCGCGGTGAGGATGGATCAGGGTCCCCTCGAAGGATATCAAATAAAGGTTTTAATTGGCCAGTAGTGAGGTTTAGTGTAGGGCGAAGCCAATTAATGTCTCCCAGTAGTTTTTGGAAATCATTGAGGGTGGTTAAATGTTCTTTATTTATTAAAATTTTTGGGGGTCTAACAAAAGTATCCATGATTTTAAATCCTAAATATAATATGGGAGATCTGGTTTGAACTTTTTCTTCTGCTATATATAATCCGTATTTTTTAAAATTTTCTACCATGTCACTGAATATATTAAATAAGATTTTTTGATTAGGGTGGGCCAGTAAAATATCATCCATGTAATGTAGACACATGAGGTTTGGATATTTATTTTTAATGGGTTGGATAGCCTTGTCCACATATATTTGGCATATGGTGGGGCTATTAGCCATTCCCTGGGGCAAAACCTTCCATTGATATCTCTGATCAGGGCCATTATTGTTCATAGAAGGAACTGAAAAAGCAAACCTGGGGGCATCCAGAGGATGTAGGGGAATAGAAAAGAAGCAATCCTTTATATCAAGACTAATAACATGGAAATTTTTTGGAATAGCTATAGGATTCGGAAGTCCAGGTTGAGTAGGGCCCATGACTTGCATGGTTTTATTAATTTGTCTAAGATCATGTAATAATCGCCATTTTCCTGATTTTTTTTTCTTGATCACAAATATGGGGGAATTCCAGGGAGAGGTGGAATGTTCTATATGTCCTGCTTTTAATTGTTCCTTAACTAGTAGGTGGGCCGCTTGTAATTTCTCTTTAGATAGGGGCCACTGAGGGACCCACACTGGCTTATCAGAAAGCCATGGTATTTTCAAAATTATTTTCTCAGTGGCCCCAAAGAAAAATGTCTTTTCCCTATATGATAATGATTTATTTTAGGGTTAAGCTTACCCTGTACTTTTTGATGATTTCTTTTAGGGTTAAGATTACCCTGTATGTTTTTACATTTAACACCTGCAGGTTTGGTTGCAAGGTGTACTCCCATTTGTTGTAAAATATCTCTTCCCCATAAAGTAACCGGTAGATTAGGTAAAACATAAGGCTGAAATGTGCCTTTATGTCCTTCATCATCCTCCCATTTTAAAATTACCGCACTTTTTTCTGGGAGGTTATTATATCCCAAGCCTCTTAAACTGGTTGAAGCTTTTTGTAGAGGCCAGTGTTTGGGCCATTGACGTAAATTAATGATGGAAGAATCAGCTCCAGTATCTATAAGACCCTCCATTTCTATTCCTTGGATTCTTATTTTACACATAGGCCTCCTTGTACAGTCCCAAACCCAGCAAACCATGGGTTTCGAATCAGTGGAACAAAATCCTCTATTGTTCCTATTTAGAGGCATATTCATTTTAAATGAATTATGTAAATTTGGAAGGAGGAGCAGCTGAGCAATTCTATCTCCCTGATTAATAGAACTTATACTTTGAGGTGAGCTTAGCATTATTTTTATTTCCCCTTTATAGTCTGAGTTTATTATGCCTGGGGTCACTTGCAAACCTAATAAGCTTTCAGGACTTTGCCCGATAATAAGTCCTACAGTCCCTGAGGGAAGAGGTCCCCTGACTCCTGTGGGAATCAGTTGAATCCCCATTTCAGGTGTTAACACTATTCGGGCGGTGGAACAGAGGTCTAATCCTGCATTTCCTCCTGTTCCTCTGGCGAGGGAGTGGATGGGTAGTAGGGATTGTGTCGGGGAAGCATCTGAGTGGATGCTTGAGGATACTCCTCCTCCAATGCCTCGTACATTTGTGGGCCCCGGGCATTGGGCCCCGTGCCCTGTTTTTTGAATTCCTGAACAAAGGATTTCCATGGATGTCAAATTTTGAATAGCATTTATTGGCCCAATGATTTCCTTTCTTACACCTGGGGCAGCAACCTGGAGTACGGTATGAATTTGGTCTTATTTCTCTTTGGGGATTTTGCCTAGAATAGCCTGATTGATTATGATAATTTTGCCTAGAATATCCTGATTGATTATAATGTCTATGTTGAGCCCTTGTAAAATTTTGAGGGGCAGCATCTCTCACAGCTGCTGCAATCACATTCCCTGTGACAAAGGCATCATTTACATCTTTACATAGTTGTATATATATGGAAAGATCCTTTTTATTTTTCCATGGCCTGATGACTTCCTGGCAATATTTATTAGCATTTTCGTACGCTAATTGAATAACTAATGGCATAACTTGATCAATGTCTCCAAAAACTCTACCTGCAGTTCTCAAAAGTCTATCAGCAAATTCAGCATATGGTTCATTAGGTCCTTGAATTACTTTGGACAAGCTACCTTGTAGATCCCCAGGTCCTTGTACAGTTTTCCATGCCTTTAAGGCAGCTGCATTTATCTGAGCATATACTCCTGGGGTATAATGTTTTTGATCCTGTATGTCTGCGAATTGCCCTTCTCCTGTGAGCATTTCTATATTATGGTCTCCAAACCCCGCATCTGCATTTCTTTTAGCTGTTTCTATACAAAGTTCTTGAAATTGCGATCGCCAAACCAAGTATTGTCCCCCACTTAATGTTGCTTTACATAGACGTTTCCAGTCTGCGGGGGTTAAGCTAAAGGTGTTAAGGGACTCCAGTATACTCAACGTGAAAGGAGCTTGGGGTCCATAAGTCATTACTGCCTCTTTGAGATTTTTTATTGTTTTGAAATCTATTGGCTGGTGGCCCCTCTGTCCATTTTCATATTCAAATACTGGCAGTTCCCAATGTATCTGTGAGTTACCCTCAAGAGCGCATAAGCGCTCAGAAAGACTTTTTATTTCTATTTCTAGGGTATGCAAATGTCTAGTGATACCCTTCATATTTTCTGTAATCGATTTCACCCATGGGGGAGTAGAGGACACAAGTTCCTCCACTTGATGATCCCTTATCTTGGTCTTCCTTAATTTCCTTTTATTCATTTTCTCAAAATCACCTTTAGTTAATTCCTCCTCACTACTACTACTCTCATTGGTCCTAACTGACTCAGTAACATCCTGAGTCCCAGGTTCAATTGAGACCATGTATCCTTGAAATATCTCTAATAAATCTTGAATAGCTTTAGCAGCTCGGATCTTTGTAATTTTGGGGACACTTCTAATACTCTCCTTACTGGTCTTAGTTGACTCAGCGGAATCTACGCTTTTATGATTGCCTTCACTGTTTTCTAAATCCTCCTCACTAAAGACAGACTCATCCATATCAAAGAATTCATCAAGAGCCTCGTACACTTGGGTCTTAGTTATTTTCGAACCCATTTTAACCGCTCTGACTAGAGACTCCTGCGAGGTTTCTCAGTTCTTACCTGCCGTGCTGAATTCCCCGTACGGGCCACCAACTGTTAGCCGCCGGAAAGGGATTGCAGCCTGGAACGGCAGCGCCGCGGGAAGGAGTCCGGAGACAGGATGGAGACGAAAAAATTCTTTAATCTTTCTGTCTCTGTCTCTTGTAATTTCTAACACTACATACACACTCTCACAAGAAACCAAGCCAAGTACTCTTACAAGAAACTACAATGTATCTATACAATAGCGATAACCCCTGTCCTTTCTCTCTCTGGTCTCATCCCATGCGCCCGAGCAGGAATGGTGCTTGCTCGATCTGCTGAGTCACTCCTCAAATCTCTCGAGATCCTGGGCCAAGTCCCGTGAGACTACGGAAGGCGACAATGCCCAAAAATGTCTATGGCCCATAGTCAACCGCAATCTTAGCTATCTCCCCAAACAGGGCTCCTGCAGATGGAGATGTGGCCCAGTGGTCGAGTGCCCCTGAGTTCAATCCCTGGTACCAAAAAAACCCCCCAAAAAAAACCAAAAAACAAAACAAAACCAGGAGCACAGCCATGTGAATATACTTAACATAGAGAACCGTTCACTTCAAAATGGTAAAGACTGATAATTTTTTGCTTTGTCTTTTTTACCATAATTTTTGAAAAATGAAAGAGGAAGCACTTCTTGCACCAGACTTGGTTTCCAGAACATTATTCAAGTCAAAGTAAACCTTCCACTCACCAGGTTGTGGGAAACTTAACCTGGGCCGTGCGTGTGGGCCTGTGTGTTCCCCATAAGTCAAGCCTAGAATGACCCTATATGATCTAACGATTCCACTTCGGGGTATATACATAAAAGGACCAAAAGCAGAGGCTCCATCAGATACTTGCACACCATGTTTATAGAAGCATTATTCACAACAGCCAAAAGGTGTCCCTCAGTAGATAGAGTATCATATGCACAGACAATGGAATCATTCAACCTTAAGAAGGTTGACATTCTGACACACGCTACAACACGGATGAACCCGGAGGACATGATGCTAAGTGAAATAAGCCAGCCACCATAAGGACAAATATTGTATGATTCAAGCCGGGCATGGTGGTGCACACCTATAATCCCAGAGGCTGGGGAGGCTGAGGCAGGAGGATCGCGACTTCAAAGCCAGCCTCAACAAAAGTGAGGTGCTAAGCAACTCAGTGAGACCCTGTCTCTAAATAAAATACAAAATAAGGCTGGGGATGTGGCTCAGGGTCGAGTGCCCCTGAGTTCAATCCCTGGTACTAAAAAATAGATGATAGATAGATAGATAGATAGATAGATAGATAGATAGATAGATAGAGATATATTTATGATTCCACTTACGGGGTCCCAAAGCAGTCAGATTCATAGAAAAAGTAGAATGGAGTTGTGAGGGAACCTGGAGAGGGGAGACGGGGATTTGGTGTTTAATGGATGCAGAATTTCAGTATGAGAAGGTGAAGAAAGTTCTAGAGATGGGTGGTGGGGATGGTCATACAATAACATCAATGTCATTGATGTTAATGAACTGTGCACCTTTAAATGGTATAAATAGTAACTTTGGGGACTGGGGATGTTGCTCAGTGGCAGAGCGCTTGCCTAGCATGCATGAGGCTGGGTTAAATTCCCATGGCTGAAAAAAAAAAGAAAAGAAAAAGAACAATAACTAGGGGCTGGGGCTGGGGCTCAGCGGTAGCATACTTGCCTGGCATGTGTGAGGCACTGGGTTCGATTCTTGGCACCACATATAAACAAATAAAATAAAGGTCTATTACCAACTAAAACAATTGAAAAAATAAAAAGAACAGTAACTAACTATTAGCTTTTGTTATATATATATATATATATATATGTATATATATGTATATATATATATATATATATATATATATATATATTTCACTGCAATAAAAATAAACACAAGTAAACATAAAGCAGTTCAGAAAATGGTTCAGGGGCCTCCTCGGTGGCCTCACCCTCTGTGTGCCTGGGCAAACCCAGACCCGGCTGTCCCTGGTGCTGGGTGCCGACACAGCCTTGCCCTGGGTCTGAAAGACAGGCCACTTCGTCTCACTAAACCACCAGGCAGAACAGCTCTGGGCACTTGTCACATGAGATTAAACTCAGAGGAAAGGGCCCCGGGAAGTACTTAGCATCATATCCTAAAAACCATCCAAGGAAACCGAGGAACTCAGGGTGTTCCTCGCATCCTACTAGGCCAGAGACTGGCCCTCAGAGCACATGAGCTGTGCAGAATGGGGGGTGGCGCAGCTCCTCCTCCGCGGAGCCTTTTTAATGGTGATTTGGCTGGACCTCAAACACATCCGTCACCCTCCCCAAGCTCAGTTTCCTCCTTTTAAAAGAAGGGTGGAATGGTCATCCAGAGCTGTCCAAAGACAGCCAACATTTGCAGCTCTGTTCAAAAACCAAAAGTGAGCCGGGCGCGGTGGCGCACGCCTGTAATCCCAGCACTTTGGGAGGCTGAGGCAGGAGGATCGCGAGTTCAAAGCCAGCCTCAGTAATGGCCAGGCACTTAGTAACTCAGTGAGACCCTGTCTCTAAATAAAATACAAAAAAGGGCTGGGGATGTGGCCCAGTGGTCAAGTGCCCATGAGTTCAATCCCCAGTACCAAAAAAAAAAAAAACCAAAAGTGTCCCAGAGGAACAGGGCACGGTGGCACACACCTATAATCCCAGCACTTGGGAGGCTGAGGCAGGAGGATCGCGAGTTCAAAGCCAGCCTCAGCAATGGTGATGCCGTAAGCAACTCAGTGAGACCCTGTCTCTAAATAAAATACAAAATAGGGCTGGGGATGTGGCTCAGTGGCTGAGTGCCCCTGAGTTCAATCCCTGGTACTCCCCCCCAAAAAAGTGTCCCTTAGGGACAGTACAGCCAAGCTGGGGGATTTGGGGTTGAGCTAGCCTCTGGGCTATCACCTGCTCATCCTTTTTTTAAAAATTTTTTTTAGATGTAGTTGGACACAATACCTTTATTTTATGTATTTATTTTCATGTGGTGCTGAGGATGGAACCCAGTGCCTTGCACATGCTAGGTGAGCACTCTACTGCTGAGCCACAACCCCAGCCCACCTGCTGGTCCTTTTAAGCCCAACTGAGATCAGCTTTGAGGGTCTTAATCAAAGACTCTTTGATGATCGGAATACATGCCCCCTCTCTGGTGCTGCCACTTCCTAGAAAGATGAGTTTAGCACCAGGAAAAATTGTACAGAAACAAATGATCGAGAAGTAGCCGGACTGTTCCTTTAGTTTCCTGGCATCTGTCTGGCCAGGACCTGGTGGGAGGTGAGGGAGGGGTTCACCCCAAGGTCAAGTTCTGGGAGCCACCTCGAACCTCTGCAGCCTCCTGATCACCACGTCAACACTAGCCGCCAGTCACCGGAGGCATCCCAGGTGCGGGCACTGAAGTGGAGATTTTGAATCCGTCAAGGCCACCTTGCTACTGTGCCCATTTTATGGATGAGAAATCGAGGCTCACCGTGATTGAGTGATTGGCTCAGGGTCTCACAGCAGGCGAGATGTAGGACCAGAAGGTCTAGAATTGAGGTGGGAGCCCAGTCCCAGAACTGGGGGGCCCAATGGATGGCAGAAGTGGGGGAGCCCTGGGTGTGGGGGGAGGGTCCCTGTGGACAGACTCCCCGCAGCTGGGTTCAGTGACATGGCTGGTCTGAGAGCCCAGGAGCTGCCCAGCCTCAGAGGGAGCCCACAGTGAGATAGCCACAGAGGTCAGCATCCGGGTACTGTGCTGTCCAGCCGCCACCGGGATAGTGGGCCAGCAGCCAGGAAGGACGCCGTGTCCCCGGACAGGCACACACTGTCCTCCAGTGTGCAGCCCCAAGCAGTCAGAGCCCTCCCTTGGCTCCCTGGGCCCCTCTACGTCCCTGCTCCCAGGTTCGCTGGGTCAGAGTCCGTCTTCCTGCCAGGGTGGTGCAGCCCAGTTCTGCCAAGTCCCTACCCGGTTTCCAGACCTCTCATGGGGTGCAGGAAGCTCTCAGCAGGCGCAGGCCTAGGTTGAATCAGGTTGCTGTGGATGGTATTATTTGGGAGACGTGTTCATTTCCGGCCTCCACGCTGAGCAGACAGACCGGGGCTCGTATCCAGAGCTGGAAGCCCACTGATGCCGAGGAGAGGGCAGGAATTTGACTTCATTCCTGTGCAAGATGGGAAGGGGCCAGGCACTAGCCTGGCTTAGGGGATCGGGGGTCTGGCATGTGGGGTGGCTTGTGGGAGGTGCATCAGGGGCCTCAGGGAAGAGAAGCTGGAGGAGTCCAGGGACAAGGTGTGTGAATGAGTAGCCAATCATTTGGGGTCCTGGAATAAAAGATTTGCATGCTAATTGAGCTTGACTCTGAGTACAACCACAGGCTGGGAGCCGAGGGCCAAGGTCATGGCTGTGGACAAGTTCTTGCTCTCTTACAAGGCTTGCATCTCACCTCCAGCTCTCCCTCCAGGTGACTGCTTTGGCATTGGCAATGCTTGGAGCAGAGTGCCTGGTGCGTCTGCTTCCCAGACACACACCCGGACTACATTTCCCAGAATCCCTTGCAGACAGGTTCATTTTAGGTGGGAGTGAAGTCTATCCCCTGCAGGCCTGGCCCATGAAGCCCTCCTCCCTACTTCCTCCCTTCTGTGGATTCTGAGGTCCTGGGGACAATGCTGCCATTCTATAGAAGGGGCTTGGGGCCCTGAGTGACTTCATGGAGCAGAGCACCCACATGGTCCATGTCAGGCTGTGGCGTAAGCAAGACTGAACCTTTACTGAGGGAAGTCATAGAGATGTGTTAGTTTAACGGCCTCTCGGGCCTGTCGGAGGCAACTGAGATGGCAGACCAAAGGGCTGCAGCTTCTCTGGGTGCCCAAGCAAAGGAGGAGAGGGAGAAAGTGAGCCACACCCCGCTTGCTGCCCTGCCCAGCGCCGACCACACCTGGACAAAGCAGGAAGGGTGGGGTGCAGAACGGGGCTGTGCCCAGAGTGGAAGAGCAGAGAATTTCCGCATGAACCCTGTGGCTGGGAATAGCGTGTGCTCCTGGGAGACCCTCAAATTAGCCAAGACAGCACATCAGGGGGACAGGTGATTGACAGCTGGAAATGCAGTCCCCGCACATCCTCTGTGAACACCGGAAGCCGGTAACCCACACACCTCTCCGAACCACGGACCTACCAACGTGCTGAGGCTCAGGAGATTTAACTGGGGACGTATTGGATTTTGAGCGTATGAAATAAAGCCCAGACTTTAAAAAAAAAAAAAAAAAAATACAAGGTAGAGGATTAGGGGGAGACAACCAAGATTACAAAAACTCCCCTATATTGCAGAATGTCAGATTGTTGATTTATGTGTGACATTCAGGGGTCTTAGAGTGGCAGGTCACAGAAGGTTGTTTACAATATCCCTGCTTAATTACCCCTAGGGATGAGGAACTCACTACCTTACAAGGAGAGCTCTTTGGTTGTTGAATAAATGAGACCAAGTATTTATCCTTTCTGAAGTCAAATTCTTCTGCAGGGGGAGACTGGTGAAAATCAGGACTCTGGACTAAGACTGCTCAATCCCAGCTCTGCCCCTCATAGCTGTGTGGCCTTGGGCAAACACCAAACATCTCTGGGCCTCAGTTTCATCTCTGTTTTTTAATTGGGTTAATAATTTACCTTCTTCTTTTGTTTGTTTGTTTGTTACCAGGGATTGAACCCAGGGCACTGAACTACATCCCCAGTCCATTTTATTTTATTTTTTTTTTATTTTTTATTTTGAGACAGGATCTCACTGAGTTGCTTAGGGCCTCACTAAGTTGCTGAGGCTCACTTTGAACTTGCAATCCTCCTGCCTCAGCCTCCCAATCTGCTAGGATTACAGGAGTACACCACCACCATAGCAATAATAATTTACCTTCTTTACGAGGCTCTTATGAAGATAAAATGAGAGAACTCATGTAAAGTACAGTTTTGCCACATGACATGCTCTTGATAAATGTCAGGAATTATCACCCAACTATAAATGTAAATTCCCTTAGGCCTGAAATAGAGGGGTCTATATCAAAGTGGAGCTTGGGATGTGGCTCTACAAATGTGAATTTCCACATCTACCCGGCTGGGATTCCTGGGATCTCCCTGGGGGAGGTTTGTCTGGGGTGGCGGTTGGTAGTGTTCTCTGCACCTTTTATAGAATAACAATAGTGACCAGTTATTGGGTGTCCGCTGTGTGACAGGCACGGTAAGCATGCTACGCACAGGATCAGATTGCATTCTCCAGTGACTCTGTGAGCCTAGGGGTCTTATCTCCTGAGGAGGATTGGACTGTATCCCCCCAAAATTTACATCCACCTGCAACTTCAGAGTGTGAACTTTTGGGGAATACGGTCTTTGCAGATGCAATTAATTAAGAGAAGGTCTACTGTATCATGGTGGGCCCTAAATTCAGTAACTGGTATCTTTAGGAGAAAGCGCACACACACACATACACACACACACTCAGACTCACACATGGCCTCTCCCATGTGAAGGCAGAGGCCAGGATGGAGTGTTGCAGTCACAGATTGAGGGACACCAAGGAGGGCTGGGACCCACCCTAAGTAGAAAAGGAAGGAAGCAGAAAAGGAAGGAAGCAGCCTCCCCCAGAGTCACAGATGAGGAAACCGAGGCCCAGAGAGATGAAAGGAATTTGTCCAGGTCACAGGCCACGAAGGAGACGATTCCCAGGGTTTGAGGATGAAATTTCAACATCCAAGCTCACCGTCTGCTCTGCTCCCTCCAGGGAGGGGATAATGTATCAGCCAGTATCACCCCTTTTTATTCTCCCTGGCTGCCCCAGGGTCCCCTGAAATTCTCCATGAAGAGCATTCAAGAAGAGAATTGTTACCCGGGTTCAATCCCTGGTAACAAACAAACAACAACAACAAAAAAGGTAAATTATTAACCCAATTAAAAAACAGAGAAGAAACTGAGGCCCAGAGATGTTTGGTGTTTGCCCAAGGCCACACAGCTAATGAGGGGCAGAGCTGGGATTGAACAGTCTTGGTCCAGAGTCCTGATCTTCACCAGACTGAAAAGAGTCTCCCCCTGCAGAAGCATTTGACTTCAGAAAGGATAAATACTTGGTCTTGTCTGTTCAACAACTAAAGAGCTCTCCTCATAAGGTAGTGAGTTCCTCACCCCTGGGGGTAATTAAGCAGGGATATTGTGGCAAGGTTGATAGATAGGCTTGGGCCAACAGGCCCCCTCCCCCATGGAAATTTCCATTAGGAGCAACCTGGTTTCATTTTCCCCAGGCAGGAGCCAATCAGCTTAAAGGTCGCTCTGTTCCCAGGCAGGAGCCAATCGGCTTAAAGGTCACCCTGTTTACTGGGAAAAGAGCAAATAGCGTTAAAGGTCGCTCAGGCACACACCCCCCACCAGAAATCCCTACTTAAGTCCCTGCCTGCCCTGAGCTCAGACACAACAGCTCCTCCCTGTGGAGAGGAGGCAGCTGCTGCACCAGCTCCAGACTCACCGTCTCCAGCCCAACAGCAGCTGCCCCAGCCGACAGCTCCAGAGACCACAGCCGGCACGACCAGGCACCGACCCTCCGTCCAGAGCTCGCACACTCCCCTCTCCCTGACTCCTCTCTCCCAGCACCTCTTCGACCTTCGACCATCCACAAAGGCTGGTGAATAACTCTCTTGGCTGCACGGCTGTCACCGGTGTGATTTTTGCCCTTCAAGTTCATAGTGTTGGAGGCAGACAGTCTAAACAGCACAGTGCCCGCTCTGGTGAGGGCATCATAACAAAAACATCAAGATGGGAACTTCTTTGGGGAGGAGAGCTCATATGGCTAAACAGGAAGCCAGAGAGAAGGGAGGGACCAGTCATACTTTTTTTATAATCAGGCTTTATCAGGAACTAACTGGGGTCCCACGAGAACGGCATTAATCCCTTTTGCAGGAAGTGCCTCCAATGACCTAATGACCCTACCTTTTAAAGGTTCCACCATCTCCCAACATCGCCAACAGTGAGGAGCAGGCCTTCCTCACATGAACCTTTGGGGAACACTCTGAAACCATAACCACACCCCCACAGTCACTATCTGAAAAGTCCAGGGGCTCTCCCGGAAGACCACATGGAGAAAAAAGACCCTCATACTACTTGGCATAGACAGAAGCCCAGCTGTCCCAGGTAACCTAGGATGGACCTGGGCTGACCACCATCTGCCCACAGCACCTGAGAGGCTTTAAGATCAGAAGAACTGCCGGGCACGGTGGCACACCCCTGTAATCCCAGCACTTGGTAGGCTGAGGCAGGAGGATCGCGAGTTCAAAGCCAGCCTCAGCAATGGTGAGGCACTTAGCAACTCAGTGAGACCCTGTCTCTAACAAAATTAAAAAAAAAAAAAAAAGGGCTGGGGATGTGGCCCAGTGGTTGAGTGCCCCTGAGTTCAATCCCCCGTACCAAATAAATAAATAAATAAATAAAGATCAGAAGAACTGCCCCACAGAGCCCAGCCAGGCCCCAGGACCAAGAGAAATAACTACGTGGTTCTTTGGAAGTCATTTGCCCCATGGCAAATAGGTAAGCAAAAGACCAGCCATTCACGCTCTACCTCTTGTGGGACTAAAATCTTCAGAAGAAGGAGGAGAAAAGGAAGGAAGGAAGCAAGGGAAACCTCGTGGGAAAGGTCCGCAGGAGGTGACGTCAAGGAGCATACTGAAGTGAGACAAGAAGGCACAGTGCAGGAGCCCCTTTGGGGAAGCTCCCAGTTTCTAACCACCTCTCCTCTGTGGTCTGTCTGCACTATTTGGAACTAAGAATTGAGGACTAGCTGGAAGCAGCAAGGCCCAAAGAGATGACAAGATCGGGGGTCCCCATGCCACCAATGCCAGTGGCCTTGCAGAGAAGCCACTTGGCACAGTGACCTGTGGGAAGCCACAAGCTACACTAGGTGCTCAAAACTTTCAGTCCTGCTGCCTCTACCAGGAAAATGAAAGGGCACGGATGCCTGACCCGGAAGCGTTAGGACCCGAGACTTGGCCACTTCCCCGGCTCGGGTAACAAGGTGTGGCCCTAGGGGTAGCCGTGCCCACTGGGGTTGAGTTACACCCACCTACTCCTTTGTCTCCTACCCCTTTGCCCTGTTTGGGATAGAATGTTCCGTGGAAACTCCCGTTGTCTGCTCTGCTTTCGATCCCCACTCAGCTCATGAGATGGGCGTGGCCTTCCTAGGTGTCACTCAACCTGCTGACAGCAAGTCATCAGGAAGCTAGCCTCAACCCCCGAAACCTGACCCCTTGCCTCATTTGCATAGCTTCTCCCCAATAAAGTTGGCCTTGAGGCGTAGCTTTTCCTTCTCTTTCCACAGACCTTAAAGGTCAAAGAGGAGCTATCACAAGACCACCACCCCCCCCCCCCCCCGGGCAAAATTAAGGTGATTTTCTGTGTCTGTGTGGTTATTTCGTGCAGCCCAGTTCACCCGGAGTGCCCTTAAGTGTTTAGTCGCAAGGATGCGACGGAGACCTTGGTCCAGACCCTGAGAGGAGCACAGGGAAGGGCCTAGGACCCACACCCAACCCTGGACGTGTGGGGGAAAGGCTCCAGGGAGCACGGTGATGGCACCTGTCCCGAGGGAACCCAGCCCTCGATGGCTCGCATTGCTCCCAGGAGACAGGATGGCCCTGCAGCTCCACGAGGTAGCCCAGAGCCCTTGTCTTGGCCACAGAGGACACAGTCCTGTCCAAGTTTGCTCCAGAAGGCAGTGTCCTGGCCTGGCCTGCCCCTCCATCCTAAGTCCCCAGCGAGAGCTCCTCTTGCATCTCGATGTCCCCTGCTGGGTGGTCCCGCAAGTCGGATGGAATGTCCCCTGGGGCACAGGGCTAGACCGGACCCTGAGTGAGCAGAGAGGGCCAGGAGCTCTGTCCTCACTCAGCGTCCCTGTCCCCTGCAGCTGCGGGTGCATCTGCATGCACTTGTGACTGGCTGTCGTGGTTGTCATCTGCCCTGGCAATGGGCCAGGGCTGTTGCCACAGGTGCCATCACTATGGAAACACCGAGGCAGGGCCGCACTTAGCAGAGCCAAACACGCCAAGGGCTCTGGGGCCTCTCCTCCTCCAATGAGAGAGGCAGTGCCAGGCACGTGGCCTCTCCCTGGGACTCGTTAGCGGAGTGGAGTGGAGGTGATGGGGAGGGGAGGTCAGCACGGGGGAGATGGTGATCGCAGAGGAGGGGAGGCGGGAGGCAGAGTGACTGCGTGGGTCTGGGAGTGACTTGGGGGTTTCCCAGCCCAGATCACGAGGGCCGAGGGGTTTCTCCTGCCAAATCCGCCACACGTGGAGCCCAAGAGACCAACCTGCCCAGGAGACCAGAGCCCAGGGCTGGGCCTCAGATGCACCCCCCAGAAACCACCAGGAAGCTAGGCGCCTCTGGGTGGCGGGCTGCACCTGAGAGGCCACACAGCAGAGTTGCTTTCCTCTCAGGGGTCCAGGGAGGTTTGGGGACACAGCAGGTCCCCATGGGGACCACGAAGGCAGGAATGGAGAACTTTTTCCTCCATGAACCTCACTCCAGCTCACCATCATCCATTGGCCGGGTGGGGACGTCAGACAGGAGCCTCTGATGTGAGCCCAGCTGAGAACAGTCCCACCCCCAGGGCTCCCCGGGGCACCCAGGTTGCGGGGATGAGCCTTCTGCTGGCGTTCCAACATGCGGACAGCCGGGTTCCCAGGCTACTCCACACAGGTTCCCAGGCTAGCCCACACAAACTTCACCACCACATCCTACAGCGTTCCTGTCTGACCAGAGTCTAACCCTTCCTGAAAAGAGAGAAACTGCAGCCTGGGGACCCCGTCCTTCCAGCCGGCACTCTGCACCATCTCATGAGCCAGAAGCAGTAAGTGAGGGGTGGCAAGGACACGTCACCCCGATGTCTTACTGGGCCACTCTGGGTGTCAGCCTCCACTCACTATGAACATGCTTCACCTCAAACACCCCTCTGAGGAAGGTGTCACATTATGAATGGCCCCATCTCGTACAAAAGAAAACAGGCTTCCAGAGAGGAGGCAGCTTGCCAAAGGTCACTGCTGTGGCTTGTCCTCCAGAGTCTCATGTGGTAAAGCCTCAGATCCAAGCTTGGCACTGTTGGGAGACAGTGAGAACTTTTAAGAGCTGGGAACCTGTGGGAGTTCCTGGGTCATTGGGGATACGCCCTTGAGACCTAAGTCTTTCCTCTTCCTTTCTCTCTTTTGATTCCTGGCCACCGTGAGGTGAGCAGTTTGCTCCACCATGTGCTCTCTCCATGATGCGCTGCCTCTCCACAAGCCCAAAGCAGCAGGACCAATCAACCATGAACTGGAACCTCTGAAACCATAAGCCAAAAACAAACCTTTTCTCTTTGTAAGCTGATTATCTTGGATATTTTGTTGTAGTGACAGAAAGCTAACACAGCCACATAGCTGACAAGAGGAAGAACTGGGCTTTGAATTGAGGACCCTGTGGATTGCAGAACAGCAATCCACACTCTGCTACCAAGCACAGGACAAAGGCTGAGTCATTTGTGAGAAGCCATGATACCGAGGGGGAAAAAATTCCCCCCTTAAATAACTGAAGAGGTTAAAATGCGTGGGGACCCTTTCCCTTTCCTTCTGTTTGCCTGATAGCAGGGCAGAGATTCACAAAGGCAAAGGGTTTTCTACCCTCCACAGAGATGTAAATACTCCCCTTCTAGAATCTTTCATCAGCCTGATATGGGTGCGTGCCCAACAGGGTCAGAAGATCTAGGAACAGGCTTTGCCTCCTTCCCATGGCTTTCCCACCTCTAAAGGCTGCAACTTCTTGTTCCTTTGTCTTCTCACTCTAAGATTTATTTCTCTATGTTAAAATTGTATTTAAGAGAGAGTCCCAAGCCACTGCTTTAAGAAAGAGTGGCTTTCCTGAGAGCGACTTTCTCCCGTGTGATTCAGGCTGCAAGCTTGTGTTTTTTTCTCTTATTAATCTGCCTTTTGTTCATAGGAATCTGCCCCAGCTAAATAAAACTTTAGAAGATGGAGCAAATAAATCATATTTTTCCTTCTCTTCAGTACCAATGTGAGGATTGGTACAGGTCTGGCCTGGGGGAGAATCCTGGAGACTACTTGGCCATCATGTCACATTTGTGGGTCTGTGCATGTCACCAGAGGCTCAGAGAGTTGCAGAATGCAGGGGACTCAGAGATGGATGCTCAGTGACCCCAGATCAGCCCCCTCTCTCTGCCACGTGGCTCTTCATGGGACCTGCCAGGTGTCTTTGTCCGCACCCTACCATGCAGTCGCTGGGCTGGCAGGGAGAGGAGCGGCGAGGAGTTGGACGAAGTGCTCAACTGCTGAGTGGCATGTGCTGGTTCCCTGGGGGAGTTCTTAGCCCTGGTCCTTCAGCCCTCCAACAAGGACAAAGGGTCATTGGAAGAAGAATGAATACTAACCTGCTTACCCTCGTGGCGTGGGGCTGTGGCCTTTGACCCAGAAGCTAAGAGGTCCAGGGCCATGTCTGCCAAGCACTGGGTGGCTCTTTAGTCCATGAACTCTGGAGGCCCCCAAGGCCTGGGGGACACACCTATTCCAATGTGGGGGTCCTGGAATCAGCGAGCCCCCTTCAACTCCTCCGCAGCAGATGCCCCCTTCATCCAGCAGATTTGGGTCCCCTCCCTGACTATTCTCTAAGGTCCATTAAGTGCAGTTCCCACAGAGGAGGTGACCTGGTCCCGTTCATGCGGTTCCCCCTCTCGTCCAGGGCTTCTCAATCTTTTCCCCATTATCAGCTTCCCAAGGAGCCTTTTTGGATAGTTTTTCATTGAATTGCTCCACTCCCTGTGAAATCAAATACTAAGGAATAAGATGTTGCTGGGGAGTAGTGAATTCCAAGTGCTACTGTACTAGCTAAGAATTTTTTTCACACTAGATCCATCATAGGGCTGATGGCACCCCTATCAGTCAACGCCTTGGGTGGGGCCATTATCCATGATGGGCCCAGGGTTGGGTTCTGAGGCCAGGATCTCCTTACACTCAGGAGCCCATTCCAGTGTGAAGGAGCCCCAATTAGGGAGATGGCTATTGCGGTCAGCTGGAAGCCATAAGTTCCACCTGATAATAAGTATGTATGTGACGCACCTGTAAATGCACGTGAGGCACCCGCAAAGCTAAAGGTATATAACTGGTGAAAGCGGTCGGAGTCAGGAGAAGAATGAATTCATTCAGTCAGTCATGCAGTCGCTCGGTCGGAAGAAGAGTTCGGGTCGGAGAAGAAGAAAAGAATCAGAGCGGCCAGAACGTAGGCAGAGCGGTTACAGAAGAGAAACCAGATAGAAGAAGTAATTGCTGGTCAGAGTCAGGCCGAGGCTCCCGAGGAAGAAAGAAGAAAGAAGAAAGAAGCTCTAAAAGCTAAGCTCTCTCTCTCTCTCTAAAGAAGAAATCTCTCTCTTTCAAGCTCTCTTTCTCTCTAAGCTCTAAGAAGAAAAGCTCTATCTTTCTCTCTAAGCTCTAAGAAGAAGAAGAAGAAAAAGCTATCTCTAATCTTTCTCTCTAAGCTCTTTCTAAGAAGAAGAAAAATCTTTCTTTCTCTCTCTAAGCTCTCTCTAAGAAAGTAGAAGTAAAAGTACTAGTATCTTTACTCTGCCTCCGAGAGTTTTCCTCCCGCGGCGTTGTGGCTGGCCACGACAGGCAGCTTACACAGTGGGACAGGGAAGAGGGGATTTGGAGATGGAGTGGTAGAGCCACACTAGAGTCTGCTCTGACCTGAAAGGGAGCAGGGGCATCCCCAAAGCATGGCCCAAACACCGGGAACTAAAAGGCACACAGAGGACTCTGTCTTCCAGAAGCAGACCTGTAGGAAGAAGGTGGAGAAATATCTCCAATGGCATGGCCATGGTTCCAAGACCCAACATTCATGTCCACCATCTTGGATCCCCTTTCCTGGCATGGAAGATCCCAGCAGGCTGAATCAATGGTGGAGAAAGCTATGGAGTTGAAGAGGATGTCCTGGAGATGGCTGTGCTGGCCAATCTCCCAACAGAGAAAAGTTTTGTAATGGCTAAGCCACAGACAAGGCTGTACAAGGCTGGACATACTCCCTGTATTAGTTCATTTTTCCTTGCTATAACAAAGTAACTGAGGCTGGGAACTCTCTAAAGAAAAGAGGTTTATCGAGTTCACAGTTTTGGAGGCTGACAGTCCAAACAGCATGACACCAGCTCTGGCAAAATATCCCTTGACTCGATCATATTCTAACAGATGGCATCACAGCAAGAAGAAAAGATCACATGGTGAGACAAGAAGCCAGAACCCAGGAAGGACCATTTTTAACAATTCATCCTCATGGAACTACTTAATTCCTTGCAAAGACAGCAGCCCTGATGAGGCACCTTTTAAGGGTTCCATACCCACATCGTTCCATCCCAACATGATCACCTTGGGGATGGAGCTTCCAATACACGAACCCTTGGGAAACACATTCAGATCCTGTCCAAACGTAGCACGTGCAGCTCATGTCTCTGGGTCTCCGGTCCGGCTTCTTGGCCACTCTTGTGCTTCTTTTATACGGGTGGGGCTCTGCAGCAGGGGCTCCCAATACCACATCCATACTCTGGCCATCCCCCTTCCATGAAGGTCACTGGCTTCCAGCTGCCAACCTCAGCATCTCATAGCCCAGGGGCTTCCTCTGGTCCCCAGTCTGTTTGACTCTGCCTGGACACGTAGCCAGCCAGAAGTCCTGGGGAACAGTCCCAACCCAGGAAAACAGAGAGCCTTGGTGTGCCAGTGCCCCAGCTTCCTCGCCCCAGACGCACGCGCCCCAGGCTACCTCCCAGGGCTTCCCAGCAGCTTTGAACTCCAGTTACCCACAGGGGCAGCTTGCCGGGTCGCTCATTGGCCATTTGCTACTTCCTGCCTCACTTTGTCCCTCCCCTTCTTGGGCCACCTCCAAATAAACTACTTGGACTAGACTCCTTCTCTTGGGGACTGCTTCTACGTGAACCCCAAATGAGACGGGCCGCCATTCTCCTCCAAGACATTCCTTTGTTCTCAAAATCATTCTTTAGGGCTGGGGATAGAGCCCAGTTGGTAGAGTATTTGCCTAGCATGCACAAGGCCCTGGGTTCAATCCCCAGCACCACCAAAAAAAAAAAAAAAAAAGATTCTTTGTTGCTTTCATGGTCCCCTTCGGAGAGCCAGGGCTGTCCTTCAGTCGCGACTTGCTGAGGGTGGATAAAGTACAGGGCCCCTTGAACAAGGTCTTGAAGGGTAAATAGGAGTCTCTCCAGCCAAAGGAAGCCAAGGAATGCCACCTCCCACCCCGGCTTACCCTGGAGCTATTTTGCACACCAGCCCATCACTCGGCTACTTCATGATTCTGATCGGGTCACTCCTGAGCTCTCGGGGTGCACATTTGCCCCCACAGGCTCCAATCTATTGGCCCGTCATTCAGTGTCCCTGTAAACTGCTTCCTGCTTCCTTGCCCGTGTGTCCTTGCTGCTGCCCAGAGGTCCTCCCCAGTGGAGTCAACCTGGCAAAACGCTGTCCGTCCTCTAAAACGCCCTCAAGATGACTTTAAAAAAATAAAACCTTGTCTTTGTGCCTCTAGAGCACCATTGCCAGAGTGTAGGTCACCTCCTGGCTGCAAACTGGGTGAGCCAGTGAAGGTCAGAACACATTGTGCGGGTTCTTCTGTTGCTCCTCGATACCATCCCAGCAGTAAGGACAATGACCCAACGCTCGGGACCTTTCAAAGCTCCCATACGCCTGCTGCCCCAGCTGGCATGAGAATTGCATCTCTGCCAGTGTCATCGGCTGGTTGGGACAGATCCGTACCGTACCAGGTTGGATTTAGGGTGTAGAAGAGATGGGACGCAGCTCACAAAAAAGGCTGCAGTTGCTGAGGTGGGGTGGTTGGTGCACACCTGTAATCCCAGCTACTCAGGAGGATCCCAAGTTCAAGGGCAGCCTGGGCAACTTGAACCCTGTTTGAAAATAAAAATTTGTTAAAAGGGCTGGAGATGTAGCTCGGCTGTAGAGTGCTGGTCTAGCATGTGTGAGGCTCTGGTTTCAATTCCCAATATCACCAAAGAAAAGAGGCTGAAGCCATCAAATACAATTTTTTTTGGGGGGGGCGGGTACTGGGGATTGGACCCAGGGGCACTTAACCACTGAGCCACATCCCCAGCCCTATTTTGTATTTTATTTAGAGACAGGGTCTTCCTAAGCTGCTTAGAGCCTTGCTAAATTGATGAGGCTGGCTTCGAACTCGCAATCCTCCTGCCTCAGCCTCCTGAGCCGCTGGGATCACAGGCGTGCGCCACTATGCCTAGCACAAATGTACGTTTTAATGAAGCAACAGATGAAGGTCCAGTTCTCTTCTCTGCAGTGACGCCCTGCAGGGTGTGGCTGGCAGGAGGGGAGAGGACACCTTAAGAGAGTCTCCATGACCTGGGACAAAGCTGATTCCCCTTTGCCCAGGAGAAGGCTCACATCAGAAGTTCTAGCACCTTCCTTAATTAGAGATGACTTTGTTCTGAGCCACCCCCCTCCCCACCCGGGTGGGTCCTGATAAGACGAGGGAGCATTGTTGTTTTCATGCTTATGAGGCGGATCGGCTGGAAGAGAGCATTCTAAATGAGATTACATCTTATACATGTTTAATGTACTGTTCTCCCCATTTAAAATGCAGCTCTATTAAAATAGCAGGGAGGGAAAATTGACTCACAGAGCTGGGTGTGGGGAGAATAGATCACCAGTGAAATGAATAATATATTAACAGAATAATGATGTTGCTTCTCATATTAATCGTATAAATCACAGGATTCTCGGGCTGTCAGCAGAAGTTAAGGGGGAAAGACAAAAAAAAAAAAAAGGCCGACTTCTGATTTCCCAGCCTGGGAGGACTGAGGCTCGTGGGGTGTGGGAGCCAGCTGCATGGCGGCCCCGCCGGTTCCGGTCATGAAACTGGGGTTTTCTGGGCACTCCAAGAAAACTGCCAAGGCCCTGGAACTTCCCCTGGAGGTGGCAGCGCGCTGTGGAAAAGCTGCAGCTTGGCTCTAGCCTGTATCTCGCACCGATGCCAACTGTTTGCTGTGGATACCGGAAAGATGAATGCCTCCTGGCCAGGGAGACAGAATGTATACAGATGGTTCTAAAGATGAGCTACAGGCCATGACAGAGGCCTGTCCAAGAAATGCAGGTGGGAGTCCCCCAACAGCCAGGTGTCCCCTCCTCCTGTGGGTGCATCTGATGTGACATCGGGTCCCCTGGGACCCAGGCAGGTCCTGGTAAACAGCAGGCGTCTAATCGTATCTGTAGGTTGTGAATGCAGCCGTGTTGGATGAGTGCCTGAGGGATCCTTGACTCCCCGCCCAGCACTCCCCCACGCAGGCCTGTGGAAGCCCTGGGAACTGGCGCGTTTGGAGAGGGGTTGGCACAGGCGTCGCAATGGACGTGACCTGCGAGAAGAGAGAACTTGACCCACCGTCCACAGAAACCAGTCAGGATTTATAGGGAGAGTCATAGGGAGGCAAGAAAGGTGGGGAACGCCACCAAGGGCCCCTCGGGTCACAGTTAGAGGTCGGCGTGGGTCACCAGGGTGACAGAGCTGTCTGCGCTGACAATCGATTGTTTAAGACGTGGAGAAGGAAGGCTGTACATTCAAGCTGGGGACACCTCCTGGGATCAACAGCAGTGACAGCTCTGCCAGCCTGGACACCTGCCCCTGCTGTCACCCCGCTGGGCCGGCTGCCCCCAGGCCTTACCTTGGCTTCTACTCACAGCCAGTGGGGACTGTGTGTGTGTTTCCCACAGATGAAAGGACCGAGGATCATAGACAGTAGGGGCTGTGCCTGAGGCCACCCAGCTGCTAAGTGGCTCAGATCATTTAGATTATTAAGCATGTACAGCTATCCTCTCTAATCCATGGGGGATACATTCTAAGACCCCAATGGATGCCTAAAACACCTGTAGTACCAAATCCTGTATATGCTGTTTTTTCTTATGTGCCCTGCCGTGCTGTCCCACAGTACCAGAGTTAATCTCTCCTTCTATGTTTGATGCCCCAGTACCTTCTTCGTATCACTGCTTTTGAATTTGGGGGCCATTGTTAAGTAAAGTGAGGATTATTTTGACGTGTTTTGTAATAGTGTGCCCTTGATATAAATGACTAATGGGAGGATAACATATACACCATGGATACACTGGTCAAAGAAAGGATTCACATTCTGGGTGGGGAGGAGTGGGATGGTGGAACATTGCACCATACTACTTAGAATGACATGCAGTTTAAAATTTTTGAATTGTTTATGTCTGGAATTTTCCATTTAATATTTTCAGACCTTGTTTGACTGCAGGTAAGTGAACCACAGATAAAGGGGGATTACTGTGTTTACTGTTCTCCCTCCCCATTGCTGTTGGGCTTAAATGGGTGACTCTGTCAAGTGTATGTGAGCCCATGCTAGAGGAGCAAAGGCTCAAAATGTGCTTGCCTGATTGGGCTTGTCCCCTTCTTTTTTTTTTTTTTTTTTTGGTACCAGGGATTGAACTCAGGGGCACTCGACCACTGGGCCACATCCCCAGCCCTTTTTCGTATTTTATTAGAGACAGGGTCTCACTGAGTTGCTAAGTGCCTCACCATTGCTGAGGCTGGCTTTGAACTCCTGCCTCAGCCTCCCAAGTGCTGGGATTACAGGCGTGTGCCACCGCACCCGGCCTCACAGCCTTTCTGACACCGGCCAGGACCACGTCTCACATGACAAATCATTGACAGTGCATCACTATGGGGCCAGTGAATGTGCTCGGGGCGGCCCCCCCCCAGCTGCGAGACTATAGCAGTGGCCGTCCAGCCTCCTCCTCGACAGGGGAGCCACAGAGAGCCGGCCCAGGAAGAAGCAGTCGGCACACGTGGGCCACTGTGACCACCGTAGTGGCCAGCCAGGCTCCCTTTCCCAGCAGCGTCCATGTGCGAGCCTGGATCTCTGCCAGCAGGACCAGCCCTATCCTGGGAGGACGCAGGGGGCTGAGAGAGGAAGCGTCTCCATGGCAACCGAACCCACTCCCCATAGGGGTTCGCTGGCTTCTGGATTTCCAGGCCACGGGAGGGCAGCTGAAACCACGGGCCGGAGAAACTGGGGCGCGGACAAAAGTAGCTCATGGCACCAGACAGATCAGACGCTCCCGAGGCCCCTGGGCTGCAGCAAGAGCCAGAGCAAGCCGGGAAAGTAGGCCAACGCCCCGGAGTCCCACCTGCACACCCTGCCCCCGTCCCCCTCCTGACGCACCGGAAGAGGCTCTTTTTTTTTTTTGGTACTGGGGATTGAACTCAGGGGCACTCGACCACTGGGCCACATCCCCAGCCCTTTTTTTGTATTTTATTAGAGACAGGGTCTCACTGAATTGCTAAGTGCCTCGCCATTGCTGAGGCTGGCTTTGAACTCGCGATCCTCCTGCCTCAGCCTCCCAAGTGCTGGGATTACAGGCGTGCGCCACCGCGCCCGGCTTGGACTAGAAACGCTGAGAAGGTCTCCGGCCTCCTGCAGGGCCGTGGAAGCTGGACACAGTCACAGTGATCCCAGAGAGCCGTGGTCTAGAGGAAGAAAGGGGAGCCCTTCCCTCCTGGGTGGCCTTCATGCAGACCTGAATGTCCGTCTCTGCTGATGGGGGGTGACGGGCCACCGATGTCCCTCAAAATGCAGAACACACTCCAGTGTACGTCGTTCTCGCTCCATGGAGGAAATTTTTGGAAAACAGGCTCAGAAAGACACCGTGCCGACCTCAATGTCACCCTGCAAGACAGGGGCAGGACTAGGAGCAGAACCCAGCTGTCCCAGCATCAACACCAGCCTCTGGAGGCTTTGCCAGTGTGATCCTCGGTGGGGTCTGATTCTTAATCCCCATCCCAGGCCCTGCGAGGCCAGTAAAGTCAGAGTGTCTAGTGACAGGTGGCAGTGGTGGTGGTCACGGCTTTGGGATTTTGTCAAGGTCCAGGTGATTTCTTCGGGCAGTCAGGGCCACTCCGCTGCCGCCTGGCCACACCAGCCCACATTCCCCAGCTGGCTAGATCCATCAGCCACAAAAGTTCTTCACATAAGTTTCTTATGTACTGGAAAACTCAGGGGTTTATATTTTAACCAATATTGAATTACATTTACCCTTCACACACGGAACACATAGTATAAAGGTTTCATACTGAATAAATGACATTCTTTAAGCCAAGAAAGGAAATTAAGAGGGAGTTTAGCCAGGTGTGGTGGCACACACCTGTAATCCCAGAGGCTCGGGAGGCTGAGGCAGGAGGATTGCAAGTTCCAAGCCAGCCTCAGCAGTGAGGCCCTAAGCAACTCATTGAGATCCTGTCACTAAATGAAACATTTTAAAAAGGGCTGGGGATATGGCTCAGTGGTTAAGTGCCCCTAGGTTCAATCCTGGTACCGAAAAAAAAAAAAAAAAAAAAAAAAAAAAAGGAATTCACACCAAGTTTTAGCTGCATTATTGAATTACAAATGTGCACCTTATGAACTCTCTCCCTGCCATCTGGTCTTGGCAGACTGTCTCTGCGTAGATGGTTCCAGGTCAAATATAAATGATCACAAATTTTCAATAAGTGGAGAACCCTCAGTACCCTCCTTCTGGGCAGCGTTTGCTGAGTGACCCCCAAGTCACACCCAGTTCCCCTCCTGTGGGTCTAGTCTCTCGCTCACCTGTGCTGCCCTACGGTCCCCCCTGGCTGGACTTCCCAGCCTGGACACTGATGCCTGTGTCTCCATCACCTTTTCCTCCTGCCCTTGGCCATGAACTCCACTCGTAACTCATCCTAGAATCCCCAGTCTCTGGCATGCTGTTCCTGGCCAGGGAAGTGTCTTGCTCCATTTTCTGTTGCCATAACTGAATGCCACATAAAAAATAAAGGTTTGCCAGGCACGGCGGTGCACATCAGTAATCCCAGACACTCTGGAGGCTGAGGCAGGAGGATCTCAAGGTCAAGGCTAGCATCACCAACTTGGCGAGATCTTGTCTCAAAATGAAAAAGTAAAAAGAGCTAGGGATGTAGCTCAATGATAGAGCACCCTGGGTTCAATCCCCAGTACCAAAAAGTAAATAAATAAAGGGTTATTCCGTTTGTGGTCCTGGAAGCCAAGCTGTGCAAGGTTGTGGGGCTGCATTTAGTAAGAGTCCTCTTTCTCATGGAGACTCTGTAGCTTCCTGAGGTGACACAGGGCATCACAAAGCAAAAGGGACACACAAGAGACCCAGCCAAAATGAATTTTGTTAAGGACACACTCTTGAGATAATCATTAATCCATTAATCCATAAGTAGATTAAACCATCCATGAGAACAGAGCCCTCAGGACCTAATCGCCTCTTACAGGGCTCACCTAGTCCCACCTCTGAATACCTCACAGTGGGGATCCCTTTTTGTGGGTGGGGGGATAGCAGGGATTGAACCCAGGGTTGCCCTGCCACTGAGCGACATCCCCAATCCTTTTTATTTATTTATTTATTTATTTTTAATCTTGAGACAGGGTCTCACTTAGTTGATTAGGGCCTCACTGAGTTGCTGAGTCTGGCTTTGAACTTGCGATCCTCCTGCCTTAACCTCCATAGCGGCTGGGATCACAGGCATGTGTCACCACACTGGGCAATGAGGATCTCTTTCAACTGGAGTTTTGGTGGGAACATTCAAACCCTAGCATGAGCTTTATATCTGAGTCAGCAACACTTAAGATGAGAACTGTCAGATGAACTTGAGAAAAGAATGTGACAAGCAGAGATATCTCTGCCAAGAACTTGGCTTCATCTGCCCCTTCATTCATACATCATGGTTGTAGAAGCCCTGAAGCCCTCTGCCTGGGAGGCGGCCCCTGTGGGGACATGAAGTCCTGTGACTTAGGGTACTCTGACAACTATGGGTCCTTTCCAGAAAAATTTCCACTTTTCCTCATCCTAAATTACACACAATGGACTTTATGAGTCTTCAAAAGACAGCAGCCAGCCCCAGCCTCACCCAACAGCACATTCTATGTCAAGTACTCAAGGGACGACAGCTCAAGTGTTCGACGCAGCAAGAGGACCCCAATCCTCACAGGACATCTTCCCAAGCTGAGCGGCAGCCTGGTGAGGCGTGGACGGTGGAGAGATTGAGGTCCTCACTCTGGCTGTGCCACCTCCTGGTTCTCTGGTCTCGGGCAACATCTCTGCCAAGGCACAACCACCCACCCTCCTCCAGGGCTGCCTGGGACGTGGAAATCTCCAGGGGACCTCCATGTGTGACGTTCCATGTGATGTTGGAGAAGCTCCGTGCAAACCAGCAGTCACCAAAAGGAGCCCCCTGCTGGGGCCTGAGGCTCCGCTGCGCAGGATGCTGCAAACACTCCGTGGGCAGCCTAGACCTGCCTTCTGTGGAAGAGCGAGGCGTGGAGGAGGAAGGGGAGGAGGGAAGCTGGAAAACCCAGTCTGGATCAAGGTTGCAAGTTGGAGGCTTTGTGAAAATGACTGCTTGTGCCGGGCGTGGCGGCACACACCTGTAATCCCCGCTGCTTGGGAGGCTGAGGCAGGAGGATTGCAAGTTTGAGACCAGCCTCAGCAACAGCAACTCAGTGAGACCCTGTCTCTAAATAAAATACAAAAAAAGGGATGGGGATGTGGCTCAGTGGTCGAGTGCCCCTGAGTTCAATCCCTGGTACCCCCCAACCTAAAAAAAAAAAAAAAAAAAAAAAAAAAAAAAAAAAAAGAAAGAAAATGGACTTCTTGTCTCCCACTCCACACAAGGTGGGGAAATCCTCTGGAACCTGCCTCAGAGTTGACTCCGTGGCCATGGCTCTGTCGTCCACAGTGGAGCCTGCACCCTCCGGCCTGCCTGTGACCGTCAGGACTATGCCTTCCTTCCAGGGACAGCTTTCTCCAGGTGCCCATCAAATGTGTGGCCCAGCTGTGGTCATGAGGGAGATGCAGGACAGATTGATCAAAAAGGGTCAGTTCTCACAGACGTGGAATTGCTCCTCCTTTCCCGCCTGTTCTGGTGATCAGCTGGAAGATTTTGTGAGCACAAAGCCTGATGGATCCCTGCTCAACCCAGCACGGGCAGGTCAGGGGCAGATTGGGACCATTTAGCCTCCCCTGGCCCATTGGGTCAAAAAGGAGATGGAGGCTGGGCTCAGTGGTGCATGCCTGTAATCCCAGCAGCTTGGGAGGCTGAGGCAGGAGGATCATGAGTTCAGAGCCATCCTCAGCAGGAGCGAGGCCCTGGCTCTAAATAAAAAATACAAAATAGGGCTGGGGATGTGGCTCAGTGATTAAGTGCCCCTCAGTTCAATCCCTGGTAACCTCCCCCACAAAAAAAGGAGGTGGAAGATCAGAGGATTGGGGGAGATTCGCAGAACATTCTAGCCTCAGCTATGAGAACCTTTGCTCCAAGGTGGAATTCAAGGAATGAAGAAGGAGGGGGAATTCCATTCTGGTCTCATAAAAAGGCTCCATGAACCATCCCTTGCTGCGACTGGACCCATTAAAGACCTAATTTCCATTCACCTATGACTTTATTAGGCTCATCCAAGCTATCATCAGACAAGCCTGTCTTAAGAAGGGTGGAGAGCGACTTTTATTAAAATACCCTCTTGGAGGCGACTGTTTTGGGTTGCATGGCCCCACGCACAGACTGCCTCTACCAGGAGAAGAGCTTTCTCACCCCCGCTCAGAGGTTCCAGGCGGGATGCGGGGAGACCAGATGCCCCAGACGCCCATCCCCAGACAGGAGTCAGAACAGGGTTTTTGCCACATCTCTGCGAGTTTGGGTAAAATTTTCCATCCCTGAGAGCTGCCTGCTGGCTCTCTCGCAGTGCTGTCCCCCCCCCCCCTAATTCCCAGCTGGCCTGCCCTTCAGCCATGTGCTAATGTTTATTTTTGGAAACTGGTCCCCAGGCAAAGCCCGGAGAGTCAGGATACAGGGGTGGCTGGGCTGCTGGAAGACTATGACAGGTGGCTCTGGGGCACAGGGTTTGGCAAAAACGCAGAGGGGAACACATACAAGAGGCTGAACTGGGTGAGAGTCCTCCGCCAGAGCCACAAGGAAGTGTCTGTGCCCCTCACCAGGCAGAGAGGGGAAGGGGACATCCCCGATTCACCCATGAGTTTGCACATCTTCCTTACCTTGGATAGAAAGCCCCCGTGGGGATGAGTGGGAAAGGGATCAAAGCGAATTTCCCAAGATCAAGGCCAGCTCAACAGCTTTGCCACAGAGTGACCTGGAGTGTTATTTAGCCTCTCTGAGCCTTGGTCTCCTCATCTGTAAAACAGAGCTCACGTCTTCCGAGATGCTGGGTCACTGGCAGGATGATAGCAGACAAGTCACACAAAGCATTGAGCAGAGGGCCTGGCGTGGCTGCTGTGGGTGTCACAGTTACAATATTGTCCCACGATGAGCAAGCTTTGGGGCTTACACAGTTGCCAATTGGTTGTACCCCACACCCAACCAGAAACGGGTGGGATAGCAACTCTTCCAAATTCATTCTGAGGCTAAGGGGCTGTCAAGTCCTCTGGATCAAACAAACTGGGGGTTATGTTCCACTCCAGCTGTCTTAGGTTTCACATTTGTCTGCCTGTACCAAGAAAAAATTCCAAAGAATTATCTGTTGCTGACAAGACTTACAATGATGCTAAAGAGAGTATAGTGAAAACACACGCATTTGAAAACAATAGTAGTCCCCTTTCTCATGGGCTGTTGTGCAGATGAAATGAATCAAATCTTATCTAGAACCTGGAACCAAGCAGTGTGTGTGTGTTTGTGTTTAGTGTTTTCTTTGGGATTTGGGCGGCCATCATGAAACAAAATGGCGGTCAACATATTTCCAACAGGGAGATGTCTGTTTCTTCACAGGAATACTGGCAAGAGGGAAGCCTGCTCAGAGTCCAGGATGATACTGTGGTTCCTGATCACAGGATGTGCTTCTCCAGCCTGAGAGGACCTATCTATGCATCTTTATCCCACACCCTTGACCTCTGCTGCCCAGGAAGTCCCCTTCCACAGTACAGAAGGAGGAGCAAGCAGTGAAGTCAGGGAGCAGCTCAGGACTCTGAGAGAGACTAGGAGGCCAGGAAGACTTAGAGTAGGAATGTGACATAATCCACCTAGACCTTAACAGGCTGCTGTGCTGAGACCCGACTTTGAGGTGACGAGGGCAGGAGTGACCACAATGATCCAGGCAAGAGATGAGAATGACTTGGACCAGGGTGGCACCATAGAAGTGTGGGGGAAAGTGGGGTGGTTCTGGATGAACTGTGATGGTTACCAACAGGATTGTCAATAGACTGGAGGTGGGGATTGAAAAACATAATAGATTCAGGGTGACACCAGGTTTGGACTGAGACACTGCATAGGTTAGGGTCGCCATCAGTAGAGATGGGAAGGCTGGAAGGAGGAGATGGGAGGGGACCAGAGCTGATGGGGGACCACTGAGCCCACCAGGAGCCCACTGAGAACATGTTTCAGGGGACAGGGAGAGGGAAGAAGGGTAGAGAAGGGAGAGATCCAGGAGCCACCCATGGCCCACCACCCATCCGCTACATGGCAGAGTCCCATCTGAAGGAGAGGGTCTCCACCCCATCAGCACATTTCTCAAAGGAGAGAGGAGGAAAAAAAAAAAGAAAAAAAGAAAAACAAAAAAACACGTTGGGGGAGGAGATGGGCGCTGTCTCCTCCCGCAGATACCACAGCCCCAGACGTGCGTTCAGAAAGGAATGGTTGACACCTGGCCTTGCTGCCGCCTCCCTGAAGAGCCCTCCTGTCTCGGGCACAGAACCTCCCAGCCCCGGTCCTATTTGGTTATTCCACACGAAGGTTGGTTCTCCCAGGAAAGAGTCAGAAATTCCTCTTCACTTCAGAAATAAAATCTATACGTCTGCCGGTGGCCCTCACATCCCTCCTTCCGCATTCTCAGCATGAGGCTGAGCCTTTATAATTCATCAAAAAGGCCACATGTAATGAGCTCAGCTCCTACTCTGCAGCCAGACTGCCAGCTCACCTGTTAAGGAGCCTACTCCCCGGTCCAGGACCCTCAGATCTTCTGGTCCCGAGGCTGGGGATGATTCACTTGTGAGTCAGGCATGGGGCTGAGCCAGCCCTGCCCTCCGAAGCCCCTCCCGCTCCTGAGGACCAGCGGGGCAGTGAGGGGCCTTGCTGAGGGCTCCATTCATTCATTCATTCACTGGACAAGCGCTGGTGGAGTGTCTGCTGTGTTCTGGGCAGTGGAAGCTTATATGGTCACTGTCTTACAGTGCTGCGAGAAAGGTATCCACGTGTCCATTTTGCAGATGTGGAAACTAAGGTACCAAGAGCTTCCACAGCTTGTCCAAGTTCCCTTGACTGGTGTGTCCTAAAGAATGAATCTTAGCCAGGTGCGTTGGCGCACGCCTGTAACCCCAGCACTTGGGAGGCTGAGGCAGGAGGATCCCGAGTTCAAAACCAGCCTCAGCAATGGCAAGGCACTTAGCAACTCGGTGAGACCCTGTCTCTAATAAAATACTAAAAAGAGCTGGGGATGTGGCCCAGTGGTCGAGTGCCCCTGAGTTCAGTCTCTGGTACCAAAAAAAAAAAAAAAAAAAAGAAGAAGAAGCTTATCCAAAGAGAGGTGTGGCTTTTGCCATCTGCTCTAAGCCCTGGGAATGTCCTCCCTGGAGACCTAAGAGTGTCTTTGTTTACCTGGGGACCTTGGGCCATGCCAAATAGTTCAACAGTGTTATTTAGGGTGGGGGGCTTTGGACCATACAAAATGAACTTGACCTCCAGAGAGGCTGAGACTCTCAGCCACATGGTCTGTCAACCATGTCTATGGGATCGAGCTCCAATAAAAACTCTGAACACCAAGGCTGGGGTGGGTAAGCGTCCCTGGCTGGCAGTATCCCCTGCACCTTGTCACACATCATCGTAGGAGATGGTAGCACTGCCCATGACTCCAATGGGAGGGGACAACTGGAAGCTCAACACATGGACTCTGCCTCACGTGCCTCCTCCCTGAGCTGATTTTCAGCCTTGTCCTTTTCCTGTAATAAACCACAATTGTGAGTGTAACAGCTCTCGTTAACTTCTGTGAGTTCTTCTAGTGAATTTTGTAACTGGGGGTTTATCTTGGGGACCCTCAAATTTGCAATCACTGTCAGAAATGAGGGTTGGTGTCAGAAAGTGAGATCCTGTGGACTATTTCTTTTTCTTTTCTCTTTTTCATACCAGGATTGAACCCAGGGGTGCTTAACCACTGAGCCACATCCCCAGCCTTTTTACATTTTATTAAGAGCCAGGGCCTCGCTCAGTTGCTGAGGCTGCCTTTGAACTCACGATCCTCCTGCCTCAGCCTCCCGAGTGGCTAGGATAACAGGTGCGCCACGTGGACTGTTTCCTAACACATCTCCCAAACTGCGAGAGAATCAAGTTCTATCATTTTGAGAGAACAGAACCTCAGCTGTGGGGCCTCCGCAGCAGCGTGACTCACTGGCTTTGTGTTTGGCTTTCTTTCTTTCTTTTTTTTTTTTTTTTTTTTTTGTGGTACCGGGGATTGAACTCAGGGGCACTCGACCACTGGGCCACATCCCCAGACCTTTTTAAAATTTTATTTAGAGACAGGGTCTCACTGAGTTGCTAAGTGACTCGCCATTGCTGAGGCTGGCTTTGAACTCACGATCCTCCCGTCTCAGCCTCCCAAAGTGCTGGGATTACAGGCGTGCGCCACCGCGCCCGGCTTGGCTTTGTGTTTATGTGACTTGTTGACACAGCTCTACAAAACAAACACGGGCCTTCTCCCTTCCGGAAGCTTCTGTTGCAGTGGGTCTCTCAGACCTCAATCCCTCAGGAAAGACCTCTCCCTCCAGAAGTGTCCAGTCTTCCTCAAGCAACTCCCTGCCACTGTCCGTGCAGTCACTCAACGCTGCGGCCACGAGGATGCCCCTGGGGGACCCCCACAGTGCCTGAGGTCCGAAGCTATCTCAGCCCCGAGGCCAGCCTTCCTTCCTGTGGCCCCATCCAAGTCAATGACTGCCTGAAGCAGACTCCTTTCTGGAAGACTGGGGACCCATCTGGCCCGAGTACTCTCCAGAAGGCTCACTGAGTCGTCCTGAGGCTGCCCAGCGGCTGAAGATATTTCTGGGCAAATTCCCTCCCTCTCGCCCTCCCTGGGGTCAGACTCTGCTCTGATCAGCAGCACTCCCGGCCTGCCCCACCTCCCCGCCATTTTCTCTATTACAAGCTGCGGTCAGAGACACCGTGAAAATGACCCCCATCAGGTCACTCAAATAGCAAAACTGTATTTCCAGTTCAGGAGACCAGAAGTCCCTAGATCCAGGTGTCAGGGAAGATGGTTCTGTCTGGACTCTCTGAGGAGAGGCCGGGGCTTGCCTCTTCACTGCCAGTGACTTCTGGAAATCCACGGAGTTCCTTGGCTTCTAGACACGTCGCTGTGACCTCTGCCTTCATGGTCGCGTGAGCTCTTCTCTGTGTCTCTGTGTCCTCTTCTGCTTATAAGGACACCAGCCATTGACTTCAGAGCCCTCCCTAACCCAGGAGGATGGCTTCTTGAGATTAAACAATTTTGTCTGTACAGACCCTATTTCCAAATTAGGCCTCATTCTGAGGCCTGTGTGGACGTGAGTGTTTGAAGGGACACTATTGAAACCACCACATGGTGCTTCCCCTGTCTTGGCATCTGATTCTCAGTGAACCTGAACTGACACAGCTCTGTGGGTGGGGAATCGTGTGAGACACCAGAGCTACAATTGAGGCCCACCTTGCAGGATAGTTATGACAACTGTGGCCCTGCCCTCACGGGACAGAGGATTTGGAAATCGGGCAGGTGGGGAGGGCCAGGTTGAGGATGGGGTGCACTGAGGCTCACCTCCACCTTGCTTCTTGACCTCCCAGTCAGGGCCTCTGTTCCTGCTGGCTCCTGCTTTATTTGGACCTGACCCTGCCACTTCTGGAGTGGACCCTGCCTCTCCTGGAGCAGACTTGCCCTCTTCTGGAGAGGCCTCTCTGCCTCTTCCAGAGCAGGCTTGACCTCTTCTGGAGTGGTCCCTGCCTCTTCTACACCAGGTCTGGCCTCTTCTGGAGAGGGACCCGCCTCTTCTAGAACAGGGTGATCTCTTCTGCCGGGGGGGGGGGGGGGGGGCTGCATGTTTTGAAGATAGCTCTGCCTCTTCTGGACCAGGTTGGGCCTCTCTCTGGACTGGCCCTGCCTCTTCTAGATCGGGTCTGGCCTCTTCTAGAGGAGGTCCACTGCCTGTTTTGAGGCTGGCTCTGTCTCTTCTGGACCAGGTTTGGCCTCTTCTGGAGTGGTCTCTGCCTCTTCTGGAGCAGGCTTAACCTCTTCTAGAGAGGGACCTGCCTCTTTCTAGAGCAGGCTTGGTCTCTTTTGGAGGGGGCCCATGGCTGCTTTGGAGCCGGCTCTGCCTCTTCTGGACCAGGTCTGGTGTCTTCTGGAGTGGCCTCTGCCCCTTCTAGAGCAGGCTTGGTCTCCTGGAGTGGGGCCGTGCCTCTTCTGGAGCAGCCTGCCTCTGCTGGAGTGGGCCCTGGATGTTCTGGAGCCGTCCCTGCCTCTTCTGGAGCGGGGCCTGGCTTCCAGGCGGTGCTGCTCAGGAGGCTGTCATGTTGATGCAAACACCAGGGAGACGTCTGCAGGCTCTCCCTGTCGCTGCCTCTCCTGAGCCTGAAATAAATGAAGAAGAGACGTTCCTGGCAGGGTCTGCCGAGGAGCTTCATGGCAGGCATGAAAATTGGCCGCCGCATCCAAGAAATCCTCGAGTGGCAGGGATTTCCAGGACAACACACCTCTAGGAAAGAAGCTGGAGAGGGAGGCCAGCAGCGGCCTCGGGGGCCGTGTGCCATCACACCCACTGTGTGCCCAGGTGGACGCACCCCCACGGGGGCCTGCCTGCTTGCACGTGGGAGCGTGGGGAGGGGCTTGGGGAACCCGACAGGGGTCACAGCACAGACCTGCCTGTCGTGTCTGCCCATCTGCCAGCCTCTCCCGGCACCCCAAGCCCGTCAGCTATCTGGGGTCACCTTGTCATGTTATATTTCAACAAAATCGGGCTTGGCATCCGTCCAGGGCCTGGGAGGGACGCCAGGCTCCCTGGGAATTCTCTGCAGGCTGACATGGCTTCAGGCCCGCCTGGCACAGGGCTCTGGCTTTCTCTGAATCCTCCATCTGCCCTGGGACGCGGTGTGTCCCGGGCCGGCCGCTCCTCCTTGGCCAAGTGTCACATCCAGACTGTTGGGGACGCAACGCTGCCTCGAAGTGGCTCTCTTTCCAGACTCCATCACGTCCTCGGATGCTTAAACTGAAACAAGGAGACCCTGGCCCTCGAAGTCCCTTGGCCAGCCCCGCCTCTCGGAGCTGTCCCTGGCCCTTCCCCGAGGCTCCAGTGCCATCAGAATGGCCCCTTGCAGGCCCCCTTGCCTCTTCTCACCCCGCCTCAAATGGAATCTGCCAGAGGCAACACCCTTCCTCTTCAGGCAACCCTGCCTCTCCCCAAGGGAGTGCTCAGTAAACAGTAGTATTACAATGGCATTGAGAGTTTTGCTGGCTTGAAAAGGGAGGTGTGCGTTTTCTGAGAGAGCCACAAAAGAAGAACTCTCTAATGGTGGAATTCCAGACAGTGGGGCACCGCGTCCATTCGCGAATATCCACCCGGTATGCACCAGGAACTAGTCCCAAGACACAGGGGATAGAGGGATGGGAGAGACAGACAAGGTCCTAGCCCCCCTGGAGCTCACCTTCTACTTGAGAAGAGACATTAAGCCATTTATCATAATAAACATGCAATTACTGGGAGAACAAAGCAAGGGACAGAGGACCACAGAGGCCAGGCAGAAACCAACACCCAAGTGATGCTTTTGATTCAACCAACAGGAAGACCAGGGACAGGCGTGAGAGGTTCAGGCAGAGGAAACAGAGGGCCAAAGCTTGGGGACAGGACCACTGCGTGACAGGAGCCAGGGGCTGAGCACTGCCCTGCCCAGGAGGGTAGCCACTGGCTGAATGTGGCTACTTAAATTTAAATCAATGAAAAACAGAATTAAAAATGCAGTTCCTAGCCGGGCGTGGTGGCGCACGCCTGTAATCCCAGCACTTTGGGAGGCTGAGGCAGGAGGATCGCGAGTTCAAAGGCAGCCTCAGCAAGGGCGAGGCACTTATCAACTCAGTGAGACCCCGTCTCTAATAAAATACAAAAAAAGGGCTGGGGATGTGGCCCAGGGGTCAAGTGCCCCTGAGTTCAATCCCCGGTACCACAAAAAAAAAAAAAAAAAAAAAAAATGCAGTTCCTCAGCCAGGCCCGGTGGTGCACACCTGTCATCCCAGCACTTGGGAGGCTGAGGCAGGAGGATCGCGAGTTCAAAGCCAGCCTCAGCAACTTAGCAAGGCCCTAAGCAACTTAGTGAGACCTTGTCTCTAAATAAAATATAAGAAAGGGCTAGTGGCACACGCCTGTAATCCCAGCACTTGGGAGGCTGAGGCAGGAGGATCGCGAGTTCAAAGCCAGCCTCAGCAATGGCGAGGCACTTAGCAAATCAGTGAGACCCTGTCCCTAATAAAATACAAAAAAGGGCTGGGGACGTGGCCCAGTGGCCAAGTGCCCCTGAGTTCAATCCCCAGTACAAAAAAAAAAAAAAAAAATCAGTTCCTCAGTGCTCAAAAGCCACTCTGCGCTAGGCAGAGTGTGCACCAGACATCTCCACAGTGGCAGAAGGCTGGTTGTTCAGTGCTGATCAAGATGCCACAGTAGCCACTGGGCCCTGGAGGCCGGAACTACCAAGGAACCAAATTTTAAATTTTATTTCATGTTAATTCATTAAAATTAAATTGCTCAATGGATCTTTCATTCAGTCACTGGAAGACTTACTTATGTCTGGAACAACTTGGGAATGTATATCTCCTTTTTCAACTGTGCATTTTATGGAGTCTAAATACAGATCAAGTTGAAATACACTGTAAGAAGAAAGTATGCACACCAGATGGTGAAGATACCGTATGAAAGAAACCAAGATAAAAGAGCTCATTAATTAATTTTGTATTGATTACATGGTAAGATGATATTTGGGATATAAATGTGTTCCAGAAAACACATCATAAAAATAAAAACAATCTGGGCTGTTTTCCCTCTTATTTTTAGTGTGGCCATTAAACATTTTTTTAAATATTTATTTTTTAGCTATAGGTAGACACAATATCTTTATTTTATTTTTATGTGGTGCTAAGGATCGAACCCCATGCCTCATGCATGCTACGTGAGCGCTCTACCTCTGAGCCACAACTTGAGCCCCGCCATTAGAAATTTTTAAATGACACATTGATTCAGATTACATTTCTTTTTTTTTTTCCTTCTTTTTTCTTTCTTTTCTATTTTTGGGGATGGTAGTAGTAGGAGGGGGCTGGGGATTAAATCCAGAGGCGCTCTACCATTCAGCTACGTCCCCCAATGCTTTTATTTTATTTTAAGACTGGGTCTTACCAAGTTGCCCAGGCTGGCCTTGAACTTGCAATCCTCCTTCCTCAGCCTCCTGAATATCAAACCATACTTCCACATGACAGTGTCAAGATAGGGCTTCCGGAGGGTCAGGGGAAGAAGAGAGGAGAGTGAGCTGGAGAGGTCTGGAAGTCTCGCGAGCTCAATACGGAGTCCGAACCTCCTGGGTGATGGGAGCTACAAAAGGCGTTGCAGGGAAATGACAGGGTCAGATATTGTGGCCTTGGAAGGCTCCCTCGGGCAGCACTGGGGGGAAGCCAACTGGGGAACCGTGATAATCATGTCAAACTCCCCGGGCATCAGAGTGGCTCGGATTAGTACTGCAGCCGCAGGGATGGAGAGAAACTGACTGTCTCCTTTTTAAGGAAACTGTAGAAATTTCACCCCAAACTGGTTTTTATTTTTCATTGGCCACCCCTGTATGGGGAGTGGAAAATGTCATTGTTTAGTGGGGTTCTTGACTCTCCAGACCCCATCCTAAGAAATGGAGATCGGACGGGTGGTAAATAGCAACCTTGCTGTGGCCTAGTGAGTTCTGGGTAGGTGACTTTAGTAGTCAGGGTTCTCTAGAGACACAGAACCAATGGGACAGAAATACAGGATGGACAGATGAGTGGGTGGATAGACAGACAGACAGACAGACAGAGGTAGAGATGGACAGATGGATAAAAGGAGATTCATCGTAGATGAATGGATAGATGGTGAAGGGAAGAGTGGGTGGGTGAATGGATGGCTAGGTGGATAGGTGGATGGCTAGATGGAATAATGGATAGATAGATTGATAGACAGGCAGGTGAAAGGGGATTTGTCCGGGGAATTGGCTTATGTGATCGTGGGAGGCTGACAAGTCCCACAGCTGGCCATCCACGGCCTGGAGACCGAGATGTCAAAAATCTGAAAACCTCAGGAAACTGATGGTGTCATTCTCAGTCCAAGGAAAGGCCTGAGAACCTGGGGCCCCTAGGTGTATCTAGAGTCCAAAGGCCAGAGAGCCCGAAGATCTGATCTCCCAGGGCAGCAGAAAGGGCGGCCCGGCTCCAGGAGAAAGAGGAGGAAACGTGCCTTTTTTTGTTCTGGGACACCCTCCCCCTCCCCGCCCCCGCAGCCAACTCCATGAGCCCACCCAACATTGAGGGCAGGTCTTCCCCTCCCAGTCTACCCACCCACATGCCAGTCTGCTCCAGAGACATCCTCACCTACAAATCCAGCAGGTCCGCTTTACCTGGACGACCCCTAACCCAGTCAAGTTGACGCCTACCATCAACCACCCCGGTGGCTTTGAGCCTCAGAGGGACCTACAGACCCTGCTCGGCTGGCCGGGTGCAGTGCTCAGGGGCCTGGGCTGCAGAGCAGAGAGGAAGCAGTGACTCTCCAGAGAGGAGCTCTCCAGGAGTAGGTGAGGTCATTCAGGGCAGGTGAGATGGCAGAGGTCCCAGTATAGAGCCCCAAGATAGGACTCTTGAGAGAAAGGCAAAGAAAAGAAAGCAAAGGTGGGCTGGGGTTGTGGCTCAATGGTAGAGTGCTCACCTAGCATGCGCACGGCCCTGGGTTTGATCCTCAGCACCACCTATTCAATTCTGGCTCCCAGCACCCAACATTCCTATTATCATTATTATCATTCCCAATATACAGATGAGAAAACTGAGGTCAAAGACATGGAATGACTGTCCTGGGTTTGCAGAGATTTGCCCATGAGCACGCCCACAGCCCAGCAGGGCCTCACTGCACACCCCCACCCCTGCCCTCTCTCCTCACCCAGGCTCCTGTTTTTTTCTTTCGTGAAGCTGGCTCTTTGATCATCGCAGTGGACATTTTATAAACTAAACAAACAAACTGAAGCTGCAGGTTTTGTTGCCTTTTTTTTTTTTTTTTTTAACAAAAGAGCTCATTGAATAAGCAATGGGTTCTTCTGCAACTATTTTTAAAGATGGAGCTGCAGGCGAGGCTGTGAGGAAAATCACTGTGAGCGGGCTCTTGAAGGTCACCGGCACTTAGGGAAAAATCCAGAGTTAGTGGGGGCCCCCTCCAGGCCCTGCAGGCTGAGCGCCATGAAAGCATTTGCCCACGATGGCCCAGGCTCCCTGGACTGACCAGGGTAGCAATGGCCTTCCATCTCTGCAGTGTCCCTTGCCCCGTCCCTTTGACCCAGGGATTTTATGATCCTCAGACCTCCTTCTCATCTTCCCCCTTCCCCCACCACATGGCTGGCCTCTGGTCCTGTCCTCACAGCTCTCCGAAGTTGAGACCAGTGATCCTGGGAACAAAGCTAATTCCCAACCATTTGCAGGACACCTTATTTTCAGGGAAACCGAGGCTTGGAGATATCAGTGCGACCAAGCTGGGGGATCAAACCTGGGGTTCTCTCTGTCACCACGTCTCCAGCCTTCTACACTGCAGGGAGCTCTCTATTCCACTATAGAGCTCTGTTTCGGGGAACTTGGAAAGTTCTAGAACTTTGTCTTCAGGCAGCACTGCCAGACAGATTTTTATTCAGAATTGAGTGGGGAAGTTTCATCCGTTGCGCACAAAAAATGTGTGCAGGTAGCCCTGGCTCCCTGGGCCTCAGTTTCCTTATCTGTATATTGGGGTGGATGGTAGTAATAGCAGCCATTGATGTTTACTGGGGCCTCGGTGTGTGGCACATGTCGGGTGCTGTAATTCTAGCAGGTGCTATAATTGCTCCCAACTCAGGTAAGGAAAGGGAGGCTCGGTACTGAAAAAACGACTTGTCCAAGGTCGCAGGGCTGGCAGGGATTGGAGCCCAGATAGCCCAACTGGCCTCACCTGCCCAGGGCTGTTGGGTCCTGAGCCTGGATTTCTGTCCCAGCCCTTCAGGGACCCCACCGCCTCCTCTGGAGTCTGGGCGCCCCCCAGTGGTCAGAGAAGCCCCTGCAGCTCAGTCCCATCTTTTTCCTTCCCAGCTTCCACCTGGTCATTCCAGCCAAGGCTGGCTGTCCGAAGGCCTCAGAAATAGTGGCTGGGCTCTGAAGCCTGAGAAGCTTGCAAGGAATCCAGCAGGCTGAGGGTTCAAATCCCAGCTGCACCGCCTCCAGCTCTGTGACCTTGGCTGTGCCTCTCTGGTAGGGTGAAATCGCTGTGCAGTTAACTTCCCTTTTGTTCACTCTGCAGTTTCTCCTTTCAGGTTCCAAGAGGGAGGGGCCTTTGTTCCTCGGCCTCCTGGTCTTGGTATCAGATAATCACTGCTTGTATTTGAAATGCAGAACAAGGGGAGTTGCCCTGGGTCACAAGGTGGGAGAGGGAACCACCCGCCTGTCACCTTCACGTTGATAGAAGTCCTGCCTCTGCTTCCTTGGGAGCCTGGGGGTGGGGGTGGGATAGAACAGATCCCCAATGTCACCAGATGCACCTCCTGAAACTTGAGTCACCAACAACAATCTCTAACCACAGGAGTGTCAAATAACAACAAAATCCCAGCTTAGTAAGGAGACCCTTTATCCAAAGGATTCTTGCCAGTGAGGGAGAAAAAGACCTTTGCCATATTGGGGGCCTCCGACCCGGTCCACCAGTGGCTCAAAGGTCAGGCACACACACACAAGTTAAGTACAGAGAATGTTTTGAGTTATGATTAATAGAATGGAGTAAACGAAGGTAGAAAGACTCAGGTGTGAGCATGTGGGTAGAAGGTCGGCTCTGGGGGAACTGGGTGGAGGGTGTTTTTCCCAGAAGCCTGGTGTTCTCAGTGGGGGCCAAAGTCCAGGGGCCTGAGGAACCTGAGAAGCTAAATCCAAAATGGGCTAACAAGCATTTTGCTCTGATTGGCCAATGGGGACAAGAAGTTCAGTCAACCGTTTTTTGAGGCAAAGAAAGGGAATTTTGAGGGTCTGTGTATAACCTTGTCTTGTCGTAGGTAAACTAGGTGTACCCTTGAGTCTTTTCTCAGCCCTAAAGGAAGGAGAGGCAGGCAAATCTTTGCAATATGGCGCACACCTGTATTCCCAGCACTTGGGAAGCTGAGACAGGAGGATCGCGAGTTCAAAGCCAGCCAGCCTCAGCAAGGGCAAGGCACTTAGCAACGCAGCGAGATCCTGTCTCTAATAAAATATAAAAAAGGGCTGGGGATGTGATCAAGTGCCCCTGAGTTCAATCCCCAGTACCAAAAAAAGGGTGGAATAAGAACACTGCCCTCATTAACTGGTTGACTTTGAAGATGACAAGAATGTTCTGGGGGGCTGGGGTTATGGCTCAGCGATAGAGCACTCGTCTCTCATGTGAGGCCCTGGGTTCGATCTTCAGCACCACACAAATAAAATAAAGGTATTGTGTCCACCTACAACTAAAAATATATATTTAAAAAAAAAAAAAAAAGAATGTTCTGGGTGTGGTGGGCCTGCAACTGGGGGGTGGGGGGGCTGAGGCAGGAGGATATTATGTTCAAGGCTAGCATCAGCAATTTAGCGGGACCCGGTCCCCAAAAAAATAAAAGTCTGTGAAATGTAAGAAAACAGTCATTAACCTTTTTTTTTCTAGTAACTATTAGAGTCTGGCAGTCACACTGAGTACAGCAGATTGTCCTTGTCCTTGTGGTAGTGTGAGGCACCAGCTGGGTACAGGGGAGGAAAAATCTTTTCCTCTTACCTTTTTGAATTCTCCCCCAGATTGCCTGTCACACACACACACACACACACACACACACACACACACAAACAAATCCTATTAACTGGAGAAAAGCATACAAATGTATTTAATGTGGGTTTTACATGACACAGGACCTTTCCCAAGGAAACAAAGGAAAAGTTAAACCTGAGTGTTTCTATAGTAGGTTTGATGAATGATGGTGTAATTGTGGGAAATGGGGTTGAACTAGAGGTATGAGTTAACCCCTTGTTAACTGAGGACTTAGCAAGGCTCTCTGCCAGATTCTTCCCCACGTCCCCTCCGTCTTCAGAAAGAGGGATGGGGGGTGGGGCTCTCATGATGGTCTATGGCCTGCTTCCAGTGGTGGGAGCAGTGAGGGTCCTCCCTACACCCTCTGTACCTCGAATTCTCTTCCACTTAAAATATGCAACATGCCAAGGTGCCTCACATGAGGCTCTGGCTTTGTTCTGCATCCTGATCGGTGGCTGAGTGGGTGAGGGGTGAATCCTGAGACCCAAGGGAGTGTGATTTGGACAGTGCTGTAGTTTGGAAGCTGTGTATCCCCCAAAGGCCCATGTTAAAAGGTCTATCTACCCTTGGTTCCCCAGGGTTGGTGCTATTAGGAGGAGCTATGGAGTTTTAAGAGGAGGGACCTAGGGAAATTCCTTAGGTCTTTGGAGACATGACCTCAAAAGGGATTGTGGGACCCCAGTCTCTTCCTCTTTTGCTTCCTTGGCATAAGATGAGCAGTTTGGCTGGAGTTGTGGCTCAGCGGTAGAGCGCTCGCCTAGCACGTGCACGGCCCGGGTTCGATCCTCAGCACCACGTAAAAATAAATGCATTGTGTACAATTAAAGCAAATAAATAAATATTGTTTAAAAATTAAAAAAAAGATGAGCAGTTTGTGCTATTAGGCGCTCCCCCTGCCTTGCCCTCTAGCACCCCAACAAGAGGCCCAAAGTGTAGGCCTGCCTGATCTTGGGCCAGAACCTCCCAAACTCTGAACCAAAATAAACCATGTCTCTCTTTTTTTTTTTTTTTTTTTTTTTTTTTTTGGTACTGGAGATTGAACTCAGGGCACTCCACCCCAGCCCTTTTTTTGTATTTTATTAGAGGCAGGGTCTCACTGAGTTGCTAAGTGCCTCGCCATTGCTGAGGCTGGCTTTGAACTCGCAGTCCTCCTGCTTCAGCCTCACAGGCGTGCGCCACCGCCCCCAGCTAAATCTTGTCTTTTTATAAGTTGTCTCAGATGGTTCATTATAGTGATGGGAAACTGGCCCAGACCACGTGGGTGGTGGCAAAGGGGTGAATGCTGTAGTAAGACTGAAGAGACGGGGAGTGGGGCCTGAATGTCAGACTCTGGGAGTTTGGATTGGTGCTGAAGGTTCTGGAAAGTCCTTGAGAATCAGCCTGGGAAACATTCCTGTGAAAGAGCCAGGCCAGCGATTGTGGTTCCGGTCTGAGAGTGTCCTGTGCTCTGGGACCTGTGAGTGGCTTCCTCTTTGAAGAGCTGACAGCACCCCCTGGTGCCCATTCCTGGGAATGCACCAGGGTTTGGGGAATGACTGGAAGGAAATGCAGAGATGAGGTATCCCATGATGGGGAAGGTTCCAGCTCAGAGCACAGTCCTGGGGGAGGAGACCTGCGACCAGTCCCTGACAGGCAAGATGGGAGAAGTGTCTGGGGCTCCGGGTGTGGTCTGACCTGGGGACAAAGATTGAGGGTCATTTAAAGGGAAAACGAACTGTGAGGCCCTGTTGGGCTTTTTGCAAAGAGAATCTCCCATCATCGAAAGCATAGAATTAAGCTGGGTTTGTGCATGCCCCAAGTTTCTATGCAAAGGTGAAGCCAGAGAAGGTGGAAACCACCCTTACCTCACCGGAAGTCTGAGACCTCTTGTGTCGCAGATGAGGAGACTGAGAAGGACATATGGCCAGTCTGCCCCACCTGAGGTCCAGCTGGAGCTGCCCTGCCCACCTGGGTCCTCCCTTGCCCTCTGCCATCTTGAAAGTCCTACCTCCACTGAAACGCCCTGCTCCTGGAGCCTGGGCCCCAGCACCTGCTGCTATCTGAAGGCCCCAACCCATCACTCCAGAGGCTACCATGTGTCCCGTGTAGCAGTCACACAGGCCCACGTGCCCCCACATACATGGGCACGCACACATGTGCAGTACCCAGAGAAGAAGAGCCACCACCAGGTGGTCAGTAGAGGCAACTCTGACCTAGGAGGGGACATCCAAAGTGACGGCCACGGAACCCAGTGGTCAGTGTATCCTGGATCTCTGAAGGCCTCGCTGTTCTCCCCAGGCCTAGATGTCGGGGTCCAACCTATGGCCTCTGCCCTTTTCTGCTCCCCGCACTGCCCCTACTCCAGCCCGTCCCAGGAGGGCCCAGGGCAGATACTTCCGTCCATTTTCTGTCGCTAACAACAGGATACCACAGACCAGGTAAGTTATAACAAAGAAAAGAGGTTTTATTTGGGCTCATGGTTCTGGTCCAAGGTCCAGAGGCCACATGTGGGGAGTGGCTTCTTGCTGGCAGAGTTCCAAGGTGGCAAGAGATAGGGACCTTGAAAGAGACCCAGGCAAACTGGCTTTAAAGCAGATGTGCTCTGGCGATAACCAGTTAACCCATGGGTCCATTAATCTGGGAGCTGCGTGAATGAGCTCATCCATGCATGAGAAGAGGCCTCACCACATCTTTAGTCCTATCTCACCATTAGGGTTCAATTTCAACATGAGTTTCAGAGAGGGCCACACACCCTAAAGGCACAGCAGGAGTGAAGGCCCTGGTAAGCAGGCGAGGGAACTGCCTGGGGCCTGGTGAGGGCCCCAGCAGGGCTTTCCCAACCTGGGCTGCAATGTCCCTGATACCTGGAACACAGCAGGTCAGAAAGGTGTGCATAGAGCAGGCGTCCCCTGGGAACTTCCCTTCAACGATGCTAACCTCAGGAGCCCGCCAGGGTGAGAGGGGCTGTGGGGGTCTGATCTTGAAGAGGCTGGGGGAGGACGGCTGAGCTCAGGGAGGAGTTGGCCACTCACTTTGGACTCCATTCACACTTGTTCCTGCAGAATCTAACAATTTTGGTCTCTACAATGGCCTTTTGCCATGGGCAGCAAGCAGGGAAAGGAAAGAAATGTGTGCTGAATTGGCTGGCTTGCAGCAGGTTGTGGGTACTTCTGGAATGTTCTCTGGATGCTTGGAAAAATGCATGTGTTTGTTCACTCTCCTTCTCCTCTTCCTCCTCCTCCTCTTCCTCCTCTTCCTTTTTCCAGTACTGGGGATTGAACCCAGAGGTGGTGCTCTACCATGGAGCTACACCCCCCAGCCCTTTTTTTTTTTTTTTTTTTTTTTTTTTGAGGGGACAAGCTCACATAGCTAAGTTTAGCCCAGGCTGGAATTGAACTTGTGACCCTCCTGCTTCAGCCCCCAAGTTGCTGGGATTACAGGCATGCACCACCATGCCTGGCCTTTTTAATTGAGGAGAAATTTGCATAACACAACGCTACCATTTGAAGGCAAATGATTCAGTAACATTTAGTGCACTCAGTGTGTGTCTGCCCACCACTGTCCCATCCCACACCTGTTCCAGAAGAACACTGCATCCCCAGGAAGCAGCTATTCCTTGTTCTGCCATCCCCAACCTAATCCTCTGACAACCACCAGCCTGAATCCAGCCTCTATGGGCTGGACATTTCATATAAATGGAACCATGGAATGCATGACCTTTTGTGACTGGCTTCTTTTTCTTAGCATCATGTTTGAGGCTCATTCTTATTGTAGCATGCGTCTTACCTTTGTTCCTTTTCATGGCTAAGTAATACTTCATTGTGTGAACTCCATTCTTCAGTTAATGGACATTTGGTTGTTTCTGTGCTTTGGCTATTGTGCTTCGATGAACATTCATGAACAAGTATGTGTTTAACTGCCCATTTTCCGTTCTTTAAGCATACATATCTATCAGTGAAATGGGTGGGTCATGCCTTAATTGTGTTCAACTTTCCAAGGATACGCCATACTGTATTTCACAGCAGCTACACCATGTTACATTCCTACCGCGCACTGATCAAAGGTTTCTCTTAATCCACATGCTCACCAAGACTTGTTATTTTCTGGGAGTTTTTGTTGTTTTGTGGTTTGTTTATTGTAGTCATCCCAGAAGGTCCAGAAGTGATATCTTGTGTGGTTTTGATTTCCATCTCCTTAATGATCAATGACATAAAACAGCTTTTCACACACTTATTGGCCAGACATGAATCTTCTTTGGAGAAAGGTCTATTCAAGCTCTTCGCCTATTTTTTAATTGGAATGTTTGACTTTTAGTTGTGAAGTTGTACAATGCACTCTTTTTTTTTTTTTTTTTCTGTTTCTTTTTTGGTACCAGGAATTGAACTCAGGAGCAGTCAACCACTGGGCCACCTCCCCAGCCCTATTTTGTATTTTTATTTAGAAACAGGGTCTCACTGAGTTGCTTAGCACCTCGCTTTTGCTGAAGCTGGCTTTGAACTCGTGATCCTTCTTTCTCAGCCTCCTGAGCCGCCGGGATTACAGGCATGTGCCACTGCACCTGGCCCGAATGTACTCTTTATGTACATCATGTAATGTGAAGACACTGAAGTTCAGACAGATTGACTTGCCCATGGTCACACAGTCAGGCTACAATTCAGATCTCCACTCTCTCGCCCCACTCCCCACCTCAGCTGTAAGTAGATTATTTTGTGTGCTGACCTGTGGATGCCTCAGAAAAGCTATAGGGGGGAAAAAAGAAAAAGCCAGAACAAATGGGGACTTTTTTTTTTAGTAGTACAGAGAATTGAACCCAGAGCCTCACACATGCTAGGCAGGTGATCTGCCACTGAGCTATATCCCCTGCCAAGAGAGCTCTTCTTCTTGAAAGACCTCCTCAGGACCAGAGTCCCCAAAATGCCTGTCCTGGAAGGGACGGAATATTTTAGAAGCTGGTTGCCAGGTTGGCTGTTCTGCCTTTGTGAATGTGTGTGTGTGGCATGTACATGAGTGTTCATGCATGTGAGTAGGTGTGTGTGCGCGTGTGCAAGTACCGCGGCTGCCAGGGTGGGCACTCCTCTTACCCTGTGTGGACTTGGCCAAGGCTGGGCCAAGAGACTGCAGGAAGCATGACTGGGCAGGGGCTGCCACCTGCTGGACAGGCTGGGCACTGCAGACAGATAGACAGCAGGACACGGAGCGGAGCCTGTTCTCCTGGGTCCTTTAAAGCCCCCCAAAGGGCTCTTTCCTCTATCCCACAGAAAAGAATGTCCCCCACTACCCTTAGTGCCCCCACAGGCCTCTCTAGGGAACAGCTGCTAGGACTTAACAACCTTGGTACCATGAACCCCTTATGTCAGTTCAAGTGGTCTTAGAATAACATTGTCTAAAGCATATCATATAAAATAATAGGATGCCAAAGGAAACCAATTATACTGAAATACAGTTATCAAAACGGTCACAGCAATATACGTAATCCTTTAAATAGAGCCCAGAAGCCCTCCAATAAACCATCATTTCAAAACCATGATCAATGTAAATGATATTTTTTGAGAGATCCGCATTATCGGAACATGTCGTACAAAATATTTTGTGATTTCTGTTGATCACAAAGTCAAAGATACTACTAACAGCACTGTCATCTGGGGGCCTAGATTTGTGATGGAAAGACATACCACGATTCCATTAAAAGTTCATAACAAAGCTGGGGCATGGTGGCACATGCTTATAATCGCAGCACTTGGGAGGCTGGGGCAGGAGGATCGCGAGTTCAAAGCCAGCCTCAGCAATGGCAAGGCACTTAGCAACTCAGTGAGACCCTGTCTCTAATAAAATACAAAAAAGGGGGCTGGGATTGTGGCTCAGCAGTAGAGCGCTCACCTAGCACGTGCACGGCCCTAAACGCATTGTGTACAACTAAAGCAAATAAATAAATATTTTTTAAAAAGGGTGGCACTGGGGATGTGGCCCAGTGATCAAGTGCCCCTGAATTCAATGCCCGGCACCCGCCCCCCCCCCCCAAAAAAAAAGTTAGTAATAATGAATATGTAATTTCTCCCATCCAAGTTTGTAAAATCTTTCCAAGGATCCACACACCTAAGAGCCCATGGCCCAGCCCCAGCCTGGTGGTCCCAGCACTTTCTCAGTCCCTTGCTTAGGAGCCAAGCAGATCACAGCCCAGTTTGATCCTTCAGCACAAAGCCCCTATCTCCCACCTCCACACTCTGACCTGCCTTCAATGCAGAGCACAGGGGCATCCCCTTGAGGTCAGCCCAGCAGCCTTCTGCTCTGAGGATAAAAAAGCCCCAGAACTGGTTTCTGAGATACCATCAGGTTGACCCAACCAGACAGACAGACAATGTGCCTCTCCTTCAGACAACCTAAGGAGACATCTACTCATTTTCTTAGAGTCTTTTATTTCTTAAATCCCAGACCTTATGGGGTTATAACCTAAGTTTCAGGGAGTAGCCAGCCCCTTCCTGCCCTTTCAACAAAATTTGATGAGCACCTACTATGTGCTTGGTATCATTCTAAGTGCTGGGAATAGAAATAGTAAACAAAGAAGGCACAGTTCTCTCCTTGGATTTCATAGTCTATGGAGAAAGAGATTGAATAAGTAAGTTAAATGAATAGAACGTTAGCAGATGATAAAAGATATGGGGGGCAGGGAGAACTGAGAGGTGGGAAGTGCAGGGTTGACCTCACAGAGTAGGGAATGTGTGAAGGAGGGGGAAGGAAGCACTGTGCATCTCTAGGGAAAAGCCTCCCACCGGGACGCACAAGGTGCAGGGGTGCGGTCAGTGAGGTCACAGGGCAGGACTGCAAGGCCTTGGGTGAAGGGCAAAAACACCCACGCCAGAAACCGCTGTGGCCCGTGGGGACCTAAGGGATATGTTGAGGGCAGGAGAGCGAAAAGAAGGGAAGGAAAACTGGCAGGGAGGAGACAGGTGCGGATGCAGCAAAACAGGAAAAAGGGGCGAGTTCCTGGTTGGTGGGGGTTGAAGTAGCCACTTGGGTGGTCCGAAGGACCCCTGACTCCAGTGGCTGCCAGGCCGGAAGTGAGATTGTACACTGGGGATTGGCTCAGAAAGGGAGAGCCCGCCCCCCGGGGTGAATTCTCGCGAGAGAGGCGAGTATTCTCGGGATTAAGGGCAGGAACTCGGAGCCTGCCAAAAGCAGATTGAGAGAAATGGGCACTTCCAGGAAGGCACCTGGGGCGTGGCCAATATAGAGGCACCTGGGGGTATGGCCTGCTGGCCAGAATTTTATCCAACATTGGGGGCCACAGGAAGGGCGTTGGCTTTACTCTAGGATGGGAGGCCCGGGGCAAAGGAGGATATGGTTCTGATGCCACCTCTTTTTTATTAAAAGAATTTAAATTGAGCTGGGCGTGGTGGCGCACGCTTATGATCCCAGCGGCTCGGGAGGCTGAGACTGGAGGATCCCGAATTCAAAGCCATCCTCAGCCATTTAGCGAGACACTAAGCAACTCAGTGAGACCCTGTCTCTAAATAAAATACAAAATAGGGCTGGGGATGTGGCTCAGTGGTCAAGTGCCCCTGAGTTCAATCCCGAAAGAAAGAAAGAAAAACAGAAGGAAAAAAAAAAAGATTTTTAAACGGACATGTAATTGTAGGTATTTATGGGATACAATCTGATATTTCAATTATTACACCATATGCAATACTCAGAGTAAGGTAATCAGCTCACACATTTTTTTTATTTCCTTGTAGTGAGAGCATACAAAAACCCTCTTTTCCAACTAGGTTGAAATACGCAATGCCTTGTTCTTCAGGACGTTCACCCCATCTTGCAGAGGAACACCAGACCTCCCCCATCCCTGGTAACCAAAACCAAAACAAATGACGATCTGCTGGGCTGGGGTTGTGGCTTAGTGGTAGAGCGCTCGCCTCTTAAGTGCGCGGCCCAGGTTCGATCCTCAGCACCACGTAAACATAAGTGCATTGCATTGTGTACGACTAAAGTAAATAAGTAAATATTTTTTAAAAATGATGATCTGCTGCAGTATTTTTTGTTGTTGTTGTTGTTTGTTTGTATTTTTGGTACTGGGGATTGAACTCAGGGACACTCGACCACTGGGTCACATCCCCACCCTTTTTTGTATTTTATTAGAGACGAGTCTCACTGAGTTGCTAAGTGCCTCGCCATTGCTAAGGCTGGCTTTGAACTCACGATCCTCCTGCCTCAGCCTCCCAAGTGCTGGGATTACAGGCGTGCGCCACTGGGCCCCACTGATCGGCTGCAGTTTTGAGGACAGACTTGGCACAGGACAAGGGGCACATGGCCCCTGATGGAATGGTGGAGGTTCCACCAGGGACAGGCAGTGGTGGCAGGGGTAGGGGGAGAAGTAGCTGAGTGCTGGGTTTAATGTGAAGAATTTCCTGTTGCATAGATATGGCATTTGCAAGAGGCCAGAATGGACACCAGAGAGCATGTCCGTTTCCTGTGGCGGAGGTAACACAGTGCCTTAAGCTGCGTGGCTTATCACAGAAGTGTGTTCTCTCACAGCTCAGGCTGCTGGATATCTGAGATGCAGGTGGCAGCCAGGGAGGGTCCCTCTGGAAGCTCTGAAGCACAAGTGCTGGCCTCTCTGGCTCCCGGAGGTTCTGGCAGCACTTAGCATCCCTTGGCTTGTAGATGCACCACTCCAATCTCTGTCTCTATGGTTACCCTGCATCCTTACAGTCAGTCTCTATGGTTACATAGCTGTTCTCCCTACCCATGAATCTGTATCAGAACACACATTTCTGTCTTAAGGACTCTCATTGGAGAGGGGCCTATCGTCATCTGGAATGAACTCAACCTAACCTGGCTAAGGCCCTCTTTCCATACAAGTTCAGATACACAGGTTCCAGGTGGACATGGATATTTGGCAGGGACACTGTTCAACCCAGTGCATGTGTGTGTGTCTACATTTTCTTTTCTTTTCTTCTTCTTTTTTTTTTTTTTTTTTTTTTTTTTTTTTTTTTGGTACCAGGGATTGAACTCAGGGGCACTCGACCACTGGGCCACATCCCCAGCCCTTTTTTGTATTTTATTAGAGACAGGGTCTCACTGAGTTGCTAAGTGCCTTGCCATTGCTGAGGCTGGCTTTGAACTCGCAGTCCTCCTGCCTCAGCCTCTCAAGTGCTGGGATCACAGGCTTGCGCCACCGAGCCTGGCTATCTACATTTTCATGGAAATACCCTTTAATCACATCAGGCTTGAAACCTGAGAACTCTCCCAAGATGTCCCATCCTGTCCAGGGGGTGGGGAGGGGACACTACTGAGCCTTTGCAAGGCTGCCTAAAGGAAAGATAATTTGGGGGGGGGGGGGTATCAGGGATTGAACCCAGGAGTGCTTAACCCCTGAGCCACGTCCCTAGCCCCATTTTATTTTTTGAGACAGGGTGGGTCTCTGTACCGTTGTTTAGAGCCTGGCTAAATTGCTGAGGCTGGCTTTGAACTTGCAATCCTCCTGCCTCAGCCTCCTGAGCCACTGGGATTACAGAGGTGTGCCACCACACCTGGCAGAAAGTATAATTTTAATCAGTGTGGACAAAATTATATCAGCTGGGGCTGGGCATGTAGCTTAGTGGTTACCATGTTCGATGTCCTGGGTGCCACACCTAGCACTAAAGAAAAAAAAAAAATCAATGGATACCCTCTTGATGTAACTGGGTTGTGGGAACTCAGTCTCTGTCATCAGTGATAAATCAGGTCCTTCCTGGGACTCTGGGGTGTTGAGTAGATGCTCCCGTCCCTCATGGGGGCTGTGGTGTGGGAGGAGCACTAATATAGGGTTGTAATTCTGCTTATAAGGACATGGGGGGCGGGGAGTGTTGCTGCCTGAAGCGGAAACCGCCTTGGAGCAACGAACGCCGCAGGAAAATTCGGAGGCAGGATGAAAATGAAAAAAGGTCTTTTATTCTTCTTCTCTCTCCGGCTCCAGCAATCACTCCAAACGCTCTAACTCCAACCACCACCTTCTTCTTCTTCCCACACACACTAACGAACCTCACCCAGTTATATACATATCGCTTTAACAAGGACACGTGCTTACAGCTCGAGCTTACAGGTGCGTCACGCAGTGTTCACGGGCATACAAAGATTCTTTGGATAATGTATTACTATCAGGTGGAAACTAGAACATCTTTTATGGCTCTCAGCTAACCGCAATCTTTAGCTATCTCCTTGATTATAGGCTCCTTCATTTCCCCCTTTTAGTTTTAAAAGAGGGGATGTTCTAGGACGTCCATGTGCAACCGACATTCTTACCCGTCATGGGAGTCTAGGCTGTCCTGACTCCTGGCTTAGGTTGACATGCCGGCCACATTAGACTGTCCCGTGCGACTGTGCCGTGTCTTAGGTTGTCCCCTTCTGGGGATCTTACCCGTCATAGGCTAACCAGCCATCCAATAGAGCCCTTCAGGATCGACTGTGTGTTGACTAACAGCCGTCCAATTTTTTAGGAGATGCTGCGGCTTTAAGGCTGACGAGCCAAGTTTCCATAGCGTATCAAGTTCTTTAAGCCAATCAGCTGCCCTTAGTTTCATCAAGTAACGCACTGAGTTCTCTTAGACAAATACCCGCAAGGCATTGTCCCGTAATGTCCCAAAATAATGGAAAATCAAAATGTCCATAAGTTATAACACATAGATTCAGAGACCCCATGCATGCAGAGCAGAGGCCACACTGCTGGTTAGGTTGTTTGATGCTTGAGCAGCAGGGATGCTTGCAGCGACCGCGGTCCCTGCAGTTGTAGCATCAGCCGTCTTTTTTATGTCTAGACATTTCCACCGGCAAATCTTCAGGGCCCGCTACCTAAAAACTCAAGCATCCATTATTAAGGGAAAGGCAGTGCTATTCCAGCACTGAGATCAAAAGGTGAGCTGTCAAACTAAAAAAAGAATTATTAGAGTAGAAAATAAAAGTTGATCTCTGCTCACACACATTGCTGCTTAAGCTCCCACAAACATAAGCTGGCAAAATATCACATTCAGAAATAATCAAAGAGAAACTGAGGGTGTTTGCTGCATTAAAGATAAAGAAAAGCTAAAGGCACTTTGGAAAAATAATTTGTTAGCTGGAATCCTCAAGTCTCTATATACACAGCAATCCTATACCTGTTGAAATAATTCAAATTAATCAGCTATTAAACAAATGAAGTTAATAACAAATAAACGATCCTCTGTCGGAACACCAAAATATCAGGTTATACAACATTAAACATATTCACAGCTGAAGAGAAGTCCCGGAGACAACTATAAATCAAAATTGATTATCATTATAATGGATTATCTAATTAAAATATTCTGAACTTATATGAATATCTATCTATCTATCTATCTATCTATTGATTATCTAATTAGAATATTCTAAGCTTAAATGAATTAACGTTATTTGGATCTATATCTATCTACCTATTTTTTTTTAAGCGCTTAATTATTTGTGACGTCACACTAGACAGACGCACATATAAACATATATTTGTGACATCACATTAACATGAAATTTAGACAAATGCACAGACATAAAGACATATATAAAAGAAAAAAAAATACAATTGTGTATACACTGAAGAGAGATCTTCTTGTCCCGGCCGGGAAGATGAAATTTAAGTTGTAAATTTAATGGAGGACTCTTAAGGGAATCACTCCATACCTTCATTTTGGTCCTCTTGATTTTGTACTTGTTTATTCAATCTAGACTCCTCAATAACTTCGTCTTGATCCTTTTGACTTTGTACCTGCTTTATCAATCTAGATGGTATCCATATTGGAGAGGATTCATGCTTTGGAAAAACACAAACAGATCCTCTCCCCCAAATTAATACTGGGTCTGGACCCTTCCATGTACCTGAGAGAACATCCTTCCAGTAAACCAAAGGTTTATGTTGTTGGTGTGGGTTCCAGTGTCTATCTCCAGCCGAATGTCCATTAGAATCTAAAGTTAAGAAATTTAGGGTAAACAGGGCAACTGCCAATCTGTCCTTAGGATTTTTCCAGTTTCCATCTTTTTGCTTTAGTAACATATTTTTAAGTGTCCGATTTGCTCTTTCAATTATTCCTTGTCCCTGAGGATTATAAGCGATACCTGTTTTGTGGATAATATTGAACTTTGTACAAAATTGTTTTGAAGGATGTGGATGTATATGCAGGGCCATTATCTGTTTTAAGCATTTTGGGGATGCCCAATGCAGCAAAAGCTTGCAGACAATGAGATATAGTATCTTTAACTTTTTCTCCGGAATGTAAAGAAGCAAAAATCATGCCTGAGCATGTATCTATGGTGACATGAATAAATCGTAATTTTCCAAAACTTGGCTCATGTGTGACATCCATCTGCCACAAATGATTGGGCATCAAACCTCGTGGGTTAACCCCATAATGTGGATTGGGCAAAAGTGTTACACAAGATGGACATTCTTTTACAATTCTACGAGCTTGTTCTTTTGTGATTTAAAATTTTTGTCTTAAGGTAGTGCTGTTAACGTGGAACTGGGAATGAAATAAAGTAGCTTGTTGTACTGTAGTAAATATAAATATTGTTTTAGTGAGGGCATCAGCTTTTTGATTACCTTCATGGAGAGGACCAGGCAGATTAGTGTGAGCTCTTATGTGACCTATAAATAAAGGTTCTTTTCGTTGCCATAGGAGATTTTGGATTTGAGAAAACAATTTAAAAGCTGGAGTATGTGGTGCTATTGGACCTGCTAGCTCCAATTTAGGGACAGCATGTACAATATAGTGGCTGTCTGAAAAAATATTCATAGGCTGTTCTTTAAAATTTTCCAGAGCTATTATTATAGCTTCGAGTTCCACTAATTGAGCTGATTTTTGATTAGCGATATGAATCATTTTTTTCATTTTGAGTGACTACTGCAGCAGTACCGTTAGAGGATCCATCTGTAAATACATTAAATGCTTTAGGAATGGGTTGAGTTTTTATTACCTGTGGGAATATGATAGGATGATTGATACAAAAGGACAGTATAGGAGATTTAGGAATATGATTGTCAAAATTTGCAGAAGTAGAGCATCTAGCTATAGCCCAATCATTATCATTGAAGCACAAATATTCAACCTGTGACGATGAATAAGGAGTAATAATAGTAGCAGGATGAATTCCAAATATTTTAGTAGAGGTTTTAAGTCCTTGAAGAATAAGTTTAGCCACCATGGAGGTATAAGACTCAATTGTACTTTTAGGAGAGACAGGCAAATGTATCCATAATATAGGTCCCTGTTGCCAAAATACTCCTGTGGGTGTATATTGTGAAGGAATAATAATCAATATTAGTGGTTGTGCAAAATCAAATCTATCGCAATGGGATCTTTCAATGGCCTGTTCTACTAATTTTAGAGCTCTCCTGGCCTCAGGAGTTAATGTTCGCGGTGAGGATGGATCAGGGTTCCCACGAAGGATGTCAAATAAAGGTTTTAATTGTCCAGTAGTGAGGTTTAGTGTAGGGCGAAGCCAATTAATGTCTCCCAATAATTTTTGGAAATCATTGAGGGTGGTCAAATGTTCTTTACTTATTAGAATTTTTTGGGGTTTAACAAAAGTATCCATGATTTTAAAGCCTAAATATAGTATAGGTGATCTGCTTTGAACTTTTTCTTCTGCTATATATAATCCATATTTTTTTAAATTTTTTTGTTATTTCACTAAATATATTAAATAAGATTTTTTGATTAGGGTGAGCTAATAAAACATCGTCCATGTAGTGTAGACACATGAGGTCTTGATATTTGTTTTTATAATGGGCTGTATAGCTCTGTCCACATATAGTTGGCACATTGTAGGGCTATTTGCCATTCCCTGTGGCAATACTTTCCATTGATATCTTTTATCAGGGCCATTATTATTGATAGAAGGAATTGAAAAAGCAAATCTGGGGGCATCCAGAGGATGTAGGGGAATGAAAAAGAAACAGTCCTTTATATCAAGAGTTATAAGGTAATAGTTTTTTGGAATAGCTACAGGATTAGGAAGTCCAGGTTGGGTAGATCCCATAAATTTGCATTGTTTTATTAATTTGTCTTAGGTCTTGTAATAGTCTCCATTTTCCCGATTTTTTCTTAATTACAAATATGGGAGAATTCCAGGGAGAAGTGGAAGGCTCTATGTGTCCTGCTTCTAATTGTTCTTTAATTAATTGATGGGCCGCTTGCAATTTTTCTTTGGATAGGGGCCACTGAGGGACCCAAACTGGCTTATTAGAGAGCCATGGTATTTTTAAAATTGTTTTCTCAGTGGCCCCTAGAAAAAATGTCCTTTGCCTTTTTTATTATGATTAGGATTTTTATTCTTAACACCTGCAGGCTTGGTTGCTAGTGTAGCCCCATTTGATGTAAGATATCTCTTCCCCATAGGGTAACTGGCAAGCTGTTTAAAACATAAGGTTGGAATGTTCCTGTATGGCCTTCATTGTCTTGCCAATTTAAGATTACAGCACTTTGAGCTGAGGTATTACTATATCCCAAGCCTCTTAAACTGGTTGAGGCTTTCTGAAGAGGCCAGTGCTTAGGCCATTGTTGTAGATTTATGATGGAAGAGTCAGCTCCTGTATCAATCAGCCCCTCCATCTCTATACCTTGAATTTTTAATTTGCACATCGGCCTCCGTGAACAATCCTGAACCCAGAAAGCCATAGGTCCTGAACCAGTGGAACCGAATGCTCTGCTATTTCTATTTTGTGGCATGCTTTTAAAAGAACTATGGAGACTGGGAATGAGGAGCAGCTGTGCGATTCTGTCTCCTTGATTTACGGAGATGATGCCCCTGTGTGTACTTAGCATTATTTTAATCTCTCCATTATAATCTGAATCAATAACCCCTGGTATAACATTAAAGCCTAATAAACTCTTGGAACTACGCCCAAGGATTAGTCCCACAGTTCCTGAAGGGAGAGGTCCCCTGATTCCCGTAGGAATCAGCTGAACCCCCATTTCAGGTGTCAGGACCATCCGGGCAGTAGAACAGAGATCTAATCCTGCACTTCCTCTTGTCCCTCTGATAAGGGAGTTAATGGGTAGGAGGGATTGTGACGAGGAATCATTTGGATCTGAGGGCATTCCTCCTCTAGTGCGCATTCCTCCTCTAGTGCCTCGTACATTTGTGGGCCCCGGGCATTGGGCCCCGTGCCCCGTTTTTTGAAATCCTTGATAAATCATTTCCATATATATCATATCTGGAATGGCATTGATTGGCCCAATGTATACCCTTTTTGCACCTGGGGCATCGGCCTGGAGCGCGGTATGAATTTGATCTTATTACCCTTGGGGATATTGCTTAGCATATCTTGGTTGATTATAATACTTTTGTCTGGAATATCCTGTTCTAGGTTGAATCCTTTGGGAATTTTGAGGGGAGGAATTTTTCATCACTGCAGCAATTACGTTGCCTGTGATAACAGCCTCGTTAATGTCTTTGCACAGTCTGATATAAATTGATAAGTCTTTTTTACTTCTCCACGGCCTTATTGCATCCTGGCAATATTTATTAGCATTCTCGTATGCTAATTGGATAACTAGAGGCATAGCTTGCTCGACTTCGCCAAAAACTCTAGATGTTGTTTTTAAGAGTCTATCTACAAAATCAGCGTAAGGTTCGTTAGGCCCTTGTATAACTTTTGATAGGCTGCCTTGCAGATCCCCTGTGCCTGATATTGTCTTCCAGGCTTTCACAGCTGCAGTGTGTATCTGGGCATACACACCTGGATCGTATTGTAGCTGATTTTGTAGTTCGGCGAACTCACCCTCCCCTGTGAGCATATCTATATTGCGTTGAGGGAAACCAGCTGCAGCATTTCTCTTTGCTATTTCTGAACAAAGTTCCTGGAATTGAGTTTTCCAGATTAGGTATTGTCCCCCACTTAGTACCGCTCTGCATAGACTTTTCCAATCTGAGGGGGCTAGGGTTAGGGTGTTAAGTGACTCTATCATACTTAATGTGAACGGAGCTTGAGGCCCATAGGTCATTACCGCCTCTTTAAAATTCTTTATTGTTTTAAAGTCTAGGGACTCGTGATATCTTTGTCCCTGTTCATTTTGAAATACTGGCAGTTCTAGGTGCTCCTGCGGTCTATGTTGTTCAAGAGCGTATAAGCGCTCAGAAAGGCCGCCAATTTCTACCTCAAGGGCACGTACATTCTGATCAATACTCCTTATTGTTTCTGTTAGGTATTCTATCCATGAAGGAGCAGAGGGCACTAGTGGCTCCTCTATTTGACAGTCTTTTCTCTTTTTTAATTTCTTTTTGTTCTTTTATTGGAGACTGTGCTCCCTGAATCGCTTTTTGATTCCTCCTCACTACTAGCTTCATAATTCCTAACTGGCTCAGTGGAGGAGACCGTACTCTCATGGTTTGGCTCCTTGTTACTATTATCACTTTCACTACTATCCTGAGTTTCAGCTTCTAAGGAGAGTACATACTCCTCAGCTAATTTTATTAAGCTTCTGATGGCTTTTGCAGTTCTTACTTTTGAATTTATATTACCGCTCTCCTTGCTGGTCTCAACTGAGTCAGAGGATATGCTTTCTTGTTCACTTTTCTCACTATCCTCTGAGTTCTCGCTATCAAAAATTTCATTCGTGGCTTTTATAAACCAACTTTTTGTTATATTCGCTCCCATATTTTTAAATTTTCTTTTTTCTTACCTTGCCGCTGAATTCCCCGTACAGGCCACCACTTGTTGCTGCCTGAAGCGGAAACCGCCTTGGAGCAACGAACGCCGCAGGAAAATTCGGAGGCAGGATGAAAATGAAAAAAGGTCTTTTATTCTTCTTCTCTCTCCCCGCTCCAGCAATCACTCCAAACGCTCTAACTCCAACCACCACCTTCTTCTTCTTCCCACACACACTAACTAAACTCACCCAGTTATATACATATAGCTTTAACAAGGACACATGCTTACAGCTCGAGCTTACAGGTGCGTCACGCAGTGTTCACGGGCATACAAAGATTCTTTGGATAATGTATTACTATCAGGTGGAAACTAGAACATCTTTTATGGCTCTCAGCTAACCGCAATCTTTAGCTATCTCCTTGATTATAGGCTCCTTCAGATCAAAAGGTGAGCTGTCAAACTAAAAAAAGAATTATTAGAGTAGAAAATAAAAGGTGATCTCTGCTCACACACATTGCTGCTTTAAGCTCCCACAAACATAAGCTGGGCAAAATATCACATTCAGGAAATAATCAAAGAGAAACTGAGGGTGTTTTGGCTGCATTAAAGATAAAGAAAAGCTAAAGGGCACTTTGGAAAAATAATTTTTTTAGCTGGAATCCTCAAGTCCTCTATATACACAGCAATCTATACCTGTTGAAATAATTCAAATTAATCAGCTATTAAACAAATGAAGTTAATAACAAATAAAACGATCCCTCAGTCGGAACACCAAAATATCAGGTTATACAACATAAACATATTCACAGCTGAAGAGAGAAGTCCCGGAGACAACTATAAATCAAAAATTGATTATCATTATAATTGATTATCTAATTAAAATATTCTGAACTTAATGAATATCTATCTATCTATCTATCTATCTATTGATTATCTAATTAGAATATTCCTAAGCTTAAAATGAATTAAACGTTATTTGGAATTTATTTGGATCTATAACTATCTACCTATTTTTTTTTAAGCGCTTAATTATTTGTGACAGTCACACTAGACAGACGCACATATAAACATATATTTGTGACATCACATTAACATGAAATTTAGACAAATGCACAGACATAAAGACATATATAAAAAAAAAAAAATTACAATTGTGTATACACTGAAGAGAGATCTTCTTGTCCCGGCCGGAAGATGAAATTTAAGTTGTAAATTTAATGGAGGACTCTTAAGGGAATCACTCCATACCTTCATTTTTTTGGTCCTCTTGATTTTGTACTTTGTTTATTTCAATCTAGACTCCTCAATAACTTCGTCTTGATCCTTTTGACTTTGTACCTGCTTTATCAATCTAGATGGTATCCATATTGGAGAGGATTCATGCTTTGGAAAAAACACAAACAGATCCTCTCACCCCATAATTAATACTGGGTCTGGACCCTTCCATGTACCTGAGAGAACATCCTTCCAGTAAACCAAAGGTTTATGTTGTTGGTGTGGGTTCCAGTGTCTATCTCCAGCCGAATGTCCCATATAGAATCTAAAGTTAAGAAATTTAGGGTAAACAGGGCAAACTGCCAAATCTGTCCTTAGGATTTTTTCCAGTTTTCCATCTTTTTGCTTTTAGTAACATATTTTTAAGTGTCCGATTTGCTCTTTCATTATTTTTCCTTGTCCCTGAGGATTATAAGCGATACCTGTTTTTGTGGATAATATTGAACTTTGTACAAAAAGTTGTTTGAAGGATGTGGATGTATATGCAGGGCCATTATCTGTTTTAAGCATTTTGGGGATGCCCAATGCAGCAAAAGCTTGCAGACAATGAGATAAGTATAGTATCTTTTTAAACTTTTTCTCCGGAATGTAAAGAAGCAAAAATCATGCCTGAGCATGTATCTATGGTGACATGAATAAATCGTAATTTTCCAAAAACTTGGCTCATGTGTGACATCCATCTGCCACAAATGATTGGGCATCAAACCTCGTGGGTTTAACCCCATAATGTGGATTGGGCAAAAGTGTTACACAAGATGGACATTCTTTTACAATTCTACGAGCTTGTTCTTTTGTGATTTAAAAATTTTTGTCTTAAGGTAGTGCTGTTAACGTGGAACTGGGAATGAAATAAATAGTAGCTTGTTGTACTGTAGTAAATATAAATATTGTTTTAGTGAGGGCATCAGCTTTTTGATTACCTTCATGGAGAGGACCAGGCAGATTAGTGTGAGCTCTTATGTGACCTATAAATAAAGGTTCTTTTCGTTGCCATAGGAGATTTTGGATTTGAGAAAACAATTTAAAAGCTGAGTATGTGGTGCTATTGGACCTGCTAGCTCCAATTTAGGGACAGCATGTACAATATAATGGCTGTCTGAAAAATATTTCATAGGCTGTTCTTTAAAATTTTCCAGAGCTATTATTATAGCTTCGAGTTCCACTAATTGAGCTGATTTTTGATTAGCGATATGAATCATTTTTTCATTTTGAGTGACTACTGCAGCAGTACCGTTAGAGGATCCATCTGTAAATACATTAAATGCTTTAGGAATGGGTTTGAGTTTTTTATTACCTGTGGGAATATGATAGGATGATTGATACAAAAGGACAGTATAGGAGATTTAGGAATATGATTGTCAAAATTTGCAGAAGTAGAGCATCTAGCTATAGCCCAATCATTATCATTGAAGCACAAATATTCAACCTGTGACGATGAATAAGGAGTAATAATAGTAGCAGGATGAATTCCAAATATTTTAGTAGAGGTTTTAAGTCCTTGAAGAATAAGTTTAGCCACCATGGAGGTATAAGACTCAATTGTACTTTTAGGAGAGACAGGCAAATGTATCCATAATATAGGTCCCTGTTGCCAAAATACTCCTGTTGGAGTATATTGTGAAGGAATAATAATCAATATTAGTGGTTGTGCAAAATCAAATCTATCGCAATGGGATCTTTCAATGGCCCTGTTCTACTAATTTTAGAGCTCTCCTGGCCTCAGGAGTTAATGTTCAGCGTGAGGATGGATCAGGGTTCCCACGAAGGATGTCAAATAAAGGTTTTAATTGTCCAGTAGTGAGGCTTAGTGTAGGGCGAAGCCAAATTAATGTCTCCCCAATAATTTTTGGAAATCATTGAGGGTGGTCAAATGTTCTTTACTTATTAGAATTTTTTGGGGGTTTAACAAAAGTATCCATGATTTTAAAGCCTAAATATAGTATAGGTGATCTGCTTTGAACTTTTTCTTCTGCTATATATAATCCATATTTTTTTAAATTTTTTGTTATTTCACTAAATATATTAAATAAGATTTTTTGATTAGGGTGAGCTAATAAAACATCGTCCATGTAGTGTAGACACATGAGGTCTTGATATTTGTTTTTAATGGGCTGTATAGCTCTGTCCACATATAGTTGGCACATTGTAGGGCTATTTGCCATTCCCTGTGGCAATACTTTCCATTGATATCTTTTATCAGGGGCCATTATTATTGATAGAAGGAATTGAAAAAGCAAACCTGGGGGCATCCAGAGGATGTAGGGGAAATGGAAAAGAAACAGTCCTTTATATCAAGAGTTATAAGGTAATAGTTTTTTGGAATAGCTACAGGATTAGGAAGTCCAGGTTGGGTAGGTCCCATAATTTGCATTGTTTTGATATTAATTTGTCTTAGGTCTTGTAATAGTCTCCATTTTCCCGATGATTTTTTCTTAATTACAAATATGGGAGAATTCCAGGGAGAGGTGGAAGGCTCTATGTGTCCTGCTTCTAATTGTTCTTTAATTAATTGATGGGCCGCTTGCAATTTTTCTTTGGATAGGGGCCACTGAGGGACCCAAACTGGCTTATTAGAGAGCCATGGTATTTTAAAATTGTTTTCTCAGTGGCCCCTAGAAAAAATGTCCTTTGCCTTTTTATTTATGATTAGGATTTTTATTCTTAACACCTGCAGGCTTGGTTGCTAGGTGTAGCCCCATTTGATGTAAGATATCTCTTCCCCATAGGGGTAACTGGCAAGCTGTTTAAAACATAAGGTTGGAATGTTCCTGTATGGCCTTCATTGTCTTGCCAATTTAAGATTACAGCACTTTGAGCTGGGGTATTACTATATCCCAAGCCTCTTAAACTGGTTGAGGCTTTCTGTAAGAGGCCAGTGCTTAGGCCATTGTTGTAGATTTATGATGGAAGAGTCAGCTCCTGTATCAATCAGCCCCTCCATCTCTATACCTTGAATTTTTAATTTGCACATCGGCCTCCTGTGAACAATCCTGAACCCAGAAAGCCATAGGTCCTGAACCAGTGGAACCGAAATGCTCTGCTATTTCTATTTTGTGGCATGCTTTTAAAAGAACTATGGAGACTGGGAATGAGGAGCAGCTGTGCGATTCTGTCTCCTTGATTTACGGAGATGATGCCCCTGTGTGTACTTAGCATTATTTTAATCTCTCCATTATAATCTGAATCAATAACCCCTGGTATAACATTAAAGCCTAATAAACTCTTGGAACTACGCCCAAGGATTAGTCCCACAGTTCCTGAAGGGAGAGGTCCCCTGATTCCCGTAGGAATCAGCTGAACCCCCATTTTCAGGTGTCAGGACCATCCGGGCAGTAGAACAGAGATCTAATCCTGCACTTCCTCTTGTCCCTCTGATAAGGGAGTTAATGGGTAGGAGGGATGTGACGAGGAATCATTTGGATCTGAGGGCATTTCCTCCTCTAGTGCGCATTCCTCCTCTAGTGCCTCGTACATTTGTGGGCCCCGGGGCATTGGGCCCCGTGCCCCGTTTTTTGAAATCCTTGATAAATCATTTCCATATATATCATATCTGGAATGGCATTGATTGGCCCAATGTATACCCTTTTTGCACACTGGGGCATCGGCCTGGAGCGCGGTATGAATTTGATCTTATTACCCTTGGGGGATATTGCTTAGCATATCTTGGTTGATTATAATACTTTTGTCTGGAATATCCTGTTCTAGGTTGAATCCTTTGGGAATTTTGAGGGGAGGAATTTTTCATCACTGCAGCAATTACGTTGCCTGTGATAACAGCCTCGTTAATGTCTTTGCACAGTCTGATATAAATTGATAAGTCTTTTTTACTTCTCCACGGCCTTATTGCATCCTGGCAATATTTATTAGCATTCTCGTATGCTAATTGGATAACTAGAGGCATAGCTTGCTCGACTTCGCCAAAAACTCTAGATGTTGTTTTTAAGAGTCTATCTACAAAATCAGCGTAAGGTTCGTTAGGCCCTTGTATAACTTTTGATAGGCTGCCTTGCAGATCCCCTGTGCCTGATATTGTCTTCCAGGCTTTCACAGCTGCAGTGTGTATCTGGGCATACACACCTGGATCGTATTGTAGCTGATTTTGTAGTTCGGCGAACTCACCCTCCCCTGTGAGCATATCTATATTGCGTTGAGGGAAACCAGCTGCAGCATTTCTCTTTGCTATTTCTGAACAAAGTTCCTGGAATTGAGTTTTTCCAGATTAGGTATTGTCCCCCACTTAGTACCGCTCTGCATAGACTTTTCCAATCTGAGGGGGCTAAGGGTTAGGGTGTTAAGTGACTCTATCATACTTAATGTGAACGGAGCTTGAGGCCCATAGGTCATTACCGCCTCTTTAAAATTCTTTATTGTTTTTAAAGTCTAGGGACTCGTGATATCTTTGTCCCTGTTCATTTTGAAATACTGGCAGTTCTAGGTTTTTTGCTCCTGCGGTCTATGTTGTTCAAGAGCGTATAAGCGCTCAGAAAGGCCGCCAATTTCTACCTCAAGGGCACGTACATTCTGATCAATACTCCTTATTGTTTCTGTTAGGTATTCTATCCATGAAGGAGCAGAGGGCACTAGTGGTTCCTCTATTTGACGGTCTTTTCTCTTTTTTAATTTCTTTTTGTTCTTTTTATTGGAGACTGTGCTCCCTGAATCGCTTTTTGATTCCTCCTCACTACTAGCTTCATAATTCCTAACTGGCTCAGTGGAGGAGACCGTACTCTCATGGTTTGGCTCCTTGTTACTATTATCACTTTCACTACTATCCTGAGTTTCAGCTTCTAAGGAGAGTACATACTCCTCAGCTAATTTTTATTAAGCTTCTGATGGCTTTTGCAGTTCTTACTTTTTGAATTTATATTACTGCTCTCCTTGCTGGTCTCAACTGAGTCAGAGGATATGCTTTCTTGTTCACTTTTCTCACTATCCTCTGAGTTCTCGCTATCAAAAAATTTCATTCGTGGCTTTTATAAACCAACTTTTTGTTATATTCGCTCCCATATTTTTAAATTTTCTTTTTTCTTACCTTGCCGCTGAATTCCCCCGTTACAGGCCACCACTTGTTGCTGCCTGAAGCGGAAACCGCCTTGGAGCAACGAACGCCGCAGGAAAATTCGGAGGCAGGATGAAAATGAAAAAAAGGTCTTTTATTCTTCTTCTCTCTCCGGCTCCAGCAATCACTCCAAACGCTCTAACTCCAACCACCACCTTCTTCTTCTTCCCACACACACTAACTAAACTCACCCAGTTTATATACATATAGCTTTAACAAGGACACATGCTTACAGCTCGAGCTTACAGGTGCGTCACGCAGTGTTCACGGCATACAAAGATTCTTTGGATAATGTATTACTATCAGGTGGAAACTAGAAACATCTTTTATGGCTCTCAGCTAACCGCAATCTTTAGCTATCTCCTTGATTATAGGCTCCTTCAGGGGGAGAGGCTGGTGTGCTGGACGGTGCTGGCAACAGACCCAACCAGGACAGGGCCAGGGGCTTGCTCGGGAAATACCACACTGAACGCCCATGATGCCCACTCTTTGCTGCTTCTAGAGCCCCACCTGCAACCCTGCCCCCCTGCCCAGAAAAAAGCCCACACAGAGTATTAACAAATTGGGGGCAACGCCTGAAAGAACTGCCTTGCCCAGGGCAGGGAGGGACCTTCCATGTCAGCTCTGCCTGCCTAGACAAAAAGGACCCTGCCAACCACCCAGGGCCCAGGCGGCCCCAAATTTTGCAAGTCAAATACCTTCCCACTGAATCATGTCCCATGCTGTGAGCATCTTAGGTCGGCCAGGGCAGAGTGACCATTCCTTTCGACACTTTTTCATTTTCCCCCAATGGCTCCCCTCTAGCTAACCTTTTTATATGGTTTGATAACTCATTTTAAAAATCAATAGTCATAAAAAAACTACCCCTGTGTGATTTTGTGCCAGATGTATGTAACCTCCTTTTCAGTAAGAACAACCACCCCCTCCCTTAAATTCCTGGGTGGAGTTTGCTTCCTCTTATTCTGGGTCCTTGGAAACAGGGTACAGCGGTATATGGAGGAGCTACCAATGGTCCTGGCAGGGATTTGTTCTGAAATGACACCTGGCTTCCTCTCCATCGTAAACACTTTACAATAAATCAAGGACCCCTGCATGGGGCTCAGGGAAGGGTGGTGTGGCAGCATCTCCCTTAAATACCAATGATGCTGACGGGCCTGGTGGAGCACTCCTGCAATCCCAGAAGCTGGGGAGGCTGAGGCAGGAGGGAATCGTGAGTTCAAAGCCAGCCTCAGCAACTTAGTGAGGCCCTAAGCAACTCAGCAAGACCCTGCCTCTAAATAAAATATAAAAAAGGCCTGGGGATGTGTCCTCAGTAGTGTTGGATGCCCCTGGGTTCAATCCCTGGTACAAAGTAAATAAATATTGCCGGGCGCAGTGGCACACGCCTGTAATCCTAGCACTTTGGGAGGCTGAGGCAGGAGGATCGCAAGTTCAAAGCCAGCCTCAGCAATGGCGAGGCACTTAGCAACTCAGTGAGGACCCTGTCTCTAATAAACAAAAAGGGCTGGGGATATGGCCCAGTGGTCGAGTTGCCCCTGAGTTCAATCCCCAGGTACCAAAAAAAAAAAAAAAAAAAAAAAAAGGTAAATAAATAAATAAAATAAAAATTAGAAAACAATAATGCTGAAGCTGGGAAAGTTCCAGGTGACTTTGCTCATTCACAGTGGCACCCCAAGTGGGACAAAGGACAGTCCTCCCTTCTCAGGGGCCACTCCTACCCATGGCAAATTCTTTGGAGCTTGGGGCACACCTGTTGGCTGGTGGGAGAGACAAGGCAGTTGAGGGAAAGTTCCAAACGTCTTACAGAAGGAACAGAGCTGAGGAAGCATCTAGACTCAGATCTCGGCAGCGCACGTGTGGTCCCTAGGACAGCGGCATCGGCAGCTCCCGAGGACTTACTGTACCTGCAGAATCCCAGGTGCCACTGTGACCTCTTCAGTGCAACTGTCACTGAACAAGAGCTTCCATAATTAATTACAAAATCCCAATCAGAGAGCATCACAGAGAGTTCTCACACCTGCCCATACACTGCAGTCCCTGGGGCTTATGACAATAGGGGGCTGCTCCCCTCCCCAGGTCCTGATTCAGGTGTGGGGTGGTGCCCAAAGATTTGTATTTCCGGCAACTTCCTAGACTCTGGTGTCCACCTAGGATCTCAGGCCGGACTGTGTCACTGGAGGACATGGAACCCCCTACGGGGATCCTAATGAGCGCCAGTCATTGCCCATCACCTCAGAACACAACGGGATGTCCCACTGGATCTGAGTACCACCCTCACCATTTGCAAGGACCCAACATCCGCGCGTGTGAAAAAAGAGATTCTGCCACACCCGGGCGTGCTTGGCGATACTCAGAGCACTTAAGCTTTATTTGGGGACGATGGCAGTGTTTCATGGGAATGAGCACAACAATGTGAATGCTATTTTCAGCACAAAGTCTGAGAGCAAACAGTCACAGCAACAGAGCCCTGCCCCCATGGTCCTGCCCCTCCCTCCCCAACAGGTGCAGGCTGCCCCTGGTGCACCTGGACAGTTGCACCTGGGGCCTGATCATCATCTCCCAGGACACCAGCTCTGCCCCTGCTCAGTCTCCCCAGGTCGCTAGGCTAGAGGGGAGCAGAAGAGGCTGTAACCCTCCCACATCTTCCTTCTCAAGGTCACCTTGGGAGCAGCTGGATAGGCAAGGTCACCCTCTCCATACACACACTGGGAACCCAAGTCCCCACTGCTCGCTCGCTCTCCTTTTGCTGCAAGGTTTTCCTTGATGGACATTGAACTTATGGGTCTCAATAAAAGAAGGTGAATTTATAAAGCACTCTGTCCTCAGGAAGTGTTCTTCCTTCCCCTACTCTGTCCCCAACAAGCAAGTCAGGCTAAGGTGGCCTCATCATGGGACCAGGGAGCTGTAGAGACGAAGCACAAAAGGAGAGGCCAGACCCAGAAGCAATAAGGGCTGAGTGGGGGAGTTCCAATTTCACCTGAGTTCTAGTTCTGATTCAGGTGCACCCCAGCAATGGAACTAACAAATAGACAGCAAATTATCTGTGATGCCATGTGACGCGTGTATTTCTGGGTGTGCATATTCCTCTCTGGGATTGTACCCATCTGTGATCTTTCACTGTGTATCCTATACCACCTGAGACCTCCTTCCAAGCCCCCTGGCATCAGCCAGGCTACCCTGGGGAGGAAAGCATGAACTAAAAGAAGGTAGCTATAACCAGTACGAGAGGAATGGGTGAGTGGTAACCAGATCCAGCAGGGAGAGTCCCAAGGGAACATGCCAAGTGTCAGAGTCCTGCTTGGCAGAGGGTTGGTGGGGTGACTGGAGCTTACAGCTATAGCTGGACTGGACAGATGGGAGGGCGGCTGTGGTGGGGTGACTGAGCGGGGCTTGCAGCAGTAGCTGGACTGGACAGATGGGATGGCTGGCCTGGGCAAACTGCCCCCCACACATGAACTCCTCCTGCTCTGTGACACACACCACCCTCCTTGAGGTTCCCCATTGGCAGTCGGTTAACACTGAGTCAGAATAGGCAGGGGACGCTCACACAGTGTAAGTTTTGACAGACTTGTAGAGGGGCGGGAGCAGCCCGTTGTTCTCTCGGACAATTTCCAGGTACTCCGATGGAGTCTCCAGCAAGAAGGGGCCCACAGCACATCTGGCAGCAGCACCTGACCCCAGAGGGCGGCTCCGGGTTCTTGTCAGACATGGGGGAAAAGTCAAAATCAGCCACCTATGGTGAACAAAACCCCATGGGTCAATCACCACCCACTGGGAGTCCCCAGGTGGCCTTAAAAGCTCAGCAGCCTATCAGCAGAGTGCTCAGACATGCTCGTCGGGCACTACATATACTATGCAAAGGGTGGGCATAGAAGGAGGTAAGTCAGACGGGACACCAACTCACCAATTTTGCCCAATCTATAGATTCCTCTTTGGTACATCATCCCAAACCCCAGGGCCTTGCTTTAACATAAGAAACCCGCACCAGGCATCCTGCCCGGCTCCCAAAGCCCACTCTAGAGATCCTTCCCAGGCAGAGCCCAGTAATACAGCTTCCAATCTCCTGAGCACCCACCTCCACCATGTCCTTCTGCTGAGTGGCATTCCTCAGGGTCATGTACATGATGAAGGCCAGCATCACAGTGATAAGTGTGGCACACGGGAACGCAAAGACAGCCGGCTGGATGCCTGGGCGTGAGAGAGCAGAAGTTATGGGACTGGGTAGCTGCTGCTGAAATGGTGGTTCTCTCACAATGGCGGCGAGGAGCTGACCTCCAACAGTGACCTTACGTACATGCATCCCAACTACACAACCTCAACAAGCGAATCTAAGACATGACAAAACAAAACAAAAATTGAGGTGTGTGGAGGTTTTAAAATATGCCCACAGGTTATTCAGGAGCGGTAACATAGATTCTCCACCCCTTGAGTGTGGGCTGGACTCAGGGACTGGCTCCTAGTGTACAGCCAATGACAGAAAGAACAGCACATGACCCCCAAGTCTGAGCCGTAAGAGACATCACCACTTCCTCCATGATCTCCTGGGTGATTTGCTTGGGGGGAGGGGCACCATGTTGTGAGGACCCCTAAGCAGCACTGTGACCTCTGCTGCAACTTGTCCCACTCTGGAAGTACTGAGTTTACCCACCAAGTCCATTGCTAGGAAGCAGCATGGCAGGGTAGAAAGAACCCCGTGTCTGCAGAGGTGGCCCTGGGTTGATTCCTGGCTCTGCCCAGGATACCTGAAACTAACGCTGATTGTGAGGCTGCCACAGTGAGGATGTGCCCATCACACAGTAGGTCATCAGGAAGTGTGGGTTCCCTCTCACTCTTCCCTCACCCTCTGCCACAAGGCTCTATTTTCCAGGAAAATGTGGGGTGATGACCTGCACTGCCGTCTTCTCCACAGAACTCAGGGGTTCTGAACACTCAGCACCCAGAGGGGACTGCAGACCAGCAGGGCCCAAGGCACCCAGTGAGGCCCACAGGTCAGCCAGGGCCTGGAGTAGAGCACTACATCTTCTCAGGGACTCAGGGGGGACTGGGGAGATCGGAGCAGGCAGTAAACAGCCAGCCTTGAGGACAGGCGTAGCTGGCAGGGTTTGGAATGAGCTCAGAAGCCCCGAGACAAACTCCTGCCCCCAAAGAAGAGCACTGGAGCAAGAGTTTGAAAACCTGAGTTCAGATTCACACCGAGCTCCAGTCTGGTGGCCCTCCTGTGCTTTAGTTTCCCCTTTTGGAGCACTGATGATAGAACCAGGTGGGGTATCTGAAAAACCACCCCTTGGGGTCCTAGAATCCTACTCTCTCCTCTATGTAGGGATGTGCTTTCCTGGGGTCCCTGAGTTCTCAACCACACTTGGCACTTTCTGAGTCACCCGTACTCCCTGGAAGACACCACAGCCCTGAGCGCTGGGCAGAGTCACTGCTGGGGATGCTGATTTTAGTGATGGCAACAGCACCAGGGTCAGGCGTGGGGGGAGAAGGAGGGAACACTTGGATGATGGCAGCAGGAGTGGTCATGTCGGGGACATGTATAGTTGGTAACCTGTGGGACAGGTGGTGACAATGGTGGTAATGAGAGTTGATGTTGGGGGATCCTGGATGGCACAGGAAAAATGGTCTTGGTCCAATGGTCGGTGGTGGAACACAGTCCAGGCTGGTGTTCATAGCAGCGAGAGGGGGACAGAGATGCCTGAGGCAATCTGGTGGGAATATTGATGGGGTTGTTCCTATGACGATGATGGTGTGGTAATGGTGGTAGTTGGCTTGGTTTGTTTAGTGGTGCCAGTGTCGATGGTGGTGCTGGTAGATGGAGGTTGCTGCTACTGAGATTGGTAGAGTTGGTTGCTGAGGGTTTTGGTAGAGTGCTGGTGCTGGTATTGGTTAATGAGGGTGGGGCTGGTTGTTGATGACCTTGGCAAGGTTGGCCTGGAGGACCATACGGGTGCTGGTGGCAGGGAGGGCAGGACTGACGTGGAGCTGCAGCGGGAGATGAGGTGCCACTTACTGGAGGGCCACACCTGGATCCTGTGGTACTGATGTGTCTTGCTGATGACATTCTCAGCCCGGATGCTGAAGCAGTAGTCCCCAGGATCGCGGAAGGTGTGGGTCAGGTTGTAAGCAGCGGTGGCCACAGGCACAGGGTGGCACTCTCCTTCCTCCAGGGGGAGGCACTCGGGCTTGAGTCGCCAGCACATGGTCAGAGGCGGGCTGCGAGGGAACGGGAAGGGTTTTCAGATATGGGTCAGCAAGGAAGGAGCACAGACCAAGTCCAAGGAAAGCCAGGTGGGCTTTCCTTGGACTTCAGGGGGGCACGATCATGCAGAAGCAATGGCCCACGGCCACATGGGGATTCAGGCTAGTGGGGCTGAGACCTGCACGGAAGGCTAAATGAGGCAGAACAGCAGAACGGGGCATGCGCTAAAGGAGGCAGAACGGGGCGTGCTGCGGAAGCACAGGGGCACAGGGAGTATGTTTTGGAAGCACACGGGGAACCACAACATTCTGAACTGGGAAGTCAGAGGAGGCTTCCTGGAGGAGGTGGTGTTTAAGCAGGATCTAAAGCACCAGGCCTTTGAATAGGTTAGAAAGGATAGGACCAGTCTGATTTTATCCGCATAGCACTGTCTCAGACGCTATAGAATGCCGATCTATTGGAGAAATGTCAAATGAATGTTCCCAACTCATACACGGAGGCCCCGAGGAAAGCACACTCACAGCCCCTCAAAGATCAGAGCTGCCAGTGACTCGGGAGGCTGAGGCAGGAGAATCGCAAGTTTGAGGCCAGCCTCAGCAACTTAGCAAGGCCCTGTCTCAAATTTTTTTTTTTTTTTTTTTTAATGAGGGAGTGGCTAGACACGTAGCTCAGTGGTAAAAGCACCCTTGGTTTTGATCCCCAGTACCACAAAAAAAAAAAAAAAAAAAAAAAAAAAAAAAAAAAAAAAAAAAAAAAATCAGGTTGCCAAATGCCAAACTCAGTTGCTTCCTACTCTCTGTACTTTGCTCACCCTGCCTGGCCTGGCATCCCTCTGACATGTCCCTGTGTGGGCACAAGAGTGCTCTGAGGGATGGGTCCTGACCACTGAGCTCTGCCGCTCTCTCTCCATCCCAGTAGCCCTGGGGAGGGCACCTTTGTGGAGAACGCACTCCCAGCATCTCCACGCCTACTCACTTTCTAAAGCCTCAGCCTCATTCTGCTCTTGCCTAGGGCCCTGCTGGGTCCCCCTGAGCTTGTGCCTGGCCGTGACGCCTTGCTGGGATGATCTGCTTCCATTTCTGGTCCCCCCTGCCCGGGGCTGCACACAGAACCCTTGGAAGTGGTGGCTCTCTTATGCACTCTCCCAGCAGCTTCTAGAACGGTGCCGGGTGCAGAGCAGGCTCCGCCCACGCCTGCCGGCTGGGGCAAAACCCCACCAAGGCTGGAGGGTGCAGCAGGCTCTCTGGGGGGTTTTGAAGGATGAGGAACATTTGAACTTGGACAGGAAGGGAAGGGAGCTCCAGGGTGAGGGAACCACGTGGGCAAAGGCCAGGGGGCTGGGATAAGGCCCAGGAGGGCCCCCTCCAGGCCTCCTCAACACTCACTCTGCAAACAGTTCCAGTCCCTGGAACTCCATGAAAGGCGGACAGATAGGAACCCTCGTTCTGTGAGCCTTCAGACTTGGGGCCCTTCAGGGGATGGAGTAGGCTCAGGAGCCTCTGTCAAAGTGCAACTAGCAGTGCAAGCTAGGGTTCACTCACCTCCCCAGGAAGTTCAAGGTCACCGTCATCTTCTGGAAGGTCTGAATTATGGTGGGCCCCAAAACCTGGATGCCTCGAAGGGTTTCTGTAAGGAAAGAGGACCCCATTAGAGTCGGTGGCTGGGGACTGCTGTCAGGGGACTCCCAGACCCAGGGCTGTGTGTCACCACCCTCTCCTCTCCTCTGTGTCCCAAGGGTGGGTAGTGGCACCTCCCCTGTCAGCAGCAGGTGCTGGAGCCAGCTCAGAGAGATGAATTTAGAGAAGCAGGTGAAGGCCAGCGCTCCTGCTCACTGCCACTGAACTGTCACTTGTGCCGTGGGAAAAGCTCCACCTGGAACCAAGAAATCTTCCACAGATGCACAAAACCAGGGGCAGATGGGTTTGGGAAGTCCGTTCCCGTGTGGCAGACTGAGGCTTCCCACCCTGTTGGGGTGACCCTCGACTGAAGGGGGGGGTGTGATCAGGCAGCAAGGAGCAGAGGGGCTCTTCCAGCCTTCAGCAGATGTCTGGTCACAATCAGGCTCCGGGAGCAGGAAGTCCTGAGCTCAGATGCCAGCTCTACCCCCCATGTGGCCTTGGGAGCCCTTGCCTAGGTGGAGACTGAGCAGAGGGTGTGGGGCGTGAGATGCGCCATATGCATCCAGGAGACAGCGCGGGCCACTGCGATCAGGCAGGCAGCGGTGTCCAGGGGACTCCTCGGGGAGCCTGCGTGGTGGGGACCCACCCTGCAGCTTCAGCGAGGCAGAGAAGTCACCCGTCTTCTGCATGACGCCGTTGGTGGTGTCTGGCTTTGCCTGCTCCCACTCGGCCACCACCTTGAGCTTCACAGTGAAGGTTCCGATAATCGAATAGTTGTAATAGACCACAGAGTCTCTCGGTCACCATCTGGTCCTGTAAGGTGACAGGGAGGAGAGAGGAAGAAGATGGTGGGGCGTTTCCCCTTCCTCCAACTCAGCGGAGATTCGTGGGCTTGCCAGACATGTGGCTACTGATGAGGACACCAGTCATGACCACAGCAGTCCCTTACTCCCCCGATCCCCAGCCAGCCAGGGCTTGATGTCAGCTGGCCCCCGTCACAGATACAGAAAACTGAGGCCAGGGAGGGCAGGAAGAGGTCCCCCCTCACTTCCATTCCTCTGCGTAGGGCTCTGATGTGGATGAAAGGCTGTGTGTCCTCTGAGAGGTAAACGGGGGGACAGACACTTGGCCCCATGCTGCACGGGGGCAGCTGGCAGGACCTCAGCAGTTCCACCCCGCCAACCACATGAAGCCTTCACCAATGAAACCCCAGGTAGAAGCCCCAACCCCCGATGTCCAAATGCAGATCTCTTTTCCCGTGCCAAGGACCAGGAAATCTTTTTTTTTTTTTTTTTTTTTTTTGTGGTACCTAGGGATTGAACTCAGGGGCACTTGACCACTGGGCCACATCCCCAGCCCTTTTGTATTTTATTAGAGACAGCATCTCACTGAGTTGCTAAGTGCCTCGCCATTACTGAGGCTGGCTTTGAACTCACGATCCTCCAGTTTCAGCCTCCCAAGTGCTGGGATTACAGGCGTGCACCACCGCGCCCACAAGGACCAGGAAATCTACAGTCCAAGTTTCACCCACTCAGTATCCATGTCGGTGTTGGTTCCAGCAATTCCGTGTTCTAGTTTACTCTGAGATCACACCCTGCTCATTCTAACACTTCTTTGATGTCTAAAGAGACGAGCTCATAAATGTTCTCCTTTGACATAGTAAAATGATGAACTAAAATAAAAGAGTTCCTTTTTTATAGTATTCTAAGTTGCTTTTCAAATTAGGTTATGCAAAAGATAACATAACCTTGTGCCACACTTACGGTTTTTTTTGGGTACTTTTGTTTGGTTTGTTGTTTGTTTTTGTTTTTGTTTTTTGGTACTAGGGATTGAACTCAGGGGCACTCGACCACTGAGCCACATCCCCAGACCTATTTTGTATTTTATTTAGAGACAGGGTCTCACTGAGTTTGCCTAGTGCCTTGCTGTTGCTTAGGCTGGCTTTCAATTGGTGATCCTGCCTCAGCCTCCTGAGCCACTTAGAGTACAGGCATGCGCCACCCCACTTGGCATGTTTTTTTTTTTTTTTTTTTAATTTTAGTTGTAGATGGACACAATATGTTCATTCTATTTATTTTTTATGTGGTGCTGAGGATCGAACCCAGTGCCTCACACACACTAGGCAAGCACTCTACCACTGAGCTACAACTGTAGCACCCATAGTTATGTTTTTGATTAAAGGAAATACAGATAGAGCCGGGCGCAGTGGTGCCCACCTATAATCTCAGCAGCTTGGGAGGCTGAAGCAGGAGGATTGCAAAGTTTGAGACCAGCCTCAGCAACTTAGCAAGACCCTAAGCAACTTAGCAAGATCCTGTCTCAAAATAAAAAATAAGAAGGTCTGGGGATGTGGCTCAGTGGTTAAATGCCCCTAAAAAGAAATACAGATACATTACGGGGTAGTGATGCTTGGCATCTGTTTTCACATAAAATCTATAGCTTGGAAGGACAGGTGGTTCTTGGGCTGGACCCCTGTAAGATCAGAAGACTGCTCTCTCTTTCCTCTAAAGATAAAAAGATTTGGTGACAATTTCAGACACGCATGACTCTTGTTGGCTCTGGTGTATTATTGATTTAATGAGGAGATGTAAGATTAAAATAACGGGCTGGGGTTGTGGCTCAGCGGCAGAGCGCTCACCTTGCACGTGCGCCGGCCCGGGTTCGATCCTCAGCACCATGTAAACATAAATGCATTGCATTGTGTACAACTAAAGTAAATAAATAAATATTTTTTAAAAAAGATTAAAATAAAAATCGCATGTAGTTTTTTTTTTTTTTTTTTTTTCTGTACCAGGGATTGAACTCAGGGGCACTTGACCACTGGGCCACATCCCCAGCCCTTATTATTATTATTTTTTTTTTTTTGTATTTTATCAGAGACAGGGTCTGAGTTGCTAAGTGCCTTGCCATTGCTGAGGCTGGCTTTGAACTCACGATCCACATGCCTCACCTCCCAAGTGCTGGGATTACAGGCATACGACACCGTGCCCTGCGCATGTAGTTTTCTTGTTTGAGCTGTGTTAGTTTTGTAGACTGAATTGAGATGGTCTCTACCTCGGTTTGTGCTCTGGAGGAATTTATATCATAACAGGATATTTAATGGATTTTTAAAAATATTTTATTTATTTTAGTTGTACACAATGCCTTTATTCTTACGTGGTGCTGAGAAATCGAACCTGGGCTGCGCACGCGTGCTAGGCAAGTGCTCTACCGCTGAGTCCACAATCCAGCCCTTAATGGATCTTTGAACACACAAAATAACTTGCTAATAAAAACCACCTGATTTGTTGGTTTTCAAATATAATTCTTGCCAAGCATGGTGGCGCACACCTGTTATCCTAGAACTTTGGGAGGCTGAGGCAGGAGGATCGTGAGTTCAAAGCCAGCCTCAGCAATGGCGAGGCACTTAGCAACTCAGTGAGACCCTGTCTCTAAATAAAATACAAAGAAAAAGGGCTGGGGGTGTGACCCAGTGGTCGAATGCCCCTGAGTTCAATCCTTGGTACCAAAAAAAATATATATATATATATATATATATATACATTATATATATATATATATGTATATATATATATATAAAATTCTTTTGCAATTGACTTTCAAGTCATTCTAGTAATTTACATTTTTCTAGGAAATAATTCCATTCACTAACATTTTCAAATAGATTATCATGAAGTTTTGAATTAAACAAAGTAATAACTAATACTTTAAAAAGGGCTGGGGTTGTGGCTCAGCGGTAGAGCGCTCACCTAGCACGTGCGCGGCCCGGGTTCGATCCTCAGCACCACATGTAACACACATTGAATGCATTGCATTGTGTACAAACTAAAAGTAAATAAATAAAACTATTTTTTAAAAAATAGTATTCCTAAAAAAAAGATTAAAATAAAAATCGCATGTAGTTTTTTTTTTTTTTTTTTTTTTTTTTCTGTACCAGGGATTGAACTCAGGGGCACTTGACCACTGGGCCACATCCCCAGCCCTTATTATTTTTTTTTTTTTGTATTTTATTAGAGACAGGGTCTCACTGAGTTGCTAAGTGCCTCGCCATTGCTGAGGCTGGCTTTGAACTCACGATCCTCCTGCCTCAGCCTCCCAAGTGCTGGGATTACAGGCATAGGACACCGTGCCCTGCGCATGTAGTTTTCTTGTTTGAGCTGTGTTAGTTTTGTAGACTGAATTGAGATGGTCTCTACCTCGGTTTGTGCTCTGGAGGAATTTATATCATAACAGGATATTTAATGGATTTTTAAAAATATTTATTTATTTTAGTTGTACACAATGCCTTTATTCTTACGTGGTTCTGAGAATCGAACCTGGGCCTGCGCACGTGCTAGGCAAGTGCTCTACCGCTGAGCCACAATCCAGCCCTTAATGGATTTTTGAACACACAAAATAACTTGCTAATAAAAACCACCTGATTTGTTGGTTTTTAAATATAATTCTTGCCAAGCATGGTGGCGCACACCTGTTATCCCAGAACTTTGGGAGGCTGAGGCAGGAGGATCGTGAGTTCAAAGCCAGCCTCAGCAGTGGAAAGGCACTTAGCAACTCAGTGAGACCCTGTCTCTAAATAAAATACAAAGAAAAAAAGGGCTGGGGGTGTGACCCAGTGGTTGAGTGCCCCTGAGTTCAATCCCCGGTACCAAATAAATAAATAAAAATTAAAAATAGTATTAATATGCCTGTAGTGATGGTTATTTCCAAATCCTTGATAGGATTTTAAATTACTGTGTAAATGCACACTTTCTTATTTCAAGAAACTAATAATAGCCTGGGATTTCCACACTTTATTTCCCCTGCTCCATCTCTCGCAAAAAACAGATTTTGAATTTATCAATTCTGGTTTTCTATTTCTAATTCATCCTTTTGTATTTATTAATTCTTTCATTCTTTTTTGCGTGTTTTTCCTTCTAAGTCCTTGAGTTGAATTTTTTAATCTCATTTTCCTTAATAATAATAATGAAAACACTTAACACTATGAATTTGCCTCCATTTACAGCCTTGGAACAGATATTCTCTGAGGTTTGTATGCATAATGTTCCATTCCTCGCTATTTTTTTTTTTTTTTTGGTACCAGGGATTGAACTCAGGGGCACTCGACCACTGGGCCACATCCCCAGCCCTTTTTTGTATTTTATTAGAGACAGGGTCTCACTGAGTTGCTAAGTGCCTCGCCATGGTTGAGGCTGGCTTTGAACTCGCGATCCTCCTGCCTCGGCTTCCCAAGTGCTGGGATTACAGGCATGGGCCACCACTCCCGGCTCCTCACTATTTTCTAAATATTATCTCATCATAGTTTCTTTCAACCTAAAACGTTTTTGTAGTTGTGGTTGATAGTGATGATGCTAAGATCAAAACAGGGCCCTCCCTGAACATGCTAACTGCATGCTCTACTACTGAGCTGCACCTCCAATCCCCAAGAATCATGTTTTAAAATGCTGAATTTGTGGGGTATCTTTGTTTTCCTGGGGTCCTTGGGTCCTTCTGGATAGTCTAACGATACTGAGTGGTGAAACTTGAACTGTGGATTTCCTGGCCCAGGAAAAGGGATGTGCAGTTAGTTGGATGTCGGGGGTCAGGGCTTCTAGTTGGGGTTTCATTGGTGAAGGCTTTGTGTGCTTGGCAGGTGGAGGTGCTGAGGTCCTGCCAGCTGTCCCCGTGCAGCATGACGTCAATGTCTGTCCCCTGTTTACCTCTTGGAGGACACACAGTCTTTCATCCACATCAGAGCCCTATGTAGAGGGATGGAGGTGAGATGGGACCTCTCCTTCCCTCCCTGGCCTCAGTTTCTGCATCTGTGAAATGGCCAGCTGACCTCAAGCCCTGGCTGGTGTCCTCATCAGTAGCCACATTTAGAGTGGAGGTTTTGGGTCACATGGTGTCACTTGACTTGGAGCTTGAGGTCAGTCACATGGGTAGTCAGTCATTCTCATGCAGCAGAGCCCTGTTACGGAACGAATTGTGTCCCCTCAAAATTCGTATGCTACAAGCCAGGCGCGGTGGCACACGCCTGTGATCCCAGCACTTTGGGAGGCTGAGGCAGGAGGATCGCGAGTTCAAAGCCAGCCTCAGCAATGGCGAGGCACTTAGTAACTCAGTGAGACCCTGTCTCTAAATAAAATACAAAAAAAAAGGGCTGGGGATGTGACCCAGTGGTCGAGTGCCCCTGAGTTCAATCCCCAGTACCAAAAAAAAAAAAAAAAAAAAAATTCGTATGCTACAGCTCTAGCCCCCGGTGTGACTGTATCTAGAGATAGGGCTTTAAAGAGGTAATTATGGTTAAATGGAATCACAGGGGTGAGACCATAATCCAACAGGACTAGTGCCCTGATGAGAAGAGGAAGAGAGGCTGAGGATCATGTGCTTAGCATGTGTGAAGCCCTGAGCACCAAAAAATAAAATAAAACATAATAAGATTAAATTAAATTAAAAATGAAGAGAGCCGGGTGTGGTGGCGCATGCCTGTGATCCCAGCACTTGGGAGGCTGAAGCAGGAGGATCGCGAGTTCAAAGCCAACCTCAGCAATGGTGAGGCACTTAGCAGCTCAGTGAGACCCTGTCTCTAATAAAATACAAAAAAGGGCTGGGGATGTGGCACAGTGGTCGAGTGCCCCTGAGTTCAATCCCCGGTACCACAAAACAAAAAAAAAAAAAAAAAAAAAAACGAAGAGAGACCAAATCTCTCTCTCCTTCCTTTTCTCTTTCTCCTTCTCTTCCCTGGCACAGAGGAAAGGCCCAATGAGGATCAAGAAAGAAGGAGGCTGTCTATAAGCCAGGAAGAGAACCCTAGCCAGAACAACCCTCATGGGACCTTGACCTTGGACTTGAAGCCTCCAGAACTGTGAGGAAAGAAATGTCCTTTGTTTAAGAGCTCCAGGCTGTGGTATTTTTGTTATAGTAGTTCAGCAGACCAGCATACATCCAATAAAAACTCTGAACACAGAGTCTCAGCTGAGCTTCCTGGTTGGTATGCACTGTCACATAATGATGCTGGAAGCATCAAAAATGCTGGATGTGCAGAAGTTCTGCTGCCATTACAGCCCTTGGCTGATTTTAATTTATGTCCTTTCATCACATTAAAACCATACCTATGAGTCTAATAGCTCATGTTGAGGTCTAATATTAAACCATAACTCTGAGCCTAATAGGTCATGTGAAGCTTTCTGGGCAATTATCCAACTTTAGTGTGGTCTATGGGAACCCTCTATCATCAAATCTGCAATTGGTGTCAGAGGTTGTGTTAGTCAGCTTTCTGTTACTGTAGCAAATAATACCAGAGATGATCAGCTTATAAAGAGAAAAGATCCATTTTGGCTTACAACCATGACTGGTTGGCCCCACTGGTTTGGGCCTGTGGCAGCACAGTATATCATGGCAGGAGCACACAGCAGAAAAGGCCCATTTGACACATGGTGGGGTGAGAAAGAGATGAAGGGGCAGGATCCCACGGTCCCCTTCAAGGGCATGCCCCTGATTACCTAAGACCTCCCAGCAGGCCTCACCTCTTAAAGGTTCCATTACCTCCCAACACCGCCATGCTGGGGACCGTTGAGGGACATTTCAGACTCAAACTCTAGCAAAGGTGGCAATGTTACTGCAGAGGTCTGTGCTCCCTCTGGCTGAGCACATCAGAATCAGAAGTGAGGGCAGCCTTGATGTCTCCCTCTAATTTTAGAGTTCACCAACCTCCAAGCTGGTTTACAACTTTTTGTGCATTAGGTTTGTGACAAATTTTTTTTTTTTTTCTGTGAACTTCTGGTCTGCACTGTGATCTGAATATGAAGCTTATACATTCTCTGTTAGGGGATGTTTGGCATTTTAGGTTTTAGAATGTGATTTTTTTTTCTTACATTTTTGTAAATACTCATACATTAATTTGCTTTTAGGTCCAAAGTTCTGCATATAAACAAACAAACAATTTTTTTTTCATTCAAGCAGTATTATGAAAGTCCTCTGTTGCTACCTCAGTCCTCTCTGAAATATCAAAGTTCTGAGTGTGGAATATTAAAATCTATGATGTGTGTATGTGTGTGTGTGTGTGTGTGTGTGTGTGTCTGTGTGTCTGTGTGTTTCTTTGTTCTCCTCTTTCTGGGTAATTTCCCTTCTTTCTTTATTGTTTTTTTAGTTGTAGGTGGACACAATACCTTTATTGATTTTTTTATATATATGTGGTGCTGAGGATCTAACCCAGGGCCGCGCACATGCTAGGCGAGCACTCCACCACTGAGCCACAACCCCAGCCCCTCCCTTCTTTCTTATATATTTTTCATGCTGAAAATTCCAAGAGTAAATTTTCAGGGAAGATACTACAGACCTGAGCCTTTGCAAAATATATAAAGAAGGCCCTGTTTAGACTGGGTGCCCTTCAGAGTCAAATGGGGAAAAAATCCTACCTACCTTGACCTTCCTTAAGGGCCGTGTGGAGCAGGATGTCCCCCTCTACTGGGCTGCAACACATCAGAGGCAGGACCAGCAACAGGTCCAAGTTTATGGACATCCCTGGGACCCCAGGCCCGACACAGAGCAGGTGCTCAAGAAAGGTCTGGTGGGTACATAAGGAGCACTGTGCACAGGGGGGATGGCAGGGCGGGCGCTAAGGGACCCCGGCTACCACCCATGCCTTTGGGACGTTAAGGGGGCACATCAAGACATACCCGTCTCCGAAGTCCCAACTGTAGAAAAAGGTGGCCGTCTTGAAGAAGTTGCTTGGGTCGTGAAGGAGGAAGGAGACTTTAAGAACCGTCTTGGTGAGGTAGGAGCTGGGCCAGGGCAGGGAGGTGTTCTGGGCCACAACAATGTTCCCCACGAGGAACTCTGGGAAAAATGGAGGCAAGGTGAGTCTGTGGAAGGACTGGGAAAGAGGAGACTGGGAGCTGCCTCATGGTTAGCTAGCAAGGCAGCCTCTCAGCTACCTGAACCTTGGGCTTTCAGAGCTGGGCAGGAAGGGGGGACTTCACAGGTCACTGAACACACAGGCATCCAAGTCATCCCCCTGAGGTATGGATACTCACAATATAGGCTAACTGCATAGCTTGCACTCCTGTCCCCCTTTCACCAGGACCCCGAACATCCTGGCACAAAAGATGCCCAGGACCAGGAAGCTCAGGCTTTGAAAGAAACTTTTGGGAAATATAGTCAGCTGTCTGTAACCACGGGTTCTGCATCCACAGGTTTAACTAATGGTGGTAGAAAAATACTGGGGTGGGGGGAATGCATCATTACTGATGTGTAGCCTTTTATTTTTTTCTTTGCATTATTCTTCAAAAAATACAGACTAACACTGACATAGCATTTACATTGTACTGGGTATTGTAAGTCATCTAGAGATGACTTAAAGTATACAGGAGGATGTGTGTGGTTTGGGTGAAAATACCAACCATATTATATAAGGGGCTTGAGCATTCACAGATTTTGGTATCCATGGGGATTCTGGAACAAATTCCCCCAAAGAAACTGAAGAGAAAATGCATTTCAAAATGTTAGATGAACTTAGAAAAATGCACAACTCTATAGACTGTGTCTCCACACCCAAGGTGCTGGGCCTTGAGTCTCCTAAAAAAAAAAAAAAAGAGAGGAAATCCTTTGTATTTTGTGTTTAAAGGTGTCTTTTCCATAAACATATATCTTAGATATAACAAACTTTACAGATCTTTTTTTTTTTTTTTTTGGTTTTGTTTTGGTATTGGGGATTAAACTCAGGGGCTTTCAACCACTGAGCCACACCCCCAGCTCTATTTTATATTTTATTTTGAGACAGGGTCTCACTGAGTTGCTCAGTGCCTCGCTTTTGCTGAGGCTGGCTTTGAATTCATGATCCTCCTGTCTCAGCCTTCTGAGCTGCTGGGATTACAAGCGTGCGCCACCACGCCCCGCTTGATTTTTTTTTTTTTTAATCTTTAAATTTAAAGAGAGAGACAAGAAAAAATTAAATACTAATTTTTTCACTACAAAAGCAGAAAGTAAGTTATATTCATAGAGCTTATTTGGAAAATGTTCCAAAGCAGAATAAAAAGAGAACAAACTATGTATATCCAAACACTATCATGGTTGGCATTTTGAAGTACTGCAAAGAATTTATGTGTGGGTGTGTTTAATGTGTACATGTATTAAATACAGCGTATTGGATATTAACCCACAGTTTGTGGGAGGGGAAGAATAGTGGATTAGACAAAGGGGAATGAAGGGAAGGGAAGGGGGTAGGAATAGGAATGACAGTGGAGTGAACCTGACATAACTTTCTCATGTACACATATGAATACACCACAGTAAATCTCACCAATGTGTACATCCACAAGACTGGGATCCTAATTAGAATAAGATATAGTCCATGCTTGTATAAATACATCAAAATAGATTCTACTGTCATGTATAACTCAAAAAACAAATAAACATAAAAAAGAGCAGGGCACAGTGGCATATGCCTGTAATCCCAGCAGCTTGGGAGGCTGAGGCAGTAGGATCAAATGTTCGAAGCCAGCTTCAGCAACAGCAAGGCACTAAGCAACTCAGTGAGACCCAGTCTCTAAATAAAATACAAAATAGAGCTGGGGATGTGGCTCAGTGGTCAAATGCCCCTGAGTTTAATCCCTGGTACTTCCCCGCAAAAAATAAATAAACACAAAAATACAAAATAGGGCTAGGGATGTGACTCAGGGGTTGAGTGCCCCTGACTTCAATCCCTGGTACCCCTAATAATAATAATAGTAGTAATAATAATAATAATAATAATAGTTATTATTATTAATTATTATTATAAATAAAATGAATATGAATAAGAAAAAATACAACTTATTGGATTGGTTCTACAATTCTGTGCTTTGTTTTTTGTATGTAATTTTACAAGAATGCAAATTTACCCATGACACTGCAAACTTATTGTAAGGGTCATTATCTCAATACATTTAACTAGTCCTTAATGGTTGCCTACTTAACTCCTTTATATCTTCTTATAAACACTACTGCAATGAACATCTTAGTGCATAAAACATTGCCAAATGGAGGCTTATTTCTTCAATACAAATTTATTATTAGATTATAAGCTGCAAAAGAGCAAAAGGGCTGGAACCTCTTGGACAGAGAGAAGAGAGAGAGAGATGTGTGTAGTTAGAAGAATCCATAACAATGGATTGAATGCAAGACAAGAATAACTTATAACCATTAATATATATTGATTAGCTGCTCTCCAAAGGATTGGGTTTTTTAAATATTTATTTATTTACTTTAGTTGTACACAATGCAATGCATTTATGTTTATGTGGTGCTGAGGATCGAACCCGGGCCGCACATGTGCAAGGCGAGCGCTCTGCTGCTGAGCCACAACCCCAGGCCCAAAGGATTGTTTTAATGATCCCCAAGGAGTAATATGTGCTGTAAGTGTTTCGGCATAGCTCTGCCTACAGAGGGTATTAGTATTTCCTGACCCTTTTTAACTCAATGGACAATAGAGAAGGAATCCAGGGGTATAATTCACATTGGTGTACTAGTGAGGTTGCACATATTTCTCTGCACCAAACATTTGAAGGTAAATTCATATTCCAGGGAAGATCCTCACCTGTGATGGGAAGGACAACAAAGTTCCTGGCCACTGGCTGGCACATCCAGCAGTCGGCGGCAGTGACCCAGACAGAGACTGGGAATTCCCCGGGCATGCTGCCCACCACGCGGATGGTCGAGCTGAGATTGCTGTCCACCTTGCCAGTGAGCACGAGTGGGGTGTGGATCCAGTGGAAGCGGTAGAGGTGGGCATCACTGGGCAGTGCCAGGCTGCCATTGTCCTTGGCCACCAGGCTGGCTGAGATGGTCACCTCTGCTCCTGTAGTGGCGGGCCCGTCGGTGGTCAGATTGAGTTCATACAGACCTAGGAGCCAAGAAACGGATAGTGTTTCAGGGAGGTAGGCAAAGGAGCCCCTCAGCTACTTTTGGGTGGAACCCCATTATTTGCAGAGGTATGTTCCCGGTCTGCCAGTGGATGTCAGAAACTGAAGACACTATGGAACCCCACATACACTTTTTCCCCCATATATCTATGATAAACTAATGTATAAATTACGCACAATAAGAACTTAGAGCCGGGCGCGGTGGCGCACGCCTGTAATCCCAGCACTTGGGAGGCTGAGGCAGGAGGATCGCGAGTTCAAAGCCAGCCTCAGCAATGGCGAGGCACTTAGCAACTCAGTGAAACCCTGTCTCTAATAAAATACAAAAAAGGGCTGGGGATGTGGCCCAGGGGTCAAGTGCCCCTGAGTTCAATCCCCGGTACCAAAAAAAAAAAAGAACTTAGCAATAGTAATAGTAATGATAGAGTAGAATTAGCCAGGGACCGTGGTGCACTCCTGTAATCCCAGCCACTTGGGAAGCTGAGGCAGGAGGATCACAAGTTTGAGGCCAGCCTGGGCAACTTCACAAGACCCTATCTCATGGCCAGGCATGGTGGTGCATACCTGTAAACCCAGTGGCTCGGGAGGCTGAGGCAAGAGGATCTTGAGTTCAAAGCCAGCCTCAGCAATTTAGCAAGGCCCTAAGCAACTGAGTGAGATTCCATCTTTAAATAAAATATAAAAAAGGGCTGGGGATGTGGCTCAGTAGTTAAGTGCCTCTGGGTTCAATCCCTAATACCAAAAAAAAAAAAAAAAAAAAAAAACCTCACAATAAAAAAAAAAAATTGGATTTAATACTGAGTACCCCCACACACAAAGAATTTTAACAACATATTTTAATAAAAGTTATATGAATGTGGCCTCTCTGCTCTCAAAATATACTGTCCTTACCTTTCTTATGATGATGCGAGATGATGCAATGCCTATTTGAACATCACCATGATGTAGTATCAGGCTACTATTGATCTTACAATCCATTAGAAGGAGGATTATTGAAAAATGACCTCTCAGGAGGACATCAGGGAACTGAAACCTTGGAAAGTAGAACCAGGCATAAAGGGGGACTACTGCATTTTATTTTGATTTATTTATTTATTTGCTTTAGTTGTACACAATGCAGTGCATTTATGTTTACATGGTGCTGAGGATCGAACCAGGGCTGCGCACGTGCTAGGCGAGCGCTCCACCGCTGAGCCACAACCCCAGCCCCCTGCATTTTATTTTACAGATGGAAAAACTGAAGCTTAGGTAGCTCAAATGACTAGCCTGATACAGCTAATTCATTGTCAAACTGGAATTCAAAGCCAGGTCCAACTGACTCCAAATCCCAGGCTTTTACAGCATCTCCATTTTTATTTTCCTTTCATGCCAATCAAGGGTTTACAGAGCATGCGGATGGCTCAGCCCAACCAGAGCAGACTTACACGTAGAAAATGACTGTCACTGCTTGTCAATGGAGGGGCCAGCAGAGCTGCCCCTATAGAATAACTGCTGCCAAGAAATGCCTGCATTTCGCCAGGTACAGTGGCGCACACCTGTAATCCCAGCGGCTGGGGAGGCTGAGGCAGGTGGATTGCAAGTTCAAAGCCAGCTTCAGCAATGGCAAGGCACTGAGCAACTCAGTGAGACCCTGTCTCTCAATAAAATGCAAAATAGGGCCCAGTGGCCAAGTGCCCCTGAATTCAATCCCTGGTACCCGCCCCCCCCCCCCAAAAAAGCCTACATTTTCATTAATTCAAATTTGGAAAATAAAGTTGAGTGAAAGACATGGGCATTGTCCTGAGTCATTTTCTTCATCTATTTTAGACAATTGCGTGTTTTATATAAACATGGAAGATATTTAAAGTAAGGTTTGGCTCCATCAAAAAAAATTAATGCATATGCATCAAGAACACTAGACATGTCCCATTATCCTATCTCCCAAAGACAATAGCTGTTGTCACACTGTTGTCCTCATGTATCTTTCTCATGCATGGAAGTTTTTCCAGTCATAATCACTCTGCATGCAATTTTGAAATCTTTTATTTTCACAGGACAGTTTATCCAAAGCATGTCCATGGTTGCACTAATAGCAATTTCAAAATTGGCATGATAATCCCTCCATCAGGTTTTATCTTACTTCACACCACCTCACTCTTACCAATAGTGCTCCTGGACATCTGGTTGAAGTTTAAATTATTCAAATTTGATTGCTTAAATTTAGTTAAAACTAAGAGTTCAGTTTCTCAGTCACACCAGCCACGTTCCAAGCGCTTACCCGTCATCCGTGGTTCCTGGCCACTCTCGGCCAATGTACACACAGAATATTTCTATCCTTGACCTAAATTCTCTTGGCCAGCCCTGGCCTCATCATTGGGGGAGGAAGGGCCAGCTCTGGATCCCCAGGTCTCTGCCATTCAAACTCCTCCCATCCGGCACATTCCCCTCCTCTCCATCAATGCTCCGTCCCATTGTTTAATGGACATGCAGCCCTGTCTGGATTCCTGCTCCACCCTGGTCCCTGGTCCCTAGCCTCCAGTACCACCCCAGTGACAGTTTCTTGTACAATCTGATCACATGATCACAGACCAGCCTCAGCACGGATCCAGATTCACATCTTGGAACATCGGTACTGCGGCACTTTAGTTTTTGCAAACACACCCCCTATCACACACACACATTATGTGTGCATACATTTGTGTGTGCGCATGCGTGTGCGTGCCCTTTCTGGCCCCAGGGCTTTTTCACATGCTATCCTTGCTGCTAGAATATCCTTCTCCACCCACTTGCCCATGGATAGGACATCTTCCAGGAAGCCTTCGTGTACCCCGGGGCCCCAGCGCTGTCTTAGCAGCCTGAGCATATCGCGGTCACACACCACACTGAATGAAGGTTCCTTCTTCTCCCCCAGTGTACTTTGAACTCCTTGAGAGCTGGGGTCACCTCCACCTCCTCCGTGCTCAGCAAAGTACTGGCACATAGGTATTCCGCATTGTGGCCACTGAGTGATAAGTGACACCTGGAGAGTAGGTATGGCAGAGGGACCAGCCCACCTGGCACTGTCCCCCCCCAGGACTGTTCATCCAGCTCCTACCAACTGAGCCCCTTCTGTGAGTGCCACCTCTGCAGGTGCTGGGAGGACCGAGAAATCCAGGACCTGTGCCTGGCCTGGGGACCTCACCCCTGTTGGGCTCTCAGCAGAACTGGGAAGTGAGTTTGTCCTCAGCTGTGCCCCAGTCACCCCCACAGCAACATTACCTGCCTCCATTGGGAACTTTGGCTCCAATCTCTCCTCTCACCCAAGTCCCACATTCCCATTTCTTGAATTATAAAGCCACAGGAGTCAAGATGCCAAAGTCACTCCCAAGGAAATAGGGGCACTGAAAAAGGGACCAGTGTTGTTTTAACCCCAAAGACAGAATTCCAAGCATGATGGTGGAAACTCTCCAAGCAAATACACTGTGAATATTACATTGAGGACCAGAGGTCTCCAGGAGCTACCGCCGCTGCCCAGGACCACCGGCAAATCTGTGCCCCAGGGCTGGGCTCTAGTCTCCCTCCCTTTGGCTGGAAGCAGCCAGGCGCAATTGTGCAGAGGGAGCTCGGATGGGAGGTCGCCTCCTTCCTTCTCCCTCTGGCTCCTGCCACCCCCCATCTTCTGCCTGAGAAGCACAGACCAGAGAGAGGCTGACAGGTGGCAGGGACATTCGGCTGCATGCTAATGGCCATCCTGCGTCTGCAGAGAGATGGGTGCCTGTCAGCACACTACGCAGATCCATTGCCACAGCAATGGAATCAGGAGGGCAGCCAGTTGGGACCAGGAGAAGGGAGGGGAAGCAGGGAGGGGCTGTGGCCACTGCAGACATTGCCACAAACACTGGCCCAGCTCACAGCAGCCCCCGCCCGCCCCGCCAGAAGGCTTTGAGGGTGCTTTTCCTCAGGCTGTTTTTTTTTTTTTTTTTTTTTTTTTTTTTAAAGCAGATATTTCAGCCAGGCTTGGTGGTGCACACCTGTAGGCTGTGGCAGAAGGGCTGCAAGTTCAAGGCCAGCCTGGGCAACTTAGTGAGACTTTTCTCAAAAAATAAAAATAAAAAAAAGGTCTGTGGGTATAGCTCAGTGAGAGGGTGCCCCTGGGTTCAATCCTCAGTACCAAAAAAAAAAAAAAAAAAAAAAAGTATTTCAAAACCTGTAGGAGATGCCAACCCTTTCCCTTTCCCTAAGGGCTTTTGGAGGTCTCTGTTAAAGACTGTGCCAAGTACAGGTAAAGGAAACCAAGCCCAGGATCTACTGCTTGACCCATCCAAATTCATCTTTTCTGGTTTGGGAGCTCAGGTGACAAGGACTAGCAATACAGAACTGCCAGGAGAGGGGTTTGGAAGCTACACTGGTTCCCAGGTGACCCAGGGCTAAAGGGACCAAAGCAAAAATGAAAGGGGCAACTGCCCCCAAAGCCAGGCCCTGGAAGAAACACTCACCCACCAGGTATCTAGGGCCTCCACTTGGGGTGTGTACATTTTCCCACAACACAGCATGTGGGGCCCCAGAACATTCCAGAATGGCTACATCTGCCCTTTCACAGATCACATGTAGACAACCCAAAAACACCTCCCAAAGTCTAATACCCTGTCATTATTGCCAGCCCAATACATGGTCTTCTGATACATAAATCCTAGTTTGGATGCATCCATCAAGCTGATCTGAGCTGCCAGAAGGGTGGAAAAGGCTTTGGGGCCTCTATTTTTCTCTTATGGATGGGGGAGAAGGTATATGTTCCCCAGCTCCAGCCTCAGCTACTGTTAATTTTGACTATTAAGGATGCAGTTGGCCAGCCTGGGAACCACACATATCTCCAAATAATTCATTGTATTTTTGCAACAGAGTTCATTTCATTTTTTAAAATTTTGTCTAATTTCTAGACACATGTAACCCTAGTGGATAAGAGACTCAATTTCTGTATGAATTTCCAAGGGGAAGCAGGTGATCCTGTCCAAGCACAATTTCCCCAAATTCTCCTAATTCATGCCTAAGACACAGGTTCTTCTTACCTTTTTTGGCTTTTCTTCTACAAATTTGCATTAGATTCCTTCCTCTCCCTACCACTCTTTAATGGGTAGGGGGTAGTGAAAAAGCTTGGTATTCCATTTGTGCCCCCCATAGCTGACCACAGTCCACCTGTCTCTCAGTTCTCCAATCTGAGTCCTTTTATTGTTCCCACAATGCGTTTGGGAGGTTGGTGCTGACCTCTGGATGGTCAGCCCCGAAGGAACCTGTCAGCTCGGGGTCCATTTTAGAAATCACTCCCAGTTAGGAAATGGCAGACTGGCCTCCTGGGCATCCCTCCACCCACAAAGCCAACAACACAAGCAAGGTGAAAACCTCCCTAGATCAAGGTGGCATCTTAAGGCAAAAACGCAGCCCGGTGGGCAATCTGTCGGTGCTCCCTGGGGTGCTGTGGCGCAAAGACCGCCCAGGCCCACTGTGGTCCACCCCGGCCTCCCAGCGTCTTCCTCTGCTCCCCCTCGCTCAGTGGTGCCCGGGGATGGATGGATGGAAGCGCGACCACCACGAGCGCTCCCCTGGGCAGGGCCGACCTGAGGGTGGAAGCAATAACTGAGGGGCACGGGGAGGCCCCTCAAGTGCCCGGGAGACTTCTGGGGAGAGGGGTCAGGGGAGAGAGGAGAGAGTCGTGGCGCCCTACCGGCCTCGCCTCCGCGGTGGCCGTGGTGGCCTCGAGGGAGGAGGGAGGAGCGCGCAGGGCGCACGACACCACCTCCGCAGCCCAGGCTCGGGCAGCCGGCCCTCCAGGGACCGTCCCGGGTCCCGAGCGGCCTGCGGCTGCGGGGACAGGGACGTCCGGGCCAGCTCCTTACCTGCCGCCACCCTCGCTGGGGCTAAAGGCAGGAGGCAAGCGAGCCAGAGGATGAGACAGCAGCGAGACCAGACCGCGGGGGACCATGGCGAGGCCCGGAGCTGCAGGAGCGCGGAGGGGACGTGGAGGGAGCCGGCCTCGAGCTCGAGAGCCGCTCCTCTGGGCGCGCGTCGCGGGCTGTGCGGAGAGGTGCGGGCGCCGCGCTCGCTCGTCCTCGCCTCGGGACGCCGTGTCGCTGCGCGCCGCCGCCCACTCAGCCGCGCGACCCCGGCCCCCGTCAGCCTGGCCTCGGCGCCGCGCCCCCTCCCCGCGTCCTTCCCCACAGCGGCGCCCCGGCCTCCCCGCGTCCACGCCCCTCCCCAACCCCAGCCGACGCGCTGCCACCCTCCCTCCCCGACTCCCCGTCCCCTCCCCGCACCCTCTCCCTCCCCGGGCCCGCGCCCCCGCACTCTGACTCAGCGTCCCCAGAAGCGTGCACAGCGCAGCAGAGCCGCGCGCAGGCCCCCCCCCCCCCCCCCCCCCCCCCCCCCGCCCCCCCCCGGGCCTCCCCTGGAGCCTACCTATCCCACGCTCGCCCTTGGAGAGATCCTGCTTCATTCACAAAACCTGCTGTTTGTCAGGCGCTGGGCACGGGGCCTGGAACCGCCTGGAACTCCTCCTGAGAGAGGGGTCTGAGCGCGCAGACCCTGCCTGGGGGTTGACCCTCTTTGCTCCTACTGTAAAGTGGGGCTCATGCTCCTACCTGGGTCTTCCATCCCTTCGTTGTCACTCAAAGCCTTACGAGGCTCAGAGATCTGCCATAAAAGGAGATCGCGACGCTCCTTGAGCCTAAGTAGGTGCCTCCATCTACCATGTCAGAGCAGAACGAATCTCCTGGGAGCCTGCTGGAGCCTGGCTGGCCCGTGGTCTCAGTGTGCCTCTGCCCTGCTCTATACTTGATAAGAGATCCCTACGCACAGTGAAGTGGGTAGCCTCTCAAGCTCAGCAGGCACCGATAGACAATCACTGCATGGCCCTCTGCCTTGGCATCAAGGCATACAATGGGCCATCTCTGGGACAGCTGTGGGCTCCCCTGGGGATGGACCCCCACCAGCCCCCTGCCATCTCAAAGGTATGGAGGGGGGACAAACTTGAGCGAGCCCCATTAGAAAATGTTTAAAGTGTTAGATGTCACCCCCTGTACCACACTGGTGACAAACACCAGGCATATGAACTAGGAGACCTTGGGTTTTCCCTGGGGTTGTATGATCTTGGAAAAGTCACTTTCCTCTCTGTGCCTTGGTCTCCTTTTTCTTTAAATTAGGGAGAGTCATAGTGTTGATCCCATGAAGTGTTGTAAGGCTAACACAGAACAGTCTTTAGGAACCCAGTAAGCGTCCAGTCAGGATTGGCTGTCATCATCAGAATTGCTTACGGACTTGGGAGAGTTTCACTTATTCATCAGGAATTTGAAGGGATTGAGAAGGAAACAGAGGTAAGGTTAGAGTTTCAAATATTTAAAACTAACATGATAGAAAGGGCTGATTGTGGCTTTTAAAGTATAATAAACAGAATAAGATTTATTGTTTTATATATTTGTAACTTAAATAATAATTCTAAGCCGGGTGTGGTGGGGCATGCCTGTAATCCCAGCACTTGAGAGGCTGAGGCAGGAGGATCGCAAGTTCAAAGCCAGCCTCAGCAATGGTGAGGCACTTAGCAACTCAGTGAGACCCTGTCTCTAATAAAATACAAAAAAGGCTGGGGATGTGACCCAGTGGTAGAGTGCCCCTGAGTTCATTCCCCGGTACAAAAAAAAAATAATAATAAAAATAAAATAATAATAATTCTACAATGGCCACCTTCAAGGTCACCCTGAAGCTGAAATTGAAGCCACCCTTTGTTTAACTCCCTGTCTGCCAGTATTCTCCACAGGCATCTCTCCCACCGCCAGTGTCTTCTCTGGGCTCTCTCAGGATCTGTTTGCTCCATCTCACACAAACTGCCAAGTTAGCTTCTCCTCCTGGCCTGCAGGGGGAGTCTGCTGGGGAAAGGACAGGAAGTCCTCTCAGAGAGCCAGCCTTTACAGTCACACATCATTTTAAATTTTGTAGTAGCTGCATTTTAAAAAGAAAGAATAAAAAGTGAAATTAATGGTAATGCCATATTTTATTTTATTCAATATTTACAAAATATCATTTCAAGGTGGGCAAAGTGGCGCATGCCTGGAATCCCAGTCACTCAGGAGGCTGAGGCAGGACGCCACAAATTTGAGACCAGCCTCAGCAATTTAGTGAGACCCTGTCTCAAAATGAAAAGTAAAAAAAGGGCTGGGGATGTAGCTCGGTAGTAAAGTGTCCCTGGGTTCAATCCCCAGAAACACACGCGCACACACACACACACACACACACACACACACACACAAATCAATATATAGTCAAAATTATCAGCAAGATATATTTTAACTTTTTTCTTTTTGTCCTATACCTTCACCACCTGGTTGTACTTTGTACTTAAAGGACATCTTCTTTCAGACTGGCCACATTTCCATGGGCTAGTGGCTTTTGAAATGGAAAGCACAGTTATTTCTTTCTTCCTATTTTTTTTTCTTTTTTCTTTTTTTGTGCCAGGGACTGAACCCAGGACCTTGTGCACACTAGGCACAAACTCTATCATTGAGCTATCTATGCATCTTCCTGCCCCCCCCTTTTTGTATTTTATTAGAGACATGGTCCCACTGAGTTGCTAAGTGCCTCGCCATTGCTGAGGTTGGCTTTGAACTCGTGATCCTCCTGCCTCAGTCTCCCAAGTGCTGGGAGATGGGGTCTTGCTATGTTGTCCAGGCTAGTCTCAAACTCCTGAGCTCAGGTGATCCTCCTGCCTCAGCCTCCTGCACCACCACAATCAGCTTGGAAAGCGCAGTTCTAAACAGTCTGAATAAAATGCATCTTGCTAACCTAAGAGTCATAAGCCCCACTCCCACCCTGCACAGGGCATATTTATATCCTGTGAGGGTGACTTTGCCCCTCCATTCAGCATCCTTGCCTAGTTTAGACCATGTGTCTATATGCCTGATGGTTATCATTTGGTGCCAAGTAGATGCTTGCTGAATAGGTGAAAGCAAAAGCTGATGCCTCCTTTTGATCATCTCCCAAAACCTTGAGCATGACCCAGTGAAAGTTCATTTGGATGACATTCCTGAGAGTCTCCCACATGCTGGCCCCTTTGATTGTGTATGCTGAGACCATCTCATATGACCCCCACGGTGACACACAGGTGGGATATCCTCTCCCATGACAAAGTGAGCATTGATCAGAACAGACACTGAGGGCAAATTTAATGGGGGACCCCTGGGATCTGACATCCAGAACAGCAGCCACTGACCCAGGGACAGATCAGAGATTGCGGGCAATAAAATCTCATTCCCTTGGATCTGGGTAGCAGTGGCCTGTTTTGACTAATTAAAATTTCTGGGTGGGGCTGGGGTTGTGGCTCAACAGTAGAGCGCGCCTAGTACTTGCATGGCCCCAGTTCGATCATCAGCAACACATAAAAACAAAGGCATTGTGTACAACTAAAACAAATAAATAAATATTTAAAAATAATTTCTGGGTAATGGAAAGTTCACACTTCTTTGATGCCCTTCCTTCTTTCCTTCCTTCCCTCCCTCCCTCCTTCCCTCATTTCTTCCTTCCTTCCTGCCTGCTTTTCTCTTCCTTCCTCCCTCCCTCCCTCCCTTCTTTTCTTCCTTCCTTTCCTTCTTTCTTTCTTTCAGTTAGAAGAGTTTATTTGAGCAAATAATGATCCAAAATTGGGACTCACTTAGTATTAGGAGAGGTTCAGAGAACTCCATCCAAGAATGTGGTCAGGCAGTACTTATAAACAGAAAAAAAGTAGTGATATACAGAAACAACCTCACAGGTTACAGTCAAGCATTTTGTAGGAAGTAGATTTCTATAAATTGTCCAACATTTTAAAATACCTTCCCCTTTACACAGTGAATGAGAGACTCACATATGTACTCACACATATCTCTTAGCTGTCTCCACTATCTCAGAGCAATAAGTACGGAGGATATTTTAGACAAATATTTGGAAGTTGTATATCCAGAGTGATGATGGCAATTCTTGTTGATGAAAATCTTCCTGAAGAAGGTCGCTTACTACCTGTTGGTTCTATCGAGGTACTATATGACTCGCCTTTGGTGCTGGAAGAGCAGTACCTACGGTTCACATACCTAATACAAATCCTCATTGTCCTCTACTGGAAATGTAGCTGTGGGAGGTTGGGGTCAGTGCACAGGTGACAATGACCAAAGATCAGCTCCTGAGAGATGCTTTTGGAGCTAAATATGATAGTAGCTTGGAATGGAGTTCCAGGTGATTTCTTTGTTAAATTTAGCATGGTTCCAGGTCTGGGCTTCAGCTCTCCCACAGCACCTGGACTTGTCAGATCTCAGGCACCCAGTCCCACTGTTGAAACCCACAGGAGATCTTTGGAGGACAGGGTGCTGGAATATGAATTCATCACAGTGCAAAGTTCTTTGCAGAGGAAGCCAAATGTGTAAGGCAAAGGTAACAGGAGACTCCGGCAGGGTGCAGGCAGTTGAACCCAGGGGTGCTTTACCACTGAACTACATCTACAGTCCTTTTAATTTATTTTGAGAAAGGGTGTTTCCAACTTGCTGAATCTGGCTTTGAACTTGCGATCCTCCTGCCTCAGCCTCCTAAATTGCTGGGATTACAGGAATGCACCACTGCATCTAGCCCTGAGTGGCTTTAAAAGGTTGGGCAGGGGCTATTGCTCTGACTCACTCCACCATGGAGACCATCTGTGCAGATTGTGCCCACTGGAGTGGATATTTTGGGGATCCTGAATTTTTTTTCCTTTTTTTATGGAGCTAGGGCTTGAGCCCAGGGCCTTGCAAATACTGGGCAAGTGCTCTGCAGGTATAGTGAGCTCCGCTCCCTGCCTCTTGATTTCTTTTTAATGCTTCAGTTGATCCCTGCCCTGTAGAGGGCCTTGTTCCAGACAGTGACCACATTTATTCATTTGCTTATTAAATACCAGTTTGGATCTGGACTGTCTTCCTAAGGCCCATGTACTAAAGGTCTGGTCCCCAGCCTGGTGATATTGGGACACTGGTGGTGGGGACACTTTAAGATGTGGGGCCTAGTGGAAGGTTTTTGGGTCATTGGGGTGTGCCTTAGAAGGGGACAGTGGAACCTAGGACTCTTCTGCTATCTTGCCTTACAGTCACAGGTAAGTGGCTTTGCTCCTTCCTGTACTCTGCTGCCCCTCTACAGGCCCCAAAATAACAAGGGCCCACTGAATATGGACTGAAACCTCTAATGCTATTGATACCACCAGTGACAGAGTTCTGCTCCCCCAAATGTTGAAGTTTGAACATTAGAGAAGCATGCCGAGGCAAGCATATGAAGCACGGTTTATTTAAAAAAAGGTAACATAAGCCGGGCGTGGTGGTGCACGCCTGTAATCCCAGCACTTGGGAGGCTGAGGCAGGAGGATCGCGAGTTCAAAGCCAGCCTCAGCAATGGTGAGGCACTTAGCAACTCAGTGAGACTCTGTCTCTAGTAAAATACAAAAAAGGGCTGGGGATGTGGTCCAGTGGTCCAGTGCCCCTGAGTTCAATCCCTGGTACTAAAAAAAAAAAAAAACAAAACAAAACAAACAAAAAAAAACCAAACCAAACAAAACAAAAAAAAATAGACTTCTCCGGGAGGGAGAAGGGGGCCATTGCTGGTATCCCCGGTATCCCCAGGAAGCGAGGCAGGTCTGCCTTTTTATGTGTCTTAGGCTTCCTTTGTTCTCCTGCCCTCTTCTCCTTATTTCTCTCCTTCCTGAGTTAAGTGACCAGGCCCAGGCATGCTCTGTGGGATGTCCACAGGTGAGAAGCAGATGGGCTGAAGGGGGAAGGGCAGGATGGTGCAGCCCAGGACACATGAATTAACAACTTTATATCTCTCTGTAGGGAGGGGCAATTCCTGGGACAGGTTACCTTAGCAACAGGTTGGAGCAGGGGCAGGTTCTTTTTTTTTTTTTTGGTACCGGGGATTGAACTCAGGGGCACTCGACCACTGGGTCACATCCCCAGCCCTTTTTTGTATTTTATTTAGAGACAGGGTCTCACTGAGTTGCTAAGTGCCTCGCCATTGCTGAGGCTGGCTTTGAACTCACGATCCTCCTGCCTCAGCCTCCCAAAGTGCTGGGATTACAGGCGTGCGTCACCGCGCCCGGCAGGGGCAGGTTCTTGACAAGAGTGGAGGAAGGGCTCTGAAGGAATTAACATTTCAATCCCTCTGGGGACAGTTTCCAACTTTCCGGGGCTCACTCAAAAATGGCTTTCTTGATCTGACCTGACTCGATTTACCTATCTATACTGACTGCCTGTCTAATTCTGTCTTCACTATGAGCCCAAATAAACCTTTTTTTCTTTATTACAAGTTGGTTATCTCAGATATTTGTTAGAGTGACAAAAGATCTAAGTAACTCATGGAGTGAATTGTGTTACTCCCCCGACTTCACGTTAAGGACCTAACCCCAATATGACTGTATTTAGAGAGAGAACCTCTAAAAAGATAATTCTGGTTAAATGAAGTAATAAGGATAGGGCCCTAATCTGATAGAACTGATGTCCTTAAAAGAAGAAGAGACACCAGAGAGCTCTCTCTCTCTCTCTCACCAGTCCACAAAGAGGTCAAGTGCACACACAGCGAGATGGCAGCCACCTACAAACTAAGAGAACAGGCCTCAAAATGAAGCCCACCAAGCCGGGCGTGGTGGCGCACGCCTGTAATCCCAGCACTTTGGGAGGCTGAGGCAGGAGGATCGCGAGTTCAAAGCCAGCCTCAGCAATGGCGAGACACTTAGCAACTCAGTGAGACCCTGTCTCTAAATAAAATACAAAAAAGGTCTGGGGATGTGACCCAGTGGTCGAGTGCCCCTGAGTTCAATCCCTGGTACCACCAAAAAAAAAAAAAAAAAAACAAAAAAAAATAGACTTCTCCCGGGAGGGAGAAGGGGCCATTGCTGGTATCCCCGATCCCCAGAAGCAGATTTTTAGGGCTGAAGGGGGACCAGGGCAGGATGGTGCAGGGCCCAGGACACATGAATTAACAACTTTATATCTCTCTGTAGGGAGGGGCAATTCCTGGGACAGGTTACCTTAGCAACAGGTTGGAGCAGGGCAGGTTCTTTTTTTTTTTTTGGTACCGGGGATTGAACTCAGGGGCACTCGACCACTGGGTCACATCCCCAGCCCTTTTTTGTATTTTATTTAGAGACAGGGTCTCACTGAGTTGCTAAGTGCCTCGCCATTGCTGAGGCTGGCTTTGAACTCACGATCCTCCTGCCTCAGCCTCCCAAAGTGCTGGGATTACAGGCGTGCGTGCGCCCGGCAGGGGCAGGTTCTTGACAAGAGTGGAGGAAGGGCTCTGAAGGAATTAACATTTCAATCCCTCTGGGGACAGTTTCCAACTTTCCGGGGCTCACTCAAAAATGGCTTTCTTGATCTGACCTGACTCGATTTACCTATCTATACTGACTGCCTGTCTAATTCTGTCTTCACTATGAGCCCAAATAAACCTTTTTTTCTTTATTACAAGTTGGTTATCTCAGATATTTGTTAGAGTGACAAAAGATCTAAGTAACTCATGGAGTGAATTGTGTTACTCCCCCGACTTCACGTTAAGGACCTAACCCCAATATGACTGTATTTAGAGAGAGAACCTCTAAAAAGATAATTCTGGTTAAATGAAGTAATAAGGATAGGGCCCTAATCTGATAGAACTGATGTCCTTAAAAGAAGAAGAGACACCAGAGAGCTCTCTCTCTCTCTCACCAGTCCACAAAGAGGTCAAGTGCACACACAGCGAGATGGCAGCCACCTACAAACTAAGAGAACAGGCCTCAAAATGAAGCCCACCAAGCCGGGCGTGGTGGCGCACGCCTGTAATCCCAGCACTTTGGGAGGCTGAGGCAGGAGGATCGCGAGTTCAAAGCCAGCCTCAGCAATGGCGAGACACTTAGCAACTCAGTGAGACCCTGTCTCTAAATAAAATACAAAAAAGGTCTGGGGATGTGACCCAGTGGTCGAGTGCCCCTGAGTTCAATCCCTGGTACCACCAAAAAAAAAAAAAAAATATATATATATATATGAAGCCCACCCTGTCAGAACCTTGATCTTAGACCAGTCTCCAGACCACTTTCTCTCTGTTCCTATCTGGCTGCACAGGATGGGTGAGAAATAAAATTCTGTTGTTTAAGCGGCCTGCTCTGTGAGATTTTGTTTTGATAGTTCTAGTTGATGTAAGACAACATCCAATGTACAATGGAAATACAATGGTAAACAACAGAAAAAGAACTTACCGTCCAGGAGGGGAAAGATGATAATTTCAGATTGTGAGGTTATGTGGGGGAAACAGTATCATGGGAGACAACTGAGTGGGAAGGGTTTCCTTCTATTTGCCCTTAAGGAAGGCCTCTCTGAGGAGGTGGCATCTGAGTTGAGCAAGGATCACAAGGAGCCGGCTTTGTGCCTTTGAGGGAAGAACATTCCGGGCAGGCAGGTTAACTGCAAAGGGCCTTAGGCAGGAACAATGTGGGTGGGTGTGAGGCACAGCAAGTCCACAGTGGCCTCAAAATGATGTATGACTGCTGGGGTGGGAGGTGGCAGGGGCCAAGGACAGGGAGGAGCTGAAATGCCTTTGCAAGGTTTAAGCAGAAGGGACACTTGATTTAATTTACCTGATAGGGATGCAGCTGATACTGTCCCTAACCTCTAATTCAGGAGACTGACAAGAAAACAGACAAAAAATCATAACAGGTGATGAGTACTTTCACGGATGAACTCAGGCCTCAGGAAAGTGAGGGAATTTCTGCTAATGTCAGGGTCTTTATCATACGCATTTATCATTAGGCTGAAATTTATCAAAGGGTTTATCTACCCATATTTTCTACCTGGTAAAAAAGTATTAAACAGCCTTCAATTTTAAGCCCACAGATTTTTCAGTCTTTTTTCCCAACTTTGAACCTCCTACTTTGAGGGGTGGTGGCGTAGAAGCATAGGGGATTTTACTTGCAAACACAAGGTAGGGGGGTCGGGTGCAGGATGGTGGTGGAATAATTAACTCTAAAGCATCCACTTACAGTTCATGTTTCAGTTGCATCTTGTTTTGTGGCAATAATAAACAAGAACTTGCTTCCAAAGGGACATTTTTCTCCAAGGTAGCCTGCTGGCTTTGCAAGCTCTATGTACTGCAAGGTGTGAAATCTATCAGTTTGGGCAGGGACCACAAAGATTCCCTGGGGGAGTGGTAAACTAGTAGGGAGAGGTGTAGGTACAGGAAATGAAATGGGGATTGGAGGTGGTGGAGTTCAGGTGATCAGTTTCCATCTGTCCATCTAACACGGTAACATGGGTTACCAGGTACCTCTCTCATAGGTGGAGGCGGCTCTAAGTGAGACTGGACACAACTTTCCCCTTCCAGGTACCCCTTGGTCTGGCCCATGCCACCTCACCTGGGTATCAAGCTGTTCTTCCCCACTCTCTGGCCTGGCCCAAAGCATTTCTCCCTCCCGTTTTGCCCTGGGTGGAGTGCATCTGTCCACCAGATAGGAGCAGACAGAAAGTGGTCCTTTGCAGTCCAGCGCGCAAGGAGATGCAGCTGCAGAACAAATGGGCCTTTCTGTGGCCCTGGAGAACACCTGCGGGCAAAACCTCTAGGGCTTGCCTTTGCTAACAGTCTCCTTCTAGCTCCAACCTTCCCAAAGCCCCTCCTTGCCTCCTCCCACTTGTGTGCGTTAGGAAGGATCCCAGGAAGGGAGGGGGATGGGGAAACCCCGCCCTGCCTGCCACGCTCATTCCAGCGGTAGATTCTACCGGGGACGACCGTTGCCCACTTGGGAAGCCCCTCGGGGTCCCACCGCCCCAGCAGCCGCGGAGCATCCCCCAAGCCACAGCCTGGCTCCTACGAGGACGCTTGGGGACACAGGGAACCCACGGAAACTGCACCTGGCAGCCCTACGTCCCTGCTGGCGGCCCCGCCCCGCCCCGCGGCGGAGGTTTAAAGGGCCGAGGGCCCACCCGGGCGGCGGACGCCCCACCCCGCTCCGCCGCGCTCGCAGGCCGCACCCACTTGGGGGCGGTGCGCCGAGGCCTAGTTCTCGGTCGGCCCCGCGGCCGCTTTAAGCGGGGGCGGGACTGTGAGCGGCGGCGCGGCTGCGGCAAAGGCTTCGCTGGGGGCGCGGGCCCGGCTGCCGGAGGCCCGCCGCCGAGGTCGGGTAAGTGCTCGCGGAGGGCGGGCGAACGGCCCCGGGAAGCGCTCGCGTTCCCTGGCCGTGGGGGAGGCCTCTGCGGCTCGGCGGCTCCGCGCAGCGGGTTCGGGACAAGCCGGGCTCCCCCGGGACCCGCGGAGCCCATCGCGGGCGGCGAGGCCTGGGGCGCCTCGGGCCCCCGCCGATCCTGGCCGGTCCAGGAGCAGGCAGTGGGAGGCGCAGGACTAGCGGGTGCGGGGATTGGCCCTCGGCGCTCGCCGTACCGCGGCCTGGGAGGCGGTCGCTGAGTGTCCGGGGACGGCGACAAAAGGAGGGAACCCGTGGGCCGTTTGCGATCAGAAATCAGGCTAGAGATTAGGGCAGTGTCCTCCAGAGGCGTTCCCCGGCCAGCCTTGGCACCCCCCGGCCTCCACGCAGGCATCGGGCCCGACGCGGAGAGCGAAGGTAGCGGCGACCACAGCGCCCCCTCCGGCCCGGCGGCGCCGCCTCAGGCCCGGCGCGGCGGGAGCGTCGTCGGCGGGACGGGGCGGGGCGGAGCGCACGGAGGCGCAAGGTGGCGCGCTGCTTTGCCGCTGGCGAGGGCGCGGCGTCGACCCTGCGCTTCCCACCTGGCCAGGCCTGGGCCCAGGCCGCGGGAGCCTTCGACTCCAGGCGTTCCTCCACGTCAGGGCCCCGCGGGAAGAGGCGCCTGGCACTCCCTCGGCGACCCGGGCCATGGCAGGGTTGACGGCTTCCGTAATAAAGAGGGGACTGCGACTTTGGAAAGTTTGTGCAGGACCGGGGGGGCTTCGTAGGCAAGGAGAGGGCGTCGCCCGGAGTCTTGGGTTTCTGGGGGCGGGGGTGTTTGGAGGAGGGAATGTGACCTGAAAGGAACCAGCGGTTGTGGAGTCGCCCTGCAGGACTGACAGATCCCTCGCCGGTGCCCCTAGTGACATTTCCTGCCCTGAGCTGGGGATCGGGCTTTTCCTAGCCCAGGGCATCCTTTCGGCCTCGGAGAAGTGTGCTTGGTGTCTCTGAGCGTGGCCAGGAGGAGCTCAGCTCCCTGGTGTCCGGGTGTTCATCTCCGTCACCTGCCAGAGTCTATCCGGTAGGGCAGCGCGCTTGAAAGGCCTGCAGAAGGATTATTGGTCTGTTGAAGAAAGAAACCAACCACGAAATCTCCTCCTATGCAGAGTGATGTTATGCAAGGAGGATGGGTAAAAGCAGTTTCACCAGGTTCCTTGCACGCATTTGTGACAGCTCTTAAGATGGAAACCAGTCTCCATCTATATGTCAGCTTGGAACAGGAGTTCTCAAAGTTTGGTCAACAACCTGTTTCCCACTCACAGTGATGCTTTTCGAAGCATTTATTCATTCTAGGAGCAGTTTTTGAGTGCCTGTGTGCCTTGGGTGCAAACAAAATTCACAGCTTACTGGGCCTCTCAGTTTCTGGGGTAGCTGTAGGCTTGGTGATTTTAATGTATGCTGAAGGTGTTTTTTTTTTTTTAATATTTATTTATTTGTTTTAGTTGTACACAATGCCTTTATTCGTACGTGGTGCTGAGGATGGAACCTGGGCTGCGCACGGGCTAGGCCAGCACTCTGCTGCTGAGCCACAACCCCAGGCCTCTGAAGTTTTAATGTACACTGAAGTTTGAGAGCCAATCACCTAGGGCAGAGGTTGTGAAACTACTGTCAGCACACCAAATCCAGTCTGCTGCTTGTTTTCATGTAGCCCTTGAAATAAGAGTGTTTTTTAGTTTTTATTTATTTTTTGCAGTGGGGATCAAACCCAGGGACTTGCACTTGGTAGGTAAGCACTCTAGTACTGAGCTACATTACTGATGCTAAGAATGGTTTTTATAGTTTTTAAGTGGATGGCAGGAAAAAAAAAAAGGGAAGAATCAGGGCTGGGGTTGTGGCTCAGCGGTAGAGTGCTCACCTAGCACATTCGAGGCCCTGGGTTCGATCCTTAGCACCACATTAAATAAATAAATAAATAAATAAATAAATAAATAAAATAAGTATTGTTTCCAAATAAACTAAAAAATAAATATTAAAAAAAGTGAAGAATCATTTTATGACAAATGAGTATTAATTTCAAATTTTGGTATCCATAAATAGTCATTGGAACACAGATGTTCACTTTTTTTTTTTTTTTTTTTTAATTTTTTTTTGGTACTGGGGATTAAACTCAGGGGCACTCAACCACTGGGCCACATCCCCAGCCCTTTTTTGTATCTTATTGGAGACAAGGTCTCACTGAGTTGCTAAGTGCCTCGCCATTGCTGAAGCTGGCTTTGAACTCTCGATCCTCCTGCCTCAGCCTTCCAAGTGCTGGGATTACAGGCGTGCGCCACAGCTCCCGGCTATGTTCTCACTCATTTAATGGCTACAACAGAGATGAGTAGTTGTACAGGGACTGCATAGCCACAAAGACTAAAATATTTACTGCCTGGCTTTTTACAGAAAGTGTTTGCCAACACCTGGCTGAGGGAAAGAAGAAAATATGGTGGAAAAGAAAGCTTCTATAGCTAAAATATCATGTTCAGACAAAATGGATTTGGGAAACTTATTTTCAAAAGAGCAGAGGGACTAGTGTTCATTCTGGATTAGTACAGAAGTGTTTAGATGAATACAGGCATTTGGGTAAGATTTCCCGAGGTTGTGAGACTGCCCTTGATGAGTTGGCTAACCATATGCTTCTTTTTGTAGGCTGGGTGAACTCATGGACCTGACATTTTTCTTTTGAAAAAGAAAACAGCTCAAAACTAAAAATGGCGTTCGTTGCAACACAAGGGGCCACAGTGGTTGACCAAACCACTCTGATGAAAAAATACCTTCAGTTTGTGGCAGCTCTTACAGATGTTAATACACGTAAGTTGACCCTTTTTGTCATTAAGAAATACAATATGGGTTTCAGTTCAAATGATGTGCACATTGAGATAAATAGTAACTGCTACCCTGGTTTTCCTTTCTTTGCCTGGTGGAGAAGCAAAGTGATGAGTAGTACTGGCTGGAGCCCCAAAGAGGCACATGTGAGAGAGAGAGAGAGAGAGAGAGAGAGTGTGTGTGTGTGTGTGTGTGTGTATCTGTGTTCTTGTCTGTGCATGCACACATGTGTCTGGGAGTATGAATATGTGTGATTGGTCGTAGGGAATTAGCTATTTGTCTTCTGTTGGGCCATGACAGTCAAACTGATAAGATCTGATTGCTTCTCTTAAATGATTAAATCCAGGAATTTTAGGAACATCCCTAACATAATTTTAATTACCTGATGGTTTGTTTTGCCACTTACAGCTGATGAAACAAAGTTAAAAATGATGCAAGAAGTTAGTGAAAATTTTGAGGTATGAGCTTTTTATTTTCTATTTCTCTTTTTAAGGTAGATATTCATATGTGCTCTCCTGTTGCTGCTCAAAGTCTTTTTAGTAACTCAAAAATCATTGTCTTTGTAACTTATTAACTTATTGTATGTCAAAACTGAAATTCGAAACTTTGTACACAATGTTCATTTTCTTCACATTAGTGATAATGAACTGCTCATTCTCTTGAGGAATGAATATTGGGTTTTTTTGTTTTGTTTTGTTTTGTTTTGTTACTGTTTTTTTGTACCAGAGATTGAACTCTGGGGCACTCAACCACTGAGTCACATCCCCAGGCCTTTTTGTATTTTATTTAGAGATGGGGTCTCACTGAGTTGTTTAGGGCCTTGCTAAGTTGCTGAGGCTGCCTTTGAACTTGAGATCCTCCTGCCTCAGCCTCCTGAGCTTCTGGGATTACAGTCGTATTCCACTGAACCTGGCTGGTTTTTGTTTTGGTGGTTTTTATCATGTTGTCATTTTTTAATATGGCAGTGCTCTTAGGCATATACTCTTGAAATACACTCAGACTTGTGTTTTGAGTGTGTTAGGTTCAGGTAATAGACGGATGTCATTATGGAGTGAGATCTGGTGTCACTTCTGGCTGTATTACAAGAGACTTCTGTGGTCTTGATTAAGTGGTTTCTCTCTTCTGGGCCTCACATTTCTGCAATTTTATCTTGCCCCACAGGTCTCTTTCTTTATTTTCCTTCAGTCTTTTTTTGTTGGTTTTTTTTTTTTTGTTCTGAGATTGGAAAGTATCCACTCATCTGTCTCTTCAGGTTCATTGAATATTTTTTGGTCATATCTAATCTGCTTGATATTTAAAAGTTTTCAGTTTTTTTCTTTGTTTTGTAGTATTGGGGATTGAACCCAGGGCTTTTCACATGCTAGGCGAGAGCTTTACTACTGAGCTACATCCCCAGCCCTTTTCATTCTTTGAGACAGAGTCTTTCTAAGTCACCCAGGCTGACCTCGAACTTGCAATTCTCTTACCTCCGCCCCCCTGAATACTTGGAATTAAAGGTGTGCCACCACACCCAGCTGTATCTCCATTAAAATCTTATGGAGGGGCTGGGGTTGTGGCTCAGTGGTAGAGCGCTTGCCTGGCATGTGTGAGGCCCTGGGTTCGATCCTCAGCACCACATATAAATAAATAAAATAAAGGTTGATTGACAACTAAAAACATACTTAAAAAATTTTATGGATTTTTTGCATTATGTATGTGGTCCATCATTTACTGAAACATTATTTGGTACATGACTGTTTATAATGGCTGCTTTAAAGTCTTTGTCTACTAAATCCAACATCTGGGCTGCCTAAGGGTCATTTTCTCTTGGCTTTTGATCACATTCTTATTCTCTGCATGTCTAGTAATTTTTTACTATACTGTGGACATTGTGTGTGAAATGATGTAGGGATTCTGGATTCTGTTATCTCCTTCTGAAGAGTATTGATGTATTTGTTGTCCTGGGCAGTTCAGTTGTTGGCTGATCTCATTTGTTTGTTGGGGTTGGTCTAGAATAGGCCTTGCTCGAGGGCATAGTCCTTCCTCAGCTGAATCTCTGATGTTTGGGATGTTGTCATGGTATTAAGTAGGTCTGCGAACTCTCCTGAGGCTTGAACACCAACATTCTAACCTTGTTAGATTTCTAGTACTTCCATTTATTTCTCAATCCTAAAGCCATACTTTAGGTAGAATTACCCTGTTTGTGCAGTCGAACCCTCAGTTAAGGCCTCAAGGACTCACAGAAGATTGTCATCCCCCACCCTCCAGTGGTTCACTTTTCTCCAAGGCTCTGCCTCCACAGCTCAGCAGATCTGGGATCTTCTTGGTCCCAATTTGCTGAGTGTCATCAGGAAATTGTACCTGGGCAGAGGTCCGGTGTTCATGGGGCTCAATTTGAGAATTTCCCTTCTCTTGAAATTATGGTCTTGTCCAACACCTGAAGAAAGTTATTTCCTATTTGGCCTAACTTTATGGTTCATCTGGGTTAGTCTAATAAACAGATGAGAAAGTCATACTTCTTATTTTAATGTATGGATAATAAAACCTTTCTCATGGCTGGGCGCAGTGGCGAACGCCTGTAATCCCAACAGCTTGGGAGGCTGAGACAGGAGAATCTTGAGTTCAAAGCCAGCCTTAGCAATGGCAAGGCGCTAAACAACTCAGTGAGACCCTGTCTCTAAATAAAATACAAAATAGGGCTGGGGATGTGGTTCAGTGGTCAAGTGCCCCTGAGTTCAATCCCCGGTACCAAAAAAACAAAACAAAACAAAACAAAAAAAACCTTTCTCATGGAGTTGATAAGATTAAGAACAATAGATACTATGTTTCTTAGCCTCTGCATGGTCTTTTTTTTTTTTTTTTTTTTGTACTGGGGATTGAACTCATGGGCACTCGACCACTGAACCACATCCCCAGCCCTATTTTGTGTTTTATTTAGAGACAGAGTCTACTGAGTTACTTAGCACCTTGAGTTTATTTATTTATTTATTTTTTTGTTACCAGGGATTGAATTCAGGGGCGCTTGACCACTAGGCCACATCCCCAGCCCTTTTTTATATTTTATTAGAGACAGGGTCTCACTGAGTTGCTAAGTTCCTCACCATTGCTGAGGCTGGCTTTGAACTCATGATCCTCCTGCCTCAGCCTCCCAAGTGCTGGGATTATAGGTGTGTGCCTGGCTAACACCTTGATTTTGTTGAGGCTGGTTTTGAACTCCTGATCCTCCTGCCTCAGCCTCCTGAGCTGCTGGGATTACAGGCCTGCATCACCATGCCTGGCTACTGCATGGTCTTTTGAACTAATAGAGATTAAATAATGCTAACGGGAAGCCAGGGGAAATGGGGCATGCCTGTAACCCAGCTGCTCAGGAGGCTGAGGTAGGAGGATTGCAAGTTTGATCCTCAGCAAGTTTGAGGAGGACCCTGATTCAAAATAAAAAACACTGGGGATGTAGTTCAGGGATCTAACGCTCCTGGGTTCAATCCCTGTACTACAAAAACAGAAAGAAAAAGAAACATCAGTAACATTGAATTCTATGCTTTTCTGTTTATAGTAATGGATAATATTTTAGTTTATATTTGTTTTTTAATAGAAATTTTGAAGAACAAAATTGTGAGATATTTAGAGATCTAGCTCTTTTTTTTTTTAATATATTTTTTAGTTGTCGATGGACTTTTATTTGTTCGTATGCAGTGCTGAGAATTGAACCCAGTGCCTGACACATTAACAAGCTCTCTATCACTGACCTACAACCCCAGGAGATTTCTCTTTTGCCCAAGCTACTAAAGCAAGTTGTTAAAAACTTTATATAAAAAGAGGTGGAAGGTAGTAAAGGATGAGTCTGCATTCTACATTTTATTGGAGGGACCCCAGTTCTCTAAACCTGCAGGAACAAGTGCATGTTGGCATGATGTGAGCTGGATTAAGTCTGGCCCTTTTGAGGTTCTGAGGTTTTGCTCTCCTTTAGTGTATGAAAGACTGACAGTGAGTTGCTGGCTTTTTGGTCTCAGATGCATTGATTAAATTAACATGATTAAGTTAGTAAAGTAGTGTACTGGGAACTTTTCTAAATAGTGACTTTAAATCTATGTAATATAAGCATTTGATTTAAATACATTCAGTTGGGGCTGGGGTTGTGGCTCAGCAGTAGAGTACTTGTCTAGCATATGTATAGCCCTGGGTTCAATTCTCAGCACCACATAAAAATAAATAAATAAAATTAGGTATTATGTTCAACTACAACTAAAAAATAAATATTTAAAAATAAATAAATTCAGTTGACTGAGTTTATTAAAGAATTAAATACTAGAATAATCATCAGTAGTTGACAAAATATGTATATATATGTGTGTGTATGTATATATCTATCCCCCCCCCAAATCCCCTAAGTACTAGGGAATAATCCAGGGCCTTGTGAGGACTGAGCAAGCACTTTACCACTGTGCTACATCCTTTTAAATTTTATTTTGAGAGACAATCTCACTGAGTTACCCAGGCTAGCCTTAAACTTGGGATTATCCTGCTTCTCTTTCTGAGTAGCTGGGATTATAGGCGTGTGCCACCATACCTTGCCATTTAGCCTTAAATGCATTTAAAAAAAAAATTTTGGTGGTGCTGGGGATTGAACCCAGTGCCTTGTGCATGCGAGGCAAGCACTCTACCAACTGAGCTATATCCCCAACCCCATTTAAAAAAAAATTTTATTTATATGTGGTGCTGAGAATCGAACCCAGTGCCTCACACATGCTAGGCATGCGCTCTTCTGCTGAGCTACAACCCCAGCCCTTTAAATGCATTTTTTTAAAAGAAATTCATATTTGAAAACTCTGTGATCCGTAGTTAGTATGCGCTATAATGTGAATGTGCTTGACTTTCTGATGATAAGGCAGTCCTAATTTAGATCTTGCCTCTCTTTTCCTTGAATGCTTTTTTAAAAAAATTGTTTTTTTTAGATATACATGACAGTAGAGTTTATCTTGACATACATACATACATAGTCTAATTAGGATCCCATTCTTTTTTTTAAAAAAAATATTTATTTATTTGCTTTAGTTGTACACAATGCAACACATTTATGTTTATGTGGTGCTGAGGATCGAACCCAGGCCGCGCACATGCTAGGCGAGTGCTCTACCGCTGAGCCACAACCCCAGCCCTAGGATCCCATTCTTGATGTGGAATTATACTGGTCATGTATTCATATATGAAGCTAGGAAAGTTATGTCTGATTCATTCTACTGTCTTTCCTATCCCCAGCTCCCCTCCCTTCATTCTACTTTGTCCAATCCAATTAACTTCTATTCTTCCTTGCCCCTGCATTGTGTGTTAGTTAGCAAGAGAGAACATTCTCTGCTTTTGGTTTTGAGGGATTAGCATATTTCACTTAGCATGAGAGTCTTTAGTTCCATCTGTTTACCAGCAAATGCCATAATTTCATTCTTCTTTACAATTGAGTAATAGTCCATTGTGAATATAGACCACATTTTCTTTATCCATTCATCTGTTGAAGGGCACCTATGTTGGTTCCATAGCTTAGTTATTGTGAATTGAGCCGCTATAAACATTGATGTGGTTGCATCACTATAGTATGTTGATTTAAAGTCCTTTAGGTATATGCTGAGGAGTGGGTAACTGGGTCAAATGGTGGTTTTATTCCAGGTTTTCTGAGGAATTTCCACACTGCTTTCCAAAGTTGTTGTACCAATTTGTAGTCCTACCAGCAGTGTATTTTTCCCACATCCTCACCAACATTTATTGTTATTTGTATTTAAAAAAAAATTTTTTTTTTAGTTGTAGGTGGACATAATACCTCCACTTTATTTATATGGTGCTGAGGATAGAACCCAGGGCCTCACTCATGCGAGACAAGTGCTCTACCGCTGAGCCATAGCCTCAGCCCCAATTATTTGTATTCTTGATAATTGCCATTCTGACTGAAATGAGGTGGAATCTCAGTGTAGTTTTAATTTTTGTTTCTCTACTTGCTAGAGATGTTGAACATTTTTTCATATGTTTGTTGACTAATTTTATTTCTTCTGTAAAGTGCCTGTTCAGTTCCTTTGCCCATGTTTTGATTGGGACTTTTAATTTATTTTTTATTTTTTTGGTGTTAAGTTTTTTGAGTTCTTTATATATCTGGAGATTAATGCTGTACCTGAGGTGCAGGTGTCAAAGTTTTTCCCATTCTGTAAGCTCTCATGTTATTGATGGTCTCCTTTGCAGTGAAAAAATCTTTTTGGTTTGATACCATCCCATTTGTTGATTCTTGATTTTCCTTGAATCCAGGTATTTCATACAACACCCGAAGGTTTGGGTTGAAAGGTGACAGTCTACTTGGGAGAAACTATTTAGGTGCTGTACTGTGCTGGGGGCTGCCCCGCAATATGGTGTTCTGTATGAATGGAGCCCCCAGAACTGTGCATGGAGTTGGCTCTGGGAAACTGATGTTCTACTGCTCAGACCAGGAATTGCAGTAGTTCCTTTCCTTCTCTTGTGGCATCACACTGCTTTCTGTTTTTGTTTTTTTTTTTGGTACCAGGGATTGAACTCAGGGGCACTGGACCACATCCCCAGCCCTTTTTTGTATTTTATTAGAGACAGGGTCTCACTGAGTTGCTAAGTGCCTTGCCATTGCTGAGGCTGGCTTTGAACTCGTGATCCTCCTGCCTCAACCTCCCAAGTGCTGGGATTACAGGCGTGTGCCATCGCACCTGGCTTGCTTTCTGATTTTTGCTGGTTTTTCTGTCCCATTCTTTATAGACTTGTCTTCTAAGATTTTCATACATGATAGAAAACCCCATTTCTTTTTGGGGGGGGGGGTACTGGGGATTGAACCCAGAAGTGCTTTACCACTGAGCCACATCCTCAGACCTTTTTATTTTATTTTGAGACAAGGTCTTGCTAAACAGCTTCGGGCCTCAATAAGTTGATGAGGCTGTGCAGTCATCCTGCCTCAGCCTGCTGGTCCCTGGGATTATAGGCCTGCACCCCTTGCCTGGCAGCAACCCCAAAACTTTACCTTCTGCCCTGTATTCAACTGCCCAGACGTCTTGCCTCACTAGCTTGTCACAATCATGATAGTAAAAGTTTAATCCCTTTCTCTTATATTCTTCTCCCCATCATACTGAAATTTTCATAGCCATTTTTTATACTCATGCCCTGCTCAGTACTTCTAATTTTAACAGTAAATTTAGTTCTCTTGTGTTGGATTTCAGAAGCAACAATCATCCTGATTTATTTAAAACTATATTATCACAAAAAAACATCTAAAAGTACTCAGAATTACTGTTGGCTCTGTGAAAATGTTTTATATTTCTTTGAGGTCATTATAAAATGTGAGTTTGAAATGCAATATGTACATATAACTTAATGGAGTTTTCTTTTATTTTTGCCTAATCAGAACGTAACATCATCTCCTCAGTATTCTACATTCCTAGAACATATCATCCCTCGATTTCTTACATTTCTCCAAGATGGAGAAGTCCAGTTTCTTCAGGAGAAACCAGCCCAGGTAACCTGTTAAAAAGTATCAGAGGAAAATGTCATACTGTAGGATTGCAAACATTTATGAATGAAAACAACTTATGGTTCCTCTGAAAATGAAAGGTTTTGTCATTTTTTTTATAACCTTGTCTAAGCCCATTGCCACCTCAGGTTTTTATTTTTTTTGTGGTACCAGGGATTGAACTCAGGGGCACTTGACCACTGAGCCACATCCCCAGCCCTTTTTTGTACTTTACTAGAGACAGGGTCTCACTGAGTTGCGAAGTGCCTCGCCATTGCTGAGGCTGGCTTTGAACTCGCAATCCTCCTGCCTCAGCCTCCCAAAGTGCTGGGATTACAGGCCTGCGCCACCACGCCCCGCTGCCACCTCAGGTTTTGTTTTGTCTAGGCTCTTTTTTGTAGTAGGTATTGAACTCAGGTGCTTCACCACTGAGCCACATCCTCAGGGTCTCACTAAATTGCTTAGGGTCTTGTTAGCCTGCCTTGAACATGTGATCCTGCTGTCTCAGCTTCCTGAGTTGCAGGGATTACTGTGCTCTGCTAGGCCATTTCTTTTACAATTTAAATTATTTCTATTTGCCAGTTGGTAATGTATATTAATGTATATATGTACACTGTGGTTTTTTTTTTTTTTTGGGGGGTGGTGGTGGTGCTGGGGATTGAACCCAGGAACCCAGGGCCTTGTGCATGTGAGGCAAACACTCTACCAACTGAGCTATATCCCCAGCTTACATATACTATGTTATACAAGTTCAAATATGTATGAAGGAAAAAATAATTGAAGGACACCAATTTCCACACCTATTACCAGTGCTAATCTTATTAAATTTCAATTCTCATAACTAATGGTTAATTCCATTTTCTCTCTGTAGCCCCATTCTTCACACCCTGTCTCCACTTGATAACTTTAGAATAGTCCCATTATGCCACTTTTTCTATAACTATTTCAGCTCTTTTTTTTTTTTTTTGTGGTACTGGGGATTGAACTCAGGGGCACTCGACCACTGGGTCACATCCCCAGACCTTATTTTTTGTATTTTATTTAGAGACAGGGTCTCACTGAGTTGCTAAGTGCCTTGCCATTGCTGATGACTGGCTTTGAACTCGCGATCCTCCTGCCTCAGCCTCCCAAAGTGCTGGGATTACAGGCATGCGCCACCGCGCCCGGCTTCAGCTCTTTTTTTTCCCCAATTTTTTTGTAGTTGTGTGTGGACAGCATGCCTTTATATTATTATTTTTTTTTTAATATTTATTTATTTACTTTAGTTGTACACAATGAAATGAATTTATGTTTACGTGGTGCTGAGGATCGAACCCAGTGTCTCACACATGCTAGGCAAGCGCTCTGTCCCTGAGCTACAGCTACAGTCCACTATTTCAGCTCTTAAAAATAAATTTAAAATATTGCCATAATATTCATAAAAGTTTATTGGTAGAGGGAGCATTTTTATATTGTACCAATTCAAGAATTAACATATTTGACCTGCCTAGTTGTCAGCTCCATAGATAGAATCAGGTTTTGTTTTGTCTAGGCTTAGTGGTGTAATTAGTCCTTAGGCCCAAGGTAATGAGATTGTACTGTGTTATGGGAGCTAATCTGAGATGATGAGGGGAGATTCCAAACTAAATTCAGTTTACCTTTTGCTCTATTTTTTGGTACTGAAGATTGAACTCGGGTTCTCGACCACTGGGCCACATCCCCAGCCCTTTTTTATATTTTATTAGAGACAGGGTCTCACTGAGTTGCTAAGTGCCTCACCATTGCTGAGGCTGGCTTTGAACTCATGATCCTCCTGCCTCTGCCTCCCAAGTGCTGGGATTACAGGTGTGCACCACCGCGCCCAGCTACCTTTTGCTCTTTCATTTTAGATGTACTCCATCTTCACCAGCTGTGTCATTTTGCTAGAAATACTGATACATTGTGAAAGGAAAGGTTAGCTTAGTTGATTTGGTAAACAGTTGTAGACATATTGAAAATAAAAAATGTTCAGTACACATTTTGGTTTTCATTTAAATAATTTACAGGACTCTTTCTACAGTTAGATCCATCTTATTTTATGGTAGTTACCAGTGCCTGTAGCTGTGTGAAACTTGTAGAATGTGAGACAATTAATTTGGAACTCTTTAATATATTTTATCTTTACCTTTTTATTTTTCTTTGCTAGCAACTGCGGAAGCTAGTACTTGAAATAATCCACAGAATACCAACTAATGAACATCTTCGTCCTCATACAAAAAATGTTTTGTCTGTGATGTTTCGCTTTTTAGAGGTAACATTTAAGAATTCTTATTATACAGCCATATTCAATGCTATCAATGTTTTTTTTTTTTTTTAGTAAACTTTGCTTTTATACAGCTGTTAACTTTTCACTAAACTTCTCATTTATGTGATTAAAAATGTATTATGTGTTCACTTTCCCCATTTCCTTTTTTTTTTGTGTGTGGGGGGGATACCAGGGTTGAACTCAAGCGCACTCGACCACTGAGCCACATCCTCAGCCCTATTTTTTATTTTATTAGAGACAGGGTCTCACTGAATTGCTTTGTGCCTCGGTAAATTGCTGAGGTTGGGTTTGAGTTCGCGATCCTCCTGCCTCAGCCTCCGGAGCCACTGGGATTACAGGCATGCGCCACTGTGCTTGGCTCCCCCATTTTCTTTTAAGAAAAACTACTTAATTGAAGTTTTTTTGGTCACTGGGAGTGACTAGACTTGGTGGAAAATAAGTTGGATGGTGGTCAAAACATTCAGCACAGTGTTTGTTGGCACTGTGCTTTCTATGGTTTATATCTCAAGCACAGTGTTTATGATAGTGGGTGCTTATGAAGAAGGTCATGAACTCTTGGAGAATCCATTTGATGCTTGTTGAATGAATCCCTAATATTATTTTCTTGGTCCTCTTAGTTTTGATGTGTTTATAATTCTATTGTGTTTTGGGGCTCCTTGGAAAGATGATCTTTGGAGAGGGATAGAGTTGGATTCATATCGTGCTTCTGCTATTTATTAGCTGTACCACTTTAGCCACATTGCTTAACTTCTCTTGAGTCTTCACTTCCTCATAGGTAAAATGTGAGTGGTACCCCTCATTTTCAGCCCAGGTTCCAGTCCATGGTGAACCAGTAGTTGTTTGTCCTTTCCTGGTCTTTTGGCAGTACAGGTATCCTTTACCTGAATGCTTGGGACCAGAAGTGTTTGGGATTTGGAATTTTTTTTTTGGGGGGGGTATATTTTCGTATACGTAATGAGATGTCTTGGAGATACAGCCCAAGTCTAAATATGAAATTCATGTATGTTTTATATATGTTATACATGTAGCCAAAAGGTGATTTTTATGCAATATTTTTAGTGAATCTGTGTTTTGAGTATGACCCATCACATGAGGTCGGGTGTGGACTTTGCTTGGGGCATCATGTCAAATGCTCAGAAAGTTTGGGGTTTCATATTTTTGAATCAGGGCTACTTAACCTGTATTTCCAAGCAGTGAACAGTGATAACTTTGGCCATTAAGACACTAGTTTATGGTGTGACTTGCCAAATATGCCAGTGTATCTAATGGTAGAGTGTCATTCTCATGCGGCTTACAGGTGGGATGCCCTTCCGATAATCCATCAAAGACCGTGGACAGTTCTGTCTGGGACAGCTGGGTTCTATGGGCTTATGAATTTTCAGCAAATTATATGTAAACTAGTTGACAGAGAGTGTGTCTGCATAAAATGCTTAGAAAATTGTTTTTTTGTGTTGAGATTAAAACATCTTTAGAAGCATAACTTTTAAAGAATATCCTTTTTTTTTTTTTCCCAAAGACTGAAAATGAAGAAAATGTTCTTATCTGTCTAAGAATAATTATTGAGCTACACAAACAGTTCAGGCCACCAATCACGCAAGAAGTAAGTTGTTTATCCTGATAGCATTTACAAAGTGTCAACAAGTTCCTTCTGCTGTGTAAATTTATAGCTTTTTAAAAGTTGATTGAACAAATACCATTAAGTGTAGAAAATATAGCCCAAGTTAGAGGCAATTTTTTGTGGATTCACCAGGGATTTTTTTTTTTTTTTTTTTTTTTTTTTTAATGTATGTGTCAATAACTTGCTGAATTTGTTCAGTAGTTGAAATGTATTAGCCAGTCAGGCTAGCATGTCTGTGTGACTCTACTGGTATGTACGCATCTGACGTTGGACAAGGTGGGAATTCTGAAGTCAGTGCTGCATTTGGATCTAAACTCAGCAGCTCTCTAGCTGAGTGGCATTGGGTGAACTCATTACCTTTTAGAGCCTTTTCCATAACATGGAGGTAGTTACAATATGTTCTCAAAATGTCTGAAGATTTTTATGTAAAATTAAAGTTCTTATCTCAGTGATTGGCACCTACCTACAGTAGTAAGCAATAAGCACACTGTCTTAATCATAAGTAAGAGAATATCTTCTCTCTGGATTATTTGGAAATTAAAAGCATAAAGATAAAGTAGAATTCCTGCCATCTTAGCAATATTTAATATCTTTGTGATTTTCTGTGATTTTCTCTCTTTATGTGTATATTTCCCACATAATTATGATAATACTGCATGTAATATTTTATGTTGTGATTGATTTCTTTCGTATTATATGTAAACATTTTCCCAATCATAAAAAATTCTTGGGACTGGGGCTGTAGCTCAGTGGTAGAGCACCTGCCTAGAACATGTGAGGCACTGGGTTCGATCCTCAGCACCACATAAAAATAAATAAAAGGTATTGTGTCCATATATATATGGACACTATATATATATATATATATATATATATATATATATTTTTTTTTTTTTTTTTTTTTAAATTCTTTGTAGAGTTTTTTTATTTATTTATTTATTTGGTACTGAGGATAGAACCCAGGGATGCTATACTACTGATACATCTCCAGATCTTTTTATTTATTTATTTTTTGAGATAGCATCTTGCTAAATTGCCCAGGCTGGTCTTGAACTTGTGAGCCTCTTGTCTTAGCCTCTTAAATAGTTGGGATTGGGGGCTGGGGTTGTGGCTCAGCAGTAGGGCGCTCGCCTAGCACGAGCGTGGCTGGGTTTGATCCTGAGCACTATGTAAAAATAAAGGCATTGTGTACAGCTAAAACAAATAAATAAATCTTTTTAAAAAAATAGTTGGGATTACAGGTGTGCACCACTATGCCCAACTTAAAAAGTTAGTTTTTAATTTTTTATTTAATTTAAAAATTTTGGTTCTGAGCGATTGAATCCAGGGGTGCTTTACCACTGAGCTGCTTGAATCCTCAGTCCTTCTTTTAAATTTTTTTGAGACAGGGGTGTTTTTTGTTGCTGAGGCTGACCTTGAGCTTGTCCTGCCTCAGCCTACCGACTTGCTGGGATTACAAGCATTGCCCCTTTACTATAAAGTTAATTTTTAAAGCGTGCATGATATTCTTAGAGGTATCCTTTTTTTAAATATATATTTAAGGTATATCTACTTTTTTATTTCTTATACATTATTGAGCATCTTTGTTTATGGTTGAAGTTATTTCATAGATAAGTTTGTAGAAGTAGTTATAGAGTCAAAGGTTTTAATGCTCTTGATACATACTGCTAAGTTGATTTCTAGAAAGGTTTTGGGAGTTAGGATTCCCTCAGTAGCATGAGAGTCTTTTTCTCAAACGCAACATATTATTTTTTGAAGGGCAAAATCCCTTTACTCTTTTATAAACAAATTTCTGAATTAGAAACTTGTTTTCTGTTTGTCCTTTGCATTTATATTTCTTATTTTGTGTGTTCTTATCTACTGCCTATTTATATTTTGTCTGATATTTTACTTACCAGTTTTATGAGTTCTTATACATTAAAACTATTAAAGTTTTTCTTTAAAAATATTTTTAGTTGTAGATGGACATTGATTTTATTTTTAATGTGCTGAGACATGAACCCAGTGCCTCACACACGCTAGGCAAGCGCTCTACCACTGAGCCACAACCCACCCCTAAAGTTTTTTTTTTTTTTTTGTGCCCGAGCTTGAACTCAGGAGCACTTGATCACTGGGCCACATCCCCAGCCCTTTTTTGTATTTTTTAAATTTAGAGACAGGGCTTCACTGAGCTGCTAAGTGCCTCGCCATTGCTGAGGCTGGCTTTGAACTCCCAAGTCTCTGGGATTACAGGCTTGTGCCACTGCGCCTGGCGAGTTTTTCTTATTGAAAGCATTTTTGTTGATAAATATCTTATAATTAATGTATTATTTTCTTTTTCTTTTTTTTTTTTTTAGATTCATCATTTCTTGGATTTTGTGAAACAGATTTATAAGGAGCTTCCAAAAGTAGTGGTATGTTTTTACTATGGTTTGAATTTATTAGTCATATTTGTTTGTTATTCCCATTATTCCAAAGAGGATTTGGAGTAGTTTGGTTGGAGAAATAATTAGGGATGCTAATTTTAGAATGGGAAATGTTTAGTGATGGTTAAAACTTAGATTGATAAATCAAAAATTCAAAAAAGGAGTTCTTTAGATCTTATTTAGCTTAAATACTCTTTACATTTAAAATATTTTTTATAGTCTATGTATTCTTATTGTAGCAATATATTCTTATTGTAGAAATTTTGGAAAAAAAGCAAATAAATCATCCACTATTTTCACTTTTAAGCAGTCCTTGACATTGAGTTTTTTATTTTTACTTTGTGTATTTTATAAGTGATTGAGCTCATAGTCTTGAAGCCTTGGGGAGGTGGTGTATATTTTCAGTACTTGAATATATCATTGGACTTTTTCATATATATAATTAAGAACACTTTATAAGCATTTTGATTTGACTTCCACTAAGTATTGGGCATATGTTAGTAAGGCATTTTATATTTGACTTTAGAACAAACATTTTATATTCTTTTTGTATAGAACCGCTATTTTGAGAACCCTCAGGTGATCCCCGAGAACACAGTGCCTCCCCCAGAAATGGTTGGTATGATAACTACAATTGCTGTGAAAGTCAATCCTGAGCGTGAGGACAGTGAGACTCGAACGGTAAGTCGCCTCAGGCATTCTGTTGGGATTTTTTAAAGATCTGGGGCTCCTCCACTTTAGATAGAGTGATGAGATACTAATCTTTTAGGCCACTTAAGTTTTGTTTTTTCTTTTCATTGATCACCTAGAGTCATTCAAGACAAGTAAACCTGTGTACCTGGCAGAGCGTCACTGGTTCTGCTGTGTAGCCTGAATGTGGTAAAAGTTGGCACCACTGATGCCAGGAAATGGTCACAGAAACCTGGACTGTCCCGCTAGGAAGAGCAGCAGGCCAGGCTTAGGGGATTCTGCCTGTCCTTAGCTTTGAGTCTTTTGACATTAATCAAGTCCTCTGAAAGTCCCAATAAAATTGCAGTTCAGTAACTAGAGGAAAGGGTGTGGGGCAGAAAGCACCAGGATGGTGTTTCAGCACAAGCACTCAGGTTTTCTGACTCTGGGAAAGTTCCTGAACCTTTGTTCTGCCCTTATCTTCCTTCTTATCTAAAAAACCTGTCTTGTGGGATTTTGTGAATTGCTGGTATTGTGCAGGTTATTATTTTGTAGTGTCTGCCACATACGTAGTGTGTATTGAGCCTTTACTGAGACTTATGTTCATATGATTGAATTAAGAATATTTTAATATTTGTATTTGTTTTACTGAAATGCCTGTAGAATGTTTCAGTTTGTGCTAGGGTGAATAAAACACTTTAAGGAAAAATAAAGCTTTCACTCCTTTGTACTTCTTATTTATTTATTTATTTGCTTTAGTTGTACACAATGTCTTTATTCTCTTTTTTTTTTTTTCCTTCCTGTGGTACCAGGGATTGAACTCGGGGGCACTCAACCACTGGGTCACATCCCCAGCCATTTTTTGTATTTTATTTAGAGACAGGGTCTCACTGAGTTGCTAAGTGCCTCGCCATTGCTGAGGCTGGCTTTGAACTTGCGATCCTCCTGCCTCAGTCTCCCAAGTGCTGGGATTACACGTGTGCCACTGTGCCCGGCTAATGCCTTTATTCTTACATGGTGCTGAGGATTGAATCTGGGCTGCGCACGTGCTAGGCAAGTGCTCTACCGCTGAGCAACAATCCCAGCCCCTCCTTTGCACTTCTTAATTTAGGAACTTTTCTGTGTATCATTCTCTTTGTATTTCTTTTAATTTTCTTTGTCTGTTCACACACATTTGTATTTTTTTTTTTTTTTTTTTTTTTGGTACTGGGGATTGAACACTCAGGGGCACTCGACCACTGGGTCACATCCCCAGCCCTTTTTTGTATTTTATTTAGAGACAGGGTCTCACTGAGTTGCTAAGTGCCTCTCCATTGCTGAGGCTGGCTTTGAACTCGCGATCCTCCTGCCTCAGCCTCCCAAAGTGCTGGGATTACAGGCGTGCGCCACCACGCCCAGCTACACATTTGTATTTTGAGTCTGATATTTATGCTACCTATTCTGAGAGACTTTAATAAGATTACTCAATTATTTTTTCTATTTATTATAAATGTCTTCTGCTTTTAAATATCCTTGGATAATACTGCTGAATAAATTATACTTTTTGATGTTTTTTGCTGTTCTTTTAAGTAAAATAATATTGGCTTAAAATTTTTCTTAGGTGATTTGAATCTCTCTTTGACATATTTTCCTGAAGTTTTTATTACAAGTAATTATGTCAGAAAATATAAAAGCCTTTATATTATTAAATGATAGTTCTATATACTTTGTTTTCAAAATAGTTTAGATCTTTTGTTATAGATATTTACAAAGATGTTTCAGTGTTTTCTCTATTTCAATGTGGTGATGCTTGTTGAGGCTGTTGTAAATGCCACAGTGATAACCACACTCCTTCCTCTTTCTGTCTTACAGCATTCCATCATTCCAAGAGGATCACTTTCTCTGAAAGTGTTGGCAGAATTACCCATTATTGTTGTATTAATGTACCAGGTATGTGAACTGCTTATTAGTATCTTGGCTTTATTGCAAAATTTACATCTAATTTTTTTTTTTTTTTTTGCAGAAAGATGTGTATGACAGACATACTAGCTTATGTAATGAATTCTACACAGTTTTTTGGTACGCCAAATAATTTTGTTGTAACAATGCAAAAGCATGAAAATTTGATGTTTTTGCTTTTAGCTCTACAAACTGAATATCCACAATGTTGTTGCTGAGTTTGTGCCCTTGATCATGAATACCATTGCAATTCAGGTATCTGCACAAGCCAGGTGAGATTTCTTTTGATGGTGGTGTATTTGACTGCAGCAGTACCTTTACCTTCAAGTAATAATATACTTGTTGTTGTCATTCTTACGATGTGAAAATTTGCAGCATTAACATTTTGGTAAAATCATATGTGCTTTTGACTTTTTGAACTTGTGTTTCAGTGATAATAATCATATTTTGTTCCCTATTTTGAAAAGATGTGATGTTTGGTTTCTGTTATCTTGAAAGTTTAGAAGTATCATTAGGCATTACTTGTGCTTGCTTGTAACTATGGGATGTCCCAGCCTTTCTCACCTTGAAGACTTTAGCATGAGAACTGGTGTATTCCTCACCTCCTTGTGCCCTTTCCCCTGAAGCCCTGAATCTCTGAACAGGCCAACCATATTCATCCTCGGGGGCTTGTCTCAAACTGTGGGGCATTCCTCTTTAGGCCTTTATGACTTACTGTCTTGATTTGCAGCCTGTCTGGCAGAGGTACATGAGAGCAGGATCTAACTAGGAGTTACCTCTAACAACCCACAGGGCCCCAGAATAGGGCTTGCAGTGAGCCAGTAGGTACCCTGATATTCTGTGTTGGAGTGGATTGGTCCAGTGTTGGCTTTATGGAATTCATGTCACTGTTATAGACTGATTTGTTGAACTATTTGGTTTGGGGCCTTAAACTCTTTGTTACCTGGAACTACATAAACGTATATAAGCATTTATGTTGCTGCTGTGTTTGTTCTTGTCTTTGTAGAAACAGATTTTTGAGCTTAGTAATTGTCATATATAGGTAATTAATTATTAATTTATTAATTAAAGAATAAGAGCTAATTAAATTATAAATTTTTTTCATTTCCCTCAGGCAACATAAGCTTTACAACAAGGAGTTGTATGCTGATTTCATTGCTGCCCAGATTAAAACATTGTCATTTTTGGCTTATATCATCAGAATCTACCAGGTTAGTTCTTGGCTAAGTCAAGTTCCTTGACTTTTGTTTTGCTATAATTTTCATGTAATAAAATTCACCATTTGTGAGTATATACTTCTTCAAATTGATAGTTGTTTATAGTTGGTGACTGTCAACACATCAAAATGTAGAACATTTTCATCACCAAAAAAAATGTCCTCATGTACATTTGTAATTAGTTTCTTCCTCACATCTCCAGTCTCTGGCAAGCCCTGATCTGTTTCTGTTTCTATAGTTTTGCCTTCTCTAGTGTCATGTAAGTGGACTCATGTAGTGTATATAATTAGTTGAATCTGGCTTCTTTCACTTAGCAGGAGTGCTAAAATTTGTCCTTTTTATTCTCTTATTAAGGCTGAAATACTTTTATTGCTGGGTAGTTCTTAGTCTGCTCAGCTGTCTCTCAACAAAACACACATAAATTAGGTGGCTTATACAACACAACTTATACTCTCTTTAAATTCTGGAGGCTAGAGAGTCCAAGATCAAGGTTCTGGTAGGGTTTGGATTCTAGTGAGACCTTGCTTCCTTACTGATGGTGTCTACCTTTTTGCTGGGTCTTCACATGGTGAAGAGATCTTTCTTCCCCTCTTAAGGCCATATTTTTGTCAAATTAGGTTCCCACCCTTAGGATGTCATTTTAACTTCACCTCCTGAAGACCCTTCCTTACTATCACATTGAGAATTAGGACACTAATATACGAATACAGCTTTATTGAGAGTTCACACATCGTAAAATGGAATGGTTTTTAGTTTATTTACAGATTTTTTTTTTTTTTGGTACAACCCTCTTTCCCCCAAAAGAAACTGTACCCTTCAAGAGTCACTTTTTTTTTAATATTTATTTTTTTAGTTGTAGTTGGATACAATACCTTTATTTATTTATTTTTATGTGGTGCTGAGGATCCAACCCAGGGCTGCACACATGCCAGGTGAGCGCTAGCTGAGCGCTCTACCGCTGAGCCACACCCCCAGCCCAGGAGTCACTTTAATTCTTCCCCAAACTCTAGTTCAGCAACCACTAAGTTATTTTTTGTCTTTCTGGATTTGCCTGTGTTATTTTTGGCTGTTGTGAATAAAGCTCTTATAAATAAACATCTGCACACAGACTTTCATGTGGATGTATGTGGTTCCCTGACCTGCTGTTGTTAGTTATGGTTGAGGCAAATAGGTGTGGGAGAGCTTGGAACTACACAGTGGCGTTACCAAATAAAACCATGATATAGAAGTTTCAGGTACTTTTTCGAGGAGCCTGTAGGGTATTTTTATTTTGCTTTCATTTGTAATTGTGGTCTTAGTTAAGTCGTAAGGGCCTGAACAAAATAGATCTTATTCTCCCATTGGTCATAAAATGATTTTGAATAACATACTTAAATAGTCATGATTATTCTAAAGTATGGAATAAGTTTATTTCTGATCTATAGGAATGGAATTGTAATTTTTTTTGGTAGGGATTTACTTTAGGAAAATGAAAAAGCACATTTAAAATTGTCTAGAATAAAAACTACCTTTTTTTTTTTTTTAAATTTATTTATTTGCTTTAGCTGTACACAATGGGTTTATTTGTACGTGGTGCTGCGGATCGAACCCGGGCCGTGCACATGCCAGGCGAGCGCTCTACCGCTGAGCCACAACCCCAGCCCTAAAAACTACCTTTGAAGCCGGGCGCGGTGGCGCACGCCTGTAATCCCAGCACTTTGGGAGACTGAGACAGGAGGATTGCGAGTTCAAAGCCAGCCTCAGCAATGGCGAGGCACTTAGCAACTCAGTGAGACCCTGTCTCTAAATAAAAAAATACAAAAAGGGCTGGTGATGTGGCCCAGTGGTCGATTGCCCCTGAGTTCAAGCCCCAGTACCACAAAAACAAAACAAAACAAAAACTACCTTTGAAAGCTTTTTTTTTCCTTTTTCTTTTTTCATGTATTCAACTAGAGAATGGTAACCTACAGTAAGAAAATAGAACATTTGGCTTACCTAATTCAGTTTGCTTGGGTTCTCTTGGTGAATAGACTTCTATGACCCCTCAAGGGGAGACTGTGATTAGAGCTGTTCTGTGTTATTAGCATTATCTCTGGTGTTCTCCTCAACTTCCCTTCATGAGATGACCAAGTAAAGAGTACTTTTGGAACACTTTTCAGCATTTATTTTTCCTTCTTAAGGAAGTAACATATTCATTGTTGAAACTTTGGAATACACAGGAAAGTACAAAGGTGTCATCCACAGTCCCACTGTGTAAAAGAATGGCTGTTTGTGGTGCCATACATGCTTCCCGAAGGGCACTGTGTGTGCACGCACACATGGGCATGCACACGCATGCACACACACTCGAAACTTTTTGGATATTCCTTTTTTAGTATGCCTATTACTTTGAGTGTCCCTTGAGTCAAGCTTTGTCTTTCCGAATTTTTAAAAAGCTGGTAGAATTTGGGTTTTTCTTACCCCCCTCACCCCCCCAGCAGTTTTAACTGTGTTTTACTCCTTACTTTCACAGGAGTTGGTGACTAAGTATTCTCAGCAGATGGTGAAAGGAATGTTACAGTTACTTTCAAATTGTCCAGCAGAGACTGCACACCTCAGGAAGGAGCTTCTTATTGCCGCAAAACACATCCTCACCACAGAACTGAGAAACCGTATGTCTTCTTTGAATGTTTTTGTGACCCTGTTGCCGTCTTTGGGGGTGGGGCTTGGTCGTAGTTGATGGCTGTGCTGTTGGATCTCCACATCCCTCTTTATCCTCTCTTGCTGTCTTGGGTTTGTTCTTTTTCTTCTTTTCTCATCCTCTACCTCCCTATCTGTGATGGCCTTCCTCTTATCACCTCTCTCTCTCTGCCTCTCTCTCTTCTTGCCTAGCACCAGGGTTTTGCCTTTATCTTTTCAAAAATATCATAATTAGCTGGGTACAGTGGTGCATGCCCATAATCCCAGCAGCTCCAGAGGCTGAGGCAGGAGGATCCGGAGTTCAAAGCCAGCCTCAGCAAAAGTGAGGTGCCAAGCAACTCAGTGAGACCCTGTCTCTAAATAAAATACAAAATAGGGCTGGGGATGTGGCTCAGTGGTTGAGTGCCCCTGAGTTCAATCCCTGGTACCAAAAAAAAAAGTATCATAATTAAAGTGGTAACTTTCTTAGCATAGCTTTTGTTCTGAATATTTTTTTGGTACTCTTCTGCTGCAAATATTTTGAAATAGCCAACAGCCATTTGCTTTCTTAAAGCTAGCAGTCTTTAAAGGTTGAGCAAAATACAGTGTTTCCATTCTCCATGCTGTGAAAGTGATGATGAGTTGGTTCTGATTCTGTGTATGACAACGATACCTGGTTTTTGCTAATCTGATAATTACACTTTTTCTGCCAGTACTATTGATTGATAAGTTTACTACTTTTGCTTTTTTTTTTTTTTTTTTTTTTTGTGGTACCAGGGATTGAACTCAGGGGCACTCGACCACTGGGCCACATCCCTGGCCCTTTTTGTATTTTATTTAGAGACAGGGTCTCACTGAGTTGCTAAGTGCCTCGCCATTGCTGAGGCTGGCTTTGAACTCGCGATCCTCCTGCCTCAGCCTCCCAAAGTGCTGGGATTACAGGCGTGCGCCACCGCGCCCGGCTACTTTTGCATTTTTGATATGTCTAAAATGTTAGATTGAAGTTATATCCTAGTGTTAGAGATGGTAATCATTTTTTCCAATTTTTCACATTAATGTTTTATGTACCACCAATTTATGAATCAGAGCATACATAAAACCAAGACTTTGCTTCCTTATGTAGTTTGTAAACAAAAAAGGAAGATTACAGTCTCTGTGCTTGACCACCAGTTAATATAGTAAAGTGCATTTTTTTTTGTGCTATTAGATTCAAACTATAGTCAGGTGTGATGATGCACACCTGTCATCCCAGCAACTTGAAAAGCCTAGGCAAGAATATTGCAAATTCAAGGCCAGCCTGGGCAACTTAATGAGACTTCTGTCTCAAGTAAAACTTGAGATAGCTCAGTGATACAGTGCTCTCCTAGAATGTACAAGCTCTGGGTTTACTCCCCAGTACTGAAAATCAAAGCTGTATTATAGTGATGAATGTATGTGGACATAGCTGAAAAGCAAGTACACACTTTTTCCAGAAGGACTTGGAAGTGTAGGTCAGTGATAGAGTTCATGTTTAGCCCTGGGTTCAATCCCCAGTCTCTCTCTGTTACACATACCCAAAATATACGCATTTTAACCCCCCCATCCCATTTTTAAAAATTTGATTAGCAAATTTATCAAAGATCACAAAAGAACTGTGACTTTCTTAAAAAATTAGAGCATATACACCTGCTTAAAGTGGAGAAATAGAACATAGCTGGCATTTACATCCCCTGCTTGGTGACACTTCCACTTCCTTTGTGGCTTATGTTTTTTTTTTTCCTTTGTGTGTTCATTTCTGACCAATACAAGATGGAAGAACTTAAACATTTTTCATCTGTTTACCAAAATGAATAAATTCTGCATCAAGTGCTATTCTCAGATTACTTTTCCAGTGTCAGTGCTACATGTTAATGAGGATTTTGGAGCTTCTTTTGGACGTGGGTGGCAGGAGGTTTCCACTGGGTCGGTGTAGTTCTCATGCTTTCTGGATAACTAATCCCTGATCCATCACTGCTGAAGCAGGCCCTCCTTTGAGGCCATAAAGCCTTCGTGTCTGTGTTGACACCTGTTTGCCAGGATTACTGGTTTTCCAAGAGGCTGCCCTCCACGTTTTATCCTGTGAGACACGTGGAATTCAGCTTTTAGAGTCTTCCTTTTCTGGGTAGAGGAGTGTGTGGGGTCCCTTTTCTGATTAGCTTTTTTGGGGAGGGGTACTGAGGGTTGAACCTAGAAGCACTTTAACACTGAGCTGCATCCCTGGTTCGTTTTTATTATCCCCAGTTCATTTTGAGACAGGGTCTTGTTAAGTTGCTTGAGGGTCTCACTAAGTTGCTGGTATTACAGGCCTAAGCTTCTGCACCTGGGTTTGGTTTTGTTTTTCCCTGAGCAAACTGTTATATGACAGGTTATTCGAAGCTCGTGGTAGTAATTTGGAAAACTTAAAACAGTATTACTTCTCAAAAAAGTTGTGTGAAAGAAACATTTAAAGACTTTCATAAAATATAAAAAAAGCATGTCATAGTTCCAGTCTCCCCATCCACCAACATTTACTCTTGCCTTACTTTTTTTTAACATGTGGAACAATATCAAATGGTAACCCCTTTGCACTAATTCTGAAGAACCAGTGGTTTGAGGAAACCACCATTAACTATTTAACAAAGTTCTGCATTATTTTCTAGAGATTCTGATTTGGGGCCATGGGGAGGATCTGGAAGCCCTTGGCTGCACAGTTTAATTTCTTGTTAACTTTCCCTTTTGCTTTCAGGTTTTACTCGCCCTGTAGCCAGCCTTCCAGCATTTGGCATCTGTGCCTTTGCCTCTTTCCTTCTGTGCCTCCCTGCCTTGTGGCCACATTTTCCCTTTTTTTTCTTTTTTTTAGTTGTTGATAGACTTTTATTTCATTTATTTATTTATATGTGGTGCTGAGGATCGAGCCCAGTGCCTCAGAAGGGACTGTTCTTGCTGCTTTCATTTAATTCTTCTCCCAGTGCTGTCTTGCTTAGGAAGTTAACCAGGGATGTTCATGTGTCTCTCCTGTGTTCACATTTCTCTTACTTCTTTGACCTGCACTAACTATTTCCTGGTGAAAAATATACTTCGTTTTACTTACTGAAGCTGGCTATATGTCAGGCTTGTTCCAGAATCTCAACATCCTTTTGGATGTTTTTTTTTTTTTTTTTTTCCAAATTACTCTTAGTCCATTCTCTGAACTAAACATGACCCTGACTGCATCTTCAGGGACAGGTGGCTTGTGTGGACCAGCAGAGCCAGTGCCTTCACCTGGAATGGTACATGTGCCTTTCTGGTCCCTTCTGTAGTCCTTTTCAAGTCCAGATCACTTGCCCACTGGCTGTTGTAAAAGCACTACGAAATAATTCAATGTTTAACTGGCCATGTTGGTGATATACACAATGCATATTTGTTTTCTAGAGTTCATTCCTTGCATGGACAAGCTGTTTGATGAATCCATACTAATTGGCTCAGGATATACTGCCCGAGAAACTCTGAGGTATGAAATTAGACCTATGATATCTGGTAGGTAAAATGCCAGGGGCTGCAATTACTGGCACTTAATTAATATTCTGAGTGTTTCAACAAATGTAGGCTATTAGGCTTTGACTTAATGAATTTGAATGATAGGAAATTTTGGAAAGGCTTAGGCTGTTTTTCATGCCATTGCTTAAAGGCGAAATCAGAGTAGTAGTCTTGATTTAAATTGTAGGTAGAACTTCATTAGGTTTCTTCTTTTTTTTGTAATACATATTGTATTTTTTTTTTTGAAAATCTTTTTTTTTTTAAAAATATTTATTTATTTACTTTAGTTGTACACAATGCAATGCATTTATGTTTACGTGGTGCTGAGGATCGAACCCGGGCCGCGCACGTGCGAGGCGAGCACTCTGCCGCTGAGCCACAACCCCAGCCCCTATTGTATTTTTTTGTAATATATTTTTAACCTACCAAGAAGAAAGAAGAAAAAAATGCCTTTGGTCCTGCACAGGAAATTCAAACAATATTGCTAGTATTTTGGTTTATTTTCTTCTAGTCTTTATTTCTAATACTTGTTTGAAAATTTAAATTGACTTTTTAAACTGATACATGAAAACAGTTATGGAGTACCATGTATTATTTCAATACATGTGTATGTTATTTCTTACACTTTAGAAAAATGTAAAAAGTAGTGTGATAATAGTTAGTTTTTTTTTTTTGTTTTTTTTTTTTTTTTTGGTACCAGGGATTGAACCTCAGAGGCACTTGACCATGGGCCACATCCCCAGCCCTTTTTTGTATTTTATTAGAGACAGGGTTTCACTGAGTTGCTAAGTGCCTCGCCATGGCTGAGGCTGGCTTTGAACTTGCGATCCTCCTGCCAGCCTCCCAAGTGCTGGGATTACAGGCGTGTGCCACCGCACCCGGCCTAGTTACTGTTTTTAAAGGAGAAAATTAACAATTATCTTTACAATGTAAAATGAATCAATACTATTATTTTTTTGCCTCCAGTAAGGGAGGTATGATGAATCTTTGAGAAATGTACAGGATGCTTTGAATATGACCTAGACTCCTTATAGTGTTTATACAAATATTAAGTAAGGCATTCTTTTTTTTTAGTTGTTGATAGACTTTTATTTCATTTATTTATTTATATGTGGTGCTGAGGATCGAGTCCAGTGCCTCGCACATGCTAGGCAAATGCTCTGCCACTGAGCCCCAGCCCCAGCCCAATAAGGCATTCTTTTATAGTTTGGGGTTGAACTTGCCTGGATTTGGACAACAAATGATATTACTCTTGCTCGAAACCCTTTAATGACTTTCTTTTGTCTCTAGAAAAAAACCAGCTTTTGACCACAGCGCACGAGTTCAAGCATGATTTGGCTTTGCTCACTTGTTAAAAAATTTTTACGTTTCTTTTCCTCCTTGACCTATTGCCGCCACTGCTGCTGCATTGGTCTTGTAGCTCCCCTCCCTTGGCTACTCTGGGCAGTTCCTCCTCAAGCCCTTGGTCTGCCTTATTTCCTCCATCTGGAAATTTTCCTGCCTTATGGTCCCTTCTTGTCCTTACAGCTTTGGCTTCAGCATTGCCTCAAGGGAACCTTCCCTGGCATCCCAACAGTAATTCCCGACTGGTCCTTCTCACGGTGCCCCTTTTCAGGCACACACACCCCACTCCCCCAACACTTGTATGGTTTATTTTTTTCCTTGTTTGTTCCCCTCTGTGAGGGCTGGGGCCCTGTTTACTAGGGTCACTGTATTATCCCTCATGCCTAGTGTTGCATGTGTCACATATTATCCCTCATGCCTAGTGTTGCATGTGGCAGGAGTCCACATGTTTAGTGAGTAAAGAACTAATACCCTGACCATTATTATTATATTTTTGTAAAATGGTCATGATATATGAGGTTTTAATTCACATACACTATTTGTTTTTGAGCAACAAAACCCACTCAGATGTGGGTCAGGCTGATAATTGTTTCTGGTGGGGTTCACCATATGTGCCAGTATCTGCTAGGAACTTTTTGACATGCATAAAAGTCAACCATTTAACTTGGAAAGTCAAGATTTAAGCACCAAGTTAATACTTCAGCCTTTTAGTCAGCTGGGAGAGTGGCGGGGGGGTGGGGAGGACTGGAGCTGTGTGAGGCCTTCCCTGCTTTGCTGTGCTGTCTCAGTGGTAGTGTTGCCAGTGCAGACGGTGATGTGCACGGTGGCCAAAGGGGAATAAGCAATAGTGGGGGGGGTCTCTGCCTACAGGCCCCTTGCCTACAGCACGTTGGCTGACCTCGTGCACCACGTTCGGCAGCACCTGCCCCTCAGTGACCTCTCCCTCGCCGTCCAGCTCTTTGCTAAGAACATTGACGACGAGTCCCTGCCCAGCAGCATCCAGACAATGTCCTGCAAGCTCCTACTGAACCTGGTGGACTGCATTCGCTCTAAGAGCGAACAGGAAAGTGGCAACGGGAGGGATGTCCTCATGCGGATGCTGGAGGTACTGGCTCCTAAGGGGCAGTGTCTGTCCTGTGCTCTGTCTTGCACGTGGCTAACCTTAACACAAGTGCTTTACTGGAGAGTTCACAAGAGAGCTGAGTGCTGAGCTTGGTCCCATGAATTAGAACACCTGCGTTCTGATCCCAGTTCCTACTGCTGTTAGCCAAGTGTGCTTAGGTGAACTACTTTCTCTGTGGCAGTTTAATATCTTCTAACCAGGGCTAATCAGCATCTGCCTCATAAGATTGCTGTGAATGTTAAATAACAGCTTATCAAGCTCTTAGGGTACTTCCTGTCAAGTGAAGAAGGGTTATTTTCTGGGACATAGTAGCCATAGTAGCCAAGTGCTTAACTCAGCTGTGGACGTTTCTGTGGAGATCTCAGTGGGTGCCTGGGTGAGGGATGAAGAATGATTCCTGAGGCCAGAGGGTGGTGGTATGGCTCTGGAAGGAAAAGTCCTGTGCTCTGGCTCAAATCCTGGCTCTGCTCATCAGACCAGCCACTTACTTTCCTGAGCCAGGCTCTTCCTGTGTAAAACAAAGGTAGTCATCACAGGGATGATGCAGCATATTTCTTTTCCTTTATGACTGGCACAAAAAAGTGCTCAGAGATTACCAGACTTCAGTCTCTTTTGTGAGGAGGACAAGAGGTATGACTTCAGGTATTTCAATGACATTCTATTTTTCTTGTCATCTGAAAGGATTGTTTGGCCTGTTACTATTGTTTTTTTTTTAACATGGCTTCTCTTCCTCTTAGGTTTTTGTTCTTAAATTCCACACTATTGCTCGGTATCAGCTCTCTGCCATTTTTAAGAAGTGCAAGCCTCAGTCTGAACTTGGAGCGGTGGAGGCAGCTCTGCCTGGGGTTCCCACTGCCCCTGCGGCCCCTGGTCCAGCCCCCTCCCCGGCCCCTGTTTCAGCCCCTGCCCCACCCCCGCCCCCACCTCCTACCCCAGCCACCCCTGTGACCCCCGCCCCTGTGCCTCCCTTTGAGAAGCAAGGAGAAAAGGACAAGGAAGACAAGCAGACATTCCAGGTTACAGATTGCCGAAGTTTGGTAAAAACCTTGGTCTGTGGTGTCAAGACGATCACGTGGGGCATAACTTCGTGTAAAGCACCTGGTGGTAATTCCGCTCTTAAATTATTTGGACAAGTGACATTTTTAGTAGAGTGGGTTTTATTCATGTAAATTTAATATGCTCTCTCTTTTCCAGAAGCTCAGTTCATTCCCAACAAGCAGTTACAACCCAAAGAGACTCAGATTTACATAAAACTTGTGAAGTATGCAATGCAGGCCTTAGATATTTATCAGGTAAGAAAGTGCCTGCCAAGCAGGCTGTTGAGTGTGGAAGACGCCTCTTAGGATTAGAGGTGCTGGTGATGGAACGGGTACTGTTTGGATGGTCCACGGTATCTGTATGCCCAGGTTTGCTTTTGTTGTGTAAGCTAGCATTGCTTTTTTTTTTTTTTTTTTTAATTAGACAATGTGACAGCTTTATGGGTATGAAACAGAGAAAAACATGTTCTATTGTAAAACATAGCATTGCATTTTTTGGTGGGAATTTTTGTTTATAAGAATCTGAATGTTGGGCTGGGGTTGTGGCTCAGCGGCAGAGTGCTCACCTCGCATGTGTGCGGCCCGGGTTCGATCCTCAGCACCACGTAAACATGAATGCGTTGCATTTAGTACAACTAAAGTAAATAAATAAATATTTTTTAAAAATTTTAAAAAAAGAATCTGAATGTTGCATTTTTTTTAGTGGGATGGTTCAAGTAGAATACAATAGAATCATAAGACTTATATTTATTTACTATTTTTTAGTTTCTGGTCTGAACACCTAAACTATTTTTAAAATTATTTCTCAAAACTATGCTGATAAAGAAGAATTTAAGGGGAGGACATTTATTATCTAATTCAAGTGCCCTCTTTTAAGTATGTAGCTGATATGATTTTGTATTGGAGTATATTGGGGGAAGTTCATTCAGTTTTAATGCCTGTGGGTGATTCTCCCCCATTCTAGGTCCAGATAGCAGGAAATGGACAAACATATATTCGAGTAGCCAACTGCCAGACTGTTAGAATGAAGGAAGAGAAGGAGGTGTTGGAACACTTTGCTGGCGTCTTCACCATGATGAATCCTTTAACATTTAAAGAAATCTTTCAAACTACAGTCCCTTACATGGTAGAAAGAATCTCAAAAAATTATGCTCTTCAGGTATAAGGCTCTTTTTTGCATTCTTCCAACATTTACTTAAAAATATTTTGTTTGTTGTGTTAAATACTTTGTTTCATTTATTTTAAGGATTTAAAAAATAAAGTACCTAAGAGCCAAATTCAGAGAAATATTAAGCCATACGTTTTGAAAAAAGGTTTTCAAAAGATCTGTGATGAGTTCCTCTCATTAGAAGTTATTATTATTTTTTTTTAATTAAAAAAAGAAGAAGAAGTGTCTGTTACATGCAAGCTCTTGGTATTGACGGTGAGGGTGAAATAACATGGATGCTCAGAAGGAGCTGGTTCCTGAAGGCTTAGCCAGTTGTTTCTTTAGTTTCCCTTTGGTGAATAATTAATTTCTTGGCCTGTCTGATAACAGGTTTAACTTTGGCTTTGGTTTTTTGGAAACCTTGTTACTTTGTCTCAGAGATGCTTTTGAAGGGGGGGCATTCGTTTTCATTTTTGTTTTCTCATGGAGCATTTCTTGTTTGGACAGATTGTTGCCAATTCCTTCTTGGCAAATCCTACTACCTCTGCTCTGTTTGCTACGATTCTGGTGGAATACCTCCTGGATCGCCTGCCAGAGATGGGCTCCAATGTGGAGCTCTCCAACCTGTACCTCAAACTGTTTAAGTTGGTCTTTGGATCAGTTTCCCTGTTTGCCGCTGAAAATGAGCAAATGCTGAAGGTAATTCTTATTTAGATCTGACTAGCAGTTTTGTTCAGGGTCTTTTTGTTCTTTCTTTCTTTCTTTTTTTTTTTAATGCTTTTCATTTTTGAACAGGAACTGTAGTGAGTATTTTATATGTATAAAGTGCTCTTTGGATTAATAAAGATTTCCAGCAAATAAGGGCCAAGTATGAAAAACAATTCATGTGTTTCTAAGCAGAACTCAGTATATTTATCTGGTGACTTAATATGAAAAATTTAGAACTCTTATGGTAAGCAACTGTGTTATTCTTGCCACCCCTACTTTTATAAACTCAATTTCTTTTTCTGGATTACACCAGTAAAATAGGAGTGTGTTTATATTTTTTTTTATTATTTATTTATTTGCTTTAGTTGTACACAATGCAATGCATTTATGTTTACGTGGTGCTGAGGAATGAACCCGGGCCGCACACGTGCTAGGGGAGTGCTGTACCGCTGAGCCACAACCCCAGCCCGTGTTTTTATTTTTAAAAAATTAAATGATGCAAAAGAATGTAGAAGGAAAAATGTCTTTGTGTTATTCAAATCCCGTGAGAGTTTGCTGCATAATGGTTCTTATTATATCAGTAATTTGTGTTATTTAGGTTTTGTTTATTCTCTCTTTAGCTGTCTGTGTCAGTATGTACATAGCACATTTTAGGGTTACACCACTCCCTCCATCCACACACACTTTAGATCAAGAATTCTTTTTTTTTTTTTTTTTTTTTTTTTTTTTGGTGGTACTGACCACTCCCTCCATCCACACATACTTTAGATCAAGAATTCTTTTTTTTTTTTTTTTTTGTGTGGTACCGGGGATTGAACTCAGGGGCACTCAACCACTGGGCCACATCCCCAGCCCTTTTTTTTGTATTTTATTTAGAGACAGGGTTTCACTGAGTTGCTAAGTGCCTCGCCATTGCTGAGGCTGGCTTTGAACTCGCGATCCTCCTGCCTCAGCCTCCCAAAGTGCTAGGATTACAGGCGTGCGCCACCGCGCCCGGCTAAGAATTCTTTCCAGTTTATTCCTTTCTAAGATTATCTCACAGGAGATATGTCTTATCACACTTCTTTTTTCCTTTTAAAAATAGATGACTAACCCTATGTAGTTGAATCTCCTCAATTATTTTATTCTTTTTTTTTTTTTTTTTTTTTTTTTTGGTACTGGGGATTGAACTCAGGGGTACTCGACCACTGGGCCACATCCCCAGCCCATTATTTTATTCTTGTAAATGCTAAAATCTATCTATAGTTAAGTCACCTGCTGAAAGAGCAGATGGTGGAACAAAAACTTCATTAAAAATTCATTTCAGAGCCGGGCACGGTGGCGCACGCCTGTAATCCCAGCACTTTGGGAGGCTGAGGCAGGAGGATTGCGAGTTCAAAGCCAGCCTCAGCAATGGCGAGGCACTTAGCAACTCAGTGAGACCCTGTCTCTAATAAAATACAAAAAAGGGCTGGGGATGTGGCCCGGTGGTCTAGTGCCGCTGAGTTCAATCCCCAGTACAAAAAAAAAAAAAAAAAAAAAAAAAAAAATTCATTTCTGCCTGGCAGAAGTGGCGCAGACCTGTAATCCCAGCAGCTCGGGAGGCGAGACAGGAGGATTACGAGTTCAAAGCCAGCCTCAGCAAAAGCAAGGCACAAAGCAACTCAGTGAGACCCTGTCTCTAAATAAAATACAAAATAGGGCTGGGGGTGTGGCTCAGTGGTCGAATGCCCCTAAGTTCAATCCCTGGTATCAATAAAAAAAAGTTCACTTGTGGCAGAATATTTTAGTTCCTGCAGAAAGTTGAATATTACTACCAAGTGTGTCTAAAGAGTGATGTTTTCTGTAGGGGAAATTTTGAAGAGTAAACAAGTAAACTGACAGAGGATGATATAAAGTGTGGAATAATGAGCCTTACAGGATGGTTTCCTTACTTTTTTCCAGTTATACAGTAATTCGTTGTCAGTAACCTTAACTTTTGTGTTAACATAAAAGGAAAATACTCATTTTTTAAAGTTATAAAATATTCAATTGTAATTCAGTATCTTCAAATATTACAATTTTTGCCAGCATTACATACAACTACACAGACCAAACAACCAAGAATCCTACTTAATAGGAGAAACTTGACATCAGGATGTTGTAATACTGTTTAAGAAAAATATTCAAGGAATAAATTCCTTAAAACTTTTTGTCAAGAGAATACTATATATGGTTGATTTATTTTATAAAATAAATATTCCATGCTATATATAAGAAGTTTGTAATTGTATCAGTGCTATTCACTAAAATATGTATACCGAAAGAGTTCATGTTAAACTTTGCCTGTGACATGTCAAAAGCAAGATTAGAAGTATAAACTAAAAGGCTAATCTGGTTTAAAATGTTGATTAAGATTCTTATAAGCTAATTGTTTTTGTTTTTGTTTTTTCATTACAGAGAAGCCACATGAACACATTTTTCAACTAAGTCTTCCAAAATCCTGTATCTTTAACTGCCCCCCTCCCACTTTTTTTTTTTTTTTTTTTTTTTTTGGTGGGTGCTAGGGATGAAACCCAGGATCTTGCACATACATGCTAGGCAAGCACAAAACCACTGAGCTATATCCCCAGCCTCCAAACCCTGTCTTTTGGGGTTTTTTTTTTCACCTTTGGTATATGTCTTAGTTGGTTGGTAGTGATGTTTCAGTTCCTTTAGGTTACTTTTTGCATTTAAAATGTTAGAGGAGGGGCTGGGGTTGTGGCTCAGCGGCAGAGCGCTCGCCTCGCACGTGCGCGGCCCGGGTTCGATCCTCAGCACCACGTAAACATAAATGCATTGCATTGTGTACAACTAAAGTAAATAAATAAATATTTAAAAAAAAATGTTAGAGGAAATAAGCTTCTTTCATCTTGTATGATTATGTAGTCCTTTAAAGGGATGACCATATCTACCAGAACTGCAGAACTGGTAGACCCTAGGTTCCTACTGCATAGTGTTACCTATCCAATGTCGTGTAATTACATGTTATCATAGGAACCTTCCAAATGCTTTTTGCATAGCCAGACTTCCCTTCTTTTTTGTACCAGTGATTGAACCCAGAGGTGCAGAGTTACATCCTCAGTCTTTTTTTTTTTTTTTTTTTTTTTATCTTTTAAATTTGAGACAGAGTCTCACTAAATTGCCGAGTCTACCTTTGGACCTGGAATCATCCTGCCTCGTATATGTTAAGAGAAATTAATTTGAGTCAAATAAGGGTTGGGAAGCTCTTCTTTTATAACACACTCCTCAGAATTGCTTTTGACTACTCTCAGATTGTAGTGACCTGTTACTTGGAGTCTGGAAGGTGTAAACTATCCTTATCTTAGAGCCCACTAATTGGTCTTTTCTCCTCCACAGCCTCACCTGCACAAGATTGTGAATAGCTCCATGGAGCTTGCACAGACTGCCAAGGAGCCCTACAACTACTTCTTGCTGCTGCGGGCGTTATTCCGCTCTATTGGCGGAGGTAGCCACGATCTCCTGTATCAGGAATTTTTGCCTCTTCTCCCAAACCTCCTGCAAGGTTAGAGTAGTGGTTTTTGATTGTCTCTTGGTCTTATGTGTGTGCATGTGTCTAACTGTCCCTGGTTGCTGGGGTTTGTCCTGTGTACCTGGTGAAGGTCCTGGTTCTGGGGCATGGGGCAGAACTGTGTGCATGCCTCCCTTCCCTATTTAAAAGGCAGCAGGGCTTTGAAGGTATCCCTGTTCAGGGATGGGCTCTTCCAAATTTGGAAGATTTTGGTTACTTGCTTGTGACTTGGTTGCATTTTTGTAGTGTTTATCTAATCAGATCCAGAAATAAAGTGGTTTTAAGAGGAAAAGGCAAGTTATAAAGCTGATTTATAGTTAGCTTATATTTCCTAATTAGTTTCTAATTTGCATAACCAGAATCCTATAATTAGGAATATTCTCATGATGTGTAGCTAAAGGGCATCTTGGATCCATTGAATGTTTATGGAATATAAATTGATTGGAAACACTCTTCTAGGAGTTTTTGGTTTTGGTCAGATGAGCTCTTTGCAAGGGTTATCATCTTTTCATATATTTTCTTTGCATATTCCATAAGAGAAGCCACTTACAACATAGTATCCTCAGGAGATAACTGGAACTTAGTTGAGAATGTTGAATGTAAAAGGGTCATGAATTTTCCCACAGAAGGTACTTCAAGTGGCCCATAATCAGGCTCCATTGTCCCCACTTAACCCCATCTCCAGTCATCTCCTGGTCCCTAGCCTTGTTCTACTCAGCCTGATTTCCTCCTAATGCATTCTCTCTGCTGTCCCCACGCTTACTTCTCCACTTCCGGTTTTGTTAAAGCTGATTCTCTTCTGGGAACTTACCCTCTGCCCTCCCCTCTGCCTTCTGGGTTATGAACTGGTTCTGCTGCCTCCCTGCTGTTGCCTTTTTCCCTTTTAACTCCCTTTCGAGTTTTTCCATTGTCCCCCAGTATATACCTAGCTTGGGGGCCACAGGCTTCTCTCCTCAGCTAGTTATTCTGTTATTAGTGAGACGGTCTCAGGTAGAAAGGAGTCAGTATTTGGTAATCCTTGTCAAGGGTGTGGAGGTGTTTTTTATTTTTTTTTAAAGAAGGACCCTTATTTACATTTATAATAAACAGGAGTGGATTTTTTTAAAAATGTTTTTTTTCTAGAGCACTAACTTCAACTGTGATCTACAGGAAGCCTGAAAAAAGATGTAAGGTTGTAAACCTTAAACTTGAAATGAACACGTCATATTGGACGTGTCTTTAAATTGGGCTTTTTAGAGGGATGTGTGATTTTTAAAAATGGTTTATGATATTGCATTATAAGATCATAATATAATTTATAATCATCATATGTAGCCTGCTGATACCACTGCAAGAGATTGTGAGTGCTGTAGTTACAGAGCAGATTCATCTAATAGAGATATTTATCTAATATCTTATAGAGGCACAAAATGTCTTCCTGTAATGTTAGTGTTTATAATGAAAGGTGGACTAGAGATTTTTGTATAGCTAACTTTGACATGTGTTTGGAAAGTGACATTCCTCCTCTGATGACCTCACACCCTGTTTTTCAGGATTGAACATGTTGCAGAGTGGCCTGCACAAACAGCACATGAAGGACCTCTTTGTGGAGCTGTGTCTCACAGTACCAGTGCGGCTGAGCTCTCTCTTGCCCTATCTGCCCATGTTGATGGATCCCTTGGTGTCTGCCCTCAATGGGTCTCAGACATTGGTCAGCCAAGGCCTGAGGACCCTGGAGTTGTGCGTGGACAACCTGCAACCTGATTTCCTCTATGACCACATTCAGCCTGTGCGTGCTGAACTCATGCAGGTTAGTCTGCCTTCATCTCAGCCCCAGGAGTTCTTCCGCACACATCTAGTTTATGTTAAGGATTCTGCCTTCACTTGGTTGTCTGTCCTTAGAAGCAGCTCCCTGCAAGGTGGAAGAGCATAACTTCACACGTGCTTTGTGTGCTGAAAGATGTACAGAAATATAGCCTACTGTATGATGGTGTTTTGCATATTGCTGCTGTTTCAGAGCTCTGACGGTGTTACATTCTCACTAAGCTAGTAACTGTGAAGGCAGGTGTGGTGGGTGCTGTATGGCTGCTGTTGCTTCCAGCAGGAGCCCCTCTTTCCACAGAGACCCTCAGTTCCATAGTAAAGGAGTGCAGATTCTGAAGGGAGGCATGGGCATCCGCCACTACCTCACCCCCAGGAGCAAAGAGTAGATAAGAAAAGAGATTGTTTTGAAGACTTAAACATTGTTTTTTGAAGCTTGTGTATTAAATGTCTTAGGTTTTTCCTTTGTGTTTTTCTAAATTAATGTCTTTATTTTTAATTAGGTATATATGACAGCAGAATGCATTTTGATTCACTTTACACAACTGCAGCACAACTTTACATTTCTATGGTTATACACGATATAGCGTCACACCATATGTGCAGTCATACATGCATCTAGGGTAATGATGTCATCTCATTCCACCATTCTTCCTGCCCCCACACGCCTTCCCTCTCCTCCCTGCCCTTTGCCCAGGCAAAGGTTTTCCATTTTTTCCATGCCTCCCCGCTCCCCGTTATGGATCAGCATCCACTTATCAGAGAGAACGTTCAGCCTTTGGTATTTTGGGATTGGCTTACTTCACTTAGCATGATATTCCCCAACTCCATCCAATTACCTGCAAATGCCATAATTTATTCTCTTTTAATGCTGAGTAATATTTCATTTGTGTATTTACCACATTTTCTTTATCCATTCTTCTACTGAAGGGGGCATCTAGGTTGCTTCCACAGTTTAGCTGTTGTTAATTGAGCTGCTATGAACATTGATGTGGCTGTGTTACTATAGTATGCTGATTTTAAGTCCTTTGGATATAGACCAAGGAGTGGGATAACTGGGTCAAATGGTGGTTACATTCCAAGTTTTCCAAGGAATCTCCATACTGCTTTCCAGATTGGTTGCACCAATTTGCAGTCCCACCAGCAATGCGTGAATGTGTCTTTTTCCCCACATCCTTGCCAACATTTATTGTTGTTTGTATTTTTTTTTTTGTTGGTACTGGGGCTTGAACTCAGGAGCACTTGACCACTGGGCCACATCCCCAGCCCTTTTTTTCTATTTTATTAGAGACAGGGTCTCACTGAGTTGCTAAGTGCCTCGCTATTGCTGAGGCTGGCTTTGAACTCATGATCCTCCTGCCTCAGCCTCCCAAGTACTGGGATTACAGGCATGCGCCACCATGCCTGGCTGTTGTCTGTATTCTTGATAACTGTCATTCTGACTAGCGTGAGATGAAATCTTGGAGTAGTTTTGATTTGCATTTCTCTAATTGCTAGAGATGTTGAACACTTTTTCATATATTTGTTGATCAAATGTGTACCTTCTTCTGAGAAGTGTCTGTTCAGTTCCTTAGCTCATTTATTGATTGGGTTGTTTGTTTTTTTGGTGTTGAGTTTCCTTTGTGTTTTGATGTGATTATGTGTGGTTGGCAATTGTTAGAGGTTTGGGTTGTCTGCAGTTTACTCCTCTGCCCCATTAGAAGGCTCAGGAACTTCTGAGGATAGGTGTCCTGGACACCCTGGATTGGAGACCTCATCTTAGACTAGAGGTTAAGACTAGAGGTTAAGGTTGGGAGACTTTCCCTGCTTATCCTGAGGTTTAGAACTTGGGCTTCAAGCCGGGTGCAGTTGCGCATGCCTGTAATCCTAGCACTAGGGAGGCTGAGGCAGGAGGATCGCGAGTTCATAGCCAGCCTCAGCCATGGCGAGGCACTTAGCAACTCAGTGAGACCCTGTCTCTAATAAAATACAAAACAGGACTGGAGATGTGGGCCAGTGGTCAAGTGCCCATGAGTTCAATCCCCAGTACCAAAAAGAAAAAGAAGAACTTGGCCTTCATCTAGGCTGGAAGATGATGGCATAGGGGTTGGGCTGGTGCCTTGAGGTCCACTTTGAGGATTGAACAAGAACCTCGTTCAAGAAAAGCACTGTTAGTTGTAGAATACTGAGTCTGGTTCTGACTCAAGTTTGTGTTAGCGTGTGATAAGAGAGGTGGCAGAGGTGAGTTCCAGGGCCTGAGAAAGAGGATTGGGGCTACTTCTTGCAACACTGTGAGTCAGACAAACCTATAGAGAGATGGAGTCAAGGTCATTTCATGTTTTTGGAGACACATTAAACCCTACCCCAGACAAATGGCACTCTGGAGTACAGAGATGGAAAGCATGAGTTCCCAGTGCTTCCCCCTTCTGGCTGCAGAAGCAGAAGTCTTTCCTAAGGCTCCCTGAGGATTCTGTGGGTCAGAAGGAGGGTGGGTGAGGGGAGGGGACTTAGTTTTCATACTCCCAGCAGTTACTGAGGATAAGCCTCTTTGAACCTATAGGAACATGAGGGAAATTATAATTTTGTTTTATATAGAGAAATGTGTCATAATTTTATATTAAATTTGAGTAGCTAGACTCTAACATTTGTCATTGTTAAAGTGATTTAAGAAGATAGACTTGCAGCTGGGTGCAGTAGCACAGGAGGATCACAAGTTTGAGACCAACCTTGGCAACTTAGTGAAACCCTGTCTCAAGGGAAAAAAAAGGAAAAGAAAAATATTTTCAGTGTGAATTTTAGTCATTTTTAGGACTTAGATAATTTAGGTGAAAATAACATGGGGAAATTTACTGAGTACTTTGGGACAGTCGAGTGTGTATTCTCTTTCTCCCTCTTTTTTTTTTTTTTTTGGTCCTGGAAATGGAAATTGAGGTCTTGCACCTGGTAGGCAAGTGCTCTAGCACTGAGTTACATCCACACATCCACAGCCCTCTTTCTTTCTTTTTTTTTTTTTTTTTTTTGAGGCAGGGGGGTTTCACCAAGTTGCCCATGCTGGCCTTGAACTTGGCTTCTCCTGCCTCAGCCTGCTGAGTTGTTGGGAACACCGTATACACCACCATGCCTGGCCAAGTGCACGTGTTCTAAATGTAGGGTGCATCTGAACTTATTCCCTGCAGTCCTGCAGATCTGGTTTTTCTTCCTTACCTTCATTCCTAATGGAAGATTTAAAATGTATGAAATAATTCACCCATTTATAAGTCTAGTAAGAACAAAGAAAAGCCTGAGAACTCACCCACTTTGTGCCTAATAGTATGTCATGTCACTGTCTTGCTTGAGCACTCGTGTGTTCATGCTGTCCCACTGTGTGTATACAGGAGCATGAGGCATGTTTATATATGTATCTTTTTTTTTTTAATATTTATTTATTTGCTTTAATTGTACACAATGCGTTTTATTTGTATGTGGTGCTGAGGATCGAACCCAGGCCGCGCACGAGCTAGGCGAGCGCTCCACCGCTGAGCCACAATCCCAGCCCTACATATGTATCTTTTTGTAAAGACAAAATTTTCCAGGAGGACATATAAAACTAATAATGTTGGTTTCCCCTGAGAAGGGGAGACCATGTTTGAGGGACATAATTATTGCCATGTCATATTTTCTGACTTGGAATTTTATTACCTTGAAAGACTTCATGAAACATTTTGTTTTTTAGGCTTTGTGGCGTACTTTACGCAATCCTGCTGACAGCATCTCCCATGTGGCCTACCGTGTACTTGGTAAATTTGGTGGCAGTAACAGGAAGATGTTAAAGGAATCCCAGAAGCTGCACTATGTTGTCACTGAAGTTCAAGGCCCCAGCATTACTGTGGAGTTTTCTGATTGTAAAGCATCTCTTCAGCTCCCTATGGAGAAGGTAAAGTTGAAAGTCTTTGGGAGCTTTGCAGAAGTACTGTGTTTTGTTTTAAGAATGTTGATTTCTATTTAAAATATGTAAATCATAATCTTTCATAATCTTCTATTTAAATTATGAATAAGACATGCTTTGGGGGGGGATTTCAAATTTGTAGTAGGACAAGATTGACAAGGTGATCTGTGTGTTTGGTGAGGGGAGTTTTTGGGAAGCCAGCAGAAGGTGTTGCCTCAGGAACTTGGGACCATTGAGCTCTTCCATCTTTCCTGAAGACCAGGAAGTGAAACCCAGTCCACCCTGCCCTTGAACTCTTGGTTGACACCCCCCCCCCCCAACAGCCCCAGCTTTATTTCAAGTGCCATTGAGAACCAAGTTGATTCCATACTTGTCTCTCATCCCCAGAACCTAGTTTTTTCCCATTCTTTATCCAAAACATAGCTTGTGCTGTCTCCTTACTGGCTCTCACATGTGTGTAATTATCATTAAGGTTAATGTCTTACCTGTTAAGGACTTTGAATTATTATTATTATTTTAATGATTGTGCTGCCAAATTCCTGGACAACCTAATTGAAATGACTTGGAATTAAAGTGTGTGTGTGTGTGTGTGTGTGTGTGTGTGTGTGTGTGTGTAGCTATCTATGTTGGTCTTCTGGGAGAAAACATCCATGTGAACTTTTTCTCTTTTAAAGAGGGAATTTAGTAAAGTTAAAGCTTAGGAAAGCCATCTTTCAGATGTGAACGAAGACACGGAGAAGGCTGTAGTCTGCAGAAAATTCAAGAATCTCATTAGGACCTCAACGAGTATAGATAACACAGACTCTAGTTTGACCTAGCAGATTGCCACAAGGTTCCAAGCTCACTTCAAATTTCTGTAATCTCAGGGCTGGGCTTGTGGCTCAGCGGCAGTGCACTCGCCTTGCACGTGCGCGGCCCTGGTTCGATCCTCAGCACCACGTAAAACATAAAATGCATTGCATTGTGTACAACTAAAGTAAATAAATAAATATTTTAAAAAATTTTCTGTAATCTCCCACTGAATTAAAATTTTAAACTCCATCTTACATGTTAATTGGAGCCAAGCAACTCCTTATTTCACACTACTGTGTTTCACCATTTCCAGAGCTTTCACTTGGCTAATGCTCGCTAGGCTATGTTAGCCCACTGTGCAATCTTTCAAAGAAATAAGCCCTAAGGTAATTTTGGGTGCTGCCAGTGTTTTCAGTGAAAACTTTTCAAAATCATGTAATTTCAGTACAAATGTTAGTTTCTATTCTGCTTTGTCATAGGCCATTGAAACTGCCCTGGACTGCCTGAAAAGTGCGAACACGGAGCCCTACTACCGGAGGCAGGCGTGGGAGGTGATCAAGTGCTTCCTGGTGGCCATGATGAGCCTAGAGGACAACAAGCACGCGCTCTATCAGCTGCTTGCACATCCTAAGTAAGTGTGTCGCTTGCTGTGAACCAAGATATCTTCCTGCAGGGACTTGGGGATGGAGGGGGCTTCCCAGGTTTCTCAAGTTAGGAGCATGCTTCTTCAAGTCAGGAAGCACTCTGGCAGTGCTTCTTTTGGCCTGTAGAGAAAATGGAAAGAATCTGGGTGCTGGGAATGAGAATTGATCTCTGCTGTAATCCACCTTCATTGTGTGTCTTACTGCTACCTACTATTGGGTTGAGCCTCAAGAAACCAAGGGTCCTATCCCTTTTCCCTCCCATTTGCCCACCATTGTGTCCATAGCACGTGGTATATGAGAGGCATTCACTGGACCTTCCACTTTTCTAGTTCACAGTGATCTTTCTCCAAAGACTTGTTCTGATGTTTGTATTTTGCTCTTATCGCTTTAGGTTGCGAGTAGCCTTTACTTAAAGACCTTTTGAGATGTTGGATGTGTATTATCTTTCTCGTTTAAGTTCCAGGGAACAGAGTTTTCCCATATATTTTCACATTTCTTACAGCATCAAAACTAATGCTGAACATATAAAAGGTCTTGGTTGTTAAAAGGGCATTGATGAGAGAGCTCTCAAGAAGCAAGTGTAGAAGGAAATATAGCAATGTAAGTGAGCTCCAGTAGACTTCACTGAAAGCAGAGATAGACCTGTGGGACTTCGGGGATTAGGATCATGAGAACTACCTTATATCTATGCTTATGACATTTAAAATGGTAAAATGCATAAACAGAAACTTAAATTGCTCAAATTAAGAGAGAGAGGGAGAGACTCTTGAGATAAGAAGTAAAGTGTCTGGGGGGCTGTGGATGGGACTCAGTGGTAGAGTGCTTACCTAGCATGTGAAAGGACCTGGGTTTGACCCTTGCACCACAAAAATAGATAAGATACCTGGAATGCATGCCAAAAGAGAAAAAGACGGGAAATTCAGAAGAGAAGTATAACATGAAGAGTAGAGTGAAACTGCATAGTTGCTTGAAGTCTCACAAGAAGGAAGAGACAAAATGGCTGGGAAACTCAGAACCGATGAAGAATTAAACAACAAACACAGACTCAAGGTGATGAGTACATCCAAAACAGAATTTAAAAAAAAAAAAAAAAAAAAGCCACACACAGATACATTACCAGCTACAAATGAGAAACAAAGGGAAGATCTGAAAGCTGGCAGAACAAAATGATGACCTTGAAGCGAATGCTGGATTTGCATCTTTGCAAGCCCCTGGACAGGTCTCCAGTCTGGAAGAGAGCAGCTGCCAGCTTAGAGTCATGTGTCTGGTGGGAAACAACCAGGGAATGAGGGTGAAATTAGGATGTTTTCAAATTAAAGTGAAAATCTTCCATCAACACTCTGTAGTAAGGGACACATTCTAAAGGGTGAACTTCATCAGGCAGAAGGAAAGTTCCCTTTGGAAGATCTGAGATGGGAAAAGGAATAGAACTAAGAAAATGATAATATGTGGTCAAATGTAAATGGGATGCAGCTGATATGAAAATTGGAGCGTTAAAGATCACAATAGACTGTAAATAATGCATATTTATCACCTGGTAAATAGATAACCAAAAGTGGATGATGGACACAGTGAAATACTACCCCAGTGGGGTAGTGAAAAGGAGTGAACTACTGACACAGGCATCAACAAGCAGCATGCTCAGTGAAAGAAGCCAAACCCAAGATGGCATGTGTGTGCTTTCATTTGTATGAACCACCTAGAAAAGACAAGAGCAGATTAGTGGTAGCTTAGGGGCAGGAGTAGAGATTGACGGGGTAGTGTTTTAAAATTGGTGTCATCATGGTTTGTATGACTATGTACAGCTACTAAACCTTGATTGAACTCTTAATTAAAATGAATGCTGTGGCATATATGTTACATCCCAAAAGTCAGAAAAAATACGACAGTAAATGAAGAAAAAAAGAGAAATGAACAAAATAGAAAAACACATGCAGTCGAGTGGTTCAATAAAGCCAAAAGTTGGTTCTTTGAATAATAAAACTGAAAAGCTTCTGGCAAGACTGGCTTGGATTAAAGAAGCTAAGTAACTAGTATCAAGAAGGTGGTGGCACTCTCTCTGTTTCAGATACGAAACAAAAGGATAATGGTGTCATGGACAGCCTTCCTGATAAAATTTTAAAAATTAATTATCTACAGATACTATTTATTTGGCTTTTTCTCTGCCTATTATGACATTGACATTTTTTTTTTTTTTTTTTTTTTTTGGTACCAGGGATTGAACTCAGGGGCACTCGACCACTGGGCCACATCCCCAACCCTTTTTTGTATTTTATTAGAGACAGGGTCTCACTGAGTTGCTAAGTGCCTCGCCATTGCTGAGGCTGGCTTTGAACTCTCGATCCTCCTGCCTCAGCCTTCCAAGTGCTAGGATTACAGGCATGTGCCACTGCACCCGGCTGACATTGACATTTTTTAAAAAATATTTTTTAGTTGCTTATGGAGTTTTCACTTTATTTCTCTATTTATATGTGATGCTCAGGATCGAACCCAGGGCCTCACACAAGCCAGGCAAGCACTCTACCGCTGATCCATAACCCCAGTCCTATGACATTGACATTTTTGAGGAAGAGAGACCAGCTACTTTATAGAACATCCCTTGCGGGCTTGCTTGTGTCTTTGTGATTGGAGTCAGGTCACAAAAGTTCTCACACATCCTGGCAGGCACCACTGGTGGCTTGTCACATTAGTGAAAGTCGTATTACCCTGGCTTTCCACTGTATAGTTATTATTTTACCCTTTTATATAAAGAATCAATGGGAAAGATGCTGAGATGATGTAAAGAGGTAAGTAACCTGTTTCTCATCAAACTTACCTACTGGTTGTAATGGCATTCATGGACGATCCTCGCCGATTCAAGAATTATTACAGTGATTACAAAATGATGGTTTTGCTTTTCTTTTCTGTAAGTCAACTCTGTTTAGTTTTATTTCACACCTCATGAATTCACCTACTTCAAGTGAACAATTTAATGAGTTTAGTAGCTTATGAGTAGTACAAATGTAAATGTCTTAGACTAGTTTCATCCCCCTGGTAAGATCCTTTGTGCCCATTTTGGTTACCCCTCGTTCTTCCCCAACCCTAGGTGATGATTAATCTTCTATATCTGTGAATTTGTCTTTCTAGACATTTCACATAAATGGAACCATATAGTACATGGTCTCTTGGGCCAGGCCCCTTTCACTCAGGAGGGTTTATCTGTGAGGTAATGTTTGCCAGCAGCTTGTCCTTTTTAATGCTGAAGAATATTCTATTGTACAGATGAAATTTTTTTTCTAACTCCATTTTCCCATTATATAAAATAGACTTTTCCTCCTCCTTTAAATATTTATTTATAGCAATATGGACTCTTGGATTCGTATTTAATAGATTGTAATCCATTATGCATTTGATGGCCAAATCATCCATATTTTGTCAGTGGGAGCCCCTTGGGCTGCCTCTTGTTCTTCTGGCATGACCACCTCCAGCTGATTTTTGAGTACTCATTTTGTAATTCCTCAAGGTGTTTCTGGTTTCCCTTGGACTCACCATTGCATGTAAAAGGAGTGAGAGCTCCTTGAACTCTTTGCTGTGTGTGCTTATCACTCTTGGATGTCATTGTCCCTAACTCTTTCAACAGAATGTTTTGATAAACAGAAGTCTGATTTTGCTGTGGTCAAATTGATGTATTTCTCCTTTTATTTCATGATTTTTACATCATTTATAAGAAACTTTTCTGTATCAAAGTCCTGAAGATTCTCCCCACACCCCCTGCACCCCCACAGTATCTTCTGAAAGCACTGATTCTGTTCTTCACATTTTGATCCTTAACCTCTCTAGAATTGATTCTGATGAATGGTGTGGAGTAAGGTCCACTTTTGTTTTTTACCAGAAGGTGTCCAGTTATGGTGACCACCATCCTCTCTGTCTCTGCAGCATTGCTGCTGCTGTAGACTTAAGTACCTTCTAGCATAGGCACTGCTCAAGGTTGGTGCACAGGCCTGGCTCCTGCCATCTAGGACTTACATCCTAGTGGGAAAACAGACAAAGCTAGGGAAAGCAAGCATGTGCTATTTCGGGTAGTGTTTATGGGTGATTAGGTATATCTGACTGAGGAGATAAAGCATGGAAGGGGCATTTTAAAAATAGGGTAATGGGAGAAGTCCCCTCTGAATAGGTAACATTGAGCAGGGATTCTTATGAACTGTGAAGAGGTATTTGTGAAAAAGTCCAGGAGAAGCCTACCTTAGGATCAGGGAAGCAGGACAAAAGCCCTCAGTGGGGCCCCAGCAGGAGGCACAGGGGGTGAGGAGGAGAGCTAGGTGGGCCAGGCTCAGCTGCTTATAAGTCATGGCTTTTTTCATGTTTATTTGATCATTGGTTTGAGTTACTTTTTAGGATTTGACTTTTTTAACTATAGAAGATCAAAAAAGATCAAAATCAAACAATTGACTTTCTTTAAAGTCCCTGTGAGCAGGGACCAGGACCTTAGCATTTGTTCCCAGTGTTGCAGGGGGTGGGTGACAGTTTTCAGCTTCCTCTGGCTGACTGTAGGCTTTTTTGCCTTAGGTTACAGGTGCCATTTACTGGACTTTTAGGAATATTAGGAAAGAACAAGTTAGGGACCATGGTAGGAGTCAGGTGACTGGGCCATTTAGATCCTGGTTGGTTTCTTTTGTTTGTTTGTTTTTTTCTTTTTTTTTAAATTATTTTTTTAAATCTATTTACGGTGCTGGGAATTGAATCCAGAAGTACTTTTACCACTGCAGTATATCCCCACCCTTTTTACTTACTTATTTATTTTTCAACAGCTGTGTAGTTACACATAAGTCGTGGCTTTTTTCATGCTTATTTGATCATTGATTCGAGTTACTTTTTAGGACTTGACTTTTTTAATTATAAAAGATCAAAATCAAACATTGATTTTCTTAAAATAGAAAATACCAAGTATGTTTCCATTTTCTAATTTGCCTCTGATTCATTGCTTGTGCTCAAATTAGGTAGAATATACTCGATGTCTCGTGATGCATGACTGTAAGTTGTTTTTGTTTTTTTGTTGTTTCGTACTAGGGATTGATCCACAGCCACTGAGCCACATACCCAGACCTTTTATATATATATATGGAGAAGGGGGAAGTGAGGAAGAGAGACAGGGTCTCCCTAAGTTGTTTAGGACCCCTCTGAGTTGCTGAGGCTGGCTTTGCACTTGCCATCTTCCTGCCTCAGCCACCTGAGCTGCTGGGATTACAGATGTGTGCTATCATGCCTGCCCTGACTATAAGTATTAATAATGAATTTGGTTCCAGGTGTGGCTAGTTAAAGAAAGAAATTTAACTCACCCAATCCTATCCAGGAAGGTAGCATTGGGCAGGTTGAAAATAAAAAAAAGTTAGTGACAGTGGATTCATCAACTCAAAATTGGGGGTTGTGATAACTGATTTAATTTTGTCTTTTTCAGCTTTACAGAAAAAACCATACCCAATGTCATCATCTCACACCGCTACAAAGCACAAGACACTCCAGCCCGGAAGACATTTGAGCAGGCTCTGACAGGGGCGTTCATGTCTGCTGTCATCAAAGACCTGCGGCCCAGTGCCCTGCCCTTCGTAGCCAGTTTGATTCGCCACTATACCATGGTGGCAGTGGCCCAGCAGTGCGGTGAGTGTAGGGGCTGTTGGCACAGAGGAAGCAGTTTTTGCCTTTTTGCTGTGCCTCAAAAAATTGGTCAGGATGTTTTGTTTCAGAGAAGCTGAGTGACTGATTTTTGGCTTTTGTGTTCTGTGACATTGGTAAAGATAATTGGTATTTTGGTGGTGGGCACTGTGACAATTTAAAGGCATTACCAAATTTTTTCTGTAAAATGCATCCAATTTAATCTTCAGACCCTTTGTTTTTTGGTGGAAAATGGAGGCTGAGGCCAGCCTTCCCCCACCCTACTCTCCCACTATAGCGCTTCTTTTGGCCCCCATAGGCACCCGTGCTGCTTCTGCTATCTGGAATGGCTGCTCACCTCTGCTTCAGTGGCTCTCAGACACCTGGTGGTGGAGGACTGATAGTTTGTTCATTTTATTTCTGATCCATTGTAGATGATGTATTACAGATGATGACAGTGAAATGTCCTGGCCCTGAAAAATGTCCTGTTTCTGAAAAATGCTCAAGGTTTTTTTTTTTTTTTTTTTTTTTTTTTAACCTCTTCCCAGACAAGTAATAGTTAAGCCTGCAGACACACCTGAATAATATTGCTTTGTCAGTCCTCAGAATCCTTCTCCTTGAGGTTGACCAGCAGTTTTCCTATGAACACTGCAGAACTTTTCCCCTTTTCCCCTTTTCTTGGCTGGAACAGTCAGTAAGACACAATTGAACACTTCACTTGTTTCTCAGTGTTTCTTCTGTGTTTACATTGTCTTTCCAGCAAAATCAATCTTGCTAACTTCCAAAATGGAAGGTAACTGCGAGGTGTTAACTGCCAGTTACTGTGGCCGACTGTTCTCTGAGCAGCTGTATTCTCTGGCACAGATGGGTGCTATTGATTCTCTGTTACTTGTCAGGAGAATCCACAGCACAGTCATTCCCATCTTAAACTTGTACTCAAACTTGTTCCTCATCTTAAACTTGTACTTTTCTGAGTTGCGATTGAGAAAATTGGGATACAATAGCATATCATGAAAAATATTCAGAAAGATAGCCTTAGTGTAAATTAGACTACTTAATGACAAATAATTGCAGTTTAAAGGAGATTGGTTTAAGGTACCAAGATGGCTTTTATTGAATTCTTAATGTCAAGAGGGAATAGTGGTCCTTTTGCAGTTTAAGGGCAAGAATGTTCGTGTCCATGTGTTCTCACATGCCTGTCCTCTCTCCTTCCAGGTCCCTTTTTGCTGCCTTGCTACCAGGTGGGCAGCCAGCCCAGCACAGCCATGTTTCACAGTGAAGAGAATGGGTCCAAAGGAATGGATCCCTTGGTTCTTATTGATGCCATAGCCATCTGTATGGCCTATGAAGAAAAGGAACTGTGCAAAATTGGGGAAGTGGCCTTAGCTGTGATATTTGATGTTGCAAGTATTATCCTAGGCTCAAAAGAGAGGGTAAGGAAGGAAGGAGTGTCTTATGATTTGGCGGCATATTCATGCCTGAGGGTAATTATTCAGGAAACTGGTGGTTTAAGAATTGCATTGACACCTTATAGTTTGTTTGCTTCTCTCTCAAGGCGTGCCAGCTGCCCCTGTTTTCCTATATTGTGGAGCGCTTGTGTGCCTGCTGCTATGAGCAGGCCTGGTATGCAAAGCTGGGGGGTGGTGGTGTCTATTAAATTTCTCATGGAGCGGCTCCCCCTCACGTGGGTTCTGCAGAACCAGCAGACTTTCCTCAAGGCTCTCCTCTTTGTCATGATGGACTTAACTGGAGAGGTAGGTGATGGTGGCCCCAAAGCTAACTCACCATACTCTTTTCTTTCTTTCTTTTTTTTTAAAAATATTTATTTATTTGCTTTAGTTGTACACAATGCATTTATGTGGTGCTGAGGATCGAACCCGGGCCGCACACGTGCTAGGCGAGCGCTCTACCGCTGAGCTACAACCCCAGCCCCTCACCATACTCTTTTCAAGAAGCTGGTCTGTCTGGGGTGCAGTTGCTCTGAGACAGTTCTGCATTGTGCTCTCATCCCAACGTGGGAACTTAGATATTCAGTTTCATCACAGCATCTTTAATAAAGGGACAGCTCTGACTCATAGGCTATTTCTGGGTACCCAGATACCTGTTCGCTACATTAAGGACAGTCACAGACTAGAGTGCCTCTGAAAGGGGGAGCGCTGCTTCCTGTGTGTGGTGAGGTTTCCACAGGGGTTGCTTCTCAAGCCCAGGTGCAGCTCTCACTCATGCAGATGAGTGTCATAGGCATCGGCAGCTTCCATAGGTGTTCCTTCCTTCCCGAACCCTTGTGCAGCTCGCACTCATACAGACAGGATGTGGCGGGCACTGGCAGCTTCTCTTTGTTAAACACCAGGTCTTATCTAGATCACATTTTCTGTTCTGAATGACAAATAGCAATTGCCTACAAGGAGGTAACATGGATGATATAAAGAAGCTTCTCTTAAAGCAGCTGGTGTGAGGGGCGGACCCCCCCAGGGACAGCATTTATGGCAGAAGGTGGGAGTGGTGGGCAGCATCACTGTCTTTCCTATCTAAGGCCTCTTTGACCCCCAGGTTTCCAATGGAGCAGTTGCCATGGCAAAGACCACCCTGGAGCAGCTCCTGATGAGGTGTGCGACACCTTTAAAAGATGAGGAGAGAGCCGAAGAGATTGTGGCAGCTCAGGAGAAGTCTTTTCACCACGTGACCCATGATTTGGTTCGAGAAGTCACCTCTCCAAACTCCACTGTGAGAAAACAGGCTATGCATTCACTGCAGGTATTGGCCCAGGTCACTGGAAAAAGTGTGACAGTGATAATGGAACCCCATAAAGAGGTGAGATTACTGATGCGGGAACCAGCATAATTTTTTTTCAATTTGAGTTGTTGATAGTGTTCCGCTTATAATAACTTTGTGTCTTTGTCACAAAGTACTATTATTGCACATGTTCTTTTTAATCTGATATATGCAAGTAATAATGTGTTTACATATATGGCTGTATCAGTAATTATTAGTGTCAAGAGAACAGAAGGCTTGTTTCCTGAGTCTGTGAAGCACTCTCTGATAGTTTTTTTTTTTTTGTTTTTGTTTTTTGTTTTTTGTTTTTTTTGTTTTTTTTTTTTTTTTTTTATAGTTTTGTTTTAAGAGGGAGCCTTAGGTATTAGACCTGTCCTGATCTGTGACCCAGCTCTAGCACATGAAACACATCCTCTCCCACTCTCAGTAAAGGGCACCTGTAATAACTTCACCTTGCTGTGGTTTTCAAAGTGGTCATTGGGGAATATAATGATAAGAGGTGAAAAGAGGTCTTTGTTTTTCAGGGGGCATCTGGTTAGTGGTGCCCTGTCTTTGGCTTTCCTAGGTCCTTCAGGACATGGTCCCACCCAAAAAGCACTTACTCCGACACCAGCCTGCCAATGCACAGATTGGCTTGATGGAAGGGAACACATTTTGCACCACACTGCAGCCCCGGCTCTTCACAATGGACCTTAACGTGGTGGAGCATAAGGTGTTCTACACAGAGGTAGGGGGTGGTGGTGCGGAGTGGTGTGGATGGTGATGACATGGGTCTGCTAGCCTGTCTTTGCATGCAGAGACTGGTCAGGCAGCCTTCAGAGAAGGCTCGGCAGCAATGCAGGTAACCAGCCTAGCCTGGAACAGCACTCTGAGCAGGTGTGTCGAAGCTGGGATCTTGTAGGAGGCAGGCACTATGCCCAGAGGTGCTCAGCAGAATGGTGCTGTTCCTCCGAGTCCTCAGAACTCTGTTTTTTTTTCTTTTTTCTTTTTCTTTCTTTTTTTTTTTTTTTTTTATATTTTAAATATATTTTTAGTTGTAGGTGGACATAATTCCTTTATTTTATTTATGTGGTGCTGAGGATCGAACCCAGGGCCTCACACATGTGAGATGAGCGCTCTACCACTGAGCCATAGCCCCAGCCCCAGAATTCCGTTAGTTTTATAGGGAACCTTCCTCTAATTTAGGGCCTCTGAAGTTGTGCTTTAGAGATAAAACTGTATCCCCTGCTTTAATCACTCTTGTACCATTGGTACCTAGAATAACGCTGGCCAGAGCAAGTGCCAATTTATTGAACTTAGGGATCACTTCAGTGTGCCATATGAGAACGTCATAAGCACCCTTACTTAGCTCTGACAGTGCCCTAGGAGGCATAAATGCTGTTGATTCTCATTTTGAAGATATGGCAGCTGAGTCTGAGGGTTTGTAACTTACCCGAGTCCACAGAGCAGGTGAGCTGCGGAGCTTAGATTTGAATCAAGAATCTTATTTCAGAGCATGGTTCCCAACCATTGTACCGTCTGGCCAGGTTCTCATTTCCTTTAGTGGACTTGACTTGCTCCTTGACCCAAACACCGCAGCAGTAGATGGATCTTCTAAATATTTGTCATGTAAACGTTCCACTGTGAGGTGATAATTAGTGATGAACAGAAATTAAACTGTGATAAAGTCAAATTATAAGAATTAATTCTTAGAGTATAATAATGGTCTGGTTATCAGCCCCAATTTGACATTTTCACGGGACACAAATTTTGCTTTTGCAGGCATTATAGAGTAAACCAAGGCAGAAATCCTAAGGAAAGAAATTCCTCCTGGTATTAAGCCCGAATGTCCTACTATGAAAATTTACCTCTTGATTTTTTTTTTTTTTTTTTTTAAATAAGTAGTATGTTTTTGCTTGGGCATGTGATCATCTGGCTCTGGTCTTTTATACCTTTTTATATCCTTCATAAAAGAGTGATTGCTCTTTTGGCTTGATGGAGGTCAAGAGCCTCTGGGAAGTGGGAGGACAACTTCGCTTGGCTGTTCTGGATTCAGACATAGTATAACATTCACAGAAAACTCACTAAACCTACAACCAGAGTCTGGTAGGGTAGCATTGAGGACATTAAATTAGTTTTCCAAATGTCCATCAGTCCTCCAGCTGCACCAGAACACGGGAGAATCTCTTGAAAAGTGTAGGATCTGAGTCCTCTCCCTGGAGACTCAAGTTCAGTAGCTTCAGGGTGAGACTTTGGAATCTGCTCTCTAAAAGCCTCCCAAATGATCCTGGTTACCGTAGTTACCCAAAACACACATATTCAATGCCTGCCTCTCCACTTACACATGCATGTGTGCGCGCACCACACACACGCGCGCATGCTTGTATGGGAGAGTATTGTTGAAGGTCATACAAGGACTTGGTGGTTTCCTCTGGGGAGTGGAATGTGGTGGATGACTGGAAGTGTTTCACTATATGTTCTTTTCTCCTGCTTTGATTCTTTTACCAGGTAGGAATCTTAAAGGGAAAAACGATAATAACCTATATTAGTTTTCTAAGATGTAAATAAAGAAAAGGCAGAAATAGCATTAAAACAATATGTATGCACACATATATTATCTTAAATATTAATTAGATAAATATGTACCTGTATGCCAACATGTCTGGAAAGATAGCTGCTGGAATTACCAGTGACATTCAGCCTCCTTCATTATGTTCTCCTATGCTGGAAAAGAAAAAAAGTGACCACTCAAATACTTGCATTATGTCCCATGTCTCTGAGGGCTTTCCCAGGGGACAGGGGAGGCAGTTTTGAACCAAGGGGAGATGAACCTGCCATCTAGGATTTGCAGTTAGATAAATACCCTCTGTTATTTAAAAAGAAAAACAACAAAACCCCATGGTATTAGAGTGAATGAGGACATGTCTAAGAATTTATTTCACTCATAAGGTTTATTGAGGTTTATTTTAGAATTAAGTAGCTCAGTCATATTTCAGTGTCTCTTCAGGATTAGTGTTTAGTTTGTCCATTGTTAATCGTGTTTTGGTATATTGGCAGACTGCGTTCTGTTATTTTCAAGGTTACCATGTTTTCCCAGGAGAAGTGGGCTCACTTTGATTGTTTTACCTTTTCCAGCTGTTGAATTTGTGTGAGGCTGAGGATTCAGCTTTAACCAAGCTGCCCTGCTATAAAAGCCTTCCGTCACTTGTACCTTTACGGATTGCAGCATTAAGTAAGTGAATATAAATGTGAAACAAGTTACAGGGTATAAAAGGAAAGGGGACAGTGGCCTTTATTGTTTATGCTTCTGACTTTTGGGTTCTTTTAAAGACGGGATCTGTTTATCAAATTATGTAATGAGGTAAATCTTAAGATTACATGCATTGTTAGGATTTAAGTAATTTTGTACTTAAGTAGTCTGTGGATTTTACTGTGGAGTAGGCTCTTTATAATTCCCCTAAGAATCAAATGTTCTGGTTTAAAAGAATTGTCATACTGTCCATAGTTACATTTTCATCAGAATCAGAGTAAATAGTAAGGTACCTTATGGAGCATTTAAGAAACCTGTGGTTTCAGAGTTTTCACTAGGAATATCAGTTTTCATTGTTTAGTACAAGTGTTATGCAAAGTTTAGGAAAACATACTAGATCAGTACTGAATGACCACTGTACAGTCATTTCCTCTTTTTTTCTTTCTTTCTTTTTTTTTTTTTTTGGGTGACTAAATAGTCAAGATAAGCTTTTTAAAGTTGATTGTTGCTTCTTATGTACTTAGTAAAATGTTGCCATTATCCCCCTGGCAATCACCAAAGAGAATGGGGTGCTCTGGGGGAGCTGTTTGGCAGCTCCTCACTTCTGTTGGGATGCCTCTCATGTACCTCATCTTCACTAGCAAATATGAGTATTACTCTTGCCAGAGAATCATTTCTTAACATATAGAATTGAGATGTGTCCTCTTTTCTAAGAATATTTCCATTTTCAAAGGCTTAAAGCCTTTAACCCTCAGACTTGGGGAAGTGGGCAGAGGCTGCCTGATTAAATGTTGGTAGTTGAGAGAAGCCAGGCCATCTGTGTTTCTTCCCATCACCCACACTCTGGAGGCCAAGCTCTCTGAAACTCAGATGTGACAGCTGCACTGAAACTGTGACGATGTCTTGAGAGAAGGGTATCTGGCTTTTGGTTTTGGTATTGGTATTGAATCCAGGCACTAAAATCTATCCCTAGTCCTATTTATTTATTTATGTATTTATTTATTCTGTTACTGGGGATTGAACTCAGGGGCACTTGACCACTGGGCCACATCCCCAGCCCCTTTTTTGTATTTTATTAGAGACAGGGTCTCACTGAGTTGCTAAGTGCCTCACCATTGCTAAGGCTGGCTTTGAACTCGTGATCCTCCTGCCTCAGCCTCCCAAGTGCTGGGATTACAGGCGTGCCCCACCGCGCCCAGCTTATTTATTTATTTTTTTGAGACAAGTTTTTGTTAAGGTGTTTAGGGCCTTGTTAAGTTGCTGAGGCTGTCTTCAAACTTGTGATCCTTCTGCCTCAGTCTCCTGAGTCACTGGGATTACAGGCGTGCACTACCATGCCTGGCTGGAGGCAGGGTATCTGGAGGCAGAAGATTTATCTCCAGGTTTTCAGGCAGGCGGTTGACTTCATTCCTAGACAGCGTTGACTATGCATCCTTTGTTTGTCTTGAGGCCAAATACTAGGAAAGAGGGTTAGTGGTTCATAGTTGGTAGGATCCTTTACAGAAGAAAATTGTTCAGGTGTTTTTTCAGATTAATAATGAAATTGTACTGATTTTTCTCCCTAAAGATGCACTTGCTGCCTGTAATTACCTTCCTCAGTCCAGGGAGAAAATTATTGCTGCACTCTTCAAAGCCCTTAATTCCACCAACAGTGAGCTCCAGGAGGCTGGAGAGGCCTGTATGAGGAAGGTGAGTGTGCGTGTGTTAACACGTGCACGTGTGTGTTTGTGAGAGTATGCATGTGTACTTCATTCTGTACACCTGCAAGTCTGTTTGGTTACTGCACACTAGACTGTAGTGTCCTTCCAGTTTCATAGTCATGGCATAGTACAGCTAGGTCTTCATTTTATCATCAGTTTCTGGGAGACACGTGGTTAGATATGTGACTGGTACTCCCATTTTCCAAGGGAAATCAGATGCTGCAGGAATTGAATGCAAGTTCCTTTCTGTTGTGAAGTATTTTGTTGCCTACTTTTTTTTTGTTATAACTTCTCTTTTTCCATAGTTTTTAGAAGGTGCTACCATAGAAGTAGATCAAATTCATACACATATGCGACCTTTGTTGATGATGCTGGGAGATTATCGAAGCTTAACACTGAATGTTGTAAATCGTCTGACTTCTGTTACGAGACTCTTCCCAAATTCCTTCAATGATAAGTTTTGTGATCAGATGATGGTAAGTCAAATGTGTTTAAATAGTACTCTAGGGGCTGGGGTTGTAGCTCAGTGGTAGAGCGCTTGCCTAGCATGTGCAAGGCACTGTGTTTGATTCTCAGCACTGCATATAAGTAAATAAAGGTCCATCAACAACTTAAAACAAAAAAAAAAAACCAGTACTCTCTAGTACTTGCAAAATTTATGAATAATTCTTATGACTGTATTATTTTTAAATAAATACTACGTTCGTATGGCTCAAAATGCAAAAGCAAGTCTCCTTCCCTGGCTGCCTCCTGCCCAGTATCCCTCCCTGAAAGCACCCAGTGTTAACAGCATCCTGTGATGTTTCTAGAGATACTTTTCATATATCATAGAACACCTGGATATTCTTTTGTTTGCCACAAAAGGAGGCTCATATACACACAGTTCCTGTTTTTCCCACTAACACCATCATTCCATGTGATTGCACAAAGTGCTTCTTCATTGTGTTACTTGGCTACATAATACTTCATTAATTGGACTCATCTTTTACAATTAGTTTATAATGCAGCAAAAAACTTATTTGTAATTTCATATGTCTATCTGTAGCACCAATTTCTAGAGATAGAACTTCTAATTCAGAAAGAATGTATGGATTTTAATCTTCCAGTGTGTTGTCACATTTCTCTCTGAAGACATTTGCCAATTTACGTTTCCTTCTACTAAATAGAAGGAACATCTCCTATACAACCTAAAGCAAGAACTTCAGAAATCTTTTGCATTTTGGAATTATCAGAGAAATAACTGCAAATAAGGGGTTTGTTTAACACTAAGTATAGGCAGATGGAGGATTTCATCTGTTGGCTTTTTTGCTTTCCATTTTGCTTCTAATGTAAACGGTTTCTTGAAGAGTTGTTTGTCGACTTCATTGTAACTGCATGTATTTTTCGTGCTTGTTTGCTAAGTAGCCTTTGACAATTTAGACACTTTATGATACCTGTAAAATTACAGATATCAGCTGTAAGTAGAAGTGAGCAGACAGAGATTATGTGTGGATGTGTTGCATTTGGGGGATAGATAGATACATGTATGAAAACCATACAGTTGTTTACCTCATGTACTGGCTTCTTCATATATTTAGGTAGCTAAATAATGTATAATGACCACAACACCAAAATAGTAAGTAGTTGCTTAATAATAGATTGTAATTGGAAAACACAGCTTTATGTGAAGCGCACTTTCCAAGTTGTAGAGTACTTCCCCTTAAGCTTCCACCTATGTGTAATGTATTTACATACTAAACAGTTTCCATGCATGTAGACATTGACATGAGTGGTTAAAATACATGACCTGTATGCTCCCTGACAGAACACATCAAGTACACACTTCTCCCATGTTTTAGGTTGTTGGTGCTTTCATATATGAACGGTGTGTGTGTGTGTGTGTGTGTGTGTGTGTGTGTGTGTGTTTTCTAAATGCCCTAATGATATTATACTTGGCTCTTTTAAAAAATTACTGTCTCTACTCTCAGCTTTCATTTTTTGCTTCCTTTACATGCCTGGTTGAAGCAAGTTTTTGGCGGGTGTTTGTTTTTGTTCTTTAAAAACTCCATCCAGCCCTTCAGATCTGACGTGAGCTGGCAGTTCATTACTATCCAGACATTTTTTTGTACAGCACGAGGAGAGCTGCCTTATAGTTTAGTAGCTTCTGATGCAGGCTGGGTGTCATATTCCCTAAAATAAAATATGTGGGTTTTGTGTTGTTTCATTTAGGGGATTTTGTCTCCTCCTTCTTTGGCTTTCTAAAAGGTTGAAAATCCTCTAAAAGCAGAGTGTTGGCCTACTTGGATAAAGAATGATTGAATTGCTGTTTATCCAGACATTTCCATCCAGCACACACTGACTGCCATTGGCAGTGCTTCTGTATTTAGTGGCACAGGTTGTCCTGAATTACCCCAGGCCTGCTGGGCTCTGCTGGGACACTGCAGCCTGTAGGTGGCTAATTCTTAGAACTGTGCCCAGCCACTGGTGGTGCTTTTGTTTTCCTTCGTGATACCTTTTTGAGGTTAGCAGCTTGAGCCTTTGGCATTATTTTCAGAGATAAGATACTCTGTAGGGTGGGCATTCATGGAAAGAACCCTGAGTTTTTCCCCTTCTTTGATAGGAGTTTTCTAGTTTTAGCTCTTATGTCCAGGTCTTTGATCTATTTTGAATTAACTTTTGTGTATGGTATGAGATAAGGGCCCAGCTTCCTTCTTTTATATATGATACTCAATTCCTTTCTTTCATTTGAACTGCTTAACATTTGATCTTGAAAGATCTCATGTGTTTTGTTGTTTTGGATACTTCCTCACTGAACTAAAAATTGAAAATGATTTTATATACCAGTTAGTGTCATTTTTTTCCTTTGGGAAATCTAAAAGCAGAAAGAATGGTTACACAGCTGGCCATTGTTGATGCTTTCAGTTCTCTCTCTGGTAAGGTATAGGTTATGTGAATTTATAGTCTACTGGTTATTACCCTTCAGGGAATTTTATTGATAAAACGTTGTTAGCCTGTACTTTGAAGGCAGGTAGATTATTTTGGACATTTCTCAAGGAGGAACAGTGACCTAAAGCTGGTTCCTGTGCCTTAAGCACCTTGTGTAAAACCTTATTTTCCCACTGGACTCTGAGCTCCCCTGGACAGGGATAAGGCCTGTGGGTCACTTCTCTGTCCCCGGCCTGATATCTGACACAGGTGAACAACTGTGTATATAATCAACACCGAAGGAAAGTGGCAGGGCCTGGCTTTGGAATGAGCAGGTTTCAGGACACTTTGTCGTAGAAGCAAATTTAGCCTTTCTATTTAAATGATAAGAACAGATGCCAGTTATCTACATCACTCATTTAATATGGGGCTATTGCAGTAATGGAAACACTGCAGTTATCACATCAAATACAAGGGAAATGAGTGTCCGTCAAAAAGCAGTATTTGCAAGTGAAATGTTTCTACCCTGAAAAAGTTGTATCTAAGTGTGTGTTTTTTCAACAGCAACATCTGCGCAAATGGATGGAAGTGGTGGTCATCACCCACAAAGGGGGCCAGAGGAGCGACGGAAACGTGAGTGACTCGCTTGTTTCTGGCAAGGGCGCCCAGGTTGTGCACTGCTGGTATTGGTGCTAATACCAGAGCAGTGCTTCAATTAAAATGCTGGTCAGAAATATGATTTTATGTGATTTTTAAGTCCATGTAAATTTGTTAATCACTTTATTAGCATTACATCTTGCTTTTATTTCTCTTAATGGCTAAAGATTCATTCTTGTTTCTTTAAATTAAAATCTCCCTTTTGTTCACTTTACTATGACATATCTGTTGATGAGAATTCTGGGAAGCTTGGAAAATGTTAGTATTTCAATTTTACTAGTTTTGCTTTAAACAGCGTGTTTTCTAGACTGTTCTTGGCAGCAGCTGTTTACATGGTGGTGCGTTCCTCCGCTCTTGTTTCCATTGCTTTCCATCACTTGCTGGTCGGTAACGTTCGTGTTTAATCATTATTGCTTGATAAAACCAACTAGAGATTTTTTAGGACTTATAGTATTAATATAATAAAGCATCACATAAATATGGGCATGTATATTTTCTAGCTCTAAATCCCCTACCCCAATGTTGCCAAAAAATTTAAATGACCAGCATTTAAAGCAACTTTATATGGATTTGAGGGAAGACTGCTGTAGTTAAATCTTAAGTATATGATGTTGGTCATTAAAGACTTTCTCTCTAAAAAAATGCATGCTTTCTGTTGTTTTGAATCTAATATTGTACATGCTAATTTTTAACAGTATTTTCTAAGCTGATGATGTACCAGTAGAAGTATATTTTCCTTAAGTTCTGTGATACCTGGTGAAATTTACAGCTGTATCATCATTAGGGAATTCTTCATAGTTCTTTAGAAGCATAATCAATGTGGCTTTTTGTGCTCTTGTGCCTATTTGTTGGATGCTGTGTTTCATCCCAACTTGGATTTTTTTTCTGCTTTATTATGCTTTGTTTTGACCATTCTGTGTCAAGGTGTTTTGTTTGGTATCTTGTTTCCTGCTGCTTCTAAACAGCCAACTAAGCAGAATTAAACCAGGATTTAAATTTTTTAAGGACGTTTTATACGATGAATGACCCCTTGGAAGATTTTATTATTTATATATGCAAAAAATATATCGGGAGTCTGTGTGGAGGAAGAGCAGGGCGTGCTGCAAAGCTCGTGCTGCAGGTCATAGGTGCAGCTGCCTCTGCTGCTGCTCCTCATTCTCACCTGTGAGGGATTTTTTGCTTCAGATTTCACGTTTTTATAATAACCTGTGACTTTTCTGAAACACACCATAAGATCTTTACTAAACATTTAAAAAAGTTCTAGTGGGTAGGTGAATGGCTTCCATTTAAATCGAATGAGCCCATAAACTTTTATAGCAAATTATTTTGCCTGGGGGGAGTTGTGCGGGGGTGGAGGTGTGGGTGTTGGTAAGTCTTTGGGCTCGTACTGGGACGTGTTTATCATTCCTTGAGTGTACTGCCTGATCAGCAGGAGGTGTCACGCTCCATGAGGTTGGCCACGTGTGTGAAACTCAGGCCTTAGCATTTTGGGGTCCGTAGGAAGAGAGCGTGGCCATGGCTTCATCAACTAATCCCGGAGCCAGGCCCCTGTTCTCTGATCAGTTTTTAGAGATCTTGTTATAGGACAGGGAACAGTTAATGGGAAGTAGTTGGTTCCTGTTGGTAGAATTCCCAGGTAACTTTGCTCAGTGGAGATGCCATATTTGAAGACATATTAAGTAGCTGAATAAAGAAGTATATCAAAGTTACCTCTCTAACTTGGGAGATACCCCTGAGGATCAGAGCTTTGCACTATCACCATGTTTAGGAAAGCTTCCTTTTTGACAGTGTAGGGGATGATACATAACTCCCTGTTATTGCCACTTCTGTATACACATGTAAACACACAAATAGTTTTCTGAAGGTTGTGCTTCACCACACAAGATAACCTAACTCTCTGGTGGGGGTGTCATGGCCTTGTTCTTGGTGGGGTGGGGCTCAAATATGCCTAATTGATGGGCTCGCACCACCTGGTTCTCTTCTGACTCTAGTTGGGAAAGACTGTTTTTTCCCCTAATTTTTTTTTCAATGCCTTAGTACTTCACATAAAATCTGGAATTATTCACTCTGAAAAAGAAGTCTTTTAAAACTATATTTGCATATAACAAGGTCTTATCATTTCTCCCTGATGTAAGAAGCCCTGGTTTTAAATTTGACTTAGAGAAGAAACACTGTGAGACACCATCAGAGCGTCATGTTGACATCTGAGGGTGGAGGTTGCTTTTTGCTGCTGAGCATTTGTTAATTATCGTTTGCTTTCTGATAATTGTGTCTTTACTGTTTTGTTAACCCAAATAACCCTTACTGTGTTTGAGTATATGGGAAGTTTTATGTAAATGACATAAATAGAAAAAGATGATTTTCCTCCCCATCCTCAGGAAAGCATTTCAGAGTGCGGGAGATGTTCCTTGTCTCCATTCTGTCAGTTTGAGGTGAGAACAACCTATTAAAAGTCAGTTTATGACTTGCAATGTGAAGAACACTTTATCTTTTCTTTTCTTTTCGTTTCTTTTTACCTTTTTGTTGCCTTTTTTCATGCTGTGATTTTTGTTTTGGTTCAGCCTGCCATGGAAGGGGTAGAGGTGAGAATCTCAGTGGAGTTGCAGGAGGGGGTTGTTGTCGCATTTGGTTTTGCTGTGACTCGTTAGCTGTGTTGTGATTCTGTAGTGGACAGAGTGCCTTGTGCCTTTGAGTGCGGTGACCTGTGCTGTCTGTCTGTGGCAGAGTTGTATTAGTATCATTGCTGTGAAATGTCCAGATGCCACGCATGTTCTATATTAGGACATTTTAAACAAGATTCTAAGTTCTTTTGTTTTCTACATGTTAGAATTGTAATACCTCAATACTACCGAAGACTAAATTTGGTTTTTCTATCATAACGTTCATATGAACTCATATATCTAACAAGCTCCTAAGAACCTCCATAAAGATACAGTATATCTGTTAGACATTGGGAATGATATATTTTCTTTCACACTGCCAGCTTGCTGACTGCTTTGAATTTAGAACCTTATTGCCCTATACCCCTCCCTGCCAAGCCCCTCCCCTCCCCCCCCCCCCCACACACACACACATATACTCAAAGATGCAGTTACAGTACTGTGGCTTTGGACAAACTTCGAGCTTTCCCTCTTCTGTAAAATGGGGATAATAACACCTGTCATTTCTGTCTTCCAATGATGTTGTAAAGATCAGAAGAAGTGATTTTTATGACACTGCTCTGAAAATGAAAAGCCATGGCATAAAAGACCCTCTTAGAATGTAATAATTCAGAGATAGAATTTATTTTATTTAAGGACTTGAAAATTTGTAGATGAGTACTCCAGAGGTGGGGCAGGGGTGATACTGAACCAGTTTTTCCCCGTTTCCTGCCCATTTTCCTTTTGCCTTTTGGTTGAAAGAGAAAGTTTGGAAAGTATCTGAACTGCTGCTGGGAATGTGGTCCCTCTTGACCAGTGTCTATCATCCCCATTTTACCTTTCTAGAGCCACCAACTCCACCTTGCATGCTATGCAGGATGGTGTGTCAGAGGCTCTTCACTTACCTGTGGCCACAGAGAGGTCTTTTGAATGGCAGGGGCAAAACTATGGCCTCTAAGAATGGGGCGTTGAGACGTTGGAAGAACCCTCAGCAGCCCACCACTGAGCTGTTGGAAAGTGTGGAGCTTGGCCTTGCATACACTTTCCACCTAGTTCAATGTAGCAGTTTGTCAGCTTTGTTTTTAGGCCTGGTTGACAAATGCTCTGCACCATCATCAGTCATTCATTTACATTGACATTCAGTTTCCAGGATAAAATATCAAGTGTGTTTTTGAGCACCTCCCTTGGCTGGGTTTTGAGGGCAAAAGAAGTCTGTGCTCTCAGAACTTAGCGTGTTACGAAGACCCCGTGATGCCACTGCAAGATGGGTCGGTCTTGGTGCTCTCATGGCTGCAGGTGCAATCCATCGTCCCTGCCTCTGTGAAGGGGGCTAGCACAGGTGACCTGCAAGGTCACCTCCAACCCTTGTTAGTATGCCTGAGAACAAAGGGCATAATCACATCATATAGTCACATGCCATCCCCCCACACTCCAACAGTTGAGCTAGGTGCAGTTAGTTTGCACAGGACACAACACAGTTGTAGTCTAAGACTGGTAAGTTGTGGCTTTTCCATGTTAACCCTTTGCTTTGGTGGCAGCCTTGCAAATGTAGCTAGACTGGTAGGGTCTGTAGTGATGTTTCTCTCTCTTGCTCATAAAACTAATTGGCCTGTTTGTGATTTCTGGTTTTCTTTATTAGGAAATGAAGATTTGTTCTGCAATTATAAACCTTTTTCATCTAATCCCAGCTGCACCTCAGACTCTGGTCAAGCCTTTGTTAGAGGTTGTAATGAAAACAGAGCGGGCCATGTTGATTGAGGTACGGGCTGGGCTGAGGGTTGATTCTGATTCTCACACTTGGAATATTTTCACTTTGTTGTGTTTTGAATGGGGTCAACTGACAACATAAAGATGCTAGGTTATTAGTACTTGCTTGTGGTCAGTTGTAGTCCAGGAGGAGAGACTGATGCAGCTTCCCTGTGTTCTGTAGGCGGGGAGTCCATTCAGAGAGCCGCTCATCAAGTTCCTGACTCGGCACCCCTCACAGACAGTAGAGCTGTTCATGATGGAAGCAACACTCAATGATCCCCAGTGGAGCCGAATGTTCATGGTAGGAGCTAAAGTGGCTGTGGTCAGGTCCCTGCAGATTTGTGTCGGACAGTGCCTCTAGGATGTTAGTATCACATTTCACTGTTCGCTGTCCTGGCTTCATGTTTCTCAGAGACGTTTGAATCTAGAGATGTTATTGCTTGTCTCCATGTAAAGCTCAGGCCTAGGAATCATTCTTGTAGGGTTTTGCTGGTGGTAACAAATGAGTGTGCTGCTAGGATTATAAAGTCGTAATCATGAAGAATGATTACTGTCTAAAAGTGTTTTTTTGAAAAGGGTGTTTACTGTGATTTTTATTTATCTATTTATTTGCTTGTTTTTAGCCTGCCTACAGAGATTTAGCAAGAACCTTAGAATTCGTGTCCTTTAGCCTTTTGTGAGTTTGATTTATCTTAAAACAAGTTTCTTATTTGTTTTGCTTTTAGAGTTTTTTTAAAACACAAAGATGCCAGGCCTCTGCGGGATGTGTTGGCAGCTAACCCCAACAGATTCATCACCCTGCTGCTGCCGGGCGGTGCACAGACTGCCGTGCGCCCCGGCTCACCCAGCACCAGTACCATGCGCCTGGACCTCCAGTTCCAGGCCATCAAGGTAACGTCTTCTCACTAGGCCCCTGCGGTCCCCAGTCAGGTCAAGCTGCACATCCCTGACTGTTTCTTCTCTGACAGATCATCAGCATCATAGTTAAAAATGATGACTCTTGGCTGGCCAGCCAGCACTCCCTGGTAAGCCAGTTAAGACGCGTGTGGGTGAGCGAGACCTTTCAAGAAAGACACCGCAAGGAGAATATGGCTGCCACCAACTGGAAGGAGCCCAAGCTGCTGGCCTTCTGTCTGCTGAACTACTGCAAGTGGGTGTACCCGTCAGGCTTCACAGGCTGCTCTGTCTGATAAGCCAAGAAACTGGGGCCTCTTTTTTTTTTTTTTAATTATTTATTTATTTGCTTTAGTTGTACACAATGCGTTTATTTTTATGTGGTGTTGAGGGTCGAACCCAGGCCGTGCACGTGCTAGGCGAGTGCTCTACTGCTCAGCCACAATCCCAGCCCTGGAGCCTCTTTTTTTTATTTTTTTCGTACCAGGGATTGAACTCAGGGGCACTGACCACTGGGCCACATCCCCAGTCCTTTTTTGTATTTTATTAGAGACAGGGTCTCACTGAGTTGCTAAGTGCCTCGCCATTGCTGAAGCTGGCTTTGAACTTGTGATCCTCCTGCCTCAGCCTCCCAAGTGCTGGGATTACAGGCATGCGCCACCACGCCTGGCTCAAGGGGCCTCTTTTTTAATTTGCACAAGGTTATGCAAATTAAACATAGGCTTTTTGGACACCTGTAGTCAGATTCCTTGTAGGAGATGGGCTATAACTTTGAGCTGCTTAAGAGGCATGTTAGAGATGATACAGACAGACAGAATTTGCCTTACGTTAATATGTTTCTCCTTTTGATCCTTCAGGAGGAATTACGGAGACATAGAATTGCTGTTCCAGCTGCTCCGAGCTTTCACTGGTCGTTTTCTGTGCAATATGACATTCTTAAAAGAGTATATGGAAGAAGAGATTCCCAAAAATTATAGCATTGCTCAAAAACGCGCCCTGTTTTTTCGCTTTGTAGACTTCAATGATCCCAACTTTGGAGATGAACTGAAAGCAAAGGTGAGCTCTGCGATTATGCAGCAAAAGGCTGCAGGTGCTGTGGCTGGTGTCCTGGGGAACCCTGCCCCACTCTTCTGCTGTGTGTTTTTTGAGGCTCAGGTAGCAGGGCTGGACTGCAGACATGAAAATGCCATTGCCGAGGAGCACACAGCAGATCTTGCCGTGGACCAGGGTTAAAAAGTAGATCTCTAGATCCCTTGTTTTCAGACAATGACTTGTTTGAAGTAAGAAGAGTACACAGGCTGACATTGGGTTTCTTCCTCAAGTTTTTAACCTGGCTGGGCAGTTGCTGTTGGCTAGGAGTCTAGAGGAGGAGTCGCTGCCTTGGTTGAGTTCTGGCTTGATGGTGTGGGGTGGCCAAAAGTATTGTCCTCCCCACCTTTTTAAACAAATAAGCAGCCTGACTCTGTTTTCCTCCTCTTTCATCTTCAATCTTTTGTAGGTTCTTCAGCATATCCTGAATCCTGCTTTCCTGTACAGCTTTGAGAAGGGGAAGGAGAGCAGCTCTTAGGACCTCCCAATCCAGAAGGAGACAACCCCGAGAGCATCACCAGTGTGTTCATAACCAAGGTGTGTCCCCGCAGGGCCCCAACATGTGAGAGCTTGCAGATCAGTGAACTGTGTTCGGGAGCCTGCAGAGTGGCTCATGGGAATAAGTTTACTGCAAGGCTTTTATTTTTCATGATTGCATTAATTAATGGCACTCCACAGCCTCCCATTAAAATTCTTACTAGTTATTTGTTGAAGGCACCACACTGGGGAATGGAATGTTTTTACATTAACAGGTTCAAGTCAGAAACAAAATATCTCAAAATCCAGACCTGGGTTAATTTGTAAAAGCCCCTGTTGTGGGGTTTGATGTTTTTCTTTTTTTGGCCTTAACTTTACAAAAGAGACTAGTAAAAGGCAGGAGGATATTATGCTGGACTCAGTTGGTGTTGGGACCTATCTTCACCAAGTTAAAGAAGTAGTGTGTGTGGCAATAGTGATGTCTGAAATTTGTACTGGAGACTTAAAAAATGAAATGTCTGCACTGTGTCATTTTCCTAAGGGTCATTGTATTGAACTTTAGGGTTAGATGTTTTCTTTATCCTGAGATTGTTGAATTGAATTTTTTTAATGCAAATTGTTTGTTGGAGTGCTGGGTGCTCAGCATTCTCCATCTGCAGTGTTGATTCATGGTCTCTAGAGGTGACCACCACATAACACATGAATGTTCTTTGGAAGGGACACAGCTAGATTTCTTATCCATTCCATCCTGGAATCAAGGCAAAGGGGACTGTCATTGTTCCTGTTGGCAGGTTACTAGTCCTTATGTAGTCTTTGTCCTTTAGGACGGGCCTCCTTCCTACTCTCTTCTGATCTGAGCCCAGAAGTTATTCTTAGTCCACTTATTGATACTTGTGTTATTCTGGGCAAATAGTGACCCTGACACAGCCCATTCCCCTGTGCCACCTTCTCTAGTCTGTGCCTAGAGCATCATCTTGGGACCAGTGAAGAGTTGGGTTTTGATTGTTGAGAAGGGGGAGGGATGTTGTCAAGAAGCAGGAGATCCAGGGAGGAGGAGAACCGTGCAGCAGCAGAGTCATAGAGAAGACCCCAGCCTGTCTGGACTCCAGCAGCGGGCAGAGCTGATGAACAGAAGGTGGTTAGAGTACTTACTTGAATTGAGTGGACTCAGCATTATAATTCTGATACCTGGTTTCCTTTTTAAACAATGAAATAAGATGAATATAAAAGGAAAGTTACTGTGACATAAACGTATATGCGTAGAGAGAGAGAGAGTGAGTGTGTGTGTGTGTGTGTGTTTTTAAGGTTTAAACTTGATGTATCGCCCTTAGTCAGTAACACAGCTCACAACCAGAAATGAGCTCCTCCTGCTCATGTTCCCTGGCAGGTCCTGGACCCAGAAAAGCAAGCAGACATGCTGGATTCCCTGAGGATCTACCTTCTGCAGTATGCCACGCTGCTGGTGGAGCATGCCCCCCACCACATTCACGACAACAACAAGAACCGCAACAGCAAGCTGCGCCGCCTAATGACCTTTGCGTGGCCCTGCCTGCTCTCGAAGGCTTGTGTGGACCCCGCGTGCAAATACAGCGGACACTTGCTTCTGGCACACATCATTGCCAAATTTGCAATACATAAGAAGATTGTCCTCCAGGTACTTTGCAGGGCTCCCTGTCTGCCCCCAATATTCACATCTGTCCTCACACCTGTACAGCCGCAGCCTTTCCTTTCCTGCTGTTTTCCTTCAATACAATTAAAAGAAAAAAAAGAACTCACCTACTCTATAAAAACTGGGGGGGGGAAAAAAAAACCATAAACAAACAAGTCAAAAAACCCATCTACTTATGAGATACTTAGAATAGCCACAGTCAGAGAGACAAAGAATAAAGGATACCAGGGACTAGGGGAAAGAAGAATGCACAGTTAGTGTTTGATGAGGACAGAGTTTTAGTGTGGGAAGATGAGAAAGTTCTGGAGATGGAGGAGGTGATGGCTGCACGGCAGATGAATGAGCTCATTGCTGTTGGGCTGTGCACCTAAGAATGTCGACCTTCCTCATGTGTCTTTTACCACAGAAAGAAGTGGGGAGGGGCAGGACCATCCCGTGAGCCCTCCCATAATGATGAATTCCATCTCATTCCTCCCTAGTTATTCCCCTGCCCTCTGGTTCCTTTACAGCCTTACTTTTGAAACAGTGCCTCTCCTTCACACTTCAAGCTCCTCTATCCATTGCATTTTGGCTTCCCACACTGGTATGACATTGAAAAAAAGTTTTTTTTTTAAATAGGGGTCTTGCTGTGTTGCCCAGGCTGGCCCCAAACTCTTTTTTTTTTTTTTTTAATATTTATTTATTTGCCTTAGTTGTATACAATGCCTTTATTTTTACATGGTGCTGAGGATCTAACCCAGGCCGTGCACGTGCTAGGCGAGCGCTCTACCGCTGAGCCACAACCCCAGCCCAGGCCCCAAACTCTTGGGCTCAAGGGATCCTTCTGCCTCAGCCTCCTGAGTACTAGGACTATAAGTACACACCACTGTACTTATTTGGAAGTGCCTTTACATAGGGTCCCAGCTCTCCCTAGCCCAAAACATGTGGGCACTTTGAAATTGCATTTTGTGACCTCTCTGCAGTTTGGATGGTTTTAGAACTTCATCTTTGAGCTTCCGTGGTTTAGGCCCTGGCAGCCTTCTGTTGTGTTTTATGCTCTCCACTCGGGAATTCCCGTGCCCCACGGGTGAATCAGTGACTTTGCTTGAGAATCAAATGCAGTGATACATTTGCATGTTCAACCTTGATCCCTGGGAGTTCTTGCCCTGAGGCCACATTGAATAGTTTTCCCTAACTGTTCCCTCTCACTCTTGTGATGTTAAACTCCAGACCCAGAAAGCCAGTCACCACCTTCCATAGGCCCTTGGGAGGAAATGTGATTTTGAGACCCTGTGGCAGGCACTACTTTCCCCCAATTGTTCTAGCTAGAATACCCAAGGCCATTTCTGACACCCTCCACTCCTCCCTAGGGCCCAGGCAGCTCTGCAAGTCCTGCTGATTCCAATGTCCTTCCTGTCTTCTCGATACCCTCAGTACCAATGGATTGTCTCCCCTGGGTTCCTGGCCTCACCTCTTATTTGAAGAATTGAAATTACTTCTGTTGTTGCCTCTGATATTGGTCCCTTCCACTTCTTTTTTCATGCTGTGACCATAGTGAAATGATCTGTGTGCCTCAACTAACTATGGCCACTTAGGCTAGACAGAAGAGTTTTGCAGGGTGCTGGTCCTTACTCGCCCTAGTGGCCTAGCCTAGTAAGGGCACACCACAGGAGCTCAATAAATATTAGTATGATTGTATTTATTGATCAAAACTTAAAGAAGTTGTTTTAATAAAAGTCCTAAGGATTTTTTTGGCCAGGGATTGAACCCATGGACACTCAACACTGAGTCACCTCTCCAGCCCTCTTGCCCTCTTTGGTATTTTATTTAGAGACAGGGTCTCATTGAGTTGCTTAGGGCCTCACTAAGTTGTTGAGGCTGGCTTTGAACTCATAGTCCTCCTGCCTCAGCCTCCCAGGTTTCTGGGATTACAGGTGTGTGACATCATGCCTGGCCCTAAGGAATTTTTTAAAAATTGTTTCGAAAAATATTTTACCTTAGTCCTGAATGTTAATAGCTTATTCTTCAAAGCCTTCACATTCATCTTACATTAGAGTTTCTTTCCTATTCTAGGTTTTCCATAGTCTTCTCAAGGCTCATGCAATGGAAGCCCGAGCGATTGTCAGACAAGCAATGGCCATCTTGACCCCAGCCGTGCCTGCCCGCATGGAGGATGGGCACCAGATGCTCACACACTGGACCAGGAAGATCATCGTGGAGGAGGGGCACACTGTCCCACAGCTGGTGCATATTTTGCATCTGATTGTACAGCATTTTAAGGTATGTAGAAAGCACACCAGATGGGTGTGTAGTGCATTTTCAAACATTTGCTTTGGAACTTCTAGCTCTTTGCTTTTCTACAATAATAAGGTGGTCATTAATCTTTTAGGAAAGCTGCTTCCAGTCATTGATAGGGCTGTGTGTGTGTCAGGCTTTGTGGACTTGGAAACTGCCATAGTGTAGAGAATGTCTCCTAGCGTTTGCCGCTTTCTGTTTGCTTGCTTGCCTTGTTGTAAGTCTCCGCCCTGAATGCAGGTGCCTTGTCACTTTAAAGTGAGAGGTAGTCGTCCGTGATTCTAGAACTGTACCTCCTTTTCTACAGCCACATCACTACTCCAGGACTTAGTTTTATCTGAATATTTCTTGTAGATTTTAGGCATAGGAGAAAGGTTTGAGATGAAACTCTTTTCTTTTATAGCCAGCTCTTTAGAATTGGAAATTTGCTTCTTGATATGTCTTGAACTTTTATGATATCAAGTCTGAAGGTTGATACATGTGACTAAACTCGCCTACCTGTCTAAAGAGAATTCAGATTTTTAGCATATTTTAGAGATGTTATTAACAGGCTGAAATACGCTATTACATGGGCAGAGGGATAATAAGCACATTCATGGGTAAATGAGAATTTACTTGGTAAAGTTGGTGTTCAGAATCTTTGATCATGAGGTTGGGTCACATGAGTGTGTGAGTAGGTGTTTGCACATGTGCTGGAGCCACCCTAACGTGATGCTGGCCCTGCACCTACAGGTGTACTACCCCGTACGGCACCATTTGGTACAGCACATGGTCAGTGCCATGCAGAGGCTGGGCTTTACGCCCAGTGTCACCATTGAGCAGAGGAGGCTGGCCGTGGACCTGTCAGAGGTTGTCATCAAGTGGGAATTGCAGCGGATCAAGGACCAGCAGGTAGGAATGTCAACTCTTAGTGTCATCCCTGATTGTATGCCTTATATGTGTCCCTGGAAATCAGTAAAGTCAGGGGTGTGTGTGTGTGTTTTTAAGCCGGATTCAGATATGGACCCAAATTCGAGTGGAGAAGGAGTCAATTCTGTCACATCCTCCATTAAGAGAGGCCTGTCCGTAGATTCTGCCCAGGAAGTGAAGCGCTTCAGGACGGCCACTGGAGCCATCAGTGCAGTAAGAGCTCACTCTTTCCTAATGTGTGTCATGTGTCCTCGTGGGACCTTGTGTATTTATTCGATCCATTTGTGTGTGGCCAAGTGCTGAGCTGGAGAGGCAGCTGGGAATGGGCTCCAGGGCATGTCACTTACCAAGGTATTTCCCAAGGTTCCAGATACATTTTTCTTAGAGTTCTGTGAACAGTGGTTAATTGCTTACAGGAAAGCATCGAGAAACTCTTTGAGGACTGGGGGTGTAGCAGTGGTAGAGCACTTGTCTACCACAGGTGAGGCCTGGGTTGCAGCCCCACACCACATAAACCAGAAGACAGGGAGTGTTGGGCACGAGGTGCACCCCTGTAATCCCACTGATGCAGGCGGCTGAGGCAGGAGGAGCACAAGCTGTCCCTATTTCACTATGCTCAGCCACCTGGGCCTTTCCTCCACTTTGCAAAGACTTCAGGTCTTTTGCTCTCTTAGCGTGTGGCTACCGGCTCTTTTTCTTCTGCCTGAACCCATTTCTTTTTCCTGTATCAACCTTCTTCTCACTCTATCTTCCACTTCCTGGGTCACACTCCCTCTGGATCACCATCACATGAGACATTGCCTTCTCACTGCCACTCTCTGTTAGTCCTCTGCTCATCTGCTGGGTCCGTGGCCTTTACAGGAGCAGAGGCCACATCTGTTCCCCATGCCCAGAACAGTGTCTCTGGAAAGTATCAGGTACCTGTTAGCTGGCTGAACAAGTCGGCACCTTGTGCAGGCACCTTGTCCTTCCTGCCTTAAAGGACAACCCTTTCCTAGGTATTTGGGAGGAGCCAGTCCCTGCCTGGAGCTGATTCTCTTCTCGCCAAGCCCATTGACAAGCAGCACACAGACACCGTGGTGAACTTTCTTATTCGAGTGGCTTGTCAGGTATGGGACTCTGAAGAACAGTGCTCACTTAGTGACACTGTAGAATGTTTTCTCTGACAGTTTAGTCAAAGAGAAATAGACAAGACCTACGGTTAGTTGTGTTACTTTCCTGCCAGATTCTACTGATTTCATGCCAGGTTAATATTTCTAAAATGTGCCTGTGTCTTATAATTGGTATGATTGGTTATGAGTCTTTTTTTCAGTACTAATAAAATAATGGTGTGCCATAATTAACAGCATCTTGGCATTGATGGAATATGGTAGCTCAGTGCTCTTGGGCTGGTCCTTTAATTTCCAAGTTTTTTCCCCCCATATCATTAAAATGGGATCAGAGCATAAATCATGATGTTCTTAATCAGTCTACCTAAAGTTTATTTAAGTACTTTAGAGCTTAGGTTTATTTATCATTCATATTGATTTATAATGTTGCGGAGTTGCTTGGATTCCATTCCTGAAACTTCATTTTATATTTCAAAAAATAATTATAAATGAAAATTTTCTAGTCTCTTTAACACTTTTTTTTTTTGGGGGGGGTGATCTTAAGTTCTTACAACTGTTAAAATGGTGTATCTTGTAATACTGTTGAGAATTTCCAAGAATTAGAAAGAATCTTCTGAATTGTCCAACTAGTAAATACTTCCTGCAGTGTTCCAGGCAGCATGCTGGAAGGCCACCCAGGGAGGAGCGTGGGCCTGTCAGTCACACAGAGCTGCAGATCAGTCTCACTGACATGCTGTGTAAAGGAGAGGAGGGCAGCGGCAAGGGATCCAGTAGGGGAAGGTCAGGATCAGAGAAGGTGGCCACAAGGCGGAGAGCTGGGGTGCAGGGTGCACGTGCAATAGAGAAGCAGTGTCAACAGTGCTACTAGAATGATGGTAAACACACACGCTGAGACATGCCAGCTTGAATTTGGCTGCATTTCCAGGTTAATGACAACACCAACACAGCAGGGTCTCCTGGGGAGGTGCTCTCTCGGCGTTGTGTGAATCTTCTGAAGACTGCGCTACGCCCGGATATGTGGTCCAAGTCGGAGCTCAAACTGCAGTGGTTTGACAAGCTGCTGATGACTGTGGTAGGTGCACAGGTCTGTTAGGCCGCAGCAAGGCTGCCAAGCTCTTAATCAGATGCTGTTGCCTGGGTGCAGGGGTAGGCATTTGTGGATCCCTTTTGGGCCTGACCCTGAAAACCCAAATCATCCAGACCCCACAGGCACTGCCTCTTCTACTTTTCTATTCTGGCTGCTGAGGAGGAGGAGCTGGTTTGACTCCCTGAACATGGTTTTAATACTTCAGCGCTTACCCCAGCCCCAAATACGCTTAGGGGGGCTTGAAACAAGACAGTTGACTTGTGTTTTACAGACATATTTCTTTAACTATCCTATTAAGTTGATTTGAGAAAGAACATTTTTTTAAGTAAGCATGATTTTTTTGAACAGATTTTATTGATGGCTTAAGGCTTTAGGCAGTTTGGCAGCATTTGGGGTCATCTCTTGGTTGTTTTGGTGTCTTACTGTTGTTCTTCTGAAAACCATGATACTGTAATTTTCTGTTGGTAAACTGTTCTCTTGCCTTAGCCATTTCAGTGCTATCACAGGTTCCATGTTTTGATGAAATTTGAAAGCTTCACAATCAGAATTATAAAACATGTTGTAGGCGTTTGTCATTTTGGATTGCAAACATTGACACTGTTGCCTAGGTTTTTGAAAGGTCACAAAATGCAGTCCTGTGCTATGAAGCAGAACTATAAAGAGCCTTGAAGACTGCAGCCCGTGCTTTGATTCTGCCCTGGTGCTGAGCCTCTGGACTGTAGATTTCCTCTTCTTTGTCTCTAAAAGATTGAATCACTGTTTCTTCAAATGCTTTCGTTGTTGAAAGCTCAGCCATAGTGGGCAGTCTCTGCCACCTCATGGGCTAGTGTCTCACGAAGCAGTGGGTGGGCCCTGCTAACAGCGGCTTTCTGCCTTCACTCCTGTAACTCATAGTGAAAGACTTTATTTCACAAGCTAGTAGAATTTTACCTACAAAATGCATACCTTGGGCATGTGTGTGTGTAAACTGCAGAAATGAAAATTTCATGCAGCATTACCTATCCTTCCTCCAAACGAGGCTCCGTACTTTCTGTTTTATTCAGTTTTTATTTATTTTTGCTGCTGCCATCATCTGTTGGATTGAGTCAGTGATAGTTTGAAAGATTCCTCTTTGGAGGGATTTTTGTAGTTTTAAGTAAAAACGTGGGAGGAGAGAAGTACAATTCATCGTAACTTTTCAGTCCAGATCTTAATGACTTTTAAAATATTGATATTATTTAAATATTAATACCTTAGCTTTTTAAAAAGAGTTTTGACCAAAGCAGCTTTATAAAAGACACAGTTGTATGAAATTCTGCTCTATATGGTTATCACATGATTTCGTTCTTTAGTGGCTTCTTACTAGTTTCTAAATACTGGATGGCCTAGTTTTATCTCTCGCTGGATTTGTTTCTGAAATTCCCTGGACTCCAGTACTTTATTTGTGAGTGATCTGTGTTCTCCACCCCAGGAGCAGCCGAATCAAGTGAACTATGGAAATATTTGCACGGGATTGGAAGTGCTGAGTTTCTTGCTGACCGTCCTTCAGTCCCCAGCCATCCTCAGTAGCTTCAAGCCCCTTCAGCGTGGCATCGCTGCCTGTATGACGTGTGGAAACACCAAAGTGCTGCGAGCTGTCCACAGCCTGCTCTCTCGCCTCATGAGTATTTTCCCAACAGAGCCAAGTAGGTGACCTTCCCATTTGTGATGCTTTTCTTTTGGAGTAGACAGGTGGACCCAACACTTGTTGATTGAGAGTGCTCATTCTCCAGTTGCTATGTTGAGCATTTTGTTACCCACCCTCCTTTTTTTGAATCTATTTTTTAGTTTCGGATGGACACAGTATCTTTATTTTTATGTGGTGCTGAGGATCAAACCCAGTGCCTCATGCATGCTAGGCAGACACTTTACCACTGAGCCACAACCCAGCCCTTTTACCCCATTTTTACTTCTGACCTTTCTTTGAGGAAAAAAAAGAGACTTATAAAAACTATGTGGAAGCATTGCATTGTTTTCTCACTGCTCTGGAAATTCACTTCTTCGTCTGCTGAGCATTCCTATTTCCTTTAGGTATTAAAGGGAAGTTAGATTAAATATCATAGTAGGTGTTGAGAAGCTGAAGAAATCAAAGTTTCACATATTGTGAATAAGTGTTTAGAGCACATTGTGGTAAGTTGTGGAGAGAGAACAGCTGTCCTTGCCTGTGTGAAATGAGACCAGCCATAGATGAGGCCCACACTGTCCTGCAGTGGTAGACAAGTGCCCATGTTAGTGCTACACACTAGAACTAGAGCTCAGTTCCTAGGTGAGGGCTCTGTGGGCCTGGGAGCCCACTGCAGTGCCCAGTTCCTGACTTCTGCTTCAGGTACTTCCAGTGTGGCCTCTAAGTACGAAGAGCTGGAGTGCCTGTATGCAGCAGTGGGGAAGGTCATCTACGAAGGACTCACCAACTACGAGAAGGCCACCAATGCCAATCCTTCCCAGCTCTTTGGTGAGTGTATGTCTGGTTTCCCAGCAGTGGTTCCTGGCTCACTGCATGCCTCAGGCCTCTGGGAGCAGCTTTGAGTGGATGTGTTGTTCAGGAATCCAGGTGTCGTCCAGTGCCCATGAGGCCATTATCCTCTGGAATCTGAGGTGAATGACCCAAGCCACCTGTTATCAGTGCCTCCTCTTGTCCCAGCATCTGACACACTCTGTTTGAAAGAGGAGTTGTTCTGTGGCTCGCGGGTCCCACTGACCCATTTTGTTATACCCCCCCCCCCTTTTTAATTTATTTTTTAGTTTTAGGTGGACACAATATCTTTATATGTGGTGCTATGTTATACCAAACACAGAGCTGCTGCTCAGACTGTGTACTTGTGTAGAGTTACTGCCTCTACCACATCCACCTGCCAGCACGCCATTTGCAATAAGTACTTGTCCCTGTCTAATCAGTGAGGCTGTCTCTGACTCAGGTGAAGTAGAAGGTGACCAGGGCAGCTGGGTGTCCTTGGCCCCAGATACCTAAAGGTCAGGTGTGTGGGTGCTCTCTACTTTGTGTCACATTCACATCTTTGATTAGGATTAGACTTCAGGTTGGCACCTTATGAATTTTTTTCTCCCTTTTTACATACTTATGTAAAACTTTGAAAATACAAATGAGGGAAAACTAAATCAGAGTTATCTGGAAGCCTCTCTGGTAGTCAGTTAACAGTTTGGCATGTGTCATTTTTCTATGCATACAGATACAGATAGCCCTTGTTGTGTGAACGCTTTTATCTGAATTTTGCAATCTGAATTCATTGTTTTTGTATAAATTTCTTGCTTCCTAAATTCAGGCTGTTTGCTCTCCTCAATTCAGGAGCCAGATACATTTGGTTTAAGTGGTACACTTTGCTGTACACTCTTTCCCTGTTTTGGACCCAGGCAGGTTTGTGACTTTAAGTGGAGTCAACCATTGATCCTGGCTCCCATCACAGGAGAGATGAGTGCCCCTTGTCTCTTGTTCTCCAAAGGACTAATAGAGAAGAGCTGATCTCTGTCAGCCCTGTCTCCCTCCTGTGTGGAGGTGACAGCAGGCTGGGGGTAGCACAGAGTGAGGTGGGCCTCACTGTCTCCTTGTGACAGACCCAGGTTTGTCACTGACATGTGGCAGTGGGGGAGGGCGGATTCTGTGTTCATCATTGACATCACCAGCACCTCAGGTTGTCATCTTAGAGTCAGGCTGGCATATGTTGACTGCTTTATTGAGAATTGGCCTTTTAATAAGGCAAACCTGAAATTGTCCAAACCTAGGACACTGGCACCTGTAGATGGCAAATATTCTTTGATTGTTTTGTGATGTGATCAATTCATAATTTAAATTTAAAATTTTAATGTTTAAGTTAGGGTCTTGATGATCATAAAAATATCAGTTATGAAAGAAATTCTTTCACAATACTCGGTGTGCATGTTCTGTGTTGGTTTGGCTGATTTTAACGGAACTTGTACAGTTTAATCAGAGTGAAATACCAAATTGAATTCTAAACTGTCATGTTGAGACAGGCTGGATGACAAAGAAAGGATTATTTTCCTTCTTTACTTTTTCCCCAAAACTATCTCAGGATACAAACCTTTACTATGGGCGGGTTTCCAAAATGTAAAACTCCAAAACTGGAGGGAAGGGCGATGTTTGTCTCAAGGCACAGATGTCAGTGCCATTCAGTGGAATGACCATTGTTAAGAGCTCAGAGTGAAGACTCGGAGCTCCAGAGTATAGCTCCCTCTTGGAATCTGGTCTCCGCCTGTACCCTGTCAGAGTGTAATGCTTTAAAAACACATTGTTGTGGCTCAGCTATGGTGCTCCTGTAACTTTTCTGTGAAGCAACTGCAATTCCTCCTTGCAGGGACTCTCATGATCCTCAAGTCAGCCTGCAGCAATAACCCAAGCTACATCGACAGGCTGATCTCCGTCTTCATGCGCTCCCTACAGAAGATGGTCCGAGAGCATTTAAACCCACAGGCAGCCTCGGGGAGCACTGAGGCCACTGCAGGTGACAAACTCGCGCCCGTGTTTTCCTCATAGCATTGAGTACCTGAATGGTTCAGGCTGTGTGGTTGAATTCTAATATAACTTGGGTTAAGGTGAAGTCCTCTTGTTTATTTGAAATTTAAATTAAAAAATCAAAACTGGTTCATTATAAAAATCTGTTCTTAAAGTTTGTAGATGTAAGAATGAAAAATTCTAAAGTGAGAGGTATGGGATTGCTGTTAGAGACTGCTGGAGTGCCATTTCTAAAGAATTAAGTCACAGGTTCTAGACATGAGCCATGGGCTCCAGGAATCTAGGTGATATGGGCAGCTGGCAGGAGACCGTGGTTGGCATGGCTGCTGGATGCACCTCAGGACTGTGGCTATGCTTTCAGCGGGGTGTGGAGAGCCGGGGCGGGGGGTGGTCCTTACACAGTTCCCATCAGCTCCCTTGTCTCTCTCATGGATAGGGCTCTGAGAGAGCCACCCTCGCAAGGTGTAGCAGTAAGAAATTGGTGAGTTCCCTGAGCTCTGGTTAGTAAAGATTTGGTGGTGTAGGTGGTGGGGGCGGGGGGGAGGGTAGAATGGATGGAACCCAACATGCCAAGTAATGCAGGACAGTGGCCCTTTTAAATATATCTAGAAGTCTGTCGGGGTGTGTTCTGTCTCTGCATGAGCAGGAACCAGTGAGCTGGTGATGCTGAGTCTGGAGCTGGTGAAGACACGGCTGGCTGTGATGAGCATGGAGATGCGCAAGAACTTCATTCAGGCCATTCTGACGTCCCTCATTGAAAAGTCCCCAGATGCCAAGATCCTGCGGGCTGTGGTAAAAATTGTGGAAGAATGGGTGAAGAATAATTCCCCAATGGCAGCCAATCAGGTGAGCTGGGGGGAGGGCACTGTGCCTGGCCTAGTTTTCCCTCCTTTGAATGCAAGAGAAAAGTGTCACCTTCTCACTCCTCTGAAACTTCTTGGAGCAAAATATTTTCCTATATTTGCATCCATAGTATGTGCTTGATTGGGATGAAGTTAACAGTTCACTCAATGTATGTGAAGTAGAGAATTGGGATTAATCCATTGCTTAATATTTGCTGTGGCTTTCCTTCTGTTAAGACATTCAGTGAACCTTACTTACTGCTGTTTTCTAGGGTAGAGGGAAGCCAAAAAATAATAGTAATAATAAGGGATTTTTTTTTTCACTTAGTGAGATGCTGACTTCTGATTTGTCTTCTGATTTAGTTGCTTTCTCTTCCAAGTGAGTTGTAGCCCCCATGAAAATCATATTGGCGTGTCTTTTTTAAGCACCCAGAGATAACTGAAGTCATCTTTGATTTTTCTGTTTAGAAATAGCCTTGTCTTTTTATGCCTGGTAAAATTGTAGAAACTTCAAAAGCAGTAAAACAGGTGGCAGAAATACTTTTAAATATGTGTTTTCTCAAGTAGAAGTAATTGATCTTTTCTTTCAACAAACAATTTTGTACAGACACCCACACTCCGGGAGAAGTCCATTTTGCTTGTGAAAATGATGACCTATGTAGAAAAGCGTTTCCCAGAAGACCTTGAGTTAAATGCACAGTTTCTAGACCTTGTTAACTATGTCTACAGGTAATTATAGCAACTAATCAAATATTGCATATATTTGTCCATAATGTATTCTCTGACCAAACAGTGTAATTTTTTAAGATATTCATTTAAGTACTAAATCATGCAAATGTTTTGGCATCATTAAAAAGCCTTTTGCAGAAATGCTGCTTAAGCCTGTCACAATTGGCGGCACTCCCTTGGCCATCACAGTGGCATTTCAGAGGGTTGATGTCTACCATTGGCTGTGCGTTTGTTCATGGCTTGAGCGGTCTGCCACCCCGCCTGCGCTTACATCTTGATGTGACTCCTCTGGTTGCAGGGATGAGGCCCTGTCTGGCAGTGAACTAACTGCAAAACTGGAGCCTGCCTTTCTTTCGGGGTTGCGTTGTGCCCAGCCACTCATCAGGGCAAAGTTTTTTGAGGTTTTTGACAACTCTATGAAACGCCGGGTGTATGAGCGCCTTCTGTATGTGACCTGTTCCCAGAATTGGGAAGCCATGGGGAACCATTTTTGGATCAAGCAGTGCATCGAGGTAGGTTGGAGTCAGCTTAGCATCTGTGACTGGGAGGTGGCCATGGGTTTTCTGAGTAGCGGGCGGAAGCCAACGTCACATATGCCCAGGTGAATCAGACGTCGCCAACCTGAACTTTCTGTTGATTTCTAGGAAGAAATAAGGATTGAAGGTTGAGGGTTCATATAAAAGTTTTTTGGCAGATTTAAACCCTTTTTCAAAAAGTTGAATTACTGGCACAGTGGCACACATTTGTAATCCCAGCAACTCAGGAAGCTGAGACAGGAGGATTACAAGTTTGGGGTCAGTCCAGACAATTTAGCTAGATCCTGTCTCAAACAATTTTAAAAAGTGGAGAATAGTGCTGGGGATACAGGTCAGGAGTACAGTGCCCATGGGTTCCATCTCTCTCACATACACACACAGTTGAATAATACTTCTTAATTTGTAGGCAAAGATTTCTTTTTCTTCAAATATAAACATTTTATACATTTATAAACGTAAATGTTTCTCTGTGCCTTAGAGAATTTAGCCATGTGTTGTGATTGCCAGCCCTCATCATCCTCCAGTTAGGAGGTACGGGTAGCCTGACAGCCCCTCTGGTTCTGATTCTTTGGAATGAGGAGTTGGGCAGTAGAAATAGACGGGTGTAACATGGTCAGTGTATGAAGTTCAGACCTAGAGCAGGATTAGCATTGCAGTGGCAGTCAAGTCAAGACATTCCTGATGCTTTAGCAGGATTACAGTGAGACTTCTTGTTTGCTGGTCATTGGAGTCAGCTGTCCTCCTTTTTTGGGCTTATTCATCAACATAAGGCACCAGCAACTGGATCTCCTCTAGCAGGTTACCAGTCCTTGTCTGCATACCTAGAACAAATGAAACCATTTTAATACCACTGAGACAGAGGCCATAAATTCTCTCTACTGCAAAGGAAAGGAGTTGTGGCACTGGGTTCTCTTTGGTTGAAATGATGTTCTATCACTGCCAAATGCAGCATGGATTTGGAATTTTGCTAATGACCACACAGTGACAAAGTTTCTTGCTTTGCCCCTCATTCATTCTGGAGGTGTGTCAATTGCTGAATAGGCACCAGGCATTGGGCCTGGTGATAAAAATGCAAACATGAACAAGACATTGGGGACAGGTGCACAAAAATTGATTAGAGGAAGCCAGGATTCTTGATCCTTCTCCATGTGTCTGGTCTAACCCTGAAATTACCAGTTCAAGGCCACTTTGCAGTCAGCATCATCCCTCACAAGGATGACAGGAGAAGTTTCCTCAGCCTCCACCCCTCCTCTCTTTGTTACCTCTGTTGCTGTAAAATTGTTCTCAACAATTTTGTATTTGACATAAAATCCAGCCTCCAGGTTAGTTCTCCTGTGCCCTAAGTGACGGTGCTGTTGCCTCCCTTTCCAGCCCCATCTGCCCCTCGCTCCCCTCCCCCATTAGTCTCTAGTCAACTAGACCTTTTATAGTCTCCCCACTTTTATTTGTCCTTTTTAAAAAAATTATAAATTGACAATTTATAATTGTGTGGAGGACAAGGTGATGGCATAATTTCTGCATACAATGCAAAGTAAGCTAATTAAAATATCTATCACTTCTAAGGAGTAACATTTTCTGTGGTGAGAACATTTGAAATTTGCACTCTCAGCAATTTTCAAATATACAATACTCTATTCTTAGCTGCATTCAGCATGCGACACAGATCTCAAGAAAAACACCCTGCCACTCTGGCACCCTCTGCTCTCTGTCAGTCTGCCTGTTCTTTGGCTGCATTATCCAGTGGGCACGTGACCAGGCTTGTCTTTGCCTTTGATACTTCCGCTCCATGAGGATGGGGCCACTATCTCTGAAGTAGACGAATGTCCAGGGCCTCAGCAGCACCCAATGGGTGCTCAGTTAATTTGCAAATTGCAAGAGTGGTTTGGTTCTGTGCAGCTTAAGCAAACACTCTGTGGTGAAGAGCATGAGGTGGGTGCTATGTGGAGAACAGTCTTGGAAGTGCCAAGTGCAGGTGGGGCGTGGTCTGAGCACAGAAGGAAGTAAGGGGCTCCATCACTTCACAGAGGTCTTGTGCATTGCCCTGAGGGGATTACACTGATCTCAGGAGAGAGGAAGGAGATGGGTTTTAGAGGGTGGGTCTAGAGATGAGTTAGGAGATTCTGTCCAGTAGGAGGTGACATTTGTGGGGCTTGTCGCTGGGATATGGACAGTGAGAGAGAACAAAAAGTAGACAAGTGAAACAAAGGTCTTGTGGTTTCTATGTCTGAAAGAAGATGAAATCCATCTAGTAGGGGAAAAGGGGATGGGTGCTGAGCTGTCCTGGCCCTGCTGAGTTAGAGGAACCTGAGCTGAGGACAGCTTTGAAGGGAGGTTCAGATAATCTCAAGGAGTAGCATGGACTCCAGCTGTGGGCTCAGGTCTTCCATGCTCGTGCACCTGTTGAGATGACCAGGTATTAACTATGTGTCCCCATGCCCGAGTGCCATGTGTCTACTTCAGTCTTCTTTTCCCACAAACCTCTCCAGCTCCTCCTGGCTGTGTGTGAGAAGAGCACTCCCATTGGGACTAGCTGCCAGGGAGCCATGCTTCCATCCATAACCAACGTCATCAACCTGGCCGACAGCCATGACCGCGCCGCCTTCGCCATGGTCACACACGTCAAGCAGGAGCCCCGGGAGCGAGAGAACAGCGAGTCCAAAGAGGAGGTGAGGCTATGGATTCCACAGGCAGAATTCTTGTTCCTATTGGAGAATTTGATAATGGAGAGAGCAGTATACTAAAATCTTTCCACCCCAAAGTTCTGAATATGGCACCTAAGTACATTCAATTAGATTAAAATTGAGAAGCATCTTGTATTACCATTCCATTTTGAGATGGATCACTTTTTCATGAGCTAATACTGCTTGGGACAGAATGTTTTACTGTTGAGACTTCTCTCCCCATGTCACCATTGTGTTGCACTATAAAGCTGTGCTTGGGGGAGTGTGATACCTGCCATAAAGGAGCCCTACTCTAACTGGTCTCACCAGCAGCCTGCAAAGAACCTTCCATCTCTCTGCTTAATTTAGTCCTGGAATGAGCAGTATGGAGACTTTGGCTCCCCAGGAATCTCTCCATCAAGGCTGATGCTTTAGTCTTGATGGCTTTTGATCTTCCCTGGGGGAGTGGTTATCATGACATCAGACTTTTTTTTGTACCAGGGATTGAACCCAGCGGCATTTTATCACTGAATTACATCCTCGGCTCTTTTTATTTTTAAGTCAGGGTCTCGCTAAGTTGCTGAGGCCAGCTTCAAACTTGGTCACCTTCTTGCCTCTGCTTCTGGAATTGCTGGGTTTACAGGCATGTGCTGCCATGCCTGGGTGCAGGCAAGAGTTTTTAGATGCTGCTTCCTTCAGGTTGTTGGCTTTTGGAAGCTCAGCCTGTGTGGAGTCTTAGAAGATAGTCACTCAGCAGTGAAGGGTTGAGCACTGATTTTCCATGCTCTAAAAGGAGGAATTTCTTCCCTACCCGCTAATGCAGGATATCTTCTCCTTTCATTAGCACGTCATATACAACAACTTTGAATAAAGAAAGAAAGAAAAAAAAAGAATTTAAATCTTCTTCACTGTTTTAAAACACAAGATCTTGGTGGTTTCATCTTTCATTACTACAGTCTTCTGTTTGAAATAAATTGCCATCTTTCCATCTTCAAGTGATTCTGTGTTCTCAAGGGCACATCAAATTGTTGGCCATTTCATTTGTAGGAATAGTTAGATGATTGTTAGCTGCAGCTTTCCAGAAGCTTCCCACAGAAATAAGGTTCATTCCTGTTTGGAACAGAGTCATAGAAAACATTGTACCAACCACATCCTACATGATGACCCTAACAGTATTAATGTGAATGAATAAGGCACCTAGGCAGCTATATTGCATTTTGAGAAATGATAGGCTGTGATTCTTAATAATCTCCATTGTTTTTGCTTTTTGAAGTTTGTACTATTTTATTTTGCTTTCTGTAACCTAAAAATGAAAGCAAAATGGTGATATTTTTAAGTTATAAGTTCATAGTTAATTTTTAAGACAAGTATGATCTAGGTAATCTGGGTTTTATTTTAAAATTTAAGATTATTTAAGTGTAAATCTAGTATCCCTTATCTGAAGTGCTTGGGACCAGAAATGTTTCAGATTTTGGAGATTTGGGGATGTTGAAATATTTAAATAGGCTTCCCCATGGTTGTGCATCCTTAAATCCAAAATTCCAAAAACTTAAGCAGATATCTAATATAAATATTTGAGAAAGCCGTTACACTATCTTATGGGGGACAAAAAAAGTGGTTAATTTCTCCACTACTCTCCCTTGGAAGAAATGGTAAATTTCCAAACTTTGTGCTTAAAAAAAAAAAAAAAAATTGAATTTTGGAGCATTTTAGATTTTGGAATTTCTGATTAGGGATTCTTAGCCTGTATTTGCAAATTTTTAGGAAACCAGTAAAAATTTTACTTGCCAGAAGTGTAGCTAGGAGTTGTATTTGTTGGTTTTTAACTCTTTTGACTTTTTGGTTTTGCTTGTTTTTTGTTTTTTAGGATGTAGAAATAGATATTGAGCTAGCTCCTGGGGATCAAACCAGTACACCCAAAACCAAAGAACTTTCTGAAAAAGACATTGGAAACCAGCTGCACATGTTGACCAACAGACATGACAAATTTCTTGACACTCTTCGTGAAGTGAAGGTCTGTATGTGAGTTTGGAAGGGCAGTTATTTTTCCCTCCTGAATATTTTGAAACCTAAATCAGGATTATTCCACAGCAATATAAATTTTTGTTTTGCCAGTTACACTTGATTTTTTTCCCTATCTCAATTGAAACTTTTATAGTGCAGTGAGACTCTGAAGCAGATATCTAATATAAATATTTGAGAAAGCCATTACACTATCTTATGGGGGACAAAAAAAGAGGTTAGTTTCTTCACTACTCTCCCTTGGAAGAAATGGTAAAAATGTTTACTAAAAGTATGTGATGGGCATAGTGTTGAATTATTTTTCATGTGCTATAAAAGAATAGCCAGGCATGGTGGTGCATGTCTGTAATCTCAGCAGCTTGAGTTGCTGAGGCAGGAGGATCGCGAGTTCAGTGCCAGAATCAGCGACTTAGTGAGGTCCTAAAAAAACTTAGCAAGGCCCTATCTCAAAATTAAAAAATAATAAAAAATGAAAAAAAGGGCTGGGATGTGGCTCAGTGGTTAAGCACCCCTGGGTTCAATCCCTGGTACAAAAAAAGAAAAGAACAAGTTAATATGGTAAATCAAATTCCCTCTGTGGGGTGAGGGACCCCAAATGCATCTTCATTTTGAGATTTACCCAAATAAAAAGTCAGGCTTCCACAAACTCTGCAGTCAGCTATGGGTGTGATCATTTTTATGTATTGAAGGAATCAGTTAACGCTCCTACCCCACGTCACTATTGAAGAGTGTTAGAGTGATTATTCTGTTCATTTCAGGACCTACATGAAGAAAAATCACAAATTATGTACATAAATAATTTTTATGTAAATTTTTTTTAACCAATCCTGAATTTCTGCATTAAGTCAATCCTCAAACTGTCTGACACCATTATTATCTAAGATAAGCATAACATGCTTGATCTTCTGTTGGATAGAGCAGGGAGCTGAGCATCCTCACATATGTAAATCCCACTCTCCTCATAGACCAGGCACTTGTATAGACCCCTATTCTGATACCACTGCTAGAAAGAAGGACTGTCTGTCCATGTCCCCAAACACAGAGGCCTTCTGTGGTGACAGATACCACATGGATACTGACATACTAGTGCTTTGGCATGACTGGTGTCTTCTGAGCACAGATGCAGGAAGCCTGGACGGTGGCCATCTAAGCTTGTCCTTTTCTGTCCCCAGACTGGAGCACTGCTCAGTGCCTTTGTACAACTATGCCACATTTCTACAACGTTGGCAGAGAAGACCTGGGTCCAGCTTTTTCCCAGATTGTGGAAAATCCTATCTGACAGACAGCAGCATGTGAGTATATTTTTTAAATCCTATTTTGGAAAAGTGTGGTTTGAGTTCTTGATAAGTATTCATGAAAGAACACAGTCTTAAGTTTCAGTGGATGAGGAAATTGCTAGCAGTTTCATTCCTAGATGCCCTGAGAGAGAGAAAAAGACTTGCCAGTTTTTTTTAACAAAGACCTAAAACAGCATGTGCTTGGGTTTCAGGCTCTTGCAGGTGAGATAAGCCCATTCCTGTGCAGTGGCAGTCACCAGGTGCAGCGGGATTGTCAGCCCAGCGCATTGAACTGCTTCGTGGAAGCCATGTCCCAGTGCGTCCCCCCGATCCCCATCAGACCCTGTGTTCTGAAGTACCTGGGGAAGACTCACAACCTCTGGTTCCGCTCCACACTGATGCTGGAGCACCAGGCCTTTGAAAAGGGTCTGAGCCTGCAGATTAAGCCAAAGCAAACGACTGAATTTTACGAGCAAGAGAGCATAACGCCGCCTCAGCAGGTGAGGACCTGCCTTGCTTTGTTAATTCTTGTCAGTGACGTCAGGCTATCAATAAGTACATCTCCCAGGAGACTTTAAATTAGAGTACTGTGAAGTCACTTTATTGGAAAAAAGTTTGTCATGAGCACTTAGAAAGTGTGATCTGCTTTCAGGAGATATTGGATTCTCTTGCTGAACTTTACTCTCTGCTACAAGAGGAAGACATGTGGGCTGGTTTATGGCAGAAGCGTTGCAAATATTCAGAGACAGCAACCGCCATTGCTTATGAGCAACACGGATTCTTTGAACAGGTAGCTATTGTTGGATGAAATGCCTGCATGCGTGGTTAAATAAAGGCCATTTTTAGGGGTTCTCAAGTCAGAGTTCACATCAGAACAAGAAGTTTACTGTTTTATTTGAAGTATTCAAATCCTATACATAGAGGCCCTTCAACTGAAGTCTCAAGAGGAACCTACATACATGACACATATTTTATCTTATCTTACTGTTTTGGAATTGGGGATTGCACCCAGGAATGCTCTACCACTGAGTTATAAAGCATAGTCCTTATCTTGAATAGATGCTGATGTGGGTACTTTTACCTGCTAGAAGGTAGATTGCTTTTAGTGCTAAAATTTCAGTCCTGAGGTTTGTCCCTCCATTGTGGCAAGGAGCATGATCACAATCTTGAGGGCTGTGTAGGACACCAAGGCACAGAAACTCAAAGTGCAGGCACTACCTTGTGGCTGCAGTCACTAACAGTCAGAGAATTAGTTCCAGGTGTGGATGGCCTCCCTCCCATGCAGGGATCACACTGCCTCCTTTCTCTCCTGCTCTCTTTCTGAATAGTGAGTTGGGGGCATGGCATCACGTGATCTTGGTCTTAAACAGTGCTAAGAAAGCATTATTGACCTTTTAGGCACAAGAATCCTATGAAAAGGCAATGGATAAGGCCAAAAAAGAACATGAGAGGAGTAACGCATCCCCTGCCATTTTCCCTGAGTACCAGCTCTGGGAAGACCATTGGATTCGGTAAGCTGAACACAGGACTTGGTGTAGTCAAGGATCAGTTAAACGAAACAAGGGAAAAAATCTCTGAGAATTCCTTACAATGAGTGTTTTTTATAAAATGAAAATCCAAAAACAGCACATAAAATCTTGAGTAATTAAATGGGCTAATGGAGAAACAATGAATTATTCCTACCTCCCGAGTCCCTGGCTCTGGGCTCTTGGCTGCGTGGTAGTCAGCTCTTGGTGACCGTGGACAGGGAGTTCACCCTGTAGAGCTGCCGGGCATCCTACAGCAGTCTGTCCCACATTTGTGCTGCCTTTCTTTTGTAGTGAAAATATGCTACCTAAAATCCTGCCCTGCCTTTGCAACCCACCAGTGCTCTGGTGACTGAGCTCTGGCTCTCAAACCCCTGGTCTTGTAGGTGCTCCAAGGAACTGAACCAGTGGGAAGCCTTGACAGAGTACGGCCAGTCCAAAGGTCACATAAACCCTTACCTCGTCTTGGAGTGTGCATGGCGGGTGTCCAATTGGACCGCCATGAAGGAGGCGCTTGTGCAGGTGAGCTGTCCTCCCATCCTATCCCCCTGGTTGTGGTGGTGTCAGTGAGGACTGGGCCACTGGGCTCCCTTCACTGGACATGTTTATGTCTCCTGGAGATTTCTCTTCAAGTAGTCCGAGCTGGGTGATTTGGCAATTGAAAGACAGCTCTTGGGAAAGAAATATTCCTCTTTTTTTTTTTTTTTTTTCCTCCTAAATGTGAGTGAAATTATAAACTAAGTATTGTTTAGTTATGAGTGTCCGATGTGGAGTCCTCAATCTCCACAAAGATTGAAAGAACAGAGTCGATTGTGTTGGTAGAAATGCTAGAGCTGACTAACAGAGAGGGTGAGCGGGGTCAGCCCAGGATCCGCTGTTTGCTGTTGTCCATCAGACCACTGAAGGAAATAGTCTCATACTCAAAATCTGTTGTATGTGATGGAAATAATAAATGTGTAGTGTTATCTGAGGCTGAGTCATGAACTTGGTTGAGTTGCACATTTTTTTGTTTTAAACTAAATTAACCTCATCCTGAAGAATTTAGTGGACAATGGGATAAGGGTACAGAGTGTAACTCCTTTATTCCTACTAGGAAGCTTCTGTGATGTGCTTTTGTAGCTAGAGAGACTGGTCACTCACTGGAACTCAGGAAACGAGTATCCAGAAAAGACAGTTTAAATGAATAGACTTCTGTAAAGAAAATAAGTTCCCCTTATAGGCAGATTTCTGTTTATTACTTTGCATAATTGGCTACAGGAAAGTGAACTTCTGCCTGTTTCTTTATGTCTACCCATCACCATCTCTGTGATTCCCTTTAACCACAGGTAGAAGTAAGTTGCCCGAAAGAGATGGCTTGGAGAGTCAACATGTATCGGGGCTACCTGGCCATCTGCCACCCCGAGGAGCAGCAGCTCAGCTTCATCGAGCGCCTGGTGGAAATGGCCAGCAGCTTGGCCATTCGGGAGTGGCGGCGGCTGCCCCATGTGGTGTCCCACGTGCACACACCCCTTCTGCAGGTGAGTGCAGTGCTGCCCTCTGTGCACAGCTTCAGGGCCACCTCAGCAGGGCAGCTGTGTCCAAGCTGAAGCCTGAGCCCATGGCAGAGGAGGCTCCTTCCCTTCTTGTTGTTTTCCACTTAAATTTATCCTTAGGTTCAAAAAATTGAGGGGGGGGCGGGGCGGAAATATTGCTTCTTGTTTTTTTTTTTAAATTTGGGGGGGATTTAAGGTCCTAGTAACTGAAGACGTTCTCAAAATGAGTTTGATGATTTTTTGCTTTGGAAGTTTTCTTTGGTGCCCTGTGTACCATCATCGGTGTGATGCCATTGTTAGGTCCAAAAAGATCCCAACCTTGAGATTCTTATAACTGCTGTCAAATGGCCCATGCCTTGACTCTTCCTGAAACTCTGTGTGTCATCTGCTCTTTTTCTAATAATTTGTTTTAGCCACGCCAGCCACTGTTCAGCTTCTCACATCTCAGGCCATCCTCTGCCCATAGTCCAGCACACACTGCTCCTCTCCATAGACTGCTTCTTGCTCTTTTCAACCTCCATGTGCGCGCGCGTGCGCGCACACACATACACACACATACACACACACACAGCATGTGCATCTCCAGGTCTTTGCCATCCTTTGTCCCCTGGTGCCTGGCGCAGAGCAGCTACTGGTGTTACTGTATTACTACACAAGTGAAACTAGGCTGATGTTACAGCAGTAATTCCACAGGGTCTCACTTTTATTTTTCTTAAAAGAGGAGTTTTGAAACTTGCCCAATATATTGATTTTTATCACAGTGTATGGATTAGTCTGTTTTCTGTTAGTGATAACACAACACTACTCTGGTGGATTATAAAGATTATATTTTTATTCGCATTTCTGGATGTCCAGGGTTGAGGGACCACATCTTTTGATGGGGTTCTAGCTGGCAGAGTCCTAATGTGGTGTGGGTCATCAGATGATGAGAGAGACTATATGAGTGTGTATTTCCTCTGGTTTCTCTTCTTATAAAGCTATCAGTATTCACTTATGGGGCTCCACCCTGATGATCCTATCAAATCCCAGTCACCTCCCAAAGGCCCTACCTCACAATGTTTTGAATTTTTGCCCTCTCTCTCTCTCTTTTTTTTTTTTTTTTTTTTTTAATATTTATTTATTTTAGTTCTACACAATGCCTGTATTTATTTTTACATGGTGCTGAGGACTGAACCCGGGCCACGCACATGCTAGGTGTGTGCTCTACTGCTGAGCCACAATCCCAGCCCCTTTCGCCCTCTTGATACCTCACAATGGGGATAAATTTCCAACATGAGTTTTGGGGGAGAACAAATCATATTCAAACCATAGCAGTGTAGTTGCTTATAAAATCAACTTATAAAAACTTTTATGCTTATAAAAGCCATAGCAGATTTTCCTATCTTCATCACAGTGGGCTAGAAAGTTAATGAAACAATTGTTTGTTTTATTTTGATGGTTTTGCTTTGTGTATCTATTACCTTTTGCTTTTTCTGAAACTGTACCCTAAAGTAATATTCATTTCATAAATATGTAATAGTTCTAATTAAAATATCTTAAAGCTTCTTATTAAGAATAGACTTTTTCCTCTGAAAGTGCAAAATTGTGTTGCCTATTTTTGTAGCTATTGGGAGAAAGTTATTTCTGTATGAAAACAGAGGAAAAGGTTGCATTTATAAGCTATTAAGTGTGCAAATACAAGTATCAGTTTTGAATAAGCTAATTATGAATAAATAGGAATTATTATGAGGTTTATATATATTTAAAGCATGACATATAAAGTGTAGCATTTCAGACATAATCCTGACTCAAGTATGACATAGGTAAAATTAAAGGCAGTTTGATTTCTTTTTTACTGCTTTGTTCATGGTTAATAATCTAAGCATTTGTAAATTAGTTTGGTTATGGACAAATCTGAATTCCTTTAAACAGATGATTTCTACCTCTCAGTAACACTGCTAACCAACCTAATGAAGAAATGTAAAAGAAATCATCCTTTTAAAAGGAAGCCATTTAACAGCACTTCAGCTTAATCATTGTGATTAAAAAATTCTTTTTTGCTGTACTGAGGATTAAACCCCGGGATGCACTACCACTGAGCTACATCTCCAGCACCTTTTATTGTTTATTTTGAGACAGGGTCTCACAGAGTTGCTGAGGTTGACCTGAAACTTGTGATCTTCCTGCATCAGCCTCGTGAGTAGCTGGGACTACAGGTGTGTACCACCACACCCAGCTACTAGATGTTTTTTTTTGTTTTTGTTTTTTTTTAAATTGACCAATAATAATTGCATATATTTTATATTTATGGGGTACAGTGTGATGTTTTGGTATGCTTACAGTGTGGAAATGATTGATTGTATCAGTTAACAAATCCATTACCTCGCATACTTATGGGTGTCTGTGGTGAAAACTTTTTTATAATTCATTATTATTTGTACTAGTCACCCTTTTGTGTAGTAGGTCAGTGGAGCTTATTTTTCCTGACAGAAAATTTCCAACTGAAATTTTCTACCCTTGGATCAGCCTCTCCCATCTCCTCTCCCAGCTTCTGGTAACCACTGCTCTACTTTCTATGAATTTCACTTTTTTGGACTCTGCTTGTAAGTGAAGTCATAAAGTCAGGATTATTCACAATAGCCAAGGGAATCAACCTAAATGTCCATTAAAAGATGACTAAAGAAAATGTGATACTTATATGCAGTAGCTATTATGAATCATGCTGCAGTCAACATGAGAGGGCAGATGTCATTGACATTGATTTCAATTCCTTTGGCTATCTACCCTGAAGTGGGATTGCTGGATCATATGGTAATCCTAGTTTTAGTTTCTACAGAACCTCCAGTTTTTTTCTGTAATGACTATATTAATTTATATGAGCACCATCAAAAATACATAAGGCTTTCCTTTACTCAGCATTCTCACCAACCCTGGTTATCAACTTTTAGATCATAGCCATTCTAACAAGTGTGAGGTGATAACCTGTTGTGGTTTTAATTTGTATTTTCCTGATGATTAATGATGATATATTTTTTTTTCATATATTTGTTGGCCATTTGTATAGCTTATTTTGAGAAATATCTACTTGGGTCCTTTTTACTATTTGTTTAAAGGTAAATTTCTATAGAACTTGAGAAAAGGAAAATGGAGAAACAAGGTAGAGATGTACTTCTTTTTTTTTTTAGGTTTTTATTCTAATTTGTTATATATGACAGAATGCATTACAATTCATATTACACACATAGAGCACAATTTTTCATACCTCTGGTTGTATACAAAGTATATTCACACCATTCGTGTCTTCATACATGTACTTATGATAATGATGTCCATCTGATTACACCATCTTTTCTACCCCTATGCTCTCTCCCTTCCCCTCCCACCACTTTGCCCTATCTAGAGTTCGTCTAATCTTCCCATGCTCCTCCCCCTCCCAACCTCACTATGAATCAGCCTCATTATATCAGAGAAAACATTCAGCATTTGTTTTTTTGGGGATTGGCTAACTTCAGTTAGCATTATATTCTCCAAGTCCATCCATTTACCTGCAAGTGCCATGATTTTATTCTCTTTAATTGCTGAGTAATATTCCATTGTGTATCTATACCACATTTTCTTTATCCATTCATCTACTGAAGGGCATCTAGGTTGGTTCCACAGCTTAGCTATTGTGAATTGTGCTGCTATAAACATTGATGTGGCTGTGTCCCTGTAGTATGCTGTTTTTAAGTCCTTTGGGTATTGACTGAGGAGTGGGATAGCTTGGTCAAAAGGTGGTTCCATTCCCAGTTTTCTAAGGAATCTCCATACTGCTTTCCATACTGGCTGCACCATTTTGCAGTCCCACCAGCAATGTATGAGTGTGCCTTTTTCCCCACATCCTTGCCAACACTTATTGTTGTTTGTGTTCTTAATAGCTGCCATTCTGACTGGAGTGAGATGAAATCTTAGAGTGGTTTTGATTTGCATTTCTCTAATTGCTAGAGATGTTGAACATTTTTTTCATATATTTGTTGATTGATTGTATGTCACCTTCTGAGAAGTGTCTGTTCGGTTCCTTGGCTCATTTATTGATTGGGTTTTTTTTTTTTTTTTTTTTATGATTAGCTTTTTGAGTTCTTCACATACCCTAGAGATTAGTGCTTTGTCTGATGTGCAAGTGGTAAAAAAAAAAAAAATTTCTACCAAGCTGTAGGCTCTTTATTTATCTCACTGATTTTGTTTCTTTTGCTGAGAAGAAGCGTTTTAGTTTGAATCCATCCCATTTATTAACTCTTGATTTTAATTCTTGCGCTATAGGAGTCTTATTAAGGAAGTAGGGGCCTAATCCGATATAATGAAGATTTGGGCCTACTTTTTTTCCCTATTAGACGCAGGATCTCTGGTTCAATTCCTTGGTCTTTGATCCACTTTGAGTTGAGTTTTTTGCATGGTGAGAGATGGGGGTTTAATTTCATTTTGTTGCATATGAATTTCCAGTTTTCCCAGCACCATCTGTTGAAGAGGCTTTCTTTTCTCCAATGTACATTTTTGGCGCCTTTGTCTAATATAAGATAACTGTAATTGTGTGGGTTAGTCTCTGTGTCCTCTGTTCTGTACCATTGGTCTACCAGTCTATTTTGGTGCCAATACCATGCTGTTTTTGTTACTGTTGCTCTGTGGTATAGTTTAAGGTCTGGTATAGTGATGCCACCTGCTCACTCTTATTGCTAAGGATTGCTTTAGCTACTCTGGGTCTCTTATTTTTCCAGATGAATTTCATGACTGCTTTTTCTGTTTCTATGAGGAATGCCATTGCGATTTTGATTGGAATTGTATTAAATCTGTATTGTGTTTTTGGTAGTATGGTCATTTTGACAATATTAATTCTGCCTATCCAAGAACAAAGGAGATCTTTCCATTGAGAAATACTTCCTTTAAAAAAACAAAAAATTAAAACATGTACATACCTTTTGTGCAAACACACAAATGTTAAAAGTAATTACTAAGTTTTAAAAAATCTTTATAGTATTTTACTCTGTTTTAAAATACATATTTGGAATTACGGCTTGCGGTGGGAACCCCTCTCCACCCTTTCCCACTCTATGAAAAGAAAATCACTAAAGCAAAAGTCTTGGTGCTCTTATTCAGTAGTATCTTTCATGCTGATTTGTGGACCTCAGAGTTTTGCTAGAGATTTCAGATGGTGGTCTATTCCACTGGCTTACTGAAAACACCAGTTTTCCTGGGTCAACGTTAATTCAGCTAAAAAACAGATTCTGAATCCTATTGTGGAACAGTGTTCAGGCAGAATATCCAGAATAGCAGGGTGAGGACCTTGAAGTTTTCTTGCTTCATACAAGCAACAAGACCACCAGGGGAAAGTATCTAAATCAGTTTTTCAGAACTTTGAAAATTGAACAAAAGTTTGCAATAACTCAAGGAGCGTTACTTATTAAAGAAAAAAATCTATTTCAGAAAGCATAGCAAGCTGTGTACCATTTTAGTTGTCCTGTTCCTAGTCTCTCTTTTTTCAGTCCTGCAGTTGATATCAAAACCTCTAGCCCAGGAGCCAACTATGGAGAGCAGAACATAAACCCCAAAACATCCTGGTCCCAGAGAATTAGTACTATTTGACCAGCATTGCAGCTTTCTAGCAAGCCCTATTCATAGGTTTTGTCTCTTATTTGACTTGACTCCAGGAAAAGTCATTTCCAAGTGCATTTGTCAGAAATAATCTGCAACAGTTGTTCAGCATCAAAGCTGCCTGAAGCAGCAATATCAGCTGACACACAAAATAGACTAGACAAAGGTAAGATATTAATAGGAGTATCTTAAAAGCTCTGACCTTTTTCTGGGAATCTTGAAGGCCATGCACATCCTGTGTACATGTTCAGTAAAGACCTAGGAGTCCCTGAGTGTTCACCTCTTGTTTCTCACCTTCCTGTGCACAAGGAGGAAGTGAAGGCTAAGGCAGAGTTGAGGCTCCCGGGCTGAGTGTTGATGGTATGCGCCAGCAGGCACACACAGCCCCACAGCATGGGCCACGTGACTTACTGGTTCAGGTGTTGAATTTCTGTTTAATCATTAGCTGAACATTAAGTTAAGTGAGTAGAGACTTCAGTGGTTATATTCTTCAAATAATATAGATTTTATAGAATTAGTTCAGAAAAGTTATTTAACAAATAGCAACAATTAACAACAGGGAATAAGAGGAAAAAAACCTTGGAGGAAAGGCATAATTTCCAGAATTGGCATATTATAATATTCAGAATGTCTAGTTTTCAAAAATAATTTTGACATAAAAAGAAAATTTGTCACATATTCAAGAAAGAAAAGCAGTCAGTACAAACTGTCTTTAAGGAAGCCCAGATGTTGAACTTAACGGACATTAACTTTATATCAACTCTTGTAATCATGTTAAAAAACTAAAGGAAATTAAATGTAAAGATAGTACAAGAATGATGCCTCACCAAATAGAGAATATCAATAAACAGTGTTTTTTTTTTTAAAGGGAACCAAATAACATTCCAGAGTTTGATGAAAGTTATACTGAAATGAATAATTCACTAGAAGGGCTCCAGAGAAGCTATCAGCAAAAAGGATCGGCAAACTTGAAAATAGGTTAGTTGACATTATGTAGTCAAAGAAACAAAGAAAAAATGATGAGGAAAAATGAACAGAGCCCCAGGGACCTATGGGACACCATCAGGTATACCAGTGTATTTATACTGAGAGTCCCATAAGTAGATTAAAATAAAAGGGCAGAAAGAATATTTGGAAAAAAAAAAATAATGTCCAAAAAATTTACCTAAATCTGATGAAATTAATAAATCAATTCCATTTATAATAAGGTCAAAAGGAATATAATACTTAGAAATAAATTTAAATTTTTTGCTTCAATGGACAACATCAAAGTAAAAAAGAAAACTTATGCAAAACAGGAGGAAATATTTGTAATTCTTAGCTCTAATAAGAAACTTTTATTCAGAACACACAAAAAACTCTTATAAAAATTAACAATAAAAGATAACCCAATTTTAAAATGGCAAAAGATTTGAATAATCATTTCCCCAAAGAACTTATTTACAAAGGACCATTAAGCACTGGAAATGCAAATTAAAACAATAATAAGATACTGTTTCACACCTACTAGTTTGAACAGAATTAAAAGGACAATTGCACATTGATGAGAATGTGGAGAAATTGGAACCCTTGTACAGTGCTGGTGGTACTGTAAAATATTGTGGCTTCTTTGCAAACAGCCTGACAGCACAAGGTATTAAACATAGAGTTACCATATAATCCTGCACTTCTGCTCCTAGGTGTATATCTAAGAGAAATGACAGCATGACCACACAAAAATTATCCAGGAATGTTGATAGTAGTAGTATTCATAATAGCCCAAATATGGTACATCCATATAATATAATAACTCAGCCACCAAAAGTAATGAAGTACTGATAACTGCTACAGCATGGGAGAACCTTGAAAGCATTATGCTAAGTGAAGAAACCAGACATATTGTATGATTCCATTTATATGAAATATCCAGAATAGACAGATTTGTAGAGACAGGGAGTAAATTTGTGATTTGAGGGGCTGGGGAGGGAGAATGGAGAGTGCCGATGGACACAGGGTTTCTTGGCAAGTGATATAAATGTTCTGTCATTAGCTAACGGTGGTGTTTGTACCTCCTGGGAATATGCTACAAACTACTGAATAAAAGGGTGAACTTAATGGTATTTTAACTGCATCGTAGTAAAGCTTTTATAAAACAACCTATTGACCTGGTTTCGGTAAGCTTTGACACTTCGTTGTGGTAGGGCAGGACTTAAGGAAGGTTCTGGAAATTTGAATGCCATGAACTAAACTTGAAATGTAGATAAAAAAGCACAAGTTCTTCAAGGCAGTTTTGAAAAGACCAAACAAGATTCACAATAGTGCTATGAGAGATCCACAAAATTAGTAGATTCTTACTCAAAGGAGCATCTCATCTGAGGGATGTCTCAAAATAAAAAAAGTAAAAAGGGCTAGGGATGTAGCTCAGTGGGAAAGACCCCCTGGGTTCAATCCCCAGTACAGAGACTAGTAATAAGATTTGGGGAAGGGAGAAATCCACGTGGGCCCTAAGAGAATAGGGAAGGGGAGGTGGAGATGGAATTTGATGGGTATATTTGGATAGGCTTAGAATTATGGCCAGAGTGGTACAGATAAGGGGAGGGCATCAGAAACTGGGGGCCAGCAACACTCCTGAGGTTTAGGATAGAAAACTGGACAGACTTTGAAGGGATGTGGCTCACTTGTACTTATCTGCCCAGAGAGATCTTAGGAGATCTTTGGGGATTTGAATCCGAGGTTGGTGAGGCAGGGCCTGCAGATGGGAGTGCTCTGCATTGGTAGATAGAGCCAAATGATAGAGGGCATGGAAAAGTGGAAGAGAGATTTAGGGACCACTTGATAGCAAGGCTTCTTGTGTGCACCTCTGTTCTCCAAATCTCCTATCATGGCATGGGGAATCTTGAGCAGAGTAGGGTTTGGTGAAGAATAAATTGAATGTGGAATCCACGGTACCTGTATTGAGTGCTTCCTTTGGTAATGGTATCATAGGTATTCCCCATAGTCAGACTTCTGATTGACCCTGTAGTTTGTTTTTCTCCTTAATTGTCCATGAGTGCTTACTGTGCAATGTCTTATTTTGGCCCTGTTAGGCAGCCCAGCAAATCATAGAACTTCAGGAGGCTGCACAGATAAATGCAGGTTTACAACCAACCAACCTCGGGAGGAACAACAGCCTGCATGACATGAAGACAGTGGTGAAGACCTGGAGGAACCGGCTGCCCATCGTGTCTGATGACTTGTCCCACTGGAGCAGCATCTTCATGTGGAGGCAGCACCATTACCAGGGTAAACCGACCTGGTCCGGCATGCATTCATCATGTAATTTTCCAGACGCCCTGCTGTGCTGGTTTCATGTCTCTGTTTTGTTTGGTTTTTTTTTCCCTTTTCCAGATTTTCTGTTTTGGGATTGGTTAGACAGGTAGTGGTAAGGGTATAGATGAAGGTAGGAAGGATGGAGGGACTTTTTTTTGCAGTTTGTCTTTTCCACCTGTTATATTTTTCTAGTTAGGAGAGAATCACTGCTGGACACTGCCTAGTGCACCAGGGTTGCAGGCCAGGGGCATTGTGCACCAGTGGTGGCACTCTGTGTCAGTGCCCTTGCCACGAACAGCTGCTCTCGGCTGGCTCTGTTTAGCTGGCTGGTTCTCCTGGTCCCCAGCTTACCCTCCAAACCTGCCAGCCATCTATGTTTTTAGGACAACCTTTGTGATTTCATGATTGAGTTAGCTAACACAGTAATACTCAACTCTATAGTACCTTTAATAACTTGTGACATAAAATACAAGTAAACGCAACAAGGATTTATCACAGAGCTTCTTGTTTTCATAAGCCATGTATGTGTGTTTTTCATTTTTTATTTAAGCCTTATTGTGGAATACTTTGAAAAATGTTTGACAGGGACTAATAATTCATTTCTTTGCTCTTTAGCTATTGTAACTGCATACGAAAATAGTTCCCAGCATGACCCAAGTTCAAATAATGCTATGCTTGGGGTTCATGCATCAGCTTCAGCAATCATCCAATATGGAAAAATTGCTCGAAAACAAGGACTGGTCAACGTAGCACTGGATATATTAAGTCGTATTCATACCATTCCAACTGTTCCTATTGTGGATTGCTTCCAGAAGATTCGACAGCAAGTTAAATGCTATCTTCAGCTGGCAGGAGTGATGGGCAAAAATGAGTGCATGCAGGTAGGTAAGGTTCCATGGGACACTGTCCCTCCCCTCGAGGAGGTTCATGTGAGGGCTCCTGGGTCGGATAGTAAGGAAGGAAGGATTAGAGTTTATAAACAGCCTTAGTAGTTGGAAACAGCCCTTCCCAAATGAGAAAGTGAAGGGAAAACACTTGAGTATTTGAGTTACATTTATATTTTGATTACGTCATAAATTTAGTGTGTTTAAGGCAAGAAAAAAAACCTATAGAACTAAAAGGACGTGAATTAGATACGAGTTAGCTGTGTTGAGGATATGTAAAAACAAAAATAAATAAATAAATAAAATCTGTCCATAAAGCTTTGGGGAAACTAATACCCTTAAATGTCTAAGATTAAGTTTGGTGTTTTATGAATCAGTTTAAATACTACTTATCAATCAGAAAATATTCGTGGTAGACAATTCCTCTACTCTTGTCAATGGCTTTTAAGACTCATTACCTGGATAAACACTTTCATTACATTTTTATATTATCTAGAATTTCAAGAGCTTCTTTTCAACTTGTTCCTTTTTCTTTTTTTTTAAAATAGGGCCTTGAAGTTATTGAATCCACAAACCTAAAATACTTCACAAAAGAGATGACAGCTGAATTTTATGCACTGAAGGGAATGTTCTTGGCTCAGATCAACAAGTATGTATGTTACATTGGAAGAGGGTGATAGGAAAGCCCACCAGAGCAGATATTTAGAACTTAATGCCAGTGGGAAACACAAACTAGAAGTTGATGTGATTTCATGACATTCGTTTAGTGTGATTTTTTTTGGGGGGGGGGGGGGGGAGGGGGGGAGGGAGGGATTATACCTCTGCCCAGACACTAACTTGCATCAGCTTGATAATCCAGTTTGAGAACTAAAAAGTTTTTTTAAAGATGAGCTGCTGATCACAGAACTGCTGATAACATGGGGTCATTTTGACACTTCCTTAGCCTGCCATGTCGGAACAGAGTTGGCTCCATTCATGGGAATGATTCTTGTTTTAGAGCAGAAGTCATTCAGTAATGGTCTGTAAGCCAAATTCATCCAGCATACAGGTTTTGGAAATTAAGTTGTATGGGAGCACATCCATATCCACTGACGATGTCTATAACTGCTTTCACTGCAGAATTGAGTAATGTTGTAGAAATTGTGTGATCTAGCCGGGCGTGGTGGCGCACGCCTGTAATCCCAGCACTTGGGAGGCTGAGGCAGGAGGATTGCGAGTTCAAAGCCAGCCTCAGCAATGGCGAGGCACTTAGCAACTCAGTGAGACCCTGTCTCTAATAAAATACAAAAAAAGGGCTGGGGATGTGGCCCAGTGGTCGAGTGCACCTGAGTTCAATCCCGGTACCAAAAAAAAAAAAAAAAAAAAAAAAAAGAAATTGTGTGATCTGCAAAGCCGAACTATTCACTACCTGGCTCCTGACACAAGAAGGTTGCCAAACTCTTGTTTTAGAGAAATAAACATCAGATGAAATTTTGTAAATAGTATGAAAATGAGGGATCCTTACAAGATGCTGCTGATTGCCATGTGTAAACTCCTATGCCCACTTTCACATTTTTTAGCATATATGGGTTGCATTTTTGGCTTATTTTTAAAATAAGGAAGCAATTTTGTCATGATAAAGAGTTTTATCATTTTTTTTAATGATGTTTTACATTTACAAGACAAAAATGCTCTGAAAACATACAGTCTGTGGGTTTTAGCATATTTATGATGTCATACAATCATCCCCAAGAGTGAATTATAGAACACTTCTGTCATTCCCCAAAAGAAATCCCATATCTATTAGCAGTCACTCCCTTCTCCCCTCTCCCTTTCCCTTGATGCCTGTTTCTGTCTCTATGGATTTGTCTGTTCTGAACATTTCATACAATACATGATCTTTTGTGGCTGGCGATTTTTTTCAGTTAGCAGGATGTTTTCAAGGTTCATCCATGTTGAATCATGCATTAGTACCCATTCCTTTTCATGGCTGAATAATTCCATCATTTTTCCATTTTTTTTTTTTTTTTTTTTACTTTACCCATTAAACAGTAGATCGACATTGGGTTGTTTCTGCTTTTTGCTATTATGAATAATGCTGCTTTGAACATTCACATACAAGGCTTCATGTGAGCATGTTTTCATGTCTCTTGGGTATACATCTAGGGGTGGAATTGTTGGATTGATCACATGTGGTACTTTATCGTTAATCCTCTTGAGAAAATACCAATTTTTCCTAGCGGCTATATGTACCATTTTACATTCCCACCATGATGTTTGAGGTTTCCAATTTCTCCACATCCTCACTAGCACTTGTTGTTTTCTTATCTTTTAGCTGGTTATAGCCATCCTAATGAGTGTAAAGTTATATCATATTGTGGTTTTGACTTGTATTTCCATAATGTCTGATGATATTGAGTATCTCTTCATTGTTGAATTATAATTCTTGATATGTCTAGATAAAAATTTCCTTTAGATGTATTAATATTTCTCACATTCTATGGATTGTCTTTTCACTTTCTTGAGAGTGTCCTTTAATACACAAAGATTTTGATTGTGACAAAGTCCACTATATATGTTTATTTCTCATGCTGCTCTAATTTTTGGTGTTGTCTAAGAAACCGGTCTAACACAAGGTCACAAACATTTACTCGAATGGTTTATTCTAAGAGTTCTATAGATTTGGCTCTTATATTTAGGTCTTTGGTCCATTCTGAGTAATTTTTTGTATGTGGTGTGAGGTAGAATTCCACATTCATTCTTTTGCATGTGCATGTCCTGTTGTCTTTCTTATTTTTTGAAAAGTCTATTCTTTCTCCATTGAATTGCCTTGGCACTCTTGTCAAATCAATTGACCAGACATAGGGTTTTTTTATTTCTAGACTTGTTATTTCTATTCTGTTGACTTGGGGGGTCCCTTATGCTTTCATGTGAATTTTAGATTATTTTAGTTTGACCATTTATATGGCAGGGGAAAGGAGGTGAGATTGTGATTGAAATTGCATGGACTCTAGATCAGTTGGGGGAATATTTTGCCGTCTTATCAACAAAAGTTTTCCAATTCATGAACACAGATATCTTTCTAGTAATCTAGTAATTAATTTAGGTCATCTTTTTTTGGTACCAGGGATTGAACTCAGGGGCACTCGACCACTGGGCCACATCCCCAGCCCTTTTTTGTATTTTATTAGAGACAGGGTCTCACTGAGTCGCTAAGTGCCTCGCCATTGCTGAGGCTGGCTATGAACTTGCGATCCTCCTGCCTCAGCCTCCCAAGTGCTGGGAATACAGGCATGCGCCACCATGCCCACTTAAGGTCATCTTCAATTTTATTCAAATATAAAACATAGTTTTTAGCATGCAAGTGCTATAGTTTTCAGTGTTTAAGTGTTGTACCTTTTTTTGGGGGGGGAGGGCAATGCCAGGCCCAAACCTTGCAATTCTTATGTTGAATTTATTCCTAAATATTTTTATTTCATTTGATCCTTTCATGAGTTGTTTTCTTTTTCCTTTTTTTTTGGTTCTGGGGATTGAACTCAGGGGCACTCAGCCACTGAGCAATATCCCCAGCTCTACTGTGTATTTTTATCTAGAGACAGGGTCTCACTGAGTTGCTTAGTGCCTCACTAAGTTGCTGATGCTGGCTTTGAACTTGTGATCCTCCTGCCTCACCTTCCCGAGCCTATAGGGATTATGGGCATGTGCCACTGCACCTGGCTCATGAGTTGTTTCTTTAATTTTTCTTCAGATTGTTTGATGTATAGAAATACAGTTGATTTTGCCTATTGATTTTGTATTTTTCAACTGGGCTGAATTTATTAGCTCTAATTGTGTGTGTATGTGTGTGTGTGTGTGTGTGAGTGAGTGTGTGTATGTGTGTTTGTGTGTGGTTTTCTGAATATAAGAACATGCCACAATGGAATTTTACTCAGTATGAAGAAGAATAAAATTATAGCATTTGCCAATAACTGGGTGGAAATGGAGAACATCATGCCAAGTCAAATAAGCCAGACTCAAAAAATCAAGGGTTAAATGTTTTCTCTCATCTGTGGAAGCTAGAGCAACATAAGGAAAAGAAGGAGGGGAAGATCGATACTGTAAAGAAACAGGGAAGACCAGTGGAGTAGAAGGAGGAGGGACAGGAAAGAGAAGGAAATGCTGAATGAAATTAATGAAAGCATGCCATGTGCATATATAAATATGCCACAGGGAACTTCACCTTTATGTGTGTGTGGAAGGCACCAATCATGGGTGGATAAGGGATGAGCAAGAGGAGGAACAGTGGAGTGGAGGAGGGGTTGGGGGACAAAGGAAGGATGGGGGAGGAATGGGAACTGAAACGGAGTAGGTCAGATTCCATGCATGTATGATTTTGTCAGGATGAATTCAGTTACTCTGTGTAAATATAATGCTGTAATTAAAAAAAGAAAAAGAAGCTGGACGCAGTGTGGCATACACCTGTAATCCCAGCGGCTCGGGATGCTGAGGCAGGAGGATCACAAGTTCAAAGCCAGCATCAGCAAAAGTGAGGTACTGAGCAACTGAGTGAGACCCTGTCTCTAATAAAAGACAAAATAGGGCTGGGGATGTTGCTCAGTGGATGAGTACCCCTGAGTTCAATCCGTAGTACCCCTAAGTCCAATCCCCGGTACCCCCTCCCGCACCCCCCCCCCCAAGAAAAAAAAATAGAGGGCTGAGGTTGTAGCTCAGTGATGGAGCACTTGCCTGGTATGTGTGAGACACTGGCTTTGATCCTCAGCATCACATAAAAATAAATAAATAAAATAATGGTATTGTGTCCATCTACAATTAAAAAATATTTTAAAAAGAGAAAAAAAAATCCTATGTGATTTGCATCTTTTTTCCAATGTGTATATTGTCTTTTCACTTTCTTGTATTTTTGATGCACAAAAAACAATTTCATGAAGTTAAAGGAAAAAATAAATTAGGTCATCTACAAGTAGGGCTAGTTTGTACATCTTTACATCTTTTTTTTTTTTTTTTTTTTTTTTTTTTCAGTCCAAAGGCCTTTTCTTTTTCTTAATGAATTGTTCTGTCCAGAACCTCAAATGCAGTGTTGAATTAGAGTGATGAGACCCTTGTCTCTTTGTCCATCTTTGGGACACAGGCTTTTGGCCTTTCACTGTCAAGCAATGTGGTCTTTGGGTATTTTGTAGATGTCCTTTACCAGGTTGAAGATGTTCCTTTTATTCCAAGGGTACTGAGATGATCGTGGTTTTCCCCTTCATTCTGTTAATGTGTATCACACTGTTTTTAATGCTGAACTATCCATGTATTGCTGGATAAATCTGACTTGGTCATGGTGTATAATCCTTTCCATATGCTGCTGGAACTGGTTTGCCAGTTTTTTGTTGGAGGTGTTTGCATTTATATTCATAAAGGAGATGGGTCTATAGTTTTCCTTGTATATCTTATACATTGCTGATGGGATATAAAAATGGTGTCATTGCTATGGAAAACTGTTTGACAATTCACAAGAAAGTAAAAGTTACTATATGATCCAATGAATTCTGCTCCTTGGTATATATCTAAAAGAACTGGAACAGTTACTTGATCAGAAATCTTTATAGCAATACTAGTTCCTATAGCCAGAACATGAAAACAACACAAATGGATGGGTAGAGGAAGTGTGATCTTTATATTCCATGGAATATTATTCAGTTATAAGAAGGGAATGAAGTCCTGACCCATGCTCTGCCATGGATGAACCTTAGAAGTACTATGCTAAATGAAAGAAGCCAGATTCAAAGTGTCACAGGATATACGATTCAATTTTTATGAAATATGCAGAGTAAGTAAATCCATAGAGAAAGCAGGTTGGTGGTCTTCAAGGGCTTGCACTTGGGGGATTCAGAGTGACTGCTTAGGAAGTGGTTGTAGAGCATGATGAATATGTTAAATGACACTCAAGATGGTTAATTTTGTCGGACGTGTTGTTGCACGCCTGCAATCCCAGTTGCTCGGGGGCTGATGCAGGAGGATCATGAGTTCAAAGGCAGCCTCAGCAGCTTAGCAAGGCCCTAAACAACTCAGTGAGACCCTGTCTCTAAATAAAATACAAAAAAAGGGCTGGGGATGTTGCTTAGTGGTTCAGTGCCTCAAGGCTTAAAATTAAAAAAAAAAAAAAAAAGGTTAATTTCATGTTCTGAACTATGTTTTGGTTTTGCATCTCCTCACAGGTCTGATGAAGCAAACAAAGCTTTTTCTGCAGCTGTGCAGATGCATGACGTGCTGGTGAAAGCCTGGGCCATGTGGGGTGACTATCTGGAGAATATCTTTGTGAAGGAGCGACAGCTGCACCTTGGGGTTTCTGCCATCACTTGTTACCTGCATGCATGCCGGCATCAGAATGAGAGCAAATCAAGGAAGTACTTGGCCAAGGTGAGATCCAAAGATTTGTCTTTGACCAAAGACCATCTGGGAGCCTTTGTGTTTGGATCAAAATCTAGCTCTAATTCACTGATTCATGCTGGGTGTGAGAGGATTGATTTCATGCCTCAACTCCTAATTCCCATCGCCTTTAAGTATCCTTCACAGTTCCAATTTAAAACTAAGAAAATTGAGGCCTAGACATCCTTAGGGCCCCAGGATTTTCTTCATGACAAAGCTTCACCTAGAGTCCAGTGCTTTCTGTGAGACAGACACTCCCATTCTGCATAAGAGCAGTGGAATTAGGGCTTAACTCCTGGACACCTGTCTGATGTTGGCATCTCTCCAGCAGTTTCAGGGCTGTGTCATTTGATTGCTGGTGGTCTCTTCACACAGTGTCCACCATAGCCCTGCGTGCAGGGGGGTATTGGGCATGTGCAGTTCCTTGATTTAACATCAACATTTGGAATGAACATCAGCATATGTGCATGGACACCCAAGCACCTAAATACCTGACTCTGAGATTGCTTGCTCTGAGATATAACTGTTTATATCTAAAAGAAAGGCATCCATGGACATCAGGCTGCCAGCACTTGTCCTACCAGGGGCTAGGGTGATGGTGATCTGAGATTTTATCAAAAATCTGCTTGTAGGGGTTGGGGTCGTGGCTCAGCGGCAGAGCGCTCGCCTCACACGTGCGCGGCCCGGGTTCGATCCTCAGCACCACGTAAACATAAATGCATTGCATTGTGTACAACTAAAGTAAATAAATAAATATTTTTAAAAAATCTGCTTGTAGGTGAGGTCATACATGTGAATTAGCAGCTTGGCAATTGCCTGGCCATCTGCCTGTCACTGCCTTATAGTCACTGGTCACTGCTAGTGAGGAGATTGGATCAACTGGTAATTATCATTAAAGCTAAATCAAGAAAAAATAAATTCACATTGTAGGTTTTACTTAACTGTAATATTTTTGTGAATATTTTGCCATAGTATTGGCCCTCCTTATTTTTCCACATGGCCAGTAGAGCTATACAATGTGGAATCTTAAAGTTTCAGCCCTCCCCCACCCCCAACCCCCCAAGAAAAGTCATTTGCTAGAGGGCCTCGATTGTTGTTCACCTCCAGATCCCTCCCCTCTGCATTAGGTGCTGTGGCTTTTGAGCTTTGATGATGACAAAAACACCCTGGCGGATGCTGTGGACAAGTACTGCATTGGTGTGCCGCCCATCCAGTGGCTGGCCTGGATCCCGCAGCTCCTCACCTGCCTGGTTGGCTCCGAGGGCAAGCTGCTTTTGAACCTCATTAGCCAGGTGGGCTTCAGAAGATGTTTGTGTTCACAAAACAATTTTGTCCTTATTTTACATTCTTTCCTTCCTTTTAAAGCATGTTTGAATGCTCAAAGTGTTGAAGATAGTCCAAGAGGCAAGAAGATTTAAAACATTTAGATGTCACTTAATATACAACATAATTAAAAGTCATTGAAGAACACATCAGGATTGAAATGAAATAGCTAATAACACGTTACAATATTAAAATTGTAATTTTTTTGTTTGGCTATCATTCTACATAGGATGCAAGTTTAGTAAGATTTCTGTTAAAATGTAAGATTGCTAGTGTTACTGTGAGAATTACAGTGAAATGAGAGTCTGGTTGGAATTTTGCATCTGATTTCCTGTCCTGTCCTAGGAGCCCTTCAGAGCTCCCTTGAAAGTAGCACTTACTTACGACACTCATCCTTCATGCAGTTAAGCTGCACCTGTATGTGATGACAGTTCTTGCAGGGACTGGAGGTGATGCTGGTAATTGGGCAGACCCCTGTCCCATAGATGGTCCTTTCATAACTGTCAAAGTGTTAAGGGACTTTTCGTGAAAGAAGAGCACAGCAGCTGCATGTTTCAGAGTGTGCTGTACTTATTTTATTTACCCTTTTCTCCCCCCCCCCCCCCCCCCCCTTGGTACCGGGGATTGAACTCAGGGGCACTCAACCACTGGGCCACATCCCCAGCCCTTTTTTGTATTTATTAGACAGGGTCTCACTGAGTTGCTAAGTGCCTTGCCATTGCTGAGGCTGGCTTTGAACCTGCGATCCTCCTGCCTCAGGCTCCCAAGTGCTGGGATTATAGACGTGCGCCACCATGCCCGGCTTTTATTGACTTTTTGTATGTGGACATCATTCATATGTGCCCAGAAATGATTTTCTTCTTTCCTCAAGAGGATATTGCTGTCTTCCTGGGCCCTGGCATTTTGCTTATAGTTATCTGCCAGGATGCAGACTCAGTCTGTTTGATACTATCACTCAAGAACATCTCTTAAAATGATGTTAGCCAGGCACCCCCTGGCCTGTGGCAGAGTCAAATATTACTATTTTCTTCATGTATAGGACAGATCTAGTTAACATGATAATGTCTACTCAGCCACAGAATTCCAGTTTAGTAAGGCTGATGTCTCTCAATCCTAAATAGACATTACTCAGTTTCCTCCTTCCTGCAGTTACACAGAATAAAAACAACTTGATAATGGAATAAATGAGCAGTTCACTGCAAACAGTGAATTTCCAATCTAATGATTATCTGGTATTTATGATTCTTCTATTTACCCAGGGGGCAACCAGGGACAGATATCTTTTGCTTTCCTCAGAAGCATGGTTTCTCTGACATAAACAGTCCCTAAGCAAAATTGATGAAATTCATATGTTGATCTATTTTGGGTGGTTTTTTTTTTTTTTTCTTCTCGTACCAGGGATTGAACCCAGAGGCTTAACCACTGAGCCACATTCCCAACCTCCCCCCACCCCCCTTTTTATTTTGTAGTTTATTTAATAGAGATGGGGTCTCACTGAGTTGCTTAGAGTCTTGCCGAGTTGCTGAGGCTGGCTTTGAACTTGTGATTCTCCTGCCTCAGCCTCCTGAACTGCTGTGATTACAGGCAAGCGCCACCTCACCCTGCTATTTTGGGTCTTTAAAAGCTGAACAGGATATTTCACCTGCTCTTTAATGTGGCTGTGTGCATTAGATCAGTGACACAGTTCTTGCTTCCTTGGAACAAATGCAGATCAGAAACTCATTTCCAACTTGGCATCACTTATTTTCAGTATAAATTATCTTCATCCAGAAAGCACAGCATGTAGATCATGACTTCTTATCTCCGAGCAGGTTGGACGAGTGTATCCCCAAGCGGTCTACTTTCCCATCCGGACTCTGTACCTGACCCTCAAAATAGAACAGCGGGAACGCTACAAGAGTGGTATGTCTTGGGTGGGGCGGCCTGGCTGGGTCTTGAAGGGCTTGTTCTCTGGGCTGCTGTGGACACTCCCCTGCCCTGCAACTCCCTCCTACACAGGGCCAGTCTTTTCTTTAATTAGGGGCCCGAGGTCAAAGCCTGATGTCTGATTAATGTTACAGTGTGGTAGGGTGTTCTGCTGAATGATCCATAGGTAGAAAAGATCTGCGATGTTTTTAGCTACAGAGAATTATGAAGTTTATCTTCCATCTTGGTAATAAAGACATCCCTGTGAGCAGCATGTCAGTTGTTGTGCATGTGTGCTGTTTGGGTTGGAAGGAACATCTTCAGCTGTCAGAAGGATCAGTGTCAGTCCTATTAGTTGTTTCAAAAACTGATCAGAACATAAGACTTTAATCTATATTGGATAGACTGTTTAGCATGTAAAGAAATATAACTAACAGTGTCAGGTATTGCTCAACATGGTGCCTTTGTAAACCACTAAAGGTTCATTTGCTTCACAGTGTTTGTAGCACCCAGAGTCTTCCTAAGGGAGTGATTCATTCTCTGGGCCATGGCGGCCTCACAGGCAGTGAGATGGGGACCATGTATAGTGCAGCTCTGCTCCCTGTCTTGGTCATTTGAAAACTAAGAGTTTTTAGTTTCAAGACTTAGTATAGTGAGCTGAAGTGAGAAAACTATGCATGAAGAGTTTATTTAAACATTCAAACTTACAGAGAAGGTAAAAGGAGCACGCAGCACACTGCAGGCCTCTCCTGGACCCCCCAGGTGTTCTGGTCAGCTTGCCTTCTCACTCAGCATGCACACTGGCTTCTTCTCTAAACCATCTGAAGCCAAATCGTAGATTACCGTGTTTTCTGTCCCTAAGTCAGTCAGCACAGCTACTCTTAGAACCAGGGCATTCTTCATGTTCCGTGGGGAGCGGTCTCGTGGAGGTTCCCACACCGGCAGGAACCAGCGTTCCTTTGACCGGTGGGTCCTGTAGAGCTCTGAGCTCAGCATTGGTCGGTTTTGCGCTGACAATGGCGTTGTGTGTGTTGCTCTCAGATTCTGGACAGCAGCAGCCAAGTTCAGTGGGTAACCAGTCCCATTCTGCATCAGATCCAGGGCCCATAAGAGCAACAGCACCCATGTGGCGCTGCAGCCGAATCATGCACATGCAGCGAGAGCTCCACCCCACCTTCTGTCTTCCCTGGAAGGCATCGTCGATCAGATGGTCTGGTTCAGAGAGAACTGGCACGAAGAGGTATTTGCATCTGATTTTGCAACTGCTGGTTACTTGTGGAGGGAATGGATCGTTCTGTATGCTTCTATGGTCATCTCGTGATCTCCAGATTTAGCTGCCTGGTCGATTTATGTGTTGGCTATTGAATTTAACCATGGACCAGGTGAATAGTTAATCTCTGCACACTAGGACAGCCTCAAATATTTGAAGACGACTTCAAAAGAAAAGAAGGGAACTGAGAAAGCCATTTCTTGCTTTTAAAATACTTGCTTTTTCTACTTCAATGAACTTAGTTCTTTAAGTGGCACTGTTGGCATCTCTGTGTGTGAGCAAGAGTGGTGGCAAAGGCAGCAGGAAGTTCTGATTTCCAGAAACAGGACTCAGTTCTCCAGGGGTCTCTTCAGCAGCTGGGCCACCTCCTTGAGGTTTGCTTAAGCTGATGAGGAAATCACACACACACGTCACTGCCTAGTGATCTCTCTAGCTGGGTCCTGGGACTAGCTGGAAGTTACGTGCAAGTTTTAGTGTGCAGGGAACACAGTGATAACAGCCAGGCTGCCTGGAAATCAGGTGTCCGTGTGATCACAAGGCAGCTATGTGTGTGGCCTGAAAAAGTGGAGTTTTCTGTTTTTTGTTTTTGAGTGTTTGGAACACTTACTCATGGATTAAAAAACAAAAGACAAAAACCACACCAGCTCACAGTGTCGTGTACTCAGGTCTTCCATGTGTTCTCACACGCTGATTTACACCTACCGTGTGCCAGTGTGGGGTGGGTGCAGATAACCCTGGGGCAAGTTGCTGTGTTTGACAGCCACTTTGGGCTGCTTTGTTGCTCTGCTTTGTTGATGATCCCTGGCCTCTCTCCCACTAGGTGCTCAGACAGCTCCAACAGGGCCTGGCAAAATGTTACTCTGTTGCCTTTGAGAAAAGCGGAGCAGTGTCAGATGCCAAAATCACCCCCCACACTCTCAATTTTGTCAAGAAGTTGGTGAGCACGTTTGGAGTGGGGGCTGGAGAACGTGTCCAATGTCTCAACCATGTTCTCCAGCGCAGCCTCTGAGTCTCTGGCCCGGCGTGCACAGGCCACCGCTCAGGACCCTGTCTTCCAGAAGCTGAAAGGCCAGTTCACAACAGGTGAGTCTCACTCTCCTTTCCCTAGTAGAGTTCTATTTTTCCTTGGTCTTTAACATCTCAACTAATTGTATTCATTCATTTTCTTGTCACTGAACTGGGTGGGTGTACTGGTTAGACTGTTTAAAAAAACATAGACCTCAGAACATAAGGAACCCATGGCTGCCACCAATGTGAGACTACATGTGCATCCTTCCTGCTACAGAGGGTTCAAGACTTGGAACTACAAGACCAGGATTAGAAAATGGGAGATTTTCAGACCAAATCCTCTTGCCTTCCTCTGACCCTTTCCCTTACTTGGTTTTGGTGGAAAACAGATTTGGGTGAAGTGGTTGGATTTAAATGTGCAGGGCTTGTAGTCATAAGTACAAACTAGACTCTGATGGCAGAATAACTGAGAGATTGTGTTTTTACTACTTGTCCCTAGTTCGGGTGAATGCATGTTCCTAGGCCCAGAGGAGCATGAGTCCTGGCTCCGCCACTTATCCGTGATCTGAGGGAAATGAGTCCATTTCCTATAGCCCAGGTGTTTTCATCTGTCAAATAGGGACCCTTGCCACCTGCGCCCCACCCCCCACAGTGTACACGCATTTGTGCTTTTGCACACATACAAATGCCATCCTGCGTACCCACTCCCACCAGGAGTGCTTGGTTCCAGACAAATCACTTTAGCCACCCTAATGACTTCTACAGGCCTAAGTGATTTTCATGTGAAAGTCAGTTTTGTCATACACAGTTTTCCAGAGTTAAAGGAAACAGTTCTGCTTGATCATTACTGTTTTATAGCTGTTTGAAACATTGTTTCTTCATTGATAGGTTAGCATGAATGGTCCACATTTTTAGATATTTTTAAAAGTATCTTCCCCCGCCCGCCCATCCTATGCTAGAGATCAAACGCAGGGCCTTACACTGCTAGGCAAGTGCTCTACCACTGAGCTGTATCCACAGCCCCAGATAAAGTAAAGACTCATTGTGTCTTAGAGAATACAGTTGAAAATACACACACAGACACACACAACAACACACACACACACACACGTAGATTGAAAATAATATAAAAGAAAATATCGCATTAATTATAAATGATACTTTGCAGGGATAGCCGTGACTTACTTTGAATCCATCAGAGTGCAGCACATACCCCTGCCCTCACCCCAGACAGTCCCTGGGTGCTGGGCTCCTGCTCTTGGTCTGTTGGTTGGGCATTTAAGGTAACACTACCGGCATCAGGTTGAGCTTTCCACACCATGGACCTGCACCAGGAAAAGTGCTCTTTGGAAAATCAAATACGAGTTCTGTCCTTCTGCCTTTCCAGCTGGGAGCTTTCATCATCTTGATTTTTACCTTTGTGAAGTTCTTGTGGTACCTTCCCTTTTCTCTGAAACAGGAAGCGTCTGTGGAGACCATATTTTACTTGAAACAATATTCAGTATGTCTTTATCTTAAAATGTCAGATCATTTCATCAAATATGGTCTGAAATATGGAATCAGGAATGGGATCAAACACATGGATTTTGATGTAAATTCAAAACCTGAAACTCAAAAGAAGTTGGCTTATGAGGCTTCCAGGCCACCTCAACCCGCGCAGGTTTTAGACACGTAGACCAAGAGCTGTGGCCCTGTTGTGGCCCTGCTCCTGGGGAGGCCTTGCTGATCTCAGTGCTTATGCCTTATATGGAACATGCTTCTAGTCTCAGATGCCCATAAAGAGGTGGAAGAAAGTTTAGGAAGAGTCTGTTGGTTTATTTCAGAGAAGCCCTTTTTATTTTTTATTTTTAGGATAGGGTCTCTCTAGGTTGTTGAGGCTGGCCTCAAACTTGAGTCCTGCTGCCTCAGCCTCCCAAGCCACTGGGACTGCAGGCATGTATCACTGTACCACCTACCCAGGGATTTTTTTTTAATTGCTTAAGTGAAAATGTTTTGTTTTATCATTTAGATTTCTTGCCATAATCCTTCTGAGAACTCCTCTTTTAGTGCCTTCTGGGCACATCCTTATGTCACATCAATGACTCTGTTATCTCTGTCACAGGGGCCTTGGTGTCTTGGTGTGATTGACAATCATACTCAGAGGTGGTGTGGCTGGGGCTGCCCTTGTGATGTGATCTTAGGTCCTGGTGACACGAACTCTCGAGTTGTTGTGGGTATTCACAGGCTGCCACTGAGGGCTCCGTGCCTTGTGTTGTGAGGTGGACATGCAGGGGCCTGTGTGTGGCCCCAGCCCTCTGAAAGGAGCCTGTTGTGACTGGGCTGTGTGATGTTGGGTTCATCTTTCTTCCTCCTCTTAATGCTGTGAGAAGTCCTGGATGACAGCCACTCTCCCAGGTTTACACCTGCACTTCAAAGAGCACATAGAACATGCCTAATGTAGGTGGTAGATGTTTGAGTGGTGATTTTGTAGTGATGACTGAAATGTTTTTAATCGTGTTTTATTTTGCAGATTTTGATTTCAGTGTTCCAGGATCCATGAAACTTCATAATCTTATTTCTAAATGAAAAAGTGGATCAAAATCTTAGAGGCTAAAACAAAGCAACTTCCAAAATTCTTCCTCATAGAAGAAAAGTGCCGATTTTTAAGCAATTTCTCAGCACAAACAGCTGAAGTAGAAATTCCTGGGGAATTTCTGATGCCGAAGCCAACGCATTATTACATCAAGATCGCTCGGTGAGTGAGCTTGGCCTGGCATTTGGAGGGAGCTCCAGGGTAGGGTCCGAGCAGGATCTCAGACATTAATTCTCTAGATTGGGAGAATGCAGCAATATTATTCTAGAAGGCGAATAATTGGGCACCTTAAAGAGCTTGATCTGACTTGTAAGTTAAATATCCCGAGTGAAAGTTGGGTTGCTGTCCAGGGAACCTTTTCTGAATCACCACGATCTGACAGAATGCGGAGTCTCCCAGGCTTTTATAGTCAAAGCAGAACTGGACAGCATAGCACTTATTAGAGCATGCTGCATCTTGCTTGGGATGTAAGCTGTTAAAGAGGCCAGTGGTGGTGGTGTTGTTTTGTATTTATTTCTAAATTAGACGCAGCGCATTGCTTCTCCGTACACCCAGAACTCAGCTTCCCCTTCCTTCAGACTGTGTCCTGACTAGCCCTCCTCCCTGACTCCACCAGTGGCTGCTGTGATGTGAAATATCGGCCCATCTACGTACCTTGTCAGAGTGGGATGGAGTGCACACCGATCATTAGCGACTGTGGAACGGCACAGCCTGCTTCTTCGTGACCATTCTGAATAGTCTGTTTTCATCCCAAGACGAAAGTTGGGGAACTAAGACTTGGAGTTCATGCTTCATTGTTTGCTTGCTTTGGTAGGTTTATGCCCAGGGTGGAAATTGTGCAGAAGCACAACACAGCTGCCCGCAGACTGTACATCCGCGGCCATAATGGCAAGATCTACCCGTACCTGGTCATGAACGATGCCTGCCTCACGGAGTCCCGGAGGGAGGAGCGTGTCCTGCAGCTGCTCCGCCTGCTGAACCCCTGCTTGGAGAAGAGGAAGGAAACCACCAAGAGGCATCTGTTTTTCACGGGTACCATGATAACCATGCCTGGGGGGTGCCACAGCTGAGGCCTGCCTTCAAGGCTCTGTGTGTGTGTTGGCACAGGGAAGGTTCCAGACTGCACTGAGAAAAAAGGCTTGTGGGGTGAGGCGCAGCCTTGATGGCCCTGCCTGTGGACAGTGCTCCCCACCTCCAGGCTGCTCCCTGGGAGATGAAGGCTCAGTGCTGAGCTGAACCTCCACGAAGACCACAGAGTCCATTTCCAAGTAGGCCCAGTAGCTAACAAGAAGCATCCACTGAGTGAAGTCTTTTTCATACCTGAGTTGCCACAGTCATTTTAGCCGCAGTCCCTGAGGCTGGGAGCCTGCTGCAGAGCATGCATCCAGTTCTGTGTGGTGCTTTCTCCTGACAGCTCAGGTGTAGTCCAGTCCATCTTGACTTTCAAGTATCTCAAGACAGGAGGTAGATTCAGAAACAGATCTGTGGCAAGCTTGCTTGCAGTGCTTCGTAGAAAGCTGCGTGTGCTTTCTCTCGGATGCAGCCTGGGCTGTGCTGACCCAGTCACGGGGTATAGAGTGTTCTTTGTTCCTTCCACACACACCATTTAGCACTGAGTGACAGTCAAGCATGTGCCCTGGAGTCTTCTTGGAATTTTTTCATGGACTGAAGCCAGGGCAGCAAGCCAGCAGCTGTGGTTTAGCTGGTGGTAGACTGAATGAGCCAGCCTTGTTCATTAGAAGTCAGAATTGCCTCTGTTGTCTCAGTGGCCTGGACACAGACCAGAGCCAAAGCAGAATACTGCTGCTGCCTGCCTTCTCAGCATGGCCAGTGCAGGCCACCATGTGGCCCATACTGGGCAGTCTGGACTTTGATGTTGTCTTCTGGAACGACCTCTCTCTTTTGGAATCTCTCAGCTGTTTCCAACTTTATTTGACCAAATACCATAATAACTTAATCTAACATCTTAAAGTATTTCCTTGTTTCACCCACAAACAGTCCTGTGGGGCTTATCTGAACCATAGAATACAGAAAACAGAAAACAACCCAAGTGATATTTATCTGAGTACCCAGAGCTGGAGAGCGGAGCCATTCTGGCTGCAGGAAGACAAGGTAGCCAGGTGCCGCTGAGCCAGGGCTGGTTCTTCTGTTGACTTGGCTGGGGGGCATCCGAGGAGTGAGCGCTGGCAGTCTCGTCTTTGTGTTTTTGAGATGGCCTTGGAGAACTTGTCTGTGAGCGCAGGGTGATGAGCTCATGCAGACTGGGCTCTGTGCCATCTGCTGAGTGCAGGGGCTGTGACCCAGGGACCTTCTCCTCACCCAGCCCCAGGTCTCTGCCCTCATCCAGTGCGGAAGGTGGGCTGAGCACCAGCCCGTGGTTCCTCCCTCTCACCCTGCCCCGTTTCTCTTCCCAGTTCCCCGGGTGGTCGCTGTGTCCCCGCAGATGCGCCTCGTGGAAGACAATCCCTCTTCACTTTCCCTTGTGGAGATTTACAAGCAGCGCTGTGCCAAGAAGGGCATTGAGCACGACAACCCCATTTCCCGTTACTACGACAGGCTGGCTACAGTGCAGGCACGGGGGACCCAGGCCAGCCACCAGGTACTGAGCAGGGCCAGGCAGCTGCCCAAGGCTTCCTCCCGTGGCTGCTTTCTTGTGGCTCCTGGCTGATGTCGGGACCTAGGAAGCCAGCGGGGTGTTTTTTTGGGGGGTACTTCTCTCATTTAAAGTAACTTCATTAGACTAAGGAGAGGGTAGAAATCAGCCAGTGACCTTGATGAGGGGACATTTCTGCAGAGGGTTTGCTGTGACCAGTCAGAGAGAGGTAAGTTCTCCTCCTCGAGAGAGCATTGTCCTTCCCCTGCACTCAGAAACTAGAATTTAAAAATCAGTTTACAGCTGGGCGCGATGGCGTATGCCTGTAATCCCAGCACTTGGGAGGCTGAGGCAGGAGGATCGCGAGTTCAAAGCCAGCCTCAGCAATGGCAAGGCTCTTAGCAACTCAGTGAGACCCTGTCTCTAAATAAAATACAAAAAAGGGCTGGGGGGGGGGGGGGGGGGTTGTGGCTGGGGTTGTGGCTCAGCGGTAGAGTGCTCGCCTAGCATGTGCGCGACCCGGGTTCGATCCTCAGCACTACGTAAAGACCAATGCATTGTGTACAACTAAAAGCAAATAAATAAACATTAAAAAAAAAAAAAAGGGCTGGGGATGTGGCTCAGTGGTTGAATGAATGCCCCTGAGTTTAAACTTGGTAGCTGGTTCTGATGTGAAACACTGTGGACTGTTTGTTTGTTGTCCCCTCGTGCTCCTGGGGCATCAAATGACATGCATGTGTATACTGTGTATATTGTCTAAAATACTGAAAGTGGTGAACTCTGAAATGTGGAGCCCAGCTGCTTGACTTGCCTTGGGCAGGAACCCCAAGCAGACCATAGGATCCTAGATAGCCTCACCTCCATCCCTCTGGGGCAGAGGGCCCTTTCCTAGTTTGCAGGTTTCTGTCATTGCCTGAGAATATCTTTGACTAGACTTGTGAGGAGCACCCTGAGGCAGCCATGTTGGCCTCTCCCCAGGTGCCATGTGGTTCTTCAGTGCGTTGCAAAGAGAGGCTAAAGGGTAGAAGCCGTGACTTGCCCTTTGTCTCCTGGGGCCTCATTTCAATTTGGCTGCGTCCTGGAGCATTAGTTTTCTTTTAGGAAGATTGAGCCCATGGCTGTGTGTTTGACCTCCATGGCAGGGCCTGGGGTGCAGGTAAGGCCCTGGGTAGTCCAGGTGGGGTCTAGGGCAGCTTCCCACCTTTGTGTGCAGGCAGAAGGAACAGATCCCTGTTTTCTGACTGACCTCTGTCCTCTGTGCACAGAAGTGGCCTCCTCCTTTGTGTACTGGTACCAGGGTTGTGGGTTTTTTGTTTTTATTTTTTGGTGCTGGGGATTGAACTCGGACACTCAGCCACTGAGCTATTTTCCAGCCCTATTTTGTGTTTTATTTAGAGACAGAGTCTCACTGAGTTGCTTAGCGCCTTGCCATTGCTGAGGCTGGCTTTGAACTCGCAATCCTCCTTTCTCAGATTCCTGAGCCACTGGGATTACAGGCCTGTGCCACCACGCCTGGCTCCAGGGATTTTTTTTGTGACACAAATTATGGCTTGGTCATTCTGTTTACTGAGGACAGTTTGGAGGTACTCACAGGAGAGGAATGGATTATGTTCTTCACTCACATCAGAGCCTCCAATTGTTTTATAAACAGCACTTGTAACTGACAAAGCTTATGTTGGTCCATCTTAAAAATGCCACATGAGCCACGTGTGGTGGTGCATGCCTATAATCCCAGCCACTTAGAAGGCTGAGGCAGGAGGATCACGAGTTTGAGGCCAGCGTCAGCAATTGAGTGAGGCCCTAAGCAACTTAGACCCTATCTCAAAATAAAAAATAAAAAGGACTGAGGATGTGCTCGGTGGTATAGCACCTCTGGGTTAAGTCCCCAGTACCCCCCCCCCAAAAAAAAAAAAAAAAAAAAGTGCTCAGGTCCTGCTGAGCTAGACACTGACCATGTGGACTCAGCCCAGCTTTCTCACTCTCTGTGCTTGCTTGTTTGGTTGCTTACTCTGCTCCTTCGTCTTTCACTTGTAGTAACACCCTTGTTGAACTATAATTCATACACCATGAAATTTACCTTTAAAGTTTACATTTCAGCGTTCCTAGTATCACGGAGTTGTGCTGCCATCACTGCTATCTCTCTTTAAAACATCTTCACCTGTTGCCAGTCCCTCCATTTTCCTCTCTACTCCCAACCCTGGGGACCACAAATCTTTCTGCCTCTGTGAATTTGTTCTGGACATAGAATTCTGCAATACAGGGTTTTTGTTTGTTTGTTTTAGGGGGGAGTTTTTGTTACTGGGCATTACACCCAGGGGCACTCTACCATTGAGCCACATCCCCACCCTTTTTATTTTGAAATAGGATCTTGCTAAGTTCCTGAGGTTGGCCTTGAACTTGATCTTCCTACCTCAGCTTCCTGAATCGCTGGGATCGTAGGTGTATGCCACCACGTCTGGTTATAATATGTGGACTTCCGTGAATTTTTGTGTAATGTTTTCAGGACTTATCCATTTTGTAGCATGTATTTATACTTCCTTTTTATTGCCAAATAATATTCCATTATATGGATATACCACATTTAATTTATCTATTCATCAGTGATGGACTTCTGGATTATTTACACTTTCTGACTAGTATGACCAGCATTGCTGGTTGGAACGTTTGTGTATGTGTCTTTGTGTGTACTTTTTATTTCTTTTGGGAAAAACATATTTATATATATATGATGGAACTGCCAAACTGTTTTCCAAAATGGTTGTGGTGGATAGAGTTGTAGTTTCTTCACATTCTTGCCAACACTTTCCACTGTCCATCTTTTTTTTTTTTTTTTAATATTTATTTATTTGCTTTAGTTGTGCACAATGCGTTTATTTGTACGTGGTGCTGAGGATGGAACCCGGGCCGCGCACAGGCTAGGCGAATGCTCTACCGCTGAGCCACAATCCCAGCTGCCCTGTCCACCTTTTTGATGGAAGGCATCCTGGTGGGTGTGAAGTACTCTCTCATTGTAGATGATATCTTTTCATGTCCTTTTTGGCTATTTTCTTTGGAGAAATGTCTGCAGGTCCTTTGCCCACTTTTAAATTGGATCATTTGTGTTTTTTAATGTAAATTCAAAAGACTTCATCTCTTTCTCCCGTGTATTAGCCATGTTTCCCTGATTCTTTGTGTGTCTTACAACATAATGTAGGAACTGGAAGTTTTAGCGATATGATTTGGCAACTCTATAAATCACATCCTCCCTTCAGGATTTGTCAGAGGGGTCTTTTTTGGTGGTTGTTGTAGTGACTTTTTCCTGGACTAACTGTGCAGTGTGCAGTCCACATGCTTTGTCTCAGGGGTAGCCATTGATGTCTACTCAGTTTAGTGCTTGGCTAATGATTTGACCAGAGATTGGGTTTTTTTTTTTTTTTTTTTTTTTTTTTTTCTGGTGTGGGTGCTGGGGATTGAACCCAGGGCCTTGTGCATGCGAGGCAAGCACTCTACCAGCTGAGCTATTTCCCCAGCTCTTTGACAGAGATTTTGTTAAATGTCTTAAACCAGTAGATCTTGCTTCTTTTTTGAGGGCGTGTGTGTGTCAGTCAATCTGTGTGGGGGCATGCCTTCATCAAGCTTCAGCAGTTCACAGCTCTGCCTTTGCCTCACTTCCTGCTGTGCAGAATCTCAGGGTCGACCAGAGAAGCGCATCAGCCTTCTGAGGTCTCCATGAGTGTACACATGGCCTCAAGAGTGCTTTTCAGAGCCCCTGAAGGCATCTCATTCCCCTGCTCTTTTGCTTGGCCTGTATTTTGTGGGTTCCAGCTGGTATCTTTTCCTCTGACACCTGCGATATCGAACAGTTGTCATTGACTGTTTTTGTAGATGCGCTTCAGATATGATGTCCTCGCTGAGTGAACTCAGGGTTCAGTAAGATGGAGAGACGGGTCCCAAGAATGGAGCTTTTTGCAGTTAGCTTCCAGGCAGTTCAAATAGGGACAGTTCTCTGGGGGCAAGTCTTTTTTGGGGGGTCACCAAACCCATTTTGCCCACTCCAGTGGCTGTCAGGTTGCTGGTTTTTCACAGCCAGCCTGCTCATGTGGCTCTTGGCTCTCAGCCACCAGAGAGAGGGAGAGAGGGCCAGGCAGTAGGGAAAATTAAACTGCCACCAATCTCAGTGCTGTTAGAAGGACTCGGCCTGTTATTCCTGAACAAGAGTTCCTCTGACTGGTAGGGAGGAGTCTTTAGTTTTCAGAGTTCTGAAAATGGCTTTGATTTTCCCAGCTTTCTTGCTTGCTTCAGGAGCAGGCTTTGGGAGCCCCTGCCCTGCAGCCTCAGGAGTGCACCGTCCCACTGAGGACGAGCGGGTCTGAGTGAGTGTGCTGGGGCCTGCGTCCTGGTGGTCATTCAGAGCATGGGGCAGCACTTAGCCCAGGACGGACCTTGTGCCTCTCCCAGTTGATCTGAAGGAACTGAGTGCACTCAGGACGTGCTTCCCAAGGCCCTCTCTACATGTGAGGCTTGGAGTCCTCTTTTTGAGTCTTCCAGGATGAAATTCAGTTATGGTGTTGTATATCACCTGTTCTTCTTAGACTAGCTCCTGGGTTCCAGATGGTTGTTCTCTAATCATCTTTGAGTTGGAGAGGTGTGGTCGAGGTCCAGCTGTTGTGTTCTGTTAATGGCCTGGTATATTCTGCAGTTGGCATGAGTGGAGGTGGTTTTCAGATGGTTACCTACCTTTCTGTAAGACACATGACCACACATCACATAAATAAATCCTTTATTCAGACAGTTCAGTTGGCACTTTAGAGCACAAGACATTGAGCCCCAGGGGGAAATCAGACAATCTTGTACATCCTTGTGTTTGATTTAGTTGAATAACATTGGCAGCAAAATTCCCTTTACAGGTGCCTAGTAAATAAACAGTTGCGATTTGTAGGGAAAAAAAAAAAAGCCAGTTAGACGGAGGAGTCACGACGTGGTGTGTTTCAGGTCCTTCGAGACATTCTCAAGGAGGTACAGAGCAACATGGTGCCGCGCAGCATGCTCAAGGAGTGGGCCCTGCACACGTTCCCCAACGCCACGGACTACTGGACCTTCAGGAAGATGCTCACCATCCAGCTTGCCCTGATCGGCTTTGCAGAGTTCGTCTTGCACTTGAATAGGCTGAACCCGGAGATGCTGCAGATCGCTCAGGTAGCATGGCCTGAACAGCCAGACCTCTCCTTTAGCTTCTCCATTCTGCTACTGCGTCCCTAATGTGTCTCCTCCTGTGGACTGTAGGACACCGGCAAGCTGAATGTCGCCTACTTTCGGTTTGATATAAATGATGCAACCGGGGACTTGGATGCCAACCGTCCTGTCCCTTTCCGCCTCACACCCAACATTTCTGAGTTTCTGACCACCATCGGTGTCTCTGGCCCGCTGACTGCCTCCATGATTGCTGTCGCACGGTGCTTCGCCCAGCCAAACTTCAAGGTGGGTCATGGTGTCCTGTGAGGAGCACGGGCCTTGCAGGACCTGAGCTGCGATGAGCAGACAGAATGCTGAGGGGGCGTCATGTGGAAAGGGCCCTGAACATTCCCTGTCCAGAAGTGTTCAGGATGGTTTTTTCAGATAGTTACCTACCTTTCTGTAAGACACAGTTTGCAAAAAGCTGTCTAGAGTCCTCTGTGGGATGATTTCCCCAGCTGTCACTGCTGCCTGTCACTTTGGTGCAGGAACCCTCATTTCCCCCTTGGCACACCCTCCTGGCATTAATGGGCAGAAGGCTCCTCTCTGGGATGGCACCTGCTTTCCTGGGGCAGGGGTGCAGTGCAGGCATGCTCAGACTCCCAGGTAGCAGGATGCCCTGGGCACCCTGGCAAGCATGAAGCCACCTGAGTGGCAGCTCTGTCCATGGTGACAGGATAGCAGCCAAATCTGCCATTTCCGGGGTGCCGTCCCTGTGCCTGGCAGAGCGCTGGCTGCTTCAGTGCGCTCTCTCCAGTTTCTCCTAGCACCTGTGTAAATGGGAGCCGAGACTAGGGCAGCCTAGACAGCCAGAGGTCCAGGAGCTGCCAGGGACAGCATGGGCTGCACTTGAAGTCGGTTCCTTCTGATGCAGCCTGTCCAGAAGTCTCGCCCCCAAGGGCTCTGCTCTCTCAATAGTGGGTGCTGAGCCAGTGCACCATGGCACACGCCTGTAGTCCCAGCAGCTCAGGAGGCTGATGCAGGAGGATTGTGAGTTTGAAGCCAGCCTTAGCAACTTAATGAGACCCTGTCTCAAAATAAAATATAAAAAGGGCTGGGAATGTGGCTCAGTGGTTAAGCACTCCTGGGTTCAATCCCCAGTACCCCCCCAAAAAAAGTGGGGGCTGAGCCCCTCTTACCTTCTTTCTTGTGAGTACGATTGTGCTTGGTTTTTTTCACTCCCCCCCTCCTTCAGCAGTTCCCATCAGGGAGGGTTCAGAACTCACAGCTGTCCAGAGGCAGCGTCGGAGAAGGCTTTCAGGTACTCTCAAGTGCTGCACACACACCTGCTCTCAGGAGTGCTCAGCCACACACACCCGTCAGCACAGGGTGCTATTCTGGGCCATAGTGATTCACCTACAGGACTGAGTGAAGGTTCCGGGCCCCTGGGCTGCTCCAGGAGAAGGGTGTGTTCTGGGTGAGGCGAGTGCAGCGCGTTGTTCAGCAGGCTTGGACCAGAAGCCCTCACTCAGGTTGGACTGTCACACCTCTGGAAACAGCCATGGGATAACCCTAGGTGGCATTTCATTTGAAAAGTTGAAAGAAGGTTTTCCACAAGAAGGGCCTGTCTCCACCTGGGAGTTTGCAGACTGTGGTGGCACCGATGGGGCAAACTGGAACTTCTCAGATTTCTTCACAGTCTGTATTTAGTGAGTGCCTGGCCGGGCCTGTCACCCTGGCCCTGCTCCCGCTGGCAGCTGGAGTAATCCTTTTAGACAGGAACCAGATCTTGCCACGCTCTTCCCAAGACCCTTCTATAAGTCACTGACTCTGAGTCTAAGAGCCAAAGCTCTGACCACAGCCACTAAGGAGGTCGGGCGGCAGAGAACCTGCCAGACACTGGTCTCTACACTTTATCTTCGCCTGTTTTGTGGGGAGGGGACTTAATAGTGCACCCTGCTCGCAAATGGGGAGGCTCAGGCACAGGGTCTGAGTAACTTTCCCAAGGCCACACAGGTGGGAGCTGGTGGACCCAAGCTACCACTCTGACTGTGCTGTGACCCAGGGAGGCCTGGGAAGTAGCCGGCCTCTTGCTGACCCTCCAGGCTGACCAGGACAGCCCGGCACCCAGGGCTTCACTTGGCTGTTCCTCCTGCAGCACCCTCACTTCTGGTGTTGGACATGACCCCTTCTGGTGTTCCTGGGGGAACCTCCTTCCCATCCTCCCTCCCTGCTCTCCACAGTGCCCACCCCCACCACGTGGTGCACGACCTGTTGGGGTGTGAGCCCTGTAAAGCCTCCACTCTCGGCCAGCACTTGGCCACACGCAGACGTGGTAAGTGGAGCCCGTCAGGCAAGGTGGCACGTTCCACCTGGACGCTGCTGCCTGGTGCTGTGAAGACTGGATGGAAGTGTCGTGTGTGGCCGCTGCTCCCAGCAGAGGAGGTGGCAGCCCGGCCAGGGTGGCTTGCTCTGGCTTCACTCACCTGCTGAGCAGCTGCCCTCTGGGTCATTCCTGGTGGCCAGGAGTCATTTCCTTCTCTCCTTCGTGCAGGTGGATGGCATTCTGAAAACTGTGCTCCGGGATGAGATCATTGCTTGGCACAAAAAAACCCAGGAGGACACCTCCTCTCCTCTCTCGGCCGCCGGGCAGCCTGAGAACATGGACAGCCAGCAGCTGGTCTCCCTGGTGCAGAAAGCTGTCACCGCCATCATGACCCGCCTGCACAACCTGGCCCAGTTTGAAGGTGGGGAGAGCAAGGTGAACACCCTGGTGGCCGCTGCAAACAGCCTGGACAACCTGTGCCGCATGGACCCTGCCTGGCACCCGTGGCTGTGACCGTGCTGCTCCACTGTCCCGGATGTGGAGGCGCTTCTCGGGCTCAGCCTGCTGGCCTTTGTGGCCTCTCTCTGCCTTGTCACCGTCACGTGCTGCAGCCTGCAGTTGCGCTGAGTTGCAGTTATTCGCCTGAAAGTGTGTGAAAGAGGGCGCGTTTGGTCTTGGAGGGAGCCGCACTGTGACAGCATCTGGGCCACCAGAAACGACAGAGCCAAACTCACCTAAGCTTTTTAAACGCCTTTTTAAGGAGCCAGGATTCCTGGCCTGGAGTTTTTTGTGAATTCTTTTTATTGAGCCCCTCCCCGTGAGCAGCAGCTGGACTGCAGGAGCCAGCGCTGCCCTCCGCCAGCTCCTCCGGGGTACCCACGGCAGCGCCCTGCTTCTGTACAGGCCTTCAGGGGGTGTGCAGAAGATCCAGGTTGGGGATCAGGGCATTGGAGCGCAGCGTTTGTGCCGTGCACCCCTGGCTTTGGGACTCTGCCGAGGCGCCCGCTGTGGGGAGGCCTCCCCCCCGTCGTGCACAGGTTTGGATTCCATGGAGTGAAAACCCAACCCTGCAGGTTGGCAGTGGATCTTGTGCTTTTTACTCCTGGCTCTCCGATGTCTCCTAGATATTTACTATCATTGTACCTGAATAAAAAATCATTTTTTTCTTCCTAATTTAAAAAGAAAACAGCAGCAATGAAAATTTGTCCCTTTAGTCTTCTGTTATGTTCACATTTTTATAAATCTGAGCATTGAGAATGTTCTAAATTTGTACAGTGTGATTTTTTTAGAATAAATATTTTATAAAAGGGTTTGTCGTCCTGTTTCTGTGAGTCGTTTCTTCTGCCTCAGCGTCCCTCAGCTCCTCGGGGACTTGGGGCCCTGGGAACAGTGGGGGCTGCGGCTTGACATGGCTTCTTGGTGAAGGCACAAGCTGCCTGGGCAGGCGCAGCGACCAGGGGTCACAGGTGACGGAGTCTGTGCCCGGCGTTGGCAGCGTTCCCTTCACACGCATGGTGGCCGCTGCTGTGACGCGCACAGAGCCCGCGGAGACCTCCGCGTGGGGCGTCGCACCTGTGCTGGGCTCCACCAGCCCGATCCAGGGCAGCAGCATGGAAAGAGCATGGACCCCCTGAACCGGTGGACATGGGACAGTCTCAGGCACAGGCTGGGACACCCGTGGGACAGAGTAGGCTGTGTTCCATTCCAACAGGCGCCCTGCCACGGAGGCTTCCCACTGAAGCACCGGGTTTCCTAGGAACGCAGCCCTGGGCGGGCTCAGCCAGGTCAGCAATGCCCCTTCTCTGGGCTCTGGGCCCTCATGGCCTTCCTCTCCTTCCCTGGTGACCCTCGTTGGTCTGGAGTCGTGCGGCTGGTCATGACCTAGACGCAGGCTCCTTTGCAGCAGGGGCCGCAGCCGCCACCCTGGAGGTTGACATTGGCTCCCAGGCCTCAGGAGGTAGGTGGACCCTGCACTCGAGAAAAGGAATTTCTAGCTCAGAGGGTGAGTAGCTTGTCCAAGGTCCCAGAGCTCATGGTGGAGACCAGGACTGAACCTCCTCCAGTTCGACTCCACGTTCCCAAGCTGCACCCTGGACAGCAGGCTGAGGCGCAGGGGCAGGTTTTGCCCATCTGACTGGACTCTCCCTTTCTTTCTTTGCAGCTAATTTGTATTTCCCAATTCTTGGAGAGCTGGCTTTCAGACCAGGTCTTGGATTTTGGAGCGACAGGAGCTGTGATTGAAGACTGGTGACACGGGTGTCCTGGTATCAGCACTGGACCTGAGCAGGGTAGGTGCCCTCCACAGTCCTCGCCGGGCGCAGCAGGCAGAAGCCACCGATGCACTCGCCCTGTGCCCTCGCTGAGCCTGCTGTGGAGGAGCTGTGCCGTGAGGCACAGGAACGCTTGCTCCCTGCCTCGGAGGGCCAGAGTCGCCTGAGAAAGAGACCAGGGTTCCTTGCCAGGCTCAGTCACCTGTGCCCCAGGCAATTCCCAAACTATGGCCAGGGCAGGAGTCTCCCCACCGAAGCATCTTCTCAGCTACATGAAGAGGAAAGAGTGAGGACCTGGAGTTGGGAGGCCTGGAGCCAGCACCCTGTGACCACGAGTCTGCGTCCTCACCCAACATGGCCCTCACAAGGCTGCCCGCTCAGGAGCTGGGGACAGCCCAGTAACGGACTCAGTCACAGTCCCACGTGGGTCCTAAGGTTCTCCAACCACCATTTTGAGGTATTGCTAGGCTTTTTGGTGTTCTGTAGTGATGAAACATAATATACATAACAAAGTTGGTCATCTTGACCTGACACGTGTCCCGCCCACTGGCAGTAAGCAGGTTTACACTGCTGTGCCGCCGTCGCCACACCCACCTCCAGGCCTTCCTCATCTTCCACCCCAAAACTCTGGAACCCTGTCTCACACCCCCACCACCACCACTCTGCTGCTTTCTGTGACGTCATTTGGCCACTCTGGGGACCTCATGCAAGTAGAATCATACACTGTCTCTTTGGTGACTGACTTCACTCAGCATGATGTCCTCAGCATTCATCCTGTTACAGCTTCCAAGGGTTCTATTTGAAAAGCTGTGTAGTGTCCGTTGGCTGCTTAAGCCACATTTCTTTTATCTGTTTATCATCGATGGACACTTGGGATGCTTCCATCCTTGTCCACTGTGAATAATGCTGCTAGGGACTTAGGTGGGCATATTTGTTCAAGTCCCTACTTCTAATTCTTGTGGTCACATGCACAGAGGCAGGACTGCGTAGTCCTACAGTGGCCACTGTTTCCACAGCAGCTGGGCCCTTCACTCTCCAGGAACACAGGAGGCTTCTAGTCTCTCCACACCCCTGCCAACAGTTATCTTCTGGTCTCTGTTTGTTTTTTATTGATTTGTTTATGTGGTTCTGGGGATTGAGTCTGGGGGCACTTTACCATTGAGCTACCTGCCTAGTTTTTTTTGTTTGTTTGTTTTTTGTTTTTTTAAGCCAGGGTCTCACTAAGTTGCAGGGCTGGCCTTGAACCTGAGATCCTCCTGCCTCAGCCTCCCAGCTTGCTGGGATTATAGGCGTGCCCCACCTTGCGTTGCTTGATTTTTTTTTTTTCTTTTTTTTAAAGAAGGCACCCTAATCCTGGCGCGATGGTGCACACCTGTAATCCCAGCACTTGGGAGGCTGAGACAGGAGGATCGCGAGTTCAAAGCCAGCCTCAGCCATGGTGAGGCACTTAGTGACTCAGTGAGACCCTGTCTCTAATAAAATACAAAAAGGGCTGGGGATGTGGCCCAGTGGTCGAGTGCCCCTGAGTTCAATCCCCAGTACCACACACACACACACACACAAAACACACTAATGGGTGTGAAATGGTATCTCTGGTGGTCTTGATTTGCGTTTCCCTAATGAGTGATGGCAAACAACTTTCATGTGCTTATCAGCCAGTTGTATATCTTCTATATAGAAGTGTCTATTCTAGTCTTTTGCCCATTTTTTAAATTGGGTCATTGTTGAGTTATAGTTCTTTACGTAGCTTAGATATTACTCTCTTACATGTGACTTGCAAATTCTTATTGTAGCACCTTTTCATTCTTGATAGTGTTCTTTTTTGTGCAAATCTTTTATTTATTTATTTTTGTACTGGGGATTGAACTTAGCCACATCCCAGTCTTTTTTATTTATCTTGAGATAAAGTCTCACTAAGTTGCTGAAGCTGGCCTTGAACTTGCCAGCCTCTGAGTCCCTGGGATTGCAGGCCAGGGCCACAGCACCTGGCAGTTTTCCCCTAGTAATGAAGAACCGTTTTGTTCTCTGTTGGCAGAGAATTCATTCCACTGCCTCTGGCCTTCAAGGTTTCTGTTGAAAATTCTTCGTGGTCTTATTGATCGCTCATGTGGGGTGACCTGCTCTTCCCAGCTCTTGCTTTCAAGATGTCCTCTTTGTCCTTCAGCTGTTTGATCATTGTGTGTCTTGGCGTGGGTCCCTTTGGGATTATCTTACTTGGAGTTTATCAAGCCTCTTACTTTTGTAGAGCCATGTCTTTCCTCGAATTGGATGATTTGGGGACATTGATTTCTCTCTCTCCTTCTGAGACTTCCATAGTGCACGTATTGGTTCACTGGATGGTGTCCCATAAATCCCCTGGGCTCTGCTTGCTTGGGTTTCATTCCTTTTTCCTTTTGCTCTCCTACTTAGTGATTTCTGATGCACCACCTTGGAGCTCACTGGTTTTCCCTCCTGCTGGTTCAAAACTGCCCTTGAGCCCCGTGGCAAGTTTGCAACTCTCTCTCTCTATATATATATTTTTTAGTTGTTGACAGACCTTTGTTTTATTTATTTTTTATGTGGTGCTGAGAATCGAACCCAGTGCCTCACACATGCAAGGCAAGTGCTCTACCACTGAGCCACAACCCCAGCCCAACAATTCACTTTTAAATAAAGTAGATTTTTAAAATAAGCCCCAAAGAATTAAAATTGTCCAGTTTCCATTTAAACACTTGGAGAGTCACTTAACTGTGTATGTTAGACTAAAGAGAAAATCCAAAATCACCATAGAGATGATAGGAAATTGCTCCAAGCAATAGAAGAAACTCATTAAGTAGCAAAACAAAATATTATCATAATGCTAGAAGTCAAATAAGATGGAGGTAAGTCTTATCTTATTAAGATTAGCATTTTCAGGCCGGGCTCAGTGGCACAGGCCTGTAATCCCAGTGGCTCGTGAATTCAAAGCCAGCCTCAGCAACAGCGAGGCGCTAAGCAACTCAGACCTTGTCAGGCTGGGGATGTGGCCAAGTGGTTGAGTGCCCAAGTTTAATTCCCCCGTACCAAAAAAAAAAAAAAAAAAAAAAAAATAGATTCACATTTTTGGACTGAAGTTGTGGCTCAGTGGCAGAGTGCTTGCTTACCATGTGTGAGAGGCACTGGGTTTGATTCTCACTACCACATAAAAACAAATAAATAAAGGTCCATCAACAACTAAAAAAAAAATTAAAGATCCACATTTTCATAATGTGCATTTATAAACCGTAACTTGAGAATTATAGTACCCTGAAGCTGCCCCCAAATAGGAGGACACAGATGTGGTTAGCTTACAGGATTCCCATGTAAATGTCCTTCAGTTACTCATCGTTACTCTTAAGAGTCATCTAGCCGGGCACGGTGGCTCACGCCTGTAATCCCAGCATTTTGGGAGGCTGAGGCAGGAGGATCACAAGTTCTAAGCCAGCCTCAGCAATGGCGAGGCACTTAGCAACTCAGTGAGACCCTGTCTCTAATAAAATACAAAAAAAAAAAAAAAAAAAAGGGCTGGGGATGTGACGCAGTGGTCAAGTGCCCCTGAGTTCAATCCCCGGTACCACAAAAAAAAAAAAAAAAAAAGAGTCATCTACCCAGATTCTGACTTGGACCGCTGCAGGGTGTCTGATGTAAAGTCAATGCTGACAGAAAGCAGAATTACTTTAGCAGAGAGATGACAACACATAGGAAAGGTGGTGGCTCTGGCCCACATCCTGCAGACGGCAGGTAGAATCCACTGCCTGATGTGGACCTTCCCATGGCCAGTGTAAGGTGTGCTGGGCCAGCAAGGCCCTCGGAGGAGAGTCCTTGGGGAGCATTGCCCTTGTTTTCCAGAATGTGGGCAGGACCGGGCAGTCTTCCTCAGGAAGAAACAAGGAAGAGGACCAGAGCCCCACTGGGGTGTGGCCTAGGTGGGCTCTGCCTGACACCCGGGGTGGCTGTGGCTGGTGGAGGGTACCTTCCCTGGAGGCCTGAGCCTGTGGGGACACTGATGGACCCACAGCACACCCGTGTCCTTGCACTCTCACAGTAATGGACACTCTTTTCCCTCTGGAGCCTGGTGTCCAGAAGATTCCTTGACGGCTCTCAGCCTCTAGCCAGTGCTCACCTGGAACATCAAGGGTGCAGGAATTCTCAAAATGCTCCACTTTCCATTCCTCCTTGGTAACTTTTGTGTGAAGTCTCCATTTTCTATTCCTAAATTATCACGCGTGTTTCTCTTGTGGAAAATGAGCTGGTGTTGAGAGTGGCTAGTGAGGCCACTAGTGGGAGAATTTTGGTCTCTGCTTGTCCCTTGTGTGGCTGAAATTATTTTGACATTGCTTCAGGTAGTCTCTCTCCACAGGAAATACACTTTCGGTTGAATATCCAGTAGATGTCTTCCTTTGCCTGGACGCACTTTTTGTCAGAACACAATACTTTCTGGGCTGGGTGTGGCCCAGTGGGAGGTGCTGGCCTAGCATGCATGAGGCCCTGGTTCCAGCCCCAGGACTGAAAAAAAGAGAACTCTGTATATTCTGCTGTCTACTGCTGTTTTGACCACAGTGAAAACATTTTGTTTGTGGGTTTTTAATGTGGCCTTTGTTTGAAGTTTTTTGTTGTTTGTTTTGGTACCAGAGATTGAAACCAGGGTGCTTAACCACTGAGCAACATCCCCAGCCCTTTTTATTTTGAGAATGGGGCCTTGCTAAATTGCTGAGTCTGGCCTTGAACTTGTGGCCCTCCTGCCTCAGGCTCCTGAGTCACATGAACCACCATGCCCTCCTTAATGTGGTCTCATAACGGCACCAATGACTTTATTGTTCCTCACTATTTCAGCATATATTTAGTTAGTTACTTTTAGATTCTTGAAAAGTCAGTTCTTCCAGAAGTCCATTCTGCTTGTCTGAGGGGTCTGTTTCCTGACGTAGCTGAAATGTCCAGGTCTGAGTTCCCGCCAGGAACTCTCCAGGACTGGCTGCTGCTTCCTGGGCCAAGCACACGTTGATCCCGTCTCATTGGCAGCAGGGCTGACCCAGGGCTCGGCCACACTGTCAGAGTCACCAGGAGGCCACCCTCGGGCTGCCTGGGCCTGTCCAGTGCCTTGTTTATTCAGTGCATTGTTGTCTCTTCTCGCCTGTCCTTGGGCTTCTTTTGAAAGCAGCCCTGTGCTTCCCTGAAGACCAGAATTTTGATTCGAGCCTTTCTGATGCCTCCTTTCTGCTGAGTTTTATGGGCCGATTTAGTTGCCGTCGACGCGGCTGTGTTGGAAGGCATCTCACAAAGACCAAACTTTCTCATGCCAGCCATCAGCTCTTCTGGATTTGGTTATTTAGATTTTTGCAAAACTCTTGACTTTAAGCCCAAGTGAAGAATTGGAACTTTCTATTGATGGCCTCCTTGGTACGTTTCTCTTCGCCTTTCTTCCTGCCTGGCATTGCTCTAGGGCCTCCAGACTGATTTCATATCTTCCTATAGAAGGGCAGGGGCTCCGGTGGCAGCTCTTGGGCAAAGCAGACTTTCATGATGAGAAATCAAGGACAGCCCTAACTGTCACCACCACCTGTGAGAGCCAGAGGGGCCTGGGCTTCGCCAGTCTCCTGTAGCAGTGTCACTACCTGGCACCTCGTCCCCAGGACCAGCACAACACAGCACCGCAGTCCTTGGCAAGCAGGTGGTGGCCTCGTCACCTGCTGGATGAGAACAGGCCACCAGGAGGCAGAAGTGGTATTTGGGGCTCCAGCCGCCCACCCATCTTTCTCCTGTGGGAACACAGGATGCCTGCCCTGGTCACCACACGGTGAGTGGAATGAGGGGCAGAGTCGGGGGGAGCCCTCCTAGAGGGTCGGCGCGGCATCTCGGAGAGACCGGGGTGCTTGGATGTGCTGGGGTCTGGGCATCAGCATCCGGTCCCCTCCCCAGGCAGGTGCTGCCTGGGGCCTCAGTGCCTGCCACACTTGGCCAGAGCCAGGAGCAGGGCCTGGGGACACGGGGCTGCACAAGAAGGTGCCCGGAGCAGGGAAGGCCACAGGGAGCGGGGTGGGGGCAGCGCACCGTGCAGGCACAGACGTGGAAACTCACTCGTGTTGGAGACTTCAGACAGCGCTCGGTGGCGCATGCCGTGACCCCAGTGACTCAGGAGACAGACACAGGAGGATTGCAAGTTCACGGCCAGCCTAGGCAACTTAGACCCTGTTTTAAAATAAATAAGAAGGGTTTGGGGCGTAGCTCAGGAGTGGACTGCTTGCCTAGCACACACAAGACCCTGGTTTCAAAATCCACAGCATTACAAAAAAAAAAAAGTTAAGGGGGACTAAAAGCAGCCAGGAGCCCAGAGGTTCCCACAAGCCCCCCAGCACTGCCCATGTTCAGGGCGTCAGGCAGCAAGAAAGCCCGTCAGGCAGGGTGCAGGGGGGCTTCCCAGCTCTTGGGCAGGGCGAGGACACACGCCCCGGTGGCCTTTCTCTGCGGGGCGCTGAGGTGCGGCCTCAGTGTTTCTCTGGACTTCTGTGGTCTGCGCCTCCAGCACCACTCAGACCTCCCAAGACAGGATGTCATTTGGGGTCTCGTTCTCTGGTCACCCTTGTTTTTCTAGAACTTGTTGCTCCCTATATCATCCCATCTTTTTATGTGAATCTGATTTTCAGGTAAGGAAGCAGAGGCCCCGCCACCCCTAGAGCTGCCAGCTGTGACCTGCGGACTGGAGTTGGACTCAAGACCCTCCCAACTCCCACATGGTGGCCAAGGACACAGCCTTCATCCCTGGGAGCTCAGGCGCACGGCCGTGCCTCTGCCTGGACACTGGTTCTGGTAGATGCCAGCAGCACCAGGCCGAGCCTTTTGGCAGCTGCGAGCCCTTACCTGGTCCCCTGCATCCCCTGGGGGCCACCTGGTTGGGTGGAGATGCTGAGCCGTCACCCAGGCACCAGTGTCCAGGTCGTCACAACAGCTCCTGGGGGCTGAGTGCCACTGTCGGCCACTCTGACCACAGTGCACCGACAGGACTGAGAGACAGAGCGGGTGACTCCTGCTGATGTCTCGCCCTCGTGGTAAGGCCCTGGCCTCCAAGGCCGTGGTCTTAGAAGATGGGGCCTTGGGAGGTGATTGGGTTATGAGGAGCCCTCCAGAACAGGGTTTGTGCCCTTAGAGAAGAGGCCCAGAGAGACCCTTACCCCCTCTCTAGGGGACGACACAGTGAGCAGACACCAGCTGGGAACCGAGAAGCAGCCCTCACCAAACACCAAACCTGCTGGAGTCTTGACCTTGGACTTGTCGGATACCAGAACTGAAGAGACAAATGCCTGCTGTTCACCAGCCTCCCAGGTCATGCTGTTTGTTACAGCGGCCTTTCTTTTGGGAAAGGAGCCCTGGTTTACATGTATGAGAATAACGGCAGTACCCCGGTCTCTCCGAGATGCCGCCCCGACGCTCTAACAGGGCTCCCCCGACTCTGCCCCTTATTCCACTCACCGTGTGGTGACCAGGGCAGGCATCTTGTGTTCCCACAGGATTGAAACCAGGGTCTTGCATGTGCTAGGCAAGCAGTCTACTCCTGAGCTGCGCCCCAAACCCTTCTTAATGTGATTGACAGGCACTTCCCAAAGAACACACAGCCCCGGGATTAAGTGGGCTTGCCTCAGTTTACAAGCAAGGGAACTCAGGCACCAGTGTCCAGGGTCGAGTAACAAAGCCAGGATTTGGTCCTGGGCTCCAGCTCTGCCCCTGATAACGTCATGCTGCCCGTCGAGGACGTAGTGAAAACATCAATCCACGTACGGATCTGTGTGTGACATCAGGTAGAATGTGGGAGGTGGGAAGCTGTCAATGCAGCTGCCCTTGGGGACACGGAGCTCATGCTGGTAGACGGGCAAGTCTCAGCAGGCAGGGAGTGAGGGGCGGGGCAACAGGGTGCTGACGTCACAGCAGAGAAAAAGCAATACTCGGTAGAAACTGCCTTGACTGTTGGTCCTTTGCACAGTGTGATGCCCTCCTGGGACGCTGTGTGGTGGCAGGAGCCACAGCTGCCCTAGCGGCATGATCACCAGGAAAACAGCAGACACACGGCACTGAGCGGTGAGGCCTGGGAGAGGTGTTCTGAGGCTTCCCAGCCCCGGGTGAGCTTGTCAGAACGCGGCCTCTTCACAGGAAGCATCTGTTTAAAACTGTGCGCACCCACCACACTGAGGTTAGACCTGAAGATATGCTGAGTTATGAAAACCCACGATGAGCCAGGCACGTGTTCTGTCACTTGAAGCACAGTGTCCCCTCAGTGCAGAGCACAGGACAGCGTCTGCTGAGCCCACGGATACACTGTGTTCTAGTGACTGTTCCCAGGAGGGAGATAAACATGACCAGAGTGACACTGGAAAGATGGTAAAGCTGGCACCAAAGCTGTCTCCACCACACCAGCGTAGAGTGGCAGGGGCCCTGGAGGTGACCACCTGGGGACTTGGGTCTATTCAAATGCTTGCAACTTCCAGGGGAAGGCCTGGCTGGTAAGCTGCATCTCGTTTTGGTCATTCTCAGCCATTAGTGTGCGGAGGCTGCCCCTCCCTGCTCAGCCTGATGGCTGGCAGCTGTGACTCGCTGGAGCCAGGTGAGCAGTCAGGACTTCATCCTTCCAGTATCAGGTTGGGTGTTTTGATCCTGAGGAGCAGACACAGGTAGGCGGGCTTTGCCACGCTCCCCGGCCAAAGTGGCTTCCAGAGAGTCTAGAGGAATGGCCTCTGTTGTCTTTCTTTTCCCATTTTGGGAGCCAGACATTTCAGGATTAGGACATTGAAAAGCAACTGCATGGACAACCTCTGACCTGAGGGTGGCTCCAGCCAACAGCCAGCAGTCACAATGGAGCAGGCAGGCTGACACCTCGACCGCAGCCACAGTCTGGGGGTTTGTTATTGCTGGTACAGAGATTGAGCCCAGGGTGCTCAGCCACTGAGCCACACCCCCAGCCCTTTTTATTTTGACACAGGGTCCCGCTAAGTCACTTAAGGCCTCACTAAATTGCTGAGACTGGCTTTGAACTTGGAATCCTCCTGAGCTGCTGGGATTACAGTTGTGTGCCACTGTGCCCAATGCTGCAGGGGGATTTAGAAAGCTTCTGTGGCTACTTAGAGAAAGACTTGGGCTCAGAAAAGACCTGAGTGGGTTGAGTGTTCAAGCTGATGAGACACCTTCAGCAGTCAATGCAGGGAACAAATGCTGGAGAAGAGCCAGGCACCCATGGTGGCACACACCTGTAATCCCAGCAGCTCAGGAGGCTGAGGCAGGAGGATCACAAGTTCAAAGCCAGCAAAAGCAAGGCGCTAAGCAACCAGTGAGACCCTGTCTCTAAATAAAATACAAAATAGGGCTGGGGATGTGGCTCAGTGGTTGAAGGCCCCTGGGTTCAATCCCGAAAACCCTCCCACCCCAAAAAAAGAAATGCTGGAGAATTAGGAGAATTTTATTCCCAGATATACTATATAAGATTTAAATGCCCAGTTTTTAACAACAAAATCACAAGGCATAACAAGAAGCAGGATAAATATGGCATGGCTGGGGCTCAGCAGTAGAGCGCTCGTCTCACATGTATGAGGCCCTGGGTTTGATCCTCAGCACCACATAAATAAAATAAAGGGATTGTGTCCACCTACAACTAAAAAAATATTTTTAAAAAATGGTATAAGATAAATAAATATGGCATATCCAAAGAAACAAAATTATACCAACAGAAACCATTATCAAGGTAGCCCTGACAGAAGACTTACTAGATAAAGGGAAGAATGAAGAAAAGAAACTCAAAGTGGATAAAGGACCTCAGTATTAGACCAGAGACCCTGCACCTAATACAAGAAAAAGTAGGCCCAGTTCTCCATTGTATCACCTTAGGAACCAACTTCCTTCCTTAACAATACTCCTAAAGCAAAAGAAGTAAAACCAAGTATTATATCAAACTAAAAAACTTCTTTGTTGCAAAGGAAACAATCAACATGAAGAGAGATCCTACAAAATGGAAGAAAATCTTTGACACCTGCACCTCAGATACAGCATTAATCTCATAAAGAACTCAAAAACTTAACACCAAACAAAACATATTTGTTGCTCAGACAATAAATGGGTGAAGGAACTGAACAGGCACTTTACAGAAGAAGAAATACAAATGGTCAACCAACATATGAAAAAAAAAGTCCAATATTACTAGCAATTAGAGAAATGCAAATTAAAACTACACTGAGACTTCATCTCCAGTCAGAATGGCAGTCATCAAGAATACAAGTAACAAGAAATGTTGGGGAAAGGCACACTCATACACTGCTGGTGGGACTGTAAATTGGTGCAACCACTCTGAAAAGCAGTATGGAGATTCCTCAGAAAACTTGAAATAGAACCACCATTTGATGCAGTTATCCCACTCCTCAGCATATACCCAAAGGACTTGAAGTCAGCATACTTTAGTGACACACCCACATCAATGTTCATAGCAGCTCAATTCACAATAGCAAAGCTATGGAACTGACCTAGGTGCCCCCCAACAGATGAATGGATTAAGAAAATGTGGTAGGGCGTTTTACTCAGCCATAAAGAAGAGTGAAATTATGGCATTTGCAGGTAAGTGGATGGAACTGGAGACAATCATGCTAAGTGAAATAAGCCGATCTCTGCCGGGCGCGGTGGCGCACGCCTGTAATCCCAGCACTTTGGGAGGCTGAGGCAGGAGGATCGCGAGTTCAAAGCCAGCCTCAGCAATGGTGAGGCACTTAGCAACTCAGTGAGACCCTGTCTCTAAATAAAATACAAAAAAGGGCTGGGGATGTGGCCCAGTGGTTGAGTGCCCCTGAGTTCAATCCCTGGTACCAAAAAAAAAAAAAAAAAAAAAAAAAAAAAGCCGATCTCAAAGAATCAAAGACTGAATTTTCTCTCATATGCGGATGCTAATTCACAATAAGGGGGTGACTAGGGAAGAATAGAGGTATTCTGGATTAGCTAGAGGGGAGTGAAGGGAGGGGAGGGGTTTTGGGGGTAGGTAGAATGAATTGGACATTATTACCCTATGTACATATATGATCACATGACCAGTATAACTCTGTATCAGGTACAACCAGAAGAATGGGAGGTTATACCTCATGTAGGTATAATGTGTCAAAATACTAGTTACACAGTCATGTATAACTAAAAAGAATAAATGAAAGAGACAAAGGAGAACATTACATCTTAGCAAAGGGAACAGCCCAACAAGAAGATCTAACCATAGTAAACCATAAATGAATTCAGTAAAGTAGCAGGATATAAAATTGACACCCAGGGGCTGGGGTTGTAGCTCAGCGGTAGAGCGCTCGCCCAGCACGTGCGCGGCCTGGGTTCAATCCTCAGCACCACGTAAACGCATTGTGTACAACTAAAGCAAATAAATAAATATTAAAAAAAAAATTGACACCCATACATCAGTAGCGTTCCTATTTATATCGACACACCCAATTAATCCACCAGATTTCTAGAGCTTAGAAATGAATTTAGCAAAGTAGGATATACGATCAACACCCACAAATCAGTAGCTTTCCTATACTCCAAGAGTGATTCAGTCAAGGAAGAAATCAGGAAAACCATTCCATTCACAATAACCTTTAAAAAAAAAAAAGCAACTTGGAAATTAATCTAACCATGGAGGTAAAAGAGCTCTACAATGAAAATTATAGAACACTGAAGAAATTGAAGACCTTAGAAGATGGAAAAGATAGTCCATGTTCTTGAACAGGCAGAATTAATACTGTCAAAATGGCCCTATACAAAAGTAACATACGGATTCAATGCAATCTCCATCAAAATACCAATGACATTCTTGGGGCTGGGGATATAGCTCAGTTGGTAGAATGCTTGCCTCGCATGCACAAGGCCCTGGGTTCAATCCCCAGCACCACAAAAACAAAATGAAACAAAACCAATGACATTCTTCACAGAACTAGAAAAAAATTATTAAATTTATTTGGAAGAATAAGAGACCCAGAATAGACAAAGCAATACTAAGCAAGAAAAGTGAAGCAGGAGGCATCACAATAACTGATGTAAAATTATACTACAGAGCTGAGATAACAAAAACAGCATGGCACTGTCATCAAAATAGACATGATGACCAGTGGAACAGAATAAAAGACAGAAACAAACCTGTAGCCATCTGATATTTGACAAAGGTGCCAAAAATATATCTTGGAGAAAAGAGCCTTTTTAACAAATGGTGCTATGCTAGGAAAGCTGGTTGTCTATATGCAGAAAGATGAAACCAGACCCCTGTTTTCACCCTGTGCAAAACTCAAATTGAAACAGATCAAAGATTTAGAAATTAGACCAGAAAATTTACAACTGCTAGAAGAAAACATAGGGCCAATGAGTCATATAGGCGCTGGCAGAGAACTTCCTTAACAAGACCCCCAAAGCACGAGAAATAAATCAACAATAAGTGGGATGCCATTAAACTACAAGGTTTCTGCACAGCTAAGGGAACAAGAGCCTACAGAATGGGAGAAAATCTTGGCCAGCTACTCCTCTGATGGGGGATTAATATCCAGAATATACAAAGAACTCCACAAAAAGTGAATAACCCAATCAACAAATGGGCAGAAGAACCAAACAAACTTCTCAATAGGAAAAACACAAAAGGCCAATAAATACATAAGACAAAGTTCAACATCTTCAGCAATCAGGGAAATGCAACTCAAAACTACATTAAGATTCCATCTCCAGTTGGAATGACAGTGATCAAGAACACAACAATGCTGGCAAGGTTGTGGGGAGAAGAACACTTGCACATTGTTGGTGGGACTGCAGACTAGTACAGCCACTCTGGAAAGCAGTTGGAAGATTCCTCAAAAAACTAGGGATGGAACCATCATATGATCCAGCTATCCCACTGCAGTGACACAGCCACATCAATGTTTATAGCATCACAAGTCACAATAACTAAATTATGGAATCAACCCAGATGCCCAGAAATAATTGACTGGATTAAGAAGTTGTGATACACATACATACATATGTGTGTATACATGTATATATAGGGGAAAATATATGTATATACACACACATACACAATGGAGTTGTATTCAGCCATTAAAAGGAATGAAATTATGGCATTTGCAGAAAATGGATAAAAATGGAGACTATTACTATAAGTGAAATTGGCCAAACTCAGAAACTCAAAGGTTGAAAGTTTTTACTCATATGCTGAAGCTAGAGTAAAATAAAGGAGAGGAGGAGGTAAGGATAAGATTTCATAAAGAACCAATCAAATACAAATTAATAGATGAGTGAAAGGAAGTCTAATAGAGAAGAAGGGGAGAGTGGGGGAGGACAGGAGGGAAAGGGGGCAATCATGAGCTGAAATCAACTTGAATGCATGTGTGAGTTTGTCAGGATGAACCCAACTACTGCGTACAACCACAAAAACCTAATTTTTTAAGGAAAGTCATGGTGAAAAAAAAAAAAAAGAAGCACTAGACGGTAACTCAAAGCTGTAAGAAGAAATAAAAAATGTGCAGTAAATAGATGGGCAATTATAAGTGCTAGTACTATGATTTTGATGTGTTTTTTTATTTATACATGGTTTACAAAACAAATTCATTAACAGCAAGTGCTACCATGTTATTGGGGACACAGTGCATTCTAATGTAATTAGTGACATCAATTAGCAGTAAGGAGATGGCTAGGAGCAGAATTTTTGTGTACTACTGAAGTTAAGTTGGTATAAATCCAGGTTTGAGTGCTATCATAATAGCATGGTAGGTGTAATATAATCTCCATGTCACTATACAAAATGAAGTTAATCAAAAAGTAATGAAGAAAAATACCACTACAAGGCTTGTAGAAAATTTTAAATGGCACCAGTCTCCAGTCGCCCTTATCAGTAATTACTGAAGTAGATTAAACTTCCAATCAAGAGACTGAAGATGGCAGACCAGGAAACTCAAGGCCCTCATTCCCCTATGGAAACACCTTCCAAGGAGCACTGGAAAGTCAAGATCAACAGCAGCCAGGTGAACACCCCAGCCACAGTCAAAACAGAAATTTTGTAGCATTTTTACTGACCCAATTCCTGGCTTCCTCACTTGCATCAGAAGGAAGGAAGGGAACAGAACTTACTTGCAATGTCTCAACTTCTCTGTAGGCTTCCCAAGGGGCTGGTTTCTGTTTCCTGACTCAGCTTGGCCAGGAAACATGGCACGGTTCAGATTGCAGCCTGGCAATGCCACAGGGGACAGCAGCAGATGCCACCACCTAAGAGCTGCTGGGGGCTGCACAGCTTGGGTCCCTGGGGCAGGTGACTGGGCAAAAGACCTCAAGAAGTGCAGGTGAGACCTTCTGAGAAAGTAAGATGTTTAAAAGCAGCTATGTATACGGGTATTAGCAAAAGAGGGTGCTCACACAGAGGCCCAAAGCAGAACACGTGTCCAGAAAGGACCTTGGAGATACCACGTGTCAGAACACACCCTGCTAATGAGTGAAAGTTTTCCATACCTCTCTTCAAAGACTAAACACGTGGCTGTTTTTCCAGATGCCCAGTTTTCCACATAAGATCTCAAGGAATCCAAAGAAACTGGAAAACATGGCCCAATCAAAGGGACAAAATTTATCTCCAGAAATATTCCTGAGGAAACAAAACCATCAGACTATTAGAAAAGACTTATATGATCTTAAATATGCTCAAAGAGCTAAAGGAGACCACAAAGAACTAAAGAAAATCAGGACAGTGATGTATGAAAAAATATCAACAGAGAATACTAATTCTTAAACAGAACCAAACAAATTCTGGAGCTGAAAAAAAACACAGTAACAATTCAAAAGTTCAATACAGTGGTTCAAAAGCAGGTTTATATAGGTAAAAGAATCAGCAAACTTTAAAAGTTCATTTGAAATCATGAAATTGGAGGAGCAAAAAATAAAAAGAAGAAAAGTAAAGAGCCCAAAGTGTCGTCCAAGTAGACCAATTTGGCATTATGAAAATTCCAGAAAGAGAACTGAGAGAAGAAGGAGTGCTCATTTGAAGAAATAATGGGTGAAAACTCCCCAAATTTGACAAGAGCAATGGACATACAAATTTAAGAAGCTCAATGAATTCCAACAAGGTAAACCCGAAATAACAGAGCTGTACCACAGTCGGAGGCTTCATTACCCACTTTCAACGATGACTGAAACAACTGGACAGATAGAATCAGTATGGAAATGCAGGTCTTCAACACCACCCCAGACCAACTGGACTAACATACGTAGACCACCCCACCAAACAGCAGCAAAATACACCTTCTCTAGTATACATGGAAGGTTCTCCAGAAAAGACCACAAGACAATCATCACTAAGTTTTAAAAGACTGAAATCATATGAAGTATTCTCTGACAACAAGGGAATAAAACTAGAAATCATTAAGATGGAAACTGGGACATTCATAAATATCTAGAAATGAAACAAAGGGCCAAAGAATAAATCACCAGGGAAAACACCTGGAGACAACTGAAAATGAAGAAGAACCTACCAAAGTGCACGGGGAGCAGCGGTAGCAGTGATGAGAAGCAACTACAGCTGAAATGTTTATATTAAAAAAGGAGAAAGGAGCCAGGCGTGGTATAATCCCAGCACTTGGGAGGCTGAGGCAGGAGGATCGCAAGTTTAAAGCCAGCCTCAGCAATGGAGAGGCACTTAGCAACTCAGTGAGACCCTGTCTCTAATAAGATACAAAAAAGGGCTGGGGATGTGGCCCAGTGGTCGAGTGCCCCTGAGTCTAATCCCTGGTTAAAAAAAAAAAAAAAAAGAGAAAGGTCTCAAGTGAGGAGCCTACTTTATACCTTAAAGAACCAGGAAAAAACTAAACCCAAAGCTAGGAGAGACAGAGAGAGAGAGAGAGAGAGAGAGAGAGAGAGAGAAAAGAGAGAGAGAGAGAGAAGTAGAAAAACAGTCAATGAAGTCAAGAATAATTCCTTGAAAAGATCAACAAAATTGAAAAACCTTTAGCTTGATGACCAAGATAAAAAACGAATCAATTAAAATCAGAAAAGAGAATATGTTATTGCCAATTTTATAGAACAAAAGTGAGGGTACTATGAACCAACTATGTGCCAACAAATGGCTAACCTAGATGAGATGGACAGTCGTCCTAGGAACAGACCCCACCAGGACTACACCACAGTGAAACAAAATCTGAATAGAACTAGAAACAGAAAAGAGAGTGGTAGTTTTTTTTAATCACAGACCCAAAGAAAAGCCCAGGACCAACTGGCTTCCCTGGGGAATTCTATCAAACATTAAAGAGTTGACACCAATTCCCAAACCTTTCCAAAGAGCTGAGGAGAGAATGCCTCCCAAATTATTTCATGAAGCCAGCATGACTCTGATCCCCAAAGCCAGACAAAGACATGAAGAAAAAGTACAGACCAATATCCCTTATGAACAGAGAGATGGAAGAATTCTCAACACAGTATTAACAAATGAAGTCCAAGAGCATATTAAAAAAGAATTATTTACCATGACCAAGTGGAATTTACCCTAGGAATGGAAGGGTGGCTCAGTATAAGAAAAATCAATTGGTGTAACACGTTATATAAAAGGACAGAGGGGAAATAAAACGTGTCTTAATTGATGCAGACATTCAACAGTGAGCAAGATGACGGTGCCCCTCCTAATACCACTCTTCCATGTTGCCCTGGAAAGTGTGAGCACATCTGTCAGGTAAGAGGAAGAAGTAAACACATTAAGTCAGAAGGACCAGTTTATGAGTGACAAGATCCCATACAGAGAAAACCCCAAGGAATCCATAAGAAAGCCAGTAGAGCGAATAGATTCAGCAAGTTACAGGAAACAAGATCGGCCAGTGCACAAACACACCAGTGTCACCATCCATCAGCTCCAAACAGGAACAGGATTATAATCCCATCTAGAAGAATTCCTAGGAATAAATGTCACCAAGGAGGTAAGACCCTTGCCACTTAGGCTGAAAACAGCAGAACATCATGGAAAGAAAATAAGTCCTAAACAAATGGAAAAACACCTCGTGTTCATGGATTAGAGGACTTAACCTGGTGAAAGTGACCTACGGTGTCAATGCCATCCCTATCACAATTCCAACAGCCTTTTTCAAAGAAAATCCAATTCTTGAATTCATATAGAATTTCAAGGGGTCCCAAATAGCCAAAATCATCTTGAAAATTATTAACTTGGAGGATTCACACTTTTTGACTTTGAAAAGTGTTGCAAAGCTATAGTAATTGAAACAGTATGTGGTATTGGCATAGAGAAAGGCATAACAGACCAATGCCACAAAATAGACCAGAAATGGACCCTGGTGTGTATGGTCACTCAATTTTCAAGGTACTACCCTAATCATCAGCTGGGGAAAGGGAGTCTTTCAATGTATGGTAGAGGGAAAACTAGATAGCCACATGCAAAACCATGAAGTTGAACCCTTACCTTGCCCAATATATAAAAAAAATTAAAATGGATCAAAGACCTAAGCTTAAGCACAAACTATAAAACTTAGAAGAAAACACTGAGAAAAATCTTCAACCACTGGTTAAAATTCCTCCAATTTTCCTGACAGAGGCTGAATAATAAATACTTTGGTTGGTCCTACCTTTTGGCTAGTTTGAATAAAGCTTTTTATGAACACATATCTGTAGGAATCCTTGCTGTCATTTCTTTCGCATGCATACCTGGGAGTGGAACTGCTGTTTCACGTGCTCATGCCACACTGGATTTGGCAGTGATTTCTTAGGTCTGACACCAGAATCACATACAAACAAATTAAATGGGTTAACCAAAATTAAGAACTTTTGTGCATCAAAGGACAATATGGAAAGAGTAAAAAGGCCACCTCTGGAATGGGAGAAAATATTTGCAAATCATAATCAATGATTAATAATATGTAAAGAGTTCCTACAGTCCAACAACCAAAATGACCTGATCCAACAATGGGCAAAGGATAGACAAGGGGCAAAAACTTCAGCAGACATTTCTCCAAAGAAAATATACAAATCGTCAATAAGCACGTGAAGACATGCTCCCCATCACCAGGGAAATGCAAATCGACTACAATGAGCTAGTACCTCACACCTGCTGGGATAGCTATCGGCAAAAGAAAGACTAGCAAAGCACGGCCTCGTGCACTGGGGGTGGCTGCAGGATGGCACAGCTGCTGTGGAGTGCAGTGCCACTCCAGGGCGTACGTGCAGAAGAACCGACAGCAGGGCTTCCAACAGGCATGCTCAGAAAAGCCTATTCAAAATGGCCAAAAGGCAGGACCAAAGTATATATTAGCATCCTCCAGGAAAACAGGAGGGATTCTAACCAGTGTTAAAATGACACAGCGTTATATCCATTTTACCACAATAAAGAAATGTGGAAAAGAAAGAACAATGCGACCAGCGTGGGTGCTCAGCAGCTGCTAACTGCTCTTGGGCCCAGAGGGTGCGTGCAGAACCTCCTCGGCCCACGGCACATTTGAATTAGCGTCTCCGAGTCGTGTCCTTCCTTTGGCCCTCAGCGCTATTTCCAACCGTTGACCTCCTTCCTCGTGAAGCTGTAAGGAAATCGAAATCTCATCTCCACATCAAAATAGCAGACACCAGAGCTGTAAAGTCGTGAGTTTATTGCATATGTAACAAAATGGACCTCCCGGGGCCAGCCTGCTGTGTGATCGCTGTTTGTGTTTCCAGCTGGTTCCATACCCACATTAAATAGAACTAGTATTTCTTTTAAATACTTTTGATTTTGACATAAAACAGAACATTAGTGTACAACTTTCACAAAATAAATCAGCAATAAAAACAGTGGGGAGAATAACAAGGATAGCAGCAATACTTAAAAACAAGACATTACAAAATAAATTAAAAAATACATTATAAAGTGGTTGAGAAACAAAAATAAACAAATTTTAAAAATCCATACTATGTTTCGGGAAGGCTGCCGTGTGGCGCACACCTGCCGCAGGTGGGGGGGGCCAGGGCGTGTCCTCTGCAGAAGGCCATTCCTGACGTCTCAAGAGTTGAGGCCACCTCACCTAAATTTGGCCCGTGCAGCTGAGCCAGCTTAGGGGTCAAAATCGATCTAGTGGCAGATTCTCCTTTCAGAAATCAAGAGGGCGCTCCTGCCGTCGCCCGGCTGCCCGCGCCGCCCTCTGCCGTCGCCCGGCTGCCCGCACGGCCTCGCTTCCCTACCCACACGCTGCAGGTGGTGGTTCGCTACATCCCTGAGTGTCGGCTGGCGGCCGCTGGTGAGGGCGAGCCTGGAAAGTTGGGCCCCTGAAGCGTCTGGGCGAGGAGGCGAGAGGCTAGGGGGACAGGTGGGTCGCCTGGGACCACCGGGAGGAATGACAAACGAGTCACACATACAAGGGCTTCACACAGACCCAAAGTGGGGCAACCAGGAGCTTTTCCCAGGGGCTTGTCACACTGTCCTTTGGGGTGGTTCAGAAGGGCCAGGACATGGTACACAGTTCAGACCCTGGAAGTGCAGTGCCACCAACAGGCTTGGACAGAGCAGAGCTCTGGGGGGTCTGACGCGGCTGATGACAGCGCCAGGGGTGAGGCAGACCCACAGACACCGCGCAAGTGGCAGAGCCACACAGAAGCCCCAGGGGACAGGAACTCGGGCGTCTCCAGATCTTGGCAACAGGGACACCAACACGTGAATGGCACGGGGCTGCAGTGTCTAAGGACCACCCCTCTCTTCCCAACAGCAAGAAGGCAGTTCAAAGGCCAAGCTCCTGCTGCATGTTCTCAACCCCAGACCCTGCCTCCCTCCGCCCACCGCCAGGGAATCTGGAGGTGTCGCTTCCACTCTGCACATCTATCCACCTCCCAGAGTCTGGGCTCAAGTCACAGGGCAGGTCTTCCTGGGGAACCTGCGTTTTTACTTCCCTGTCCAAGAGGGAGATGGAAAGGGAAGACCAGATGGAGTCACCTTGGAACCAGTTTCTGAAACGCCCTCAAAAGCATCAGGGTGAATGAGACACGGGGTGAGCCCTACAGGGGCAAGGCAGAAAATTGAAAGATACTAAGGCCACAGGTTGGCCTGGACGTTTGCACGGATTCAACTTCCCTTCTGCAGAGAATCCCACCCGGCATCCTTTCTGTCCCAGAACCTCAGGAGTCCAAAGTGCGGCTGCGGGACTGGGAAGACCTCTTGGGATGGACGGGCCTGTGACCTAGGAAGTCCATGCGTTCCCCACATCAAACCAGACTGCTTCCAGGATGAGCAAAGGAACCAGGGCAGGATGTGGGAGGCCACATCTTCCTCCACTCCCACCAGTCCAAGGGTGACAGTGACAGAACAGTAAGTGTCCACAAGCTCCATCCTGCTCCGCTTCAGACCACAGCTGGAGCCCGATGACAAACTCAAACTTCAACAGCAGTGAAATGTCTTGCTAATGAGTTACCCTGTACTCGCCCCCACCCCAAACCAGAGCAACAACCGCAGAGCCACATAGGAAAATGTGTTGCTGCTGTTGCCTTCCACAGAAGCTTAGCCGTCTGAAGCCAGGCCACTCTGTTGAAACAAAACACTGTTGGAACTTTTGTGCAAACAGGAAATGGTGTTAGAAGCCTCGAGTCTGGGCTGGCTTGGGCCTTGTTCATCACGTCGAGACACGTGGGCAGGAGAATCAAGTGCAATTGCTAGTGTCACCATTGCCACCGAGGAAAAGGCCCACCAGTTTGCGTGGAGTCACACCCACCCTGCTGTTACAGGTGCACACCCATGCCCTCCTCCCAGCACAGCACTAACTCGGAGGGCCTGGTTCAGCAAGGCCACTGTCACCCTCTCCATTTTCAGCTAGTTTGCACTGGGCCAGAAGCTCTGGTAACAGGATTCTTTTGTTAGTTTAGCTCTTAGCAATTACCACATGAAAGTTTGTTAGCATTTCAGGAGACACAGTGAATGCCTCTCCACGCACAACCAGGCACAGGAGGAGTCAGCTCCGGACCCAGGGGCTGGATCTGAGGCTGATTTTGGTCTGTTCTTTACTAAGCTCTGTTATGTGGTGTTTTCACCAGAAAGAATTTCAAACAGGATAGAGAATGCAGCAAAAGGGACTCTTGAAAGGAAAGAGAGTTTTTCTCTGTGCAAAACAAACTTTTCAGCCAGGATACCCTGAATAAAACCCTGGGCCTCAGTGAAAACTGCTCAGATTCCTTTACTTTCAAAAGGAAAACACATTATGATTCAAGTTTCCTGCCATGACACGATTCCTATAAGCATACACTGTACAGTTCTTTTTCAGGTAGAAAATAGTCTGCTACCCAGAACAGGCCGCTGGGATCTGAAATTTGGGATCTGAGCTCTGGTTGGGTATCCGGCAACTGCTGAACTTGAAAAAGGGGCCTGGAGGCTGTATTGAGAGGGAAAAGCTGGCAGAACTACCAGGCAGACCCTCCACAGACCCAGCTCAGCCCCTGATTTGGGTCAGTGCTCCTGTAAAGAGCACAGGGCCACGAGCCTTTTCACCATGTGTCACCGAGGCACGGGCAAAACCTGGCTGTTTTATTGGATGGGTGATGGGGGGGCGGGGAGGACGATAATAAAGGAGGGATAAATGGTGGGAGCCACCTACGAAAGTCCCTTGCCCCCTCCCTCTGCCAACAAGAAGGAGGGGGACAAGCCTTTTCCCTCAGGTTGTCCAGGACTCCAGCCTCAGCCAGCTTTGCAGGAGGCGCACGGAAGCTATATGCTTTTGGTCTGGTGGTCATGAGTGAGACTCTGCTGCCTGGGGACTCTGTTCACTCCACGGCAAACCCACAGGTCTCCTCCACCGCGGTCAGCAGTTTCTCGTAGAGTTTTTCATAGGACTCATAGGGTGGGATGTCGATTCGGTTAAAGCTGGAAAAGGACAAAGGAGGCAGAGTCACTGCTGGGGCAGCGCAGCCCTAGGACCAAGTGCAAGGTCAAGGACAGGCAGGAGACAAGCAGTAGGTGTGTGGGAGGGTGGCAGGGAGTGGGGGGCACTAGCGAGACCTCCGCCTCCCTGGGTGCTTTTCTGTTCCAACACAAAGATTTTCCAATCAACTCACAGCAAAATAAATCTCAAGACTTTCAAAACCAAACCTTATTGCTTATATTAGGACAAAGCTCATAATTTGTGTTTTGTCCTTGGGAAGATATTATTTCTCCATGCCATGAATTACCCCCTTGCCAACCCCTGTAACCTAGACTGGCTGTTATTCATGTCGTCACTAACAACTTATTGCATGTCAGTCTATTCCTCTGGGCTTCTTTCTTTCTTTCTTTCTTTTCTTTCTTTCTTTCTTTCTTTCTTTCTACTTTCTACTTGTTTTAGTTGTACACAATGCCTTTACTTTTACGTGGTGCTGAGGATCAAACCCAGGCTGTGTGTGTGCTAGGTGAGTGCTCTACTGCTGAGCCACAACCCCAGCCCCTCCTCTGGGATTTTATCTGAGATCAAAATGAGGCAGTCTGGATACTTCCCTGTAATACAAACTATATTTCAAAGCTAGTTAAGTGTGAAATCCCTGAAAGATGAAATGAATATTAAACTTCTGACTCAATATTTCCATGGGAAATTAATTTCCCATATTTGTGCAAAGAAGAAGACATCCTTTAGGAAGCTATTGTCACATAACAGAAACAGAACTGCTGCCCAAGGGACACAGTGGCCTCTGAATCACTGGAATTGAGCAGCTGAAGCAGATTTGTCAAGGAGCTGGGTTGAGTGGTGTGGCCTCCTTTGTTCTCAAGTGTTAATATCAGGGGACATTTTTTATGTCTGTTTTATACCAGTGCTGAAGCGTTAGAGGCTGTGAGCAGGAGAGCAGCACCACATGCCAACATGATGCAGTCCTACCCGGGTGCCACAGTCACACTCAGGCAGGGCCTTCCTGTCCCACAACAATCCTGGGAATAGCTGCATTGGCCCATCCACAGATGTGGAAAACCAGGTCAAGATGTTAAGTAGTTTGCCCCATATCCCAGCTTTAGAAGGTATCACGGCCAGCATTTGAACCCACGCCCCTGAGTTCCAAATCAAGAACATTCTAGCACGTCACGTAACACCCTAGGAACGTTTGAAACTTAAAGGAGAGGTAAGTGGTTCTGAGACAAAGTGTATGTGTGAACTGGACTTTTAAACCACAGTGGAATAATCCACCGTGGATATTAATTTTAAAGCTTAAAATGTAGAAAGAAACATTTTTCAATAGACAAGGGACACTGGTCACAGGCAAAGTTACAAGAAGGAATGTGGAGACCCAGAAATGTCAGATGAAGTGAAGAGCAATAAATCCAAAGTAAAAAACTGTTTCCCTTCAGATGGGCACACACGTGTACACACGCATACAGCAAGACCCAGCAAAGCCAGGCCCAGTGGCACACGCCTGTAATCCCAGCAGCTTGGGAGGCTGAGGCAGGAGGATTGGGAGTTCAAAGCCAGCCTCAGCAACTTAGCAAGGCCCTAAGCAACTCCGTGAGACCCTGTCTCTAAATAAAAATTTAAAAGGGCTGGGGATGTGGCTCGGTGGTCAAGCACCCCTGGGTTCAACCCCCAGTGCAAAAAAAAAAAAAAAAAAAGACCCAGCAAAGAAAGCCACTTGAGCCTGAGAAGCATAAGCCACCATATGGCAAAACACCAGCGTCCATTCGTTACATGTCAGAACAGCCTTCTGATAGCTTCACAGGAGGCCCCCTGCAAAGTCCTGTCCCACTGGACACAAGTGCTGCTGCCAGCCCCACCCAAGCTCTGCAGAAATGGGACGCAGAGTCCTGTGAATGAGCAGATGGCTGAGCACAAGGTGAAGGGCGCAGCCTCTGGGGCCAGCTGCCGGACTCCCAACTTCTTGGCGGGTTCTTACCAGGTGTGCGCCTTGGGCAAGTTGTCCGTGTTTGCGTCGATCAGGTGGATGGTGAACAGCCGGGGCCTGCCGCGCCTGTAGAACCTTACAGAACCACACTCTAGTTAATGCACTTCGCAGGTAAAGCCTTGGAGCTGCCCCGCGGCGGCGCCCGCACATGTCAGCCCCAGCGCCCAGGCAGGCTGTCCTGCAGAGGGCTGTGATGGTCACCCGGCAACATAAGCCCCTGGCCTGTTTTAGGAGACACCTGCAGTGGCCATTGAATGACAGAAAGAAGACATTTCAGGACAACCCAGGGACAGAACCCAGAGGCTCAGAATTCCCCCAGTCACGAGCAGCTCCAAGGGTGTCTGGGGTGAGATCTGCCTGCACCCACCCTTTGCTGGTAGCAGAGCTGCCAACCACCGGGCTCTTCCTTGCCTGAACCTTTTCAGACTCAGCCCCAAGTGACATCAAGCTGGCCAGCACTGGTCACAGCTGCTGCTGCAAATTCGGGCCAACTCAGGGACCCCAACCTGCAGAAGCTGAGGGCCCCAAGGCGCTTGGACAGTCTTGAGCCCCTTTCACTCCTGCAGGGCCCCCTGTAGCCATCCTACAGGCAGACATCACTGTGGACAAGACATGGGCCTTATGACCCGAGTTGAGCGACCCTGGATGACCCTCCTTTCACTCAGGGGATCTTAAAAGTCAGAGTGAAGACTTGCAACAAATCCAAATGCCCATCCACATTTAAGTTCAGCTGGCTAAGCTGGTATGTTCACGTCCTCCACCTGCTCCTCCCAGCTCTGCCACACACCCTCCAACTCCAAGGCCTGGGTATGAGATGACACACTAGGCCACCTGCCCAGAGCAGCTGGGGACCCTTCCTATGGAACTCCTTTGCCTGTACAGTGACCTCAGTGGCTCAGAGTGAGCACGACACCATCTTCCCTCAATGTGCCCTGTGGCTAAACAGGGGTCACCCGCAGTCTCAAGTTGTGGAGCCAGAGGCTGCGGGTGGCTCCCAGCAACGCTCTTCCCAGGCTCCGCACAGGGGCACGTGCTGGACCTCTCCGTGGCCCTGCCCGTCCAGCCCTCTTGGCTTTTGACCACAATGAGGCTGTGGGAACTGGGCCTTGCCAAGGCTCCATGGGGACCTCCTGTGCCAACTGAGCACCTCCACGGTTCTGAATGTTGGCCACAGGGTTCTCTAGCAGGTGACATTTCAAAGACACCTCATGGCAACGGCCCCGCCTCCCCATCAGTCACCTTGCAGAGCCTTGAAGCCCTGGAGCGGGACTCGCGTGGAGCCGGTCACGAACTGCAGCAGCCTGGCCCTCCTGTCCTCGTCGAAGGTCTCCACCGCCTGCCAGAACCACCGGACGATGTTGCTGTCGGCCACACAGTGCTTCAGCCGCGTGTTGGACTTCCAATCGTTCAGGTCGATCTTATCCAGGCCTCCTATTATCAACTGGGAAGGCATTTTGGGGTGTCATTTCCAAAACGTATAAGCCCCCACCATGATGTGCCTCCTCAACTCTCAATACAAAAAAGAAGTTAAAAACTTGATTTCCAAAGCCAAGCAGCAGCTATGACCAAATGGACCAGACAGATGTTTAGGCAGGAGAAGGCTGCGCACGGATGGGACAGGCCTGACACGCAGAGCCACCGCCTGCTGGCTTCCAGCCTGAGGACAAAGGCGCACAGCTACCAGTGTGACCTGACTACAGCCAGGCTGGTGGTGCTGCTCTGTGGTGGTGAGGAGTGCACAGCTAGAACATTCCAGTAACACGCCACAGAGCTAACTGTGAGACAAGGCCCCGCTGTGGTGCCTCCCAAGGACACATGCAGATATGCCAGGGCGCGGTCTGAAGGGAAGAGAACTTGGCACGTGGCACAAGGTGAAGGGAAAGGGCTGTGTCTCCTCACTTGTTCACCAAGCTCACCACAGCACTACTGTCCCACCCAGAGGCGCTCTTGCCTCACAAGCTCTCAGCTTCTCACTGGTGGCAGAAAGACTAAGAGAACAATCTGGAAGGCTTGGGCCACTTGGCACCAGGCAGAGATGGATAAGGGATGAATGAATCTCTGTCAAGTCCACAAAGTGTGATGAGAGAAAATGGTAACACTGTGCTCTTAGTCTGCGAACAGCCAGAATAAAAAGCAAGACACTGCTCTTGTGGGAGGATTTGCACACAGAAGAGAAAACACGGGTCTGAAGGGGCCACACCAGCAGGGGCTGTGGAGTCTCCATGCCAGGCATCCAGAGAATTACAAGCACCTTGAATGATTCCCCAGAACTGTGCAGACTCACTGCTGCCAAGGGGATACCTTGATGTCACTGTCACAGAGGCCTCACAGCCAGGCTCTCTGACAGATGACAGCAGCCACCAGGCACTTGGGGGACTAGGCTGCTAGCATGGCGAGCACCTACCTCTAGTTCTTTCTGGTCAAACGGCTTCAGTAAGTGCTGAGGGATGAGTTCGTTAAAGCCCTTCTGGAGTGCCAAGAACTGGGCTTCGATTCCTCTCATGAACCTCCAGTTTACGTACAACCTGGAAGAGAAGCCCACATGTCAGAAGCAGCACCAGGTGGGCCAGGAGAAGGCCCATGGTGGTCAGCAACAGGCTCCGGGGACAGTGTGGCGAGCTGGGACTGTGCAGGCGGCCTGGCTCCCCACTCAGACAAACCCACCAGCTGGTGGTGCCTCGCTCACCATCAAGTTAAGATGAATCCACTCACGTTTTGTTTACCAAAAACAGCTGGATCTAACCTGACCTGCTACAGTCATTTATAACTGTCATCATTTAAAAGTGCATTTGGCAGTAAAATAAGGGTCAGCGTGAGAAACAGGCAGCAGTCTGAGCACCCAAGCCCCATGTTTCGGAATTTCCAAGGCAAGTGATGGTTCCTTGTGTGGATTTGCCTTGAGGAAGAGGCGGGAGCGGGGCTGGAGTGGCCTCCCTTGAAGCTGCCAATGCAGAGCACCGGCCTGCTGCTTTCTCCTGGGCTCACCACCTTTGTACCGAGTTGGACATGGAAATCCTCCTGAGCTTGGCCTCTGTCCCTTTGACAGGCCAGCTCCAACCACATCAGGGGTCCTCCTAGCAGAATCCCCATGCTGACAGCTCCTGAGAGTCACCTCTGTTCATGTGACACTGGTCATGAGTGCTGTCAAGCACACGTGAGCCTCAGGCATCAAGAAGCTATGTCAAGGGCTGGGGTTGTGGCTCAGCGGTAGAGCACTCTCCTAGCACCACATAAAAATAAATAAATAAAATAAAGGTACTGTGTCACTACAACTAAAAAATAAAATATTAAAAATTAAAAAAAAAAAAAAGAAGAAGAAGCTATGTCAACCCTGACATGAACCCAGCTGTGCCCAGGACGACCACAGGCACCTGCCCCCTGCCCCCCAGGCCACCACCAAGGCTTGCCCTGGACATTACCGGACATATTCCTTCTTGTTCTCCTCTGTGACAGGCACGTTTCTGCCGTTGGGTTTCAATTCATGCTGAAGAATCCGCCCAAAAGCATTATGCTCCACACAGAAGGTGTGGTCCAGCACGGGGGTGATGTCATTCTCTCTGTCGAAAGTGGACACAAGGCCAGTGTCAGTGAGACCTCCGCCACCACGTGGCAACAAGGGGAACACTGGAGACAGAGGTAGATAGGGGGAGAGCCGTGTGGAGCACTAATGTTGGAAAGAGCTGGAAGCCGCGGCTCCAGAGCCAGGGTCCCTGTCCCCCAGTTTTCTGACTGGAAGGAAGGTGGTGGCTTGCTCTATGATTTTTTTTTTTTTTTTTTTTTTTGGTACCGGGGATTGAACTCAGGGGCACTCGACCACTGGGCCACATCCCCAGCCCTGTTTTGTATTTTATTAGAGACAGGGTCTCACTGAGTTGCTAAGTGCCTCTCCATTGCTGAGGCTGGCTTTGAACTCGTGATCCTCCTGCCTCAGCCTCCCAAGTGCTGGGATTACAGGCATGCGCCACCATGACCGGCTTGCTCTATGATCTTATAAGACCCATGTCCCTATTGTTTTGTAATGAGTCTGGGGGGACAAGGAAGAGATTGTGAAGAGGTGGCCCAGTCCAAGGGGGTCACCCAGAGGAAGCCACACAGGCATCCATCCATTCCAGCAAAAAAGCACTTGAAAGTGCAAATTGGCTCTTTAATCTGGATACACAGGCAGAGTGAGAGGTTCCCACGGGACGGTCTCCACCCCCCTCACGCCCCTGGCAAGGTGCAGCCTGTGAAGACAGGAGCGGCGGAGGCCCAGCGCCACTCCACACAGCAGCTCTCCCACTATGCCAGGGCCTGGGTCTCACAGGGCCCTGCCATGCCTACTGGTCACTCTGTTCCTATGCTCGCCACTCTGAAGAGTATTTAGGATAATTTGAAAGCAGAGGGGACTAAGTGTTCATGTTGTTTTGATACTTTCTCAGGACCTCTACATATTAACTAGAGACACTGTGGGGTCTTGGTCTGTCTCTTTTACACACACACACCAGGCAAGGAATAGCTAGTGACATTTTTAATCAGACTTAGTAATTCAAGGGAACAATAAAAGAAACTAGCACATGAAGAGAAACTGACCAAGCCTCATAAGGAAAGTCAGTCAGTGATTTTGTTAAATCTGCTGTTATTCCTGGTTATGTTCAGGGGCTTCTCTCCTTCTCTCTTTCAATTCCACACCCATCCCCAAACATGCATGCGCACGCACACGCCCACAGACACAGCAGCGCGCCCACAGGGACTAGGTATGAATTTCCAGTTAGCGCTACAGTGAGCGGATACTTACAGAATCCACACCAAGCTCTTGTGCAGTTCTGGGTCCACTGATTCCAGATCAGAGAGCTGGATGGGTTTCCCCAGAAGCTGCTTGTAGAAGGGAACTGTGAAGCCCCCATTTATGTAGTGTCCGTGGAACACAGCCAGGCCCATGATCCGACCCACAAAGTGGAAATAAGACAGATGGTCCTGTAGGGGGCAGCAGAGAACACGAGTTCATTAGGAAAATCATCAGCCGTCCTGGGCATCTCCAGCTTTCTCCAGACCTCTTGGGAGGACTGTCCCACAGGCCCTGAGCACTGACTCCACTGCCCCCCCAGCTTACACTCATGGCCAAAGGGAATAAGGCTGCTTAGGTCGCTGAAATTTAGAGCACGTCCTTCGTACAGATTAGCAGGACAACATGTATATGCTCAAGTCCAACACCTCGTCCTCAGAGCTGCTGCCTAACTGCAGGGCCCAGTGCAAGAGGCACAAGCCGAGACCTTTCTTCCGAAATTGAGAATGTCACCATGGTGACAGCAGAGCAGCAAGCCAAGCACAGTCCTGCCTCCCCTTCCCCTCTATCCACTTAAAAACGAAAGGAAGAGCCAAGGGTGACTTTCCTCCCCCCCTTCCACGACCCCTCCTCCACACAAGAAGGAAAGAAAAGAATCCTCAGAGGGTGGCGGGGGCCACGGACACGGTGGAAAGTAAGTACAAATAGCCAAGAAAAAAAAGGAATCTTTCCAAAACCAGAGCTGTGCTGCTTTTTAACTGGGCAACCTCACATTTCTACTTTTCAGCTTGAATTAAAATTATCTCAGAAAATTCCACTTCCACCTGGGTAGTTAGAGGTTCTTTCACATTTGAATGAATGCTCAAGTACAGCTGGTCCCTGGCTTCCCCTCAGGGGTTCTGTGAAGACAGATATGGCCCCAGAGGGGTCTTCACTGGCCCATGGTCTAAGTTTGGGCCTCTCCAACTCTAAGAGTGTCCTAATCCACATCTCAGAACGTCATCTTCAACAAACATGGTCATCAAATCAGAGTTCCCTCAAAAGGCAATAAAACGTTCTGCTGCGAGAACAGTTGGATTTCACTGTATTCTCAAAAATACCACGCTGGTGACCCCAGTACTAAAAACCCAGGATGGAACAACCCTTTGTAACTCAGTCCTCACTCTATTTTTCAGTGTTTGGTTACCTTCGTGTTTAAGTCTACCATGAGTAAACCATGAACTGAGACTGAAACTGAAAATACATCTTAAAAATCCTCCAACTACACACCCAACCTCTACTCACAGATACTTACAGGGTTGATTGAAGAATCTGGGTTGATTTGCAACATGTAAATATTGTCCGTTGAATACTGGAAGAGTCCATAATATGGATTCAACATTTCATGGCACAACAAATAAAGCCACTCCCTAGGAACAACAATAACACATCTCAAAGGTGCTAACATTTCTGGTTTCAGATCCTATCAAAAGGATTCATTCACTATGTCCTAGGAGACCGAAAGGGTAACAGGAAGCAGGAAACTAGAAAGGACACTTGCTCTGAGGACTAGGCCAGGAGCTTAGTTAAAGTTCACAGTAACCAGGAGAGCACCCCAAAGCAACCCATCATCACAAAGTGACCAAAACTCTGACGACACAGCTGCATCTGATCTGGTTAGAATTAACGTAAGAAGACAGCATTCTGGGCAGTGCACTTGTCATCTTTCCTGCCTCGAAGCTAAAGTTTTCTCTAAAACTTTGCAAAGACCACACTCTCAGGTGATGACATTCATGATGTGATATTAGCTGATAAAAATGCAATAAAAGTAGTATGACTATTTTATTTTACTTATTTTTTTTAATGTGGTGCTGAGGATCAAACCCAGTGCCAATGAGGCAATGTAAGCGCTCTGCCACTGAGCTACAACTCCAGCCCTTGTATGGCTACTTTATCAATACTTGCGTATTAAGATTCTGGGTCATTTTCTTTGCTTTCTTTTGCTTATTTCTGGTTTTTAAATATCCTACAGTAAAATGTTTCACAGAAAGTGAAAACATTTCAAAGTCTAGGGAAGCGAGAGAGGAATTATTCAAGAATGACTTCTGCGGGGCACGGTGGTGCACACCTGTAATCCCAGCAGCTCTGGAGGCTGAGGCAGGAGGGTCAAGAGTTCAAAGCCAGCCTCAGCAATTTAGTGAGGCTCTAAGCAACTCAGTAAGATGCTGTCTCTAAATAAAATATAAAAAGGGGCTGGGGACGTGGCTCAGTGGTTAAACACCTCTGGGTTCAATCACCGGTCCCCCCCCCCCCCGAAAAAATAATAATGATGTTTTCCCTTTGCAATTTTTTGTTCAATTCTTTTTCTTTCTTTCTCTTTTTTTTTTTTTTTTTTTTTTTGTAACCACAAACATCTATTACACTTTGGTATCTTATAAAACTAGTTTAAATATTTAAGATTTATTTAAGAGTTTTAAATCTGGATGGGATATATAAGCTAGATTCTTTGCTGAATTCCTTTAATGTTTAAATTATTTTATTGTTTAAAAACTCCAAAATCAAAACCAGTCAAACAAACAGAGCACTTTAGATAGCACTGACAACACCGTGTGATCCAATCGCTGTGGTCGGGTTGCTCCGCACCCAGGAATGGGGGGTGGGGGCACACAAACACCTGTGCAGGACTCAGCGGGTCACAGCCTCCACAGCCACTTATCCTTTTCCTCAAAGCTCTCAGATAAACCTCATTATGACACCAGCCCCTAATTTTATTCTGGCATTTCTTACTCTTTCAAACAGAAAAGACAGAAATGAGACAGAATAGGAAGGAATAAGCACAAATAAAAATCATCTGTGCAAGAAAATTGGTAAAAGATTCAAAAATGGTCAGACCAAAACATGGCGGAGGCAGGAAGCTCTCCCATGCCAGCTTCCCCCTATGAGGCTACTGCTGCGCACCCTCAGGAACAGGGGCCTCCTTCGTAGCACCTGCCAGAGTTGTGGGTTTACATTCACTTGCATGATTCTTAGACTAATGTCTGCACCTCAGCAGACTGAGCTCCTGTGCATGAGGGAGGAGTGCGCAGGTGCAGAGGAGGGTTCTTTTGCTCTGCTATGTCCCTAGTACCCAGCACACGGGAGAGGAGGCCCAGGATCTGCTGGTTGGTGACAGATACAATTCCTACAGCAGCATACAAATTATGGGGGAGCTCCCCAGGAGAAAACGCAATCATGTGACAGATACTAGCTTAATTCTTTTGTTTTCTATTTTATCACCATGGAGTTCAATAGGTGAATATGCTATGGTGATTTTAAAACTCAAGACAAATTTTTTTGAAGCACTGGAAGTCAAGTTGAAGAAATCGCCCAGAAAAGGTGGGGAAGGGGGCAGGTGGGAGAAAGACAAGGGAAAGAAAAAAGATGAGACACAGAGGATCAGGCCAGCAGCCAATATCCGGGTAATGGGCAATTCTGAAAGACTGAACTGAAAAAGGAACTGGAGGAGAGAAACCTAAAGAGATGTGCAGCCACTCCTGCAGCAGATGTTGATGGAGAGGCGGGCGGCAAGCGCCAGCAGCTGCTCTAGGACCTGGGGATGCAGCCGTGAGCACAAGACTCCCCTCACGGAGTGCAGGTTGTGTCTGCTGGAGCTGCAGGCAAGAGACATCACACAATGTACCCTCAGGTGGTGGCAGTGACTGAGCTAAGGGAGGAGGCCTCAAGCCATGGCAGAGGAGCAGTGGTCCTGCCAATGGCTGGGAGAAGGAGGCCTGGAGCATCACTGACAGACCACACAGAGACCTCTGAGACAGACAAGGGCAGGGAAGAGAAGGCAGGGAGGATGTCAAAGGATGTCAAAGGAGGATGTCAAGGCAGGATGTCAAAGGACACATGTGTGACACTCTCCTGGGATATTTTTTGGGGGGTCAGGGTACTGGACATTGAACACAGTGGTGCTCTACCACTGAGCCACATCCCCAGTCCTTTTCATTTTTTTAATTTTGAGACAAGATCTTGCTAAATTGCCTAGTCTGGCCTCAAACTTGTGATCCTCTTGCCTCAGCCTCCTGAGTAGTTGGGATTACAGGCCTGTGCCACTGTGCCCATCTCCTGAAGGATTTTTAAATTTAAAGGGGCAATAAGGACAAATAAAGCCTGGTTAAAAAAGAAGTTCTTTGAAAAATTTGTTCAAAAATACAAATTATGGAAGACTATTTAACCCCCTAGTGAACAACATTTACATTATCATAATATAAACTGTGTTGATTTATAAACCCTTAAATCTAATAAGCAGACAAGTACAAGAGACTAACTTAATTTTTGGTTATAGAGAGAATGGAAACTTGAACTTGGACAATAGGAATGTAATACACAGATGACAGAATTTAAGGGAGAGGGAAGGCTGAAGGGAAGTGAGGAGATTAGCATCTTGTCCTCTTGAAAATGAGAGGCCAAGAGATAGTGTTTCCAAGCGATGAACCAAAAAACAAAGGTACAAGCACATTACATACAGTGACAAGGACAGACAATGGTAGACTAGAAAGATCGATGTTACTAAACTGGGAGGTGAGAGCATGCAATTAAGTCCTTGCCACCAAGGGTCTGTGCCTATGACCATGAATCATAAAATCAGGGCATAACAGTCTGAACTTGATCAACCAAGTGATACAAAGATGCCTGTTAGAAGAATCAGCTTAAAAAGCCAAGAGTGAAGAGGGTGTCTCAAAGGTGAGATGAGAGGTTGGACAGGAAATGGATTTTTGCTCTTTTAACCTATTCTGTTTTTTTAATTATTTGCTTGAATTATTTTCACCCAAATTGTATTTTATAAAAGTCTTCCGATACAAATGCAATTGACACGCCCCCCTGCCCTCAGGTTCAGACACTTGAGCTGGAGAGGGCAAGTTTAATTCCAGCTCTCCTGAAGTAATGGAACAGTGACAAGCACCTGCGCTCCGATCCCTTTCTCAGACAGCCAGCTGAGGCCAGTAGGTGAAGGCCTGGCTGCCCCAGGGAACTGCCCAGGCACTGGGTAGTGGCATGCCACCCTCTCTGAAGCTAAGGCTGCAGTCACACCCACGTCCACTCACCGCGCCACGCCACCGTAGTCCAAGCCCTCCTCCCCACGGAACTTCACCATGAGTCGTTTCTTCAGGTCCTTGGGGCGCATCTTCATGATCTGACGATAGGACTCCTAGGAATCACCAACATGACAGGTTGAGAAAGACTGTCTCTGACAATATTTTTGTTTTTTATTTTTTCTTTCTTTACTATTTTTTTAAATTTTTATTTATTTATTTCTTTTTTGGCATCGGGGATTGAACTCAGGGGCACTCAACCACTGGGCCACATCCCCAGCCCTTTTTCGTATTTTATTAGAGACAGGGTCTCACTGAGTTGCTAAGTACCTCACCATTGCTGAGGCTGGCTTTGAACTCGCGATCTTCCTGCCTCAGCCTCCCAAGTGCTGGGATTATAGGTGTGCACCACAGTGCCTGGCTACTGTGCACTTCTTGAATGGTTTCATTTGGTCATTTTTGGCCACTGTTTGAGAGATGACCCAAACACAGGTGAGCTTTTGCCTCATGATCATCTTTCCTGAGAAAAGGGTTCTGTCTGTTTAGGGACTCTGATGGTACCCTTCCCAAGAACCATCTGCTCTTCCTGTGCCCAGAGGAGACAACAGGGAGACCACCCCCCCTCCCTGGGCCACCAAGAGAAGGAGGTGCTCTTAGGTGGTGCCCCATGCCAGGCAGCAGGGGTCCAAGCAACTAGACCCGAGGAAAACAGACTGAAAACACGTGACCCGCACAGCAGAGAGGTGCTCCAAGACAGCTGAGGGCTGGCTTCTGCCCGTATCTCTAGACTCTCACCTCAGACGCCATCTATCCAGCGTTTAAACTGTTAGCATCTGAGGAAATACAGTCCCTCTCTCTACATGGCGTTGGTCCTGATAAGCCCTGTATTTCACTGAGAAATAGAATCAATACCTGAAAAACTAACCAGAAAGCAGAGCTCAGTGACATGGGGCACCACCCACAGGTGAGTTCACTTACAACCAAGGAGCCCACGTCACCCCCTTTGCTCATCCCCAGGGCTCACTATCTATGCCTGATGAGTTCAATACCTCAAATATTTCTTCTCTAGAGACTTCAATGCGACAATGACCAGCCTGGGGTTGCTGCAGTGATAGCTCGTGTCTGAGGACTTTGAGTTTCTGGACTAGATCCCTTTCGTATCTCTGGGCAGGAAGCTCCTCGTCCTCCACAGAGCCTTCGCTGGGCAGTGGCGGCGGCTGGCTGGGCTCCTTTAGTTGGCACTGGTGACTGGAGGAGAAGAAAAGGAGCCGAGTCACACCCACAAGCAAAGGCCAGGAGCTGCAACGCGGCCCCGCACACACATGTGGCAGGGACCCAGAAGAACATATTACACAACTTCAGGTAGAATGCTTTTCTCTGGTGACATAACGAGGTACCAAAATGTGCAACAACTGCTGGTGGCCACCATCCACCTCAATATAAGTCTAGGGTACAATAAAGGAGATTCCCCAGTCCCAAACGACTGTTTATCTTGTACATTGTTGCTACAAATAGAAATAGAAATTGCTATCATTTATCTTGCATCTACTGCATGATGATGAGACTGACCAGCACACAGCTAGCTGCACCTCGGCAGTCAGAATGAAACCGAGTTGATGGGAATTTTTATTTAAAGGAGATAATCCCGGAGGAGGCCACACATACAAGAGCAAACAACTCAGGTGAAATCCAGTGCTAAGCATCCCTCCTTTTCAACTGCCTAGGGATTCCTAAACCTGCCCATTAAGGGGAAAGTATCAGTAAAATAAAAGGACTAGGCCCCGTGGAGTGACAAAGTGGCATCTGCCTTGTTCAAGTTCTGCCACTAATGTCAGCTGCCACTTAGGAGAGCTTAAGTGTGATGTTTTGTCGTGAGGACATCACAAATCCATAACACTGAATGTGGAACACAAGGTCATTCCCAAACTCATTCCTCGACTTCTCATTCTCTGGGCCAGGCCTGCCATTAGGGTACCTCGTGCTGAAGCTTTGTTAATAAAGCTGCTTAATATTGTCATCTTGGTGACTTTTATTTAGGTTGCATGTAGAAAAAGAGCAACAACAAAATATGGCCTCAGTAGTGTCCACGCTAATTTAAGAATTTAAAATTATGCAGTTGTTCATCAAACATTTTACCCTATTTTGCTCATGGCTATTGTCCAACAAACAGTGCAGTAGATAAATCAAGAAAAGTGTGAACGGAAGAAAACATTCAGTTGTAAATGGAAGAGGTCAACAAAGATTTTTTTAGAAAGTCTTACTTCATGATGTGGTGTAACCTTGGATCTGTAAACTGGGTTGTTCGGTTATTATGATCTACAAAATATATTCTCCCAGAAACTGTACTTCTGACTTCCCAACCTGGTGGCAGTGGTCCGAGTTCATCACAATTCACACTGTTAAGGTCTCTACCAAAATGGAAGAAACAGGGAGTTTTATCCAACTGAGTTCAGTTCAGAGAAGGAAGACCAGGTCTACCCCAGGAACAGCACTGCTTAGACCAGCACGGGTGGGGGGATCTGAGAGCTGTCACAAAGCTACCACATTCACAAACTGAATCAAATGCTCCAAGTCAAAAAGGATTCTTCACTGAAAGGCTCCCAGAGGGCTCAGGGGTTTTCAAGGTCAAGGGGGATGTATACCGTGCACTCGCGATTCTGAGCAGCTGCACCAGACCAGGCATTCTTGCTTTCAAGCTGGTTTGTGTTAAGCAAGTGGTCTTACTTCTAGGCTCTTGATGAAGTACCTCAGTACAAGCCATAGAAGATGGGGGGCGGGGGGGGAGCACAGCATTTCTGATGGAGCTGCTTTTGTAATTAACACAAAAGCCTGTCATTTCCTACAGTGAGTACTGGAGAGACACCTCATTCATTTGCAGGTAATATTTCCATTGTAATTACAGATACTAAATCGTAAAATCAACATAGACTTGGAAAATCAAAGACAGGAAGCTTATTCTCAGGTGAAACAAATTATGCATAAAAAGGAAATAAACATTACCAAAAAAATCTTATTAGGTAGTAATGCTATTTTAAAAAGAAACTCGGGGCTGGGGTTGTAGCTCAGTGGTGGAGCACTTGCCTAGCGTGTGTGGGGCATTGGGTTCGATTCTCAGAACCACATATAAATAAAAATAAAATTCTATCAACAACTAAAAAAAAATTAAAAAAAAAAAGAAAGAAAGAAACTCAACTCTGTTCTGGAACATGTTGGGGGGCTCTCTGACCTAGGCTCATCTGCATGGCCTGGTTTAGAAGGGAGTCGTACAGAAAAGCTTCTTCTCCCCCAGAATGGGCCCGCAGGGAATAAGCAAGAGGGATAATAAAGCAGAAGAGAAAAAGGGCAAGAGAGTCTTTATATTTCCCTTTTAACTTACTATAGAACATTTTAAGCATATAAGAAAGTTGAGAGAGGCCATAATAAAATCACCAATGAACCCACTTTGACAATCATCAACTCACGGTCAACCTTGTTTCAAATACATCCCATTCATGCCACACCCAACTTATTGAAGGAAATCTCATTTCTCTCATCCATATTTTTAGTTTAAACTGAGAGCAACACATGTGGAAGGGACTGGCCGCGCCCAGCAACGGCTGGAAGCCCAGCTGGGATGATGTGCATTTTAGCAAACCTACCTGGGTATCCGGGGGTCATGCCACGTGCTAACTCCAGTCTGTGTGTGCAAAAAGTAAACTTGTCCTTGTACTGTCGTTCTCTGTTCTGCACAAGAAATTAGGGGACAGAATTAGAGAAGTCCAATTCCATAGAGTGGTCACCCTGTCCTCTAGTCCGTTCACACTGATTCTACGCCTCCTTTTGCCATCCTTTAACTTTACTGGAAAAGGACCAGAAAGGACACAGCCCTGTCTCAACATCTGGGCGGGTCTTACTCCCCTCGCTGAGCCATCAGCTGGAGGAGCCGCCTTTATGCACATCTGTCACCTCTCTGCCGCCTTGAGAATGACCTGACTTTTACATCCATTTTTCTCTGCATGCTGTCACTTCTGGATAATCTGCCAAGCCTAAACTACAGCCCCCTTCACATCTGTCTTCTTCAGGGGTGGTCAGGGGATCCCTTCTTCTTGCCCTTGACCCCCTGCTGTCCTTCCCATGATCCAGTCACAGATCACAGCCGACTCCCTCATCTATTTACACAATACTGGGTTCTCTTTGGCATTTATGTGCCTAAAATTTCCTTGCAATTTCTAAACTGAGAGACTGAAGTGACTGCTGAGGATTCACCGTCAGCTAGATTCATCACCTCTTTTCCAGGGGTCTTTTTTTTTTGGGTACTGGGGATTGAACTCAGGGACACTCGACCACTGGGCCACATCCCCAGCCCTTTTCTGTATTTTATTAGAGACAGGGTCTCACTGAGTTGCTAAGTGCCTCACCATTGCTGAGGCTGGCTTTGAACTCGCGATCCTCCTGCCTCAGCCTCCCAAGTGCTGGGATTACAGGCGTGCGCCACTGCGCCCAGCTTTTTCCAGGGGTCTTTACATGGCCACAGCCACTGAGTGGCACAGCCACGTTAACACACGAAGTTGTGCCGAGGACACTAAAAACCCTTCCAAAGGCAAAGCTCCCTACAGGAACTTGATGTGAGGGATGCGGCAGTGTCCTCTCACCATAGCCTTCGGGCAGTTCTGGTGACTGGTGGCCATGTGGACGGTTCTGGGGCGTCTGTAGTGAACCTCGGACCTCTGGATTCCTAAGTCGTTGTGCCTGAAGCCTTTGATCTTGACTTGGGGACTCTGCAAACCTGCAGTTCCCTCCACCTGCAGCAGCACCAGTACCGTCCGAGTAAGGGGCCGGTTCTTCCATGAAGCAGCTGAGCGGCCCTCCCAGGTCCCAAGTCTTCGTACACGGTTCTGAAAGGAAGAAAGGCACAACAGTTGTGCGAACCCTGTGGAAGCGTCATGAGACGTGGGCCTTCAAATTCCACCCGAAACTGTCACACATGTGGGTTCTCTTTTCCTTTAACAATTGAGAGAGAGAGCACCTGAGGGCTGAGTTTTATAAACTCCATCATGTCCTAATTAAATAGGGTAGGCTCTTTCAAAGGAACAGGCAGCCACATTGAAAGTGCCACCAGGACCACCCATACAGTGCACCTTACGGTAGAGCTGAATGATGGGGATAGAAACAACTTTGCATTGTAAGGAGCCTGTGAAATGAGATTTCATTTTTCTGGATTTAAAATCAAGTCCAAATTCTCCATTTCCCTTGTTATTTTACTCTCTAATGGAATTCCTGGTTACATAAAATACCACAATGACTCTAAGTGCTTTTTAAATATAAATTTTTACCCCCTGGGCAATTTTGAAGACAATTTACCTTAAGAGGCTATTTTCCCTTATAAGAACTTGGGAAAAAAAATGCTTATATTGAAAAATGTCAAATATATACACAAATTGAGAGACTAGAACTATGAGTCACCTCCCGCAACCTCCCCCCTCCTGCAACCTCCCCCCTCCCGCAACCTTCCCCCTCCCACACCCCATGTCCATCGACCAGCTACAACAGCCATCCCTGGGGTGCCCTCCAATTCCTCCCCTCTATTCTATCATTTCATCCTTAAGTACTTCTGCATACACCTCTCAAAGGTAAGGACTTTTTCCATTATCATGACTACATAGTAATTTTGAAAAAAATCCAATGCCTGCATTCAAATTTCTTCAATTGTCTCATAAATCAGGATCCAAAGTCCACACACTGCATTTAGTACCTATGTCTCTTGTGTCTCTTTTATTATTAATTTATACGTCTCCTTCCCTCCTTCTTATTTTTCAACTTTTCTTGAAGGATATCTGAAGACCTTGGGCTGTCTGCCCTATAGAATGTCCACTCTGGATGTTGCTTATTGTATTCCCTCAGGACAGAGTGACTTATTCCCTGTCCCCTGTGTTTCCAAGAGGTCTGTTAATGTGAGATCATCTCTCTTTTGTGATATTGTCACAAACTACTAGTGACTGTTGCCTATGTCTACTAATTGATGAGGGATAACAAAATTCTGACAGTGACCAATGAGTTTTTAAATATTTTGGTTTTTTTTTTTTTTTTTTTAGTGTTTTAGGTTCCCTCCTTAGTGTCAAGTATGAACTCATGAATCTTTACTAGATTTAATATGTTTCAATTCATTGCAGTTATAATTCTTATTGATGCCCAAATTGTCCTATCTTGGCCAGAGGGAGGCTTCCCAAGTTGGATCCTGAGTTTTTTGGGCATAACCCCAGCAACAAGTCAGTTGGATCATAGTTTTATCCCAAAAGCTGTGTCCAGCACAGTGATGTAAAGGAGGAAGGTTACCTTCCTACAGGCTGAGAGCCTATGGAGCAGAATGCTTGGCTGGCGACACCATGGTCATACATACCCTTCATTTTCTAGTAGTCCTCTGCAGTCTACCACGGACCCTCCAGTGCCTATTCTGTCTCGTGTCTGTAAACTGACTAAAACAGAAAAGAACAGCTTGCATTAAAACCAGTGGTATTTATATAATGGTAGTACAATGAGCCATTGCAACTTTATAATTTATGTACCATAGCAAAAAAATAAACAAGGCACAGGTATGTGCGTGCACACACACACACACACACACACACACACATCCACACACACAGCCCTGTGCTTTCAATATGCAGGATTTTACTCCAGTAGCTGCATACACCACATACCACTTGGACAGTCCCTGAAAATGTACAGCAGAAAAGGTGATGGGGTTCTTAAATTCTCCATAAAGTAACAAAACAAAATTCAGTTCCTTTAACTTACTTTATCCCTTAAGGAGATTGTGACTTATGTTTAATAAGGACAAGGTGCTTTTATTATCTGTGAAGTTTAGATCTCAGTATTTACACTTTTGCTTTACTATGAACAACAAAATATTTTTGAAGTCATTTTCAGTTGTTTCCCCCCAGCACATCCCTCCCCAAATAAAGGAAGAAATCGCAAATGGAAAAGCAGTTAAGTGAGAACTTTTTCATTATGATCATGTTCGGAACATGTACGCACTGTTCATTAGACTTGGCTCAGGTCTACCTAAGACAAAACCTAAAAGACAGGAGTCATAAAGTCACTCTGCTGTTGTGAGGCCATTTCCTTTGATTCCTTGCAATGCAAACAGTCAACACCAGCCTAAAAATACTGATGAAAATAGGGTGCATACTAGAATGAGCGACTTAACAGATAAATCACTTTCTACAGAATGCCAGAGTCAACACTGTAACGTTAGCACATTTAAATCTTTCTTTCTACATAATCTGATCCTTGACTTTATAATTTACATTATATGAAATTCAACACAAATCCTCTTTGCTTTTTACATATAAGGTGGGGCTTCTCAGAGAAACTACAGCCCCCTTTCTTGCGTATGTGGCCACCATTCTTAACCCTTGAATAATACAACGACAAATTAATTGTCCACTAATGTGATGATCAGAATGAGATTTTAAATTATAACCCCAATCTTTCTGTACATTTGTAAATGATAGGATGAAGGGAGTTTGATAAAATAATAAACACCACACACGATGCAACCTTCTAGAGATGGCCCATATATACATGGTCTGTCCTTCGAAGTACATCAGTGCCTACGTGTGCTCCTCGGTGAGGACAAGCTGAGCATTATGTTCTGTAAGAGCATCCTTTATACAGACGAGAAAGTTCTTACCCACTATTTGGCCACGAACTGCATCAGTATCTGAGGGATTTAGTTTGCATAGATCCAAACGCTGGTCTGCAAACAAACAATTCAAAACTTAACCCAAGGAAAGGTAACTAGGGGGGAGGCAGGAATTCTGTATTCAGCATTCAAAATAAAAAAAAAAAAAAAGATGCCTCCTAAGCTTTCTTCAGTTGCAATAAGAGGCAGAAGAGCATTTGGTTCTTACAGCCAGTATCTTTTAATCTGCTGATGGCGTTGGAGAGCAGCCGCACGCAGCCCAGGAAGCCAGCTCCCTGTTTCTTGTGAATTTTCTTGTGGTTCCATACGCTGATGGTTATAGAATCCGTTTTCCCCAACATATCTGAAAAGAAAATGCAAACTCATTTTAATTGTATTTCTGAATTATGATAATCTCATTGGAATGTTATCTGACTGATTTAAGGATTCTTATAAAATAAAGCTGCATGTGACACATATTCAATAAATATACCCCCTACTAACTGTAAGAAGCTGGGGAGAAAGACTACACCCAGTTATGCAAGGTACAGGTGTAGATTACCCCATGTTACTATAATGCTATCATAGAGGCTCACTGTATTCTAATACTTCCGTAGGACAGTGATGTGTTCATAAGTACCCACCAATTGGGCTTAACAAAAAATACTAGTTTGTAACAGGGCACTCCTTACAAACCCATAAATACATCCAAAGTATACAAAAGCACACTAAGACATTAAAGTCCCTCTCATTCTCAGTTTAAGTCAACTACAGAGACCAAACTTTCAGGACGAGAGGTGACAACCACTTTCCAAGCCATTTCTGGACCCTTCAAGTAACTGAAACTAAATCTTAGAATATAACTACTACTAAAAATCTGACCCAAGTGTACACAGTACAATTTGTTAATTAAAAAAAAAAAAAAAAAAAAGTATTACTTTGATGAAAATTTCTTTGGGGTACCAGGGATTAAACCCAGGGGTGCTTAACCACTGAGCCATACTCCCAACCCCTTTTTATATTTTATTTAGACACAGGGTTTCACTGAGTTGCTTAAGTCCTCACTAATTGCTGAAGCTGCCTTTGAACTCGTGATCCTCCTGTCTCAGCCTCCCAAACCTCTGGGATTATAGGTGTGCACCACCGCACCCGGCCACTTTAATGAAAATGAAAACACAGGTGTATATAAAATAGTGATCTTCAAAGTGCAATTGAATTCTTGAATGAATATATAAAATTGTCTGCTGGTTCATGGGCTTATATACATTTGCTCATGCAAAACTAAATTTTATTCTGCAGAAAAATTCTCTGTATTAAAAAGCAAAATGAGCCGGGCTGCGGTGGCGCACGCCTGTAATCCCAGCACTTTGGGAGGCTGAGACAGGAGGATCGCGAGTTCAAAGCCAGCCTCAGCAATGGCGAGGCACTTAGCAACTCAGTGAGACCCTATCTCTAATAAAATACAAAAAAGGGCTGGAGATGTGACCCAGTGGACGAGTGCCCCTGAGTTCAATCCCCGGTACCACACACACAAAAAAATAAATAAATAAAAAGCAAAATGTTTTTAAAATCAACAGAACTGTGTGTCCCAACAATGCATTTTTTTAGGTTAAAAACTACAACTAGAATTAGGGTTTTCACTGAAAAACATGCTCTTTCCTGCTAAAATGGCCAGGAGATTAAAAAGTTTGAGGATCATCATTACAGTAAGAAACCATCAAAATCTCTGCAAACACCAAGTGAAAGACTTCCAAGTACATACAATGTAAAATCTGGTGATACATATTTGTTTTGCCATTTACTTGTTATCAATAACAAGTTAGCAAGCCCTCTCCCCCCCAACTTTCTTTCCTCTTCCATGGAGACACCTACTTCCTGCTTTCCCCAAGTGGCCGTGGGCCTTCAACTCACAGATCATAGTGCTGGTTCCACTTTGGGTCTAAAGTGTTCTTCACAGTGTCGGTTGAGTGGCACTGCCCAGAGCCATCCACAACAATCTTAGCAAAGGGGTCAGGGAGTCCTAGAGGAGAGAGAACAGCCACACCCAGATGAGACTCAGTGTCACAGACACATCTTTCAGGCTAGAGGGAGCTGTAAGGTCAGTTAGCAGGGCAGAATATTGTCCTGGGACTTTATTCTCTGATCTAAGATTAGTTTCAACTGGCAAAGTAAATTATTGCTATTTAGCTTTCTAAGAGAGACACCTTGTGTGCTTTCACTCTCTGATTTTTAGAGAGGACAGGAAACTATAAAAATTGGTCTAAATTCAAATGAATTTCCATCTCTGCTGACCACTAAGTGGGGTTAATTAAATGGAAGAAAAAGGTATCTATAGTTAATTGTATTTATGCTTTCTAAAAATAATAGTACCCAGAAATCTTAGTCTGTCTTACCTATGGAATGTCTTACCTACCTTAATTTGGTAAGTCCCTAAATATCAGCATATGAATCAGACAGGTTTATGGGATCAGACAGGTGGTGAGGTGTGAGGGTTCTGGAGACAGACCTGGAAGTGAGCCACCTCTCTGGAGCTTCCCAGCTACTTGGATAAAGCCTTTGAGCCTAAGATTCATCTCTAAAGTGTGAATGATACCACTTAAGAGTGAGCTGTAATCTTGGGAGGATCAGAAAGTGTGAAGAAATTAATGCTGCAGGCATCTACTTGATAGTAGGTGAATTTCTTACATTAAGGAGTGAGTGATTTCTTCCTTTAGGACTCTCTATTTTTTTTTTTTTAATTATGGGACTTTAAAAATGTGATTTAATTTATAAAGCTGGATTAATAATTCTACTCGAGCCAACTATTTTACAGGAAAATATCTCATTTATATTTGGGCAGAAAACACTTCATTCGACAGAAAGCAAAACCCTCTAAATAGGGAGGCAGAGAGCCCAGGTGTGGCTGGGATGGAGAGTGACAGGCAGTTTTTCTGGTAAGATTTAAAAATTCTGTGCCTTTGAACGAGGGAGCCCCTGCACGGTAGTTGACTGGGAAACGAAGTTTGTCAAACCATGTATTTCTATTCCAAGGCTTTTAGGAGAATACGCCCAGTGTTTTTTATAAAGTTTAAAATTTCAGAAATACATGATATTATTAAGAGCAAAAATGGGTGTTTACTTACTGAAGAAGTCTTTCTTTGCAAGGTTCTTGGCACATAATACTAAAAAACAAACAAAAAATACTAGGATTAGCATTTATGGACAAGATTTCCACCATCGCTAGGCTGTATTTGCAATGGCAAAGCAAAGATTTTAAAGATCATCTTTGCCAATAATTTGTCTTTCAAGTTTAGTACCACATTAAACAAAAACCCAGCAATGACCTAAAAAGTAAAGTACTTTCTCCTCAAATTGAGTACCAACTATAACTAATCTAAAATGTTTTAGTTTAAATTTAAAATCGTACTTAAACAGAGCTGGATTTAGCAATATGTTCTTAAACTACATAGGATCACGTAAAAACCAATTCAGATAAGGAAATAAAGACCTGAAACATTTACCTTTATAGCTAGCTATTGCTAACAGCAGCAAAAGGAGCTAGGCATTTTTGGTGTTCTGATAAATATTATTTATTTTTTTTTTTTAAGTGAGGCACTCTGAACCCAAGGTCTTATACAAGCTAAGTATACGTTTTACCACTGAGCTGTATCCCCAGCCAATAATGCAATCTTGTAAACATAAACTTTGGTATGTTGAAGAATAGAAAGCAAGAAGAGAATGGTAAAATATATATGTTAATGGTCATCCCTCTGTATAACTGAGTAATCTGCTGTATGGACATACCACAATATCTTTTCTGCTCATCAGCAGATGGACATTGGGTTGTTTCAACTTCTTGGCTAATTATATATAATCCTGTACCTGCTGTTTTTTTATAGACATGTTTTCTCTTCGTTATAATAAACCTGTGAGTGAAGTTGCTGGAGGGGCAATAAGGTAACTGCACGTTTAACATTTTGAGGAATGACCAGGCTGTTCCCCAGTGTCACACCATGCTACGTTCCTGCCAGCCATGTATGAGGGCACCACTCACTCCTCATCCTCATTAATATTTGTTTCTGTCTCTGTGATTTTTGTCCATCTCTATGGTTTTGATTTGCATTTCTCTGATGACTAAAGCCTTTGAGCATCTTTTCATGTGCTTATTAGTATGTCTTCTTTGGAGAAATCTCTTGTCTATTCTCTTCCCCACTTCTAAAAATCCTTATCAACTATAAGATGATTTTTCTCCCATCTTATAGGTTATCTCTTTCTTTATGGTATCCTTTGAAGCACTCAAGTTTTCATTTTTTTATTTTTTTATTTTTATTTTTGGTGGTGCTGGGGATTGAACCCAGGGACTTGTGCATGCTAGGCAAGCACTCTACCAACTGAGCCATATCACCAGCCCTAGGTTTTTAATTTTAATTAAATCAAATTGATCTATTTTCTTCATTTGTTTGTGCTTTTGGTGTCATATCTAAGGCAAATGCCTAACCCAAGGTCTTGAAGATTCACTCCTATATTTTCTTCTAACAGTTTAATGGTACAGGTGCTGTGGAATCCAGCCCCTCAAAACATTAAATATGCTGTTACCTTACTGCCCCCGCCCCCGCCACTTCACTCATAGGTTTATAATGAAGAGAAATCAATCATGTCTAAATAATAACTTGTATGGGATTATTTATAGCAGCTAAGAAGCAGAAATAATCCAGATGCTCATTAGCTGATGGATGGGACTCATCTGTTAACTATTCATTTAGGTCTAGAATCTATTTTGAGGTTTTTGTTTTGTTTTGTTTTGTTTTGTTTTAAGGGTGTGAACTGGTCTAGCTTCATTCTCTAGCCAGGGAATATTCAGTTGTACCAACACCATTTGTTGAAAAGACTACTCTTTCCCACTGACTGGTCTTGGCATCCTTGTTGTGGTCTCTCATTTCTATTTCACTGATCTCTAAGTCTCTCCTCCTGCCGGGACCACACACTGTCATAATTAATATAACTTTGTAGTATGTTTTGAAATCAGAAAGCATGGACCTTCTATCATTGCTCTTCTTTTTCAAGACTGGTTTTGCTATTCTGAATCTTTCGAGTTTCCACATGAATTTTATTTTATTTTTGGTGGTGCTGGGGATTGAACCCAGGGACTTGTGCATGCTAGGCAAGCACTCTACCAACTGAGCCATATCACCAGCCCTAGGTTTTTAATTTTAATTAAATCAAATTGATCTATTTTCTTCATTTGTTTGTGCTTTTGGTGTCATATCTAAGGCAAATGCCTAACCCAAGGTTCTTGAAGATTCACTCCTATATTTTCTTCTAACAGTTTAATGGTACAGGTGCTGTGGAATCCAGCCCCTCAAAACATTAAATATGCTGTTACCTTACTGCCCCCCCCCGCCCCCGCCACTTCACTCATAGGTTTATAATGAAGAGAAATCAATCATGTCTAAATAATAACTTGTATGGGATTATTTATAGCAGCTAAGAAGCAGAAATAATCCAGATGCTCATTAGCTGATGGATGGGACTCATCTGTTAACTATTCATTTAGGTCTAGAATCTATTTTGAGGTTTTTGTTTTGTTTTGTTTTGTTTTGTTTTAAGGGTGTGAACTGGTCTAGCTTCATTCTCTAGCCAGGGAATATTCAGTTGTACCAACACCATTTGTTGAAAAGACTACTCTTTCCCACTGACTGGTCTTGGCATCCTTGTTGTGGTCTCTCATTTCTATTTCACTGATCTCTAAGTCTCTCCTCCTGCCGGGACCACACTGTCATAATTAATATAACTTTGTAGTATGTTTTGAAATCAGAAAGCATGGACCTTCTATCATTGCTCTTCTTTTTCAAGACTGGTTTTGCTATTCTGAATCTTTCGAGTTTCCACATGAATTTTATTTTATTTTTAAATATATTTATTTTAACAGTAAATGGACCTTTATTTATTTATACGTGGTGCTGAGAATCAAAACCCAGGGCCTCACACATGCTAGGCAAGCGCTCTACCACTGAGCCATAACCCCAGCCCTCCACATGAATTTTAGAATTTCAGCAAATGCCAGCTGGGATTCAATAAGGACTGGACTAAATCTGTAGGTGAATTTTGGAAACACTGCCATCTTAATAATATCAAATCTCTGTATCCATGTGTGATTTCTTCCATTTGTTTAGATATTCTTTCGATACTTTCAGCTTTCTTTTGTAGTTTTCAGAGTATCTGTTTTGCACCTCTATTAAATTTATTCCTATTTTATTTATTTTTGATGCTACAGCATGTTGAATTGTTTTCTTAATTTCATATTCTGACTGTTCATTGACTACGTGCAGAAAAACAATTGATTTTTATATATTCATCTTGTACCTTACAACCTTGCTGAACTCATTAATTAGCTCTAAAACTTTTTTGTGGGTTCCTTTGTATTTTCTACCTGTAACATCATGTCATCTGAAAATATATTTGATTTTTTTCCAATCTAAATGCCTTTCTTTTCTTGCCTAATTGCACAATGCCTTCAGCACAATACTGAATACAACTGGTGGATATCCTTGTCTCTTCTTGATCTTAAACTTCAAATTTCAATCAATGGAGCACGTGTGAAACTATTGGTTTTCAATAGATGCTCTTTATTAGGCTGAAAATTTTTCTTCTATTCCTAGTTTCAGTATTAAATGTTTTAACCATATAATGGTGTTACATTTTGTCAAATGCTTTTTCTGCACCCACCAAGACTTTCATTCAGTGTTTGCCTTTAACTACTGATGGTGTGATTACATCAATTGATTTTCATATGTTGAACCAATCTTACATTCTGAGAGAAATTCTACTTGACAGTGGTACATAATCCTTTTAATACTCTGCTGTATTCACTTTGCTGCTATTTTTGTCAAGGAATTTTGCATCTCTATACCCACCAGTTCTGGGCCCTCGTTTTCGTAAGAGCTGGTACCACACTGCTTCTGAATGCAATGACTCTGGTCCCACATTTCAAAAACATTATTCTGTGTTCATATTTACAAGGGTAGCAGGGTTGTAATTTAATGCTCATTCCAGTGGAATTTGGTTACATCATAAAATGGAGAAGGTCTTAGTAATATTAGCACAAAGAAAATTTTGCCTCAATTTTGTGTAAAGGTCATTTAGGGTCATTCTGAATCTAGTTTAAAGGCATATGATTTCTCCTACTAAAATAATTTTGTCATCTTAAGATATAATTATCTTTGTCTGCTCTAGGAGGTTATAATAATAGAAGATAATTTATTAGACAGCATAAAATTCCACTCTATCTAGATCCAGCACTCCTTTCTAAACAAATAAGTTTAGGTACCAATTATGCATGAGGTTCTGGGGATACAACAATGAATAAAGGAGATATTTATTCTTACAGAAAATGAAGTTTGTCTTCTATGCAGACCACTGCAAGGTTGCTGCAGCCCCAGCTCTGAAGTGCCCCTTGACCTTGGCCACATCCCATCTCTTTGGAATGATTTCCTAATCACACACCATAGCTCTCCTAACACTGGGGATGTGGCAAGAACAAATTACACAACATTCACTAAACATCTGAAATCATGGAAGGCAAGTGTCTTGCTCACAAAAGACGGGGGTCATGAGAATGCTACCTGTGGTGTCACACACTCCCAGAATGAGCCACAATGACAGAAATTTAGTACTTTATCTTGAGAAATGTCCTAAATTTCTGTCAATACTTCGCTATTTTTCTATCCACCAAGCTAGAAACATGCTGTAATTTTTTTTATTTCTTCCTCTTCCTAATTATATGTCCTATTACTTTTTTTCTTCTGTCTCTTGAATTTGTCCTTTCTTATTCTCTCTCCCATCTTTAGCTTCATGTACTCTAAACAGGGCCCTCCCTGTCTGAAGCTCCACAAGTCCCCAAGCTGCCAGACCATTCTTTGTTTTTCTCTCCCTGCTTGTTGGAGACAGGGTCTCCCTCTGTTACCCTGGGTGGTTTCAAATTCCTGGGCTTAAGGGATCCTCCGACTCAACCTTCGGAATAGCTGGCACTACAGGCCAGTACCACCACACCCAGTTGGAGCAATCCTTTGAAATGCCATTTTCATGTTCTTAGGCTCAAGAAAGATCTAATAGCTGTAATCTCTGAACCTCTGAAATCTAAATTTCTGTCTGGGTTTTAAGGTTTCCCGTTCCCTAATATCATTTTCATTTCCTGCTCTTCCTCATGGTCTAGTTGGGGTCATTCCCCCTCCTGTCCAGCCCAGGGATTCAGCCTTGCTCCTTAACCCTGCTGACAATCCCTGTTTGCGCCAGGCCACGCACTTCCTCAGTGAAGCATCATTCGGGCCCATGTTTCCCAAATGACACTTTGTGATCACATTTCTACTAGGGCCCGGACAAAAAAGTAAAGACACCAGAGTGGAATTTTCACAAGACTGAACTAATGACTTGTAAATGGCATTTTTCCTGAGGTTCTATATTTTCTACTTTTTTTTTTATGTTAAAAATATCCTCTCTTTAATGAAATGAGCTAACAAAACCTGCTGATAATTTTAACAGTAACTTTGCCAAATAAAAATGTTCTTAATGTTATATTGATTCCTACATCTATATGTTTGGACAGATCTGAAATTACTACCCCAACCATGGATGATCTATTTCCTCTTTTTAGTGCAATTTACTTAAAGAACCATAGGGTTTAGCCCTCAACAACTTCCATGCAGGTGGCTTGTCACCCCAACTAAAGACCTTTGCGGGAGGAGTCGTCCAAACCTCCACCAGCCAGGCACATGTAAATGGCACATATAAATGTGGCACCGACCAACAGGGATTTGATGATGAACTAACACCAGAAAATAAGCCAAAGAATAGCAATGATAGGAACATAAAACTAGGCTATCATTTCAATAGCTTTAAACATCTAAATAAAATGTTAACTTATTAGAAAATATAACTTACCCCCTAGGACCTGTGAACACATGTGTTAGCTATTTACTTGATCTAGCTTTTAGGTCTAAAAACTCACTTTTTTTTTTTTTTTTTTTAGTACCGGGAATTCAACTCAGGGGCACTGGGCCACTGGGCCACATCCCCAGCCCTTTTTTGTATTTTATTAGAGACAGGGTCTCCCTGAGTTGCTAAGTGCCTCGCCATTGCTGAGGCTGGCTTTGAACTCATGATCTTCCTGCCTCAGCCTCCCAAGTGCTGGGATTACAGGCGTGTGCCACCACGCCCAGCTCTAAAACTCACTTTTAAAATTTTCTCTGGGGAAAAAAAATCCTTTAAGATACAAAAAGGGTAAGAACAGAATCTCTGCTAAAGAAGGGGGTTTTCTGCATGTTGAGCTTTACTACCACGCCACATTCAAGACCACTGTACCACAGCCAGTGATCCGTCCATCCTGATCCAAGTTAGGAAATCGTCAGATTTGTATTAAAAGGGGAAAAAAATTTAAAAAAATCAAAGCACTGCAGTTATATTAATAGACTCAAAATGCCAAAGAACTCAAGCCCATGTACCTATACCAGAACTAAACTCCATTCTATTATCTGCTCACTAAAACCCTTTTTTCTAGTCCTTCTCAATTACAACTACACACATTCTCAACTCTTCAGGCACCATTACATGATAATTTTTCTTTTCAGGAGAAACTTGTCTATGTTAACAAAACATCCTAGCAATCACTAGCCCCACCTATTGACATTAGAGGGTGGGGTGAGTCTCTGGTGAAGTCTCTGGTGAAGTGAGGAACAATCCTTAGATGGGTTTCCAAAATACATCCTTGCTTAAAATATGGAAGTCATAGCCTCATCTTCTATAAATGCATTAAATAATAAACAGATAAACAACAAATTCATATGAATTATTTAAAACCAGGGGTATGACAGAGTTCAAATCATCCCCCAAGCCCTGCAGGGTGAGATCCAAGGACTGAGATGAGGTGCCTGCCCTCCACTAATCCCCATGCCACCTCCAGCAGCAAATGCTGTACTATCTGTGATTCTGTATAGGCTAAAAAGCACTTTTATATACAGCACCCTCTAGTTACTCTCAGGATGGGGCAAAAGGATGTACAGAGCAGGTGTCCGTTTCCCCCACTTTAATGGGTGAAAGTATTATGGCTCAGAAAGAGGGGCTCAGAGGCAGAGCATTTGCTTAGCATCACTAGGCTCTGGGTTCAATCCCCAGCATTGCAAAAAGAAAGGAAGGAAGAAAGGGAGGGAGGGAGGGAGGTAAGGGAAAGGAAAAGAAAGGGAAGGGAGGGGGAAGGGAGAGAAGGGGGAGGACAAAGAAAGAAGGAAGAGGAGGAGAGGGAGAGGAGGGGAAGGGAGAGAAGAAAGAAGGGAGGGGAGGGGAGGGGAGGAGAAGGAGGGGAAGGGAAAGAAAGAAAGAAATCAAGAAATCAATAGGACTCAGAATGTGACTAGGCAAAAAACAACAAAAAAAAAAAGAAGAAGAATCATCTGACTAGGCACCTCCCTCCCACCTCCAGCCACTAGGCACTCTTTTTTGTACATATTTTTTTTTGTTGTTGATAGACCTTTGTTTTATTTATTTATTTATATGTGGTGCTGAGAATAGAACCCAGTGCCTCACACATGCTAGGCAAATGCTCTGTCACTGAGCCACAACCCCAACCCAAGACTTTTTTTTTTTTTTTGGTGGTGCTGGGTATTGAACCCAGGGCCTTGTGCATACTAGGCAAGCACTCTACCAAGTGACCTATAGACCCAGCCCCCACTGCAGACTTGTAACATCTAGCTACACTGGAACAAGGAGGACCCTATCTTTCTTGCTCACCACTGTATCCTCAGACCGTGGCACATAGAGGTGACTTTAAAAAGATTTGCTGAATATGAATTAGGTAATGGCTTTTTAAAAACTACCTAATTACCCACAGGACTATAAGCTGCAAGAAGGCAGACAGTCTACTCAGCCATTACATTCCTACCCTGGAGCAGGGCCTGCCATAAATTAATGCTCAATAAATGTGTGTTGAAATCAATGAATAATTGCTTGATCCACTGAGTGTGTGAATGCAATTGCTCTGCCAGTGCCTCCCCTGCAATCTGCCTGCTACTGATGCTCCAAGACACCAGTGCCTGACAGAGTCACTCTTGAGAGCAACTTGACGCTATTGCACAAGGTATCCTAGTGACATTTGGCACTAAGAAAAAAGAACGCTCTGCAGTTTCAAAACCGGAGGTCCTGTTACATTGAGGGGAAATGAGATATGTGTCAAAAAGAAGTGATGAAGTCCTACAGACATTTGGAACTCCATTCTAACAAACTCTCATTAATGGACCAAGTCATTTTTACATCTTAAGGGATAATCTCCAAGGATCCGTGAGGCCATTATATTCCAAGGAAATCTATAACTGAGGTTCAGACTTAATCTTTACGTTGTAGTTTTTTGTTTTGCTTGCAGGGCTGGGGATGGAACACAGGCCCTCGGCATGCTAGTTGAGTGCCTGACCACCCTGCTCCATGCCCTCGGCCCCTAAATTTTACTTTAAAAATGTTGCTTCCCCACCCACCATCCACCCCACAGACTGCACCATGCCTGCAGCAGGTGAGCCCTCCTGGTGAAGATGGAAGCCAGGCGCCCCAGGAAACAATTTCCAAAGCTGCTGTTCTTTGTTTGATTTCTTCCCAAGTATCACCAACAACCAACACCTTAACTCTGGAAGAAGATAAGAAATGTGTCTCATTTAGAGCCTGTCTCTATAAGACAATTGAATTTTTAAAAAAAATACTATATATATACATATATATATATATATATTTAGATGTAGATGGAACTTTTTTTTAAATTCATTTATTTATATGTGGTGCTGAGAATCAAAACCAGGGCCTCACACATGCTAGGCAAGCACCCTACCACTGAGCCACAAACCCAGCCCTTTTTTTTTTTTTTTTTTTAATTAAAGCATTATACATAGTAGTTGGGTTAGTAGTAATAGTGCTTTTTTTTTTTAATAAATATACATATTTTTAGTTATAGTTAGATACAATACCTTTATTTACTTAGTTAGTTATTTATGTGGTGCTGAGGATCAAACCGAGGGCCTCGCATGTGCTAGGCAAGCGCTCTACCCCTGTTTTGACAAAGCCGTACATGCATGGAAATTTGATTCACCTTATTTCAGTCCCTGCCTCCCCACCCTTCCCTCCCCCTCTCTTCCCTTCCCCTGTTTTCCTTCTTCTACTCTACTGATCTTCCTTTCACTTATTTATTTTTGATTGGTGTTTTTTATGTATATGTAAAGGTGGAATACCCTGTGGTATATTTATATATGCACATAGCATGATTTTGTCAAATTCATTTTGCATTTCCTCTCCTTTCCCATATATTCCTCCCTCCCTGCTTCATGTACTCCTCCTTCTACTCCACTGACCTCCCCTATAATTTTTGGTGATATCTGATCCCCTCCTTTTTCCCCTTATTTTTCTCTAGCTTCCATGTGTTTGAGAAAACATTTGACCCTTGATTTTCTGAGTCTGGTGTATTTTACTTAGCATGATGTTCTCCATTTTCATCCATTTACTGAAAAATGCCATAATTCCATTCCTCTTTATGGCTGAGTAAAATGCCACCGTGTGTATATATACACCATGTTTTCTTTCTTTTTTTTTTTTTTTAAATATTTATTTATTTGCTTTAGCTGTACACAATGGGTTTATTTGTACGTGGTGCTGAGGATCGAACCCGGGCCGCGCACGTGCCAGGCGAGCGCTCTACCGCTGAGCCACAACCCCAGCCCCACCATGTTTTCTTAATCCACTCATCTATTGATGGGCAGCTGGGCTGGTTCCATAATTGGCTATTGTAAATTGTGCTGCTATAAATACTGATGTGACTGTATCACTATAGTATGCTGATTTTAGTTCTTCTGGATAAATACCAAGGAGTGGGATAGCTGGGTCATATGGTGGTTCCATTCCTAGTTTTTTAAGGAATCTCCATACGGCTTTCAGGGTGGTTGTACTAATTTGTAGTCCCACCGACAATATATATCTTTTTCCGCAACTTCATCAGCATTTATTATAGTGTTTTTGATAACAGCCATTCTGGTGGGTATGAGGTGAAAATCTTAGTTTTGATTTACATTTCCTTGATTACTAGAGATGTTGAATATTTTTTTCATATATTTATTGCCCATTTGTGCTTCCTTTTTTGTGGGGAGGTACTGAGGAGTGAATCCAGGGGCACTCAACCACAGAGCCACATCCCCAGCCCTATTTTGTATTTTTTATTTAGAGACAGGGTCTCACTGAGTTGCTTAGCACCTTGCTGTTGCTGAGGCTGGCTTTGAACTCACTATGCTCCTGTCTCAGCCTCCCAAACCACTTGGATTACAGGCATGTGCCACTGCACCCAGCTATTTGTGTTTCTTTTGAAAAATGTCTGTTTAGTTCTTTTGCCCATTCATTGATTGGGTTATTTTGGATTTTGTTGTTGTTGTTGTTGAGATTTTGAGTTCTTTGTGTTTCTCTCTTACATAGACCTGATGGGATGTTTCTCAACACATTACAGTAGAACAGGCCATCAAAGGTCAGGGCCATTTTACAGATGGAAACATTTCTTTGCCTTGAGCCATAGCAAAATTCAGATTCACACTGACAAAGTTTTGCCTAACTACTTACAATCCAAAAGCAACCAGTTCCTAGGTCAGTTCTTTAATGCTATCTCCCTACATATTTATCTTCCCTTTCTAATAGTGTCCCTTATTCAAAGGCCACATATATGACAATGTTTCTTAATTCCAATAATTCCTTCCCTAATGTCTAGTATCTCATATCTCCTGCAAAGATCATGGTAATTTTACAACCAGCAACTAATAGCATTTTGCAATGTGAGCCTCCAATACCCTGGAGAGTAGAACCTCCCAGACCACTGCAGGTACAGGCACCTGCCAGAAACACACATTAAAACTTATCAATGGGGCTGGGATTGTGGCTCAGCGGTAGAGCGCTCGCTTAGCACGTGCGCGGCCCGGGTTCGATCCTCAGCACCACGTAAGAATTTAAGAATAAAGGCATTGTGTACAACTAAAGCAAATAAATAAATATTTTTTTAAAAAAACTTATCAATGGATAAGTTTGGAAATTTTGTTTTGTGAAAATTTTAAATGCAATCTAATTCCCTTTAGTGTAACTAACAATAGCAGCTAAAATTTATCAAATGCTTATGGCATAAATAGACACTACATATGCATGACCATATTTACTCGACATCACAATTCCATGAGATAGATAGTTATTATATGCATTTTATTTGTGAGAAAACATGACCAACTACAGTCATAGAAAAAGCTGCTGCTTCTGGGTAGTGAATCTATTTGTGCTTTTTTTTTCTTCTTTCTGATATTGGGGATTGAACCCAGAGCTGCTTAACCACTGAGCCACGTCCCCAGTCCTTTTTCATATATTTAATTTAGAGAAAGAGTCTTGCTGAGTTACTTAGAGCCTCGCTACATTGCTGAGGCTGGCTTTTGAACTTGCAATCCTCCCGCCTTAGCCTCCAGAGCTGCTGGGATTACAGGCTTGCGCCACTATGCCCAGCTCTATTTATGTATTTAACCAACAGTTACCAGTCACCAACCACACACCCAGAGCTACATTCGAAGCTGAGGGGCTCAGGAACAAAAGCTTGAACTAGGGCTACTGTCCCTGTCAGGAGAGTTTGGCTCTTAAGCAAACTGAATAAATATCACTCACTTTTTAACTTTCCTAACTGCTTGAAATTGACTTTCAAGCTCAGAATATCCTCCTCAAGTTGTACAGTATAAAACTAAACCTTTCTGGAAGAAAATGAATTGTAACTCCCCAAAGCCTGTCACTAGGTAAACTGAATTTGATCATCACCCTAGAAGGTAACTGAATTAAATCTATCCACAGGAGATAATTCAGGGTGAATGGGGAGAAGAACCCTACACAACCCAAACATCCTCACTTTTAGAGACTTATCCATATAAATAAAGCTCCATTCTTAAGATGCAGACACTTTAAACAAGGTGCTTTGGCTGAGAATAAAGCGAAAGCTGAGGGATTTAGTGGGAAAAAGCTAGAATTAAGAAAACAAGCCATACAATCTAATAATCAGACCAGACAAAACATGCAAGCAAGGGGGAGGGAAGGGGATGGGAACGAGGGAAACTATGAATTGAACTTGACCAAATCATACTATGTACATATGTGAATATGCCATAGTGAATTCCACCTTTATGTATATCTACAAAGTGCCAATTTTTTAAAACCAATAAATAAATAGAAGGAAGACCAGTAGAGTGAAGGAAGGAGAACAGGGGGGAGAAGGGAGGAGAAGAGGGAGGAGAGGAGGGAAAGAGGAAGTAAAGAAGTACTATCAGCATTTTCTCTCTTTTGGTTCCCGTCTTGCCAAAACAAGACATTATTAATGTCACATGTGGGAAGATCAACAGAAAATCTGAAGACAAAACTTCGTAAGGTAAGGCACTGCAAAATTCCACATGATTATTAAAAACCCAGAAAATACACAATGTTCTAGAACAAAGTCCCTTATTTCCTTCCTATTTATTACTTTATAGTACTAGGTTCTGTAACACTGAAGTATTTAATGATGTTATTTTGCATGCTTTCATCATAAAATATTTTGTAATTATTTAGCATCATTCATATAGCGGTATAAAGTCAGGGTAAAATAAGACTCAATTTAGTAGAGAAAAACAGCAGCTCAGAAACAGCAAGCAACTGCTTAAGGTGACCCAGCAAAGTCGATGATGGGGATAAGAACTGACCAATCTCACCAGGCGCGGTGAGGCACACCTGTAATCCCAGCACTTGGGAGGCTGAGGCAGGAGGATCGCGAGTTCAAAGCCAGCCCCAGCAATGGTGAGGCACTTAGCAACTCAGTGAGACCCTGTCTCTAATAAAATACAAAAAAAGGGCTGGGGATGTGGCCCAGTGGCCCAGTGCCCCTGAGTTCAATCCCCAGTACCAAAAAAAAAAAAAAAAAAAAAAAAAAAAAAGAACTGACCAATCTCAAGAATGAAAACCATAGTTCAGTGAATTATGCTACTGCATCAAGACCACTGAGCATTTAGAGTAAGACAACGTACGACAACATTAACATTTCCAAACCAGTGTGACCAACAATGAATTAATTTAATCATTTAAAACTTTAAAAAAAAAAAAACCAACCTCAATGATAACCCAGCAATTTCACCCCTAGGAATGTATATACATGTTCACCTTGTAGTGAAAGGGTCACAGTAGGACAGTCCACAATTGCCAAAGAACCAAAGGGCACAGGAGCCAGATGATAGAGCTACCAATGGTCAAAGCTGGAACGTTCTGATCAATACAACAAAGTGACACTAAGCTATAACTTGAACATAAAAATCAATGTCCATGAGTGCATACTGATATTAACAAATGACTGAGTAAATTAATAATGGGGGAGAAGAGACAAGGCCAATGTGCAGAGAACTCCAAATCAATTATGCTGATGCTCCATCCTCCGCTATGGGCTGTCACAGAGACTGCCTTCCAGAGAGTTCAGAGGGCAAAAAAGAATAACTTTGTAATGGAGAGAAGTAACAAACACTGCCTCTACCAGGTGATCAAGTGTCCAGTCACATCAGTAGTATGTATCATGATATACTGTGATGAGAACGGCACTTCCCCTCTGTGACCTTCCTTCCCAATGCACCACCAACCCTGTCCAATCATGAGAAAGACACCAGATCCCAGCTAAGGAACATTCTACAGCATACCTGACCAGGAATTCTCAAAAAACTGCAAAGTTCATCAAAATCAAGGAAAGTCTGAGAAACTGTCTCTGCCAAGAGGAACATAACAATGCACAACAACTAAGTGTAATGCCATATGCAGGATGGAATGGTGAAGCAGAAAAAGTTATCAGGTAAAACTAAGAACACTAGAATAAAGTATGGACTTCAACAACATATTGATATTAGTCCATTAATTTTATCAAATGTACAACATTGATGTTAGATGTTAATAACTGGGGAAACTCTGTGTGTGTGGGGGGGGGGGGTAAGGGTACTATGGAAACTCCCTATGTTATCTTTGCAACAATTTGTAAATCCAAAACTCTTCTAAACAGGCAGTCTGTTGATAAGAAATTAAAACAAAGAAAAAAAGGTTTTAAAAAACCCCAGTATATACAGTGTGGCCCCTCTTTTGGTAAGACCATGCCTGTGAGCCTAGATTAATTGTATTGTCTGGGCAATATAAATACTAATATGGTAAAATTTATTTTCTTTCATCTAGCTGTAATCTTTAAATTTCCTTCAAAGAATAATGATATGAAAAACACTTATGAAGAAAAATAAAATCTTACTTTGTAAATTGAAATACTAGTGACTCTGCGGTAGAGACTGTGATGCCAGCAGTGGGGACTGAAGCCATGCTGGTTTTCACCTTCCATTCCTTGTTCAGATATTAACATGCCACTTGTGATTTTCACCATGGGCTGAACTCAACAGCACCAGACGTGGCATTTTTCAAGGTAAGTACATAAATATGTTAGCAGAGAAAGAAACAAATGAAAAAGCAACGATGCTGAAGTCAGCCATAGCATGAAATACAAAGCTTCAAATACAGTACTGAACATAAACTTCTTCAAAAATCAATCCACAAAATAGTTTTCACAGAGCCCTGAAAGTGTTTGTTCAATTATTCTGCTAACTGCCCTGCTACCTGAAATCTTGTGCCTTTGGGGGGGGGGGAAAAATGGCAGCAGCACATCGACAGCCTAATTTCTGACTTCCAACTTGAACAAACAGACCGATGAGGAGCCCGAGACTGACAAAATGAACACGTGCAGCAGTCCATCTCTTCCTTGCAATCCCAAGAGGAATGAGAGGTAAATGCACACAGCTCTACTCCACATCAACTCTCCTGGTTCCCAGGTGGTAGCAGGGAAGCTGAGGCCCAGGAGAGGACACTAGACCCCTGAGAGGCCACTGGAGTGACGATTTAGAGCATGAGAGATACAATATCAGGTGCGGCCAGGATCCTAGTTGCCTGGGCACATCCACCCAGTGGAAGCCAGCAACCTGGGGCCAGGTTTTAAATCCAGCTGCAAGACTGAGCCCAGAACTTTGGTTCTCGGACGCAGCACAGTGGTCGTAGGCAGCAGGGTAACCGAAGGACAGAGAGTGACCAGTGGAGTAACAGCCCCACCACAGGACATCTCTACCTCCTCCCACATCCCCTACACCTTGACTGAGAAGCAGGAAATTCCAGCAATAGGAATGAACTTAGAACTAAGAATCACCAAATGTCTACAGGAAGTCACATCATGAAAGAGAAAAATAAACTCAATAAAAGTGTTTTCCTCCTAAAACGGAGAATTCATGTTCTCTTTAAACATTCATGAAAATTGAGAAAAGTTGACTGCATATTAAACTACAAAGGAAGTGTTAACAAATCTCCCAAATTAAGAAACAGTCTGCCTTCATTCACTAAATATAATTATTTAAGAAATCCACACCAAATGTATGTTCAAAATAAATTCATACAACATGAAAATTTTAAACAGTTTGAAATAGCTCTTGGATTAAAGAGAAAGGAGCAACTTAAGAATTCAATGAAAAATTCTATATTAAAATGTATAGACTTAAAATTCCTTCATTAAAAATCCAGAAAGATGAACAACAGATGAACTAAGTTTCCAGTTTGAGGATAAATAAAATAAATCCAAACAAAATTTTAAAAAGGGAATTGATAACTGGTACATATATTAATGAAATACAGAAGAGTTGTCCATAAAACCGGAAACCAGCTCTTTTAAAAGATAAGGTTAAGGGCTGGGGTTGTGGCTCAGCGGTAGAGTGCTTGCCTAGCACATGCGTGGCCTGGGTTCGATCCTCAGCACCACGTAAATAATAAACACATTATGTACAACTAAATAAAAAAAAAAAAGATAAGGTTAAAAGAAAAGAACAAAGCTCTGTATGTAAGCTGGGGGTAGGGGGTTGGGGGGGGGGGAGAAGGCATAAATGACCCACTGAAGACAAAAGAAGAAATAAAACCACAAGAAGATACTCACAGATGATGAAGAACATAGCACACCACAGGCACAGCTTTAAACCAATAGTTAGAAGGAAAACTTTCTAAGAACATATAAATTGGCCAGAATTGGCCCAAGAAGTAGTAAAACCCTGCCCAATAGCCATGGAAGTGGCAATGCTAACTGAATCTCTACCCACAGAAACAAGGAAACCATGTCAGACAGTTTTACAGAAAAAATCCTTTTTTTTTTTTTTCTTTAGTCCTGGGGTTTGAACCCAGGGACCCTCACATACTAGGCAAGTGCTCTACCACTGGTACATCCACAACCCTACAGGAAAATTCTATCAAGATTTCAAGGTATGGACAATTTCCACCTTCAAAAAAAAAAATTGTTCCCACCCATAAAGAAGCCACCCAAAGTGAATTTATGAGGCTGACACTGAAAGCAGGGAACTAGAACAAAAGACAGTCAAGTTACAGATGTTCTTACTGCTCCCAATGTCTGTGGCTACTCTCCCTCCAAGCTAATGGAAGACTACATTTCCCAGCACCCTTTGCGGTTATCTGGGGCCATCAGACTAGTGCCTCTATCAAAAGCCATGTGTACCCCTTCTGGGCCATAGTATATAGTGGCAGGTAAAGATCTCCTTGACTCTGGAAATGACCATCTGAGCTGATGGAAAACAGTCCCTACTCACTCACAGTAACGTGCCAATATTAAATAATAGTTCCAGGGGGCACGGTGATACACAACTGTAATCCCAGTGGCTCAGGAGGCTGAGGCAGGAGGATCGTGAGTTCAAAGTCAGCCTCAGCAATGGTGAGGCCCTAAGCAATTCAATGAGTCCCTGTCTCTAAATAAAATACAAAATAGGTTTGGGGATGTGGCTCAGTGGTTGAGTGTCCCTAAGTTCAATCCCCAGTTCCAAAAAAGAAAAATAATATTAATAGTTTCCTGGGGGTGCTGGCGGGACTGGGGTAGATAGGGACAGTACAGGGGAACACCAGGCTTGGACAGCTAGACAAAGGGGACTTGAGCCTAACACTGTCGTCTTTTCCACAAGGAGGATGCATTTACATGTGGTTTCTTTTTTTTAAATTTTTATTTATTTGCTTTAGTTGTTCACAATGCGTTTATTTGTACGTGGTGCTAAGGATCGACCCGGGCCACGCACGTGCTAGGCCAGTGCTTTACTGCTGAGCCACATCCCCAGCCCTACATGTGGTTTCTTGATTAAAAATAAATCTTGTCTTTCCAAGAAAAAAGGAAAAAGAGAAAGGACAGAGGAAAGGGAAGGTTAAGGTGAGGGAAGGAGAGGAAAACTTCATTTAAAAATGAACATCTGGAGAAGAATCTCACAGCATTTGCAGAATCTTACTAGAGGGAAGAGTTCTCAATATGATCTCTTTACTACCTAGGAGACTAACTGTTTACTGATGTATTTTTCCCTGTTCATCTTTATTTTAAACTAGGGTGAAAATAAACAGGATTTATTTATTTTTTCAAAATAGTTTCAAATTTTTTGAAGAAGATTTTAGTAGGAAGCAATGTCTCTAGTAGTGACACACGTATCTAGAGATATGGCTAATAATTATTAGCCATGCAACCAATGATAATAATTGCTAATATTTATTGAGAGCTTATTGTGTGCCATTAGCATTTTTTTTTTTCTCTTTTTGGTTCTGGGGATTGGGGATTGAACCCTGGGGTGCTTTACCACTGAACTACATTCCCAGCCCCTTTTTATTTTTTGAGACATTATTTCACTAAGTTCCTGAGGTTGGTCTCAAACTTGAGATTCTCCTGCCTCAGCCTCTCAAGTTCTGGGATTACAGGCATGTGCCACCACACAAGGTGCCAGAACTATTACTAGCACGTGACAGACTATATTTTGTCTAATCTTCACAACAAATAAGGAAATGAAGGTTAGGTGAGATTAAATTATTCCTCTAAGACCACAAACCCGAGACTGATGGCGGAGCCCATGCTCTCTACCACATCACACAGTGTTTTCTGAAAAGGTGTAATTATGGTGACAAATTGACATACAACATAAGAAAGCCAGAAAGCTGTAAAAAAAAAAAATGTTTTAAAGAAAGCAAACAAATACGATTTAAAAAATAAAATGGGAGCTTTGCTAAGTCCTGTCTATAACTAGAAACAAGTATATATTTTTGAACAATGTTTTATAGATTTTAGTGCATGTGGCTGTACTTTTTTGAATTTCTTCACTTTTAAATTATTTTTATACTATTTTAAATGAGTTTAATTTTTTTCAATTTCAGTAGATTATTGGGAGAAAAATCTCACTTTTAGTAGATTGTACAGGGAGGCAAGAGTAGGGAGAATGAGGGGAGTTGGAGTGACAGCTACTACAAATGGACTTTCTTTGGAGGTGATGAAAATGATCTGTGACTGTGACGATAATTTTAGAATATACTAAAAAGGACTGTCTGGTGTTGCTACTATTGATGCATAACATACTGCTATTATTGGTCTTTTTATATAAAATATATATATATATATATAATTTGAATTTTTGGAAACTTTACCTGTGCTGTCAACTTTGGAAAAAGTATCCCAGTTTACCATGTTGAGTTGCCATTATACAGAAATTAACAGCCATATTGGTCTAGAAACGTTAAACTTTTTTTTTTTTCCCCATTTGTATAGGGGTAACACATTTTATTAAATGTGCAAGGTCTTATCTTCGTGGGTTTGATTACAGAAACTTAATATTTTTAAATAATGAAAAAAAAGGACTGCATGTTACTTGAGGGGGGAACATTATGGGGTATGAGGTATATAGATGGATGGATTGATAGAAATGTAGCTCTATATCTCAATTAAAAGGTTAGCGTCATGTTGAGTAGATGAAACAAACTCTTAAGCATTTCATACTGTTGCATTTACCTCAATAGGAAAAAGGTTCCACTTCATAAGTCAAATGTCAAAAAGACACTGAGAAGATACTGGTGATTTACTCAGGAACATTAATTCCTGTTACATTAATCTGAAGCGAAGTTTGATGTGACTGCCATAATATTAAACTAGGGGAAGAAGTGTGGGGGAGGGCAGTCGATTACTTCTGTAAATTATTAAATGGAACGTTGATCCAATACATGTTAGATTGACAAATAACCTGCCCATTAGGCAAACCAACTAAAGTCTTGAGCAATGATTTCAAAATTCTGGGAAGAGTCTCTCAAATAAAATCCCTGCTTCCCGTGTTAAATTATTTTTCAGACATTATCAAGATCTTTCCTGACTTTTCAAGGACCTCGCTGCCTACTAACTGCTTTTTTTTTTTTTTTTTTTGAGTTTAAAGCCCAAAACCCAATTTCTCTGGATCTATTTTACCAACTTCATCATCTGAATGTGGTTTACTACACAGTTCACAGACCACAACAGAGCAATTTGTCCTCTGGACCTTTGTGTTGTGTGTTGTCCCCTTTGTATGACATCTAGCCAACGTGTGCACACAGCACATGACAGGGACTCAATCACCGTCTGCAGCAGGTGCTCCTTGCTGACCTATGTGAGGCTCTGCTACGCACTTCACCTGTGTTTATGGGTACAGTTTAAAGTGTGCAATTCAGTACACTATAGGTGTACTGAATTCAAGTACCTCCCACACCCCCTCTGCAAACCCACTGAAGAAATCAAAGGTCCGAGAGTCACCTGTACACAACCACTACTTGGTGACTGAAATCCTGTTCATTCGGGTGACAGCTCCAACCCAATCTCCTCCCTGATCCAACAATGGCTTCTCTCTCCAAAATGCTATGCTAAGTACTTCCTGTCTTTGACACATGAATCTACGCTACCTTGAATATTTTAAGTAGACTTCCTTTTTTAGGACAGTTTTAGGTTCACAACAACTGAGCAGACGGCACAGGGAGTTCCCACACACTCCCTGCCCCCACAAGCAGCAGCCCACACCAGCTGGTACATTTGTCACAATCAACACATCATGATCATGCCAAGCACCTACTTAATGTTAAGGTTCGCTCTTGGGGTACATTCTGTGGCTTATGACGAGTGTATAATGACATTTATGCCACCTTGTAGTTGTGTTAAGAATAGTTTCACTGTCCTAAAAATCCTCTGTGCCCAACCCAGTCATCCCTCCCTTACCCTGAAGGCTTTGGCAACCATTTTTTAAAAAATATTTATTTTTTAATTGTAGTTGGGTACAATACACATTTATTTTATTTATTTTTATGTGGTACTGAGGATCGAACCCAGGGCCTCGCATATGCTAGGCGAGCGCTCTACCACTGAGCCACAACCCCAGCCACAACCATTTATTTTTAAACTATCTCCATACTTCTATCTTTTCCAGAAAGACCCATAGTTGGACATAAACAGTAAACAGCCTTTTCAGATGGCCTTTGCTCACTCAGAATTCTTTTTTTTTTTTAATATTTATTTATTTGCTTTAGTTGTGCACAACTCGTTTATTTGTACGTGGTGCTGAGGATCGAACCCGGGCCGCGCACGTGCAAGGCGAGCGCTCTACCGCTGAGCCACAACCCCAGCCCTCACTCAGAATTCTTAACAAATCAACAGTAAAAAGACAAATAATTGAATTAAAATACAGGCAAAGGATCGAAACAGACATTCCTCCAAAGATGATATACAGATGTCCAATAGGTTCATAAAGATGTTTTGACCTCATCAGCCATGAGGGCAAGTGAACCAAAACTACAACGAAATATCAAGATGGCTTAAATTGTCAAGCACAGTGGCGCACGCCTATAATCCTAGCTGCTCGGGGGGCTGAGGCAGGAGAATCATGAGTTCAGAGCCAGCCTCAGCAAGGGTGAGGTGCTGAGCAACTCAGTGCGACTCTGTCTCTAAATAAAATACAAAATAAGGCTGGGGGTGTGGCTCAGGGGTTGAATGCCCGCCCCTAAATTCAATCCCCAGTACAAACAACAACAAAAACAACAAAAGGTGGCTAAAATAAAAAAGATGGACAAAGCAATGGCGAAGCTATGGAGAAACTGGTACAGTCTATACAGTGACTTGAGAGTGGGAATGTGATAGTGCAGACATTTTGTAAAACAGTTTAGCGGATCTTCAAAATGTTAACTACAGCGATACCATATGACCCAGCAATTCTATCCCTATGGAGAATACCCAAGAGAACTGACAACACTTGGGACATAAAATCTTGTATGTGAATGTTCACAGCAGCATTTTTCATAACAGCAAAAATGTAGGAACAACCCAAATGCCTATCATCTGATGAAAAGATAAGCAAAATATGGCAGATCCATATAATGGAATATTATCGAGCCACTAAAGAAAGGAAATACTGATACAAGCTGTACAACATGGATGTACCTTGAACATATTGTCTTGAAGGAAAGAAGTCAGATACAAAAGACCACATATGACATAATTCCAAGTATAGGAAATGTCCAGAACAAGGAAATCTATAGATAGAGACTCAGAGTAGGTTAATGACTGCCAGGGACAGGGAATAAGTTGAATAGGAAGGATTCTGTGAATAGAATACTGAATTGTATACTTCAAAGGGTGAAGTTTAGTTGGGCATGGTAGTGTACGCCTGTAATCCCAGCGGCGGGGGAGGCTGAGGCAGGAGGATTGTGAGCTCAAAGCCAGCCTCAGCAATGGTGAGACCCTAAGCAACTCAGTGAGACCCTGTCTCTAAATAAAATATAAAATAGGGATGAGGATGTGGCTTAGTGGTTGAGTGCCCCTGAGCTTAATCCCCAGTACCACTCCCCCCCCAAAATAAAATAAAAAGGGCTGGGGATGTGGCTCAGTGGCTAAGCATGCCTAGGTTCAATCCCCATTATCAAAAAATAATAACAAAGGGTAAAGTTTATGGCATAATAATTATATATCAATAAAAAATCAAATGTAACAATTACCTGAAGACTAATATAATGAGTATCTGTTTCTCATACAACAAACCCCTCAATCTTAACTGACTTCAATAGGGAGCTATAAGCCAGGGTTCAAAATGTCATGCTATATGGAATAATAGGTGTTACATTCTTTAAACAGGAATACAAAGACAACAGGCATCTATTATAAAAGGAGTAGACAGAGTAGTGTCCGTCCTATGAAAGTTTATAGTTGAGCTAGACAGACCAAAAATCACTGCCAAGAAAACCAAACAATAGTGCATAGCAGCTTGCTTCTGCTAGCCATGCTCAATTACTCATTAAGGCCTATCAATTCATCTTTTGTAATATATTTTAAGTCTATTCTTCCCAGTCCCGCTGCTATTGCTCAGTTCCAGGCAACTCCCATCTCATGTCTGCATCATTACAATAGGTGCTGGCATCTCTTTGCTCTAATTCATTTTCATCATGAAATAATTATTTGTTGGATTAATGAATAAAATACTCTTCATTAGATAACTCCCCTATACATAAGGCTCTGAGCTCAGCACCACTTACAAAATAAAACAGAAATTCCTAAAATGGGCAATGTTTTTAAAAAGACTGTAAACTTCTGGCATTTAGCACTTAAAATCCGCCTCACCCTATCCCACCCTCTTACTGACCTCATCACACATCCTCAAAAGCCGACAGATGGCCATGTGCGTGTCCCCAGAACTTCCACAGGCATTTTCTATGTGCTCCTTTGCTTAGGGCTTCCCCACACCCTCTGACTCCTTTCCACCCATCCGGATCCTGCTGCTACCCAGGCCAGTGTCGAGTCTCCCTTCTCTGATCACCTGTAGTCTGTCACCTGTCCTTTACTGCCCTGTAAAGTTCTTTCTTTCTTTCTTTTTTTTTTTTTTTTTTGGTACCGGGGATTGAACTCAGGGGCACTCGACCACTGGGTCACATCCCCAGCCCTTTTTTGTATTTTATTTAGAGACAGGGTCTCACTGAGTTGCTAAGTGCCTCACCATGGCTGAGGCTGGCTTTGAACTCGCGATCCTCCTGCCTCAGCCTCCCAAAATGCTGGGATTACAGGCATGCGCCACTGCGCCCGGCTCTTTATTTTTTTAATTAGTTAGCTAGACAACTCTCCAAGACAATTCTAATGACAGGGTTGGATCCCAGACAATGAACAGACACATGCAACCAGAGCAGTCCAGGCAGATTACGAGAATTCAGAGAAATATTATTATCATGGGAATGATTGCAAAGTTTGGTTTTGTTTTCTATTTATTATTTAGTTATGTATTTTGGTGGAGATGAGACAGGCTGAGTTTCCAGGGGCAGGTGGGACAGCACGGCACATCCCAGGACTCGAGTGTCAATCACTTGCCTGCTTTAGGATAGATGGAGACACTGACAAACTGGATCTTTAAAATAAAACCAACTCATTTTGTCTTCAGAAGCCTTTCAAAATGTTACACTATTCATCAAAATCAAGTTGGAAAGTAGCATGATCTGCTCAGCTGGAAGTTTGCTCTGGCAGAGTCTGAGGTCCAAGCTTTCCATCTGTTACCAACTTGTAGTAGGATATTTGGTTAACTTTTCTGTAAACCCTCCTATGTAGACCTTTTATCATATGACTATTTTCTGCTCACTTAACTTGAACCTCCAAATAGATAATGTATATGGCAGGAAGGGGCTCATTCGTCATATTAATAACAATATCACAAAGGCCAAAAAGCACATACTGCTTTCATAAGAAAGCATTAAAAGAAAAGGACTTACTTGCTGGGGCAGGAGGACCATGAATTTATAAATTCTCACAACTACAGAAAAACAGTTTCATAGACATGAAGTCATGAAAGAGATGGAATCAGATGGAAAATTGTTGATGTTTGTCACATGCACTATTTTACTCCCACAGAAACTGTGCAAAAATGCTGTGACAGTGTTTGCCCTCTGGGACCTAAAGCATAAGGTGCTGGGTGCAATCAAAGATGTTTGGAGACAGAAGCATGAAAACAAAGCTCTTTAGAAAGGGATCCTCCACTGGCTGATGAAGATCAGACAATCATGGAGGTCACACAAGTTGATTACGGCTTAAGAGCTGTGAACTTGTCCCTTCCCTTGCCTACAGCAGAGTAGGGAAGAGGCTGTGGGGACCACCATCTTTTCCTCCTCCATGAATCCACACCCCTCAGTCAATCCCAGTGGGAGAAGACCAAGGCAACGGCAAAAGGGGAGAATGCATTATATTGGGGGAGGAAAATAAAATTAACAATCTCTGTCTTCTGTTCTGAAATATTAAATACAGCAACCCTCAGTTACCCAAGGTTTTGTTTTCTAAGGTTTCTGTTATCTGAGGTCAACCCACAGTCCAAAAATACTAAATGGAAAATTCAGTATTTTGAGAGAGAGACCAATTTCACAACACTTTTATTATAGAACATCATTATAATTGCTCCATTTTATGATTACCTGTTAATCTCTCACTGTGCCTAATTTATAAATTAACATTTACCATAGGTTTGGGAAAAATACAGTCTATGTAGGATTGGTAGTACCCTTGGTTGTGGGCATCCACTCTGGATCTTAGAATATATGGCACATGGATCAGACGGGACAATGGTACCCCAGGATTTATTATTAAATGCTCAATTTGCAGTCAGGCACAATGGTGCACACCTGTAATCCCAGCAGCTGGGGAGGCTAAGACAGGAGGATCATGAGTTCAAAGCTAGCCTCAGCCACAGCGAGGCTCTTAGCAACTCAGTGAGACCCTGTCTCTAATAAAATACAAAATAAGGCTGGGATGTGGCTCAGTGGTTGAGTGCCCCTGAGTTCAATACCTGGTACCAAAAACAAAACAACATGCTCAATTTGCATAGAAAAAATAGAATATAAGTAAGCTGTTGGAAATTCCTGTTTAATTTCAATTTTCTTTTCTAGCCACCAATAAAAAAGTTCAATGAAAATACTTTAGTATTAAAATAGTTTTCTTAATGCAAAATTCATAGAGATAACTTTTCCATATCTTATTACTTTCACTGACTGACCCACAGGTTATAATCCAAAGTTTAAAATGCTGCGCACACAGAACTTTGCAACCCTACAAAAAAATCTGCAGATCTTAAAGTAACAGCACTGCTCTACATCAGGCGTTGGCAAAGTACTGCCTGTTTTTGTAAATAAAGTTTTATTGGAATACGGCCATGCTCCTCAGTTTACTCAGTATCTATGGCTACAACATCAGAGTTGAGTACTTGCAGCAAAGACCATATGGCTGTGAAGCATAAAATATTTACTATTTGGGCATTTCAGGAGTTTGCTTGTCAACTCAAGAAAGTAAGAAAAATACAATCCCAAAATACTACCCTGGCTTGGGACTACTTATTCATTTATGTACATGGATTTGAAACACAAACACAATTTGGTGAAATTCATGCAATGCATATCCACCAAACTTGAACCAGATGTAAGAAGTAGTCATTCCACAGGAACCTCATGAAGCATTCCACTCAAATTGCTATGCTGTGGTCCACTGAAAAATATTTGCAGAATAACAAGTCGAAAATAATAGAAAACTTCCATGTGTCTCTCGGAGAGTTTTGAGCCTTTGTAACTGCACAGCTGTGGCTCAGAAATGTCTCCACGCACCCATTGAGAGGGGAGAGGGCAAGGGCTTTTATGTCCCAGAGGGTTAGGGCCACATGAGAAATGGAATGGTTCCCAATGTACTCCAAGCCCTTCCCTAAGGCCACCCCAAGAAAGGATCCATCTCTGCAACAAGACTTGGATGAAAATAACACTCTCCAGCCAGTTCTTGGAGCACTGGAGAAACATCTCTCACAAACTGCTAACTTTCCCACAGATGTGAAGACTCACAAAGGTCAGAAACACAAGAACACAGTTGAAAGTCCTGCCCTTCATGATTTCAGTTTGGGGAGTCTAGGAAGATGACCAACAAAACTAACTACAACAAAGACTCTCAAATTCATCACCTCCCTCAAATGCAAAAAAAAAAAAAAAAAAAAAAAAAAAAGGACCCAGGTCCTCTTTCCAACTGGTCCCTAAAGGCTCTATTCTCTTTCTGGTCCCCCTGGATTCAACCCCATAATTAGGATTTTTCTGTCTTCACATCCCAGGATTGGGCCGTTGGATCACTCTGGATTCTACCTCTGGCCTGGCAACCAAGAGCAGCCCCCTGACCCCCACCCCCAAGACATTCCTCTTTCCCTACCCACCCTCTGTCCTCACCCAGATCTTGATTTTCCAGGACCTGGGCTGTATATAATCTTTCTTAACTAAACTAGGCCAAAAGATGAGCAGATTTTGAAATCACTAAACCCTGGGTTCAAATTGGCAAATCACTCAACCTCTCTGGGCCTTAGTTTTCTCAACTGTGCTATACAGCTAATACTACTTTCTATTTTTCAGGGTTATTGTAAGCATCAGGCTGGGTACTCAATGAAGATAGCTGCTATTGTTATTTGTAACTTGTTTTAATAATTACTACCACCACCACTACCACTTACTAAGGACCGACAAATATCTGGCAGTGTGATAGTGACTTTCCTTATTTAATCTTAATAATATTCATAAGTGTCTGATGTGCATAATATCTGTCCCCATCCTGTAAGTGTGGAAACTGAGAGGTTAAGGAACTCGCTTAAGTAGTGGCAGGCAGGACTGCCAGCCCAGTCTTTCAAGTACAGCTGACCCTCATTACTAGTAGATTTGGCACTTGTGAATTCACCTTCTTGGTAAAATTTATACTCATCAAGCCAGGCGCAGTGGTGCACATCTGTAATCCCAGCACTTGGGAGGCTGAGGCAGGAGGATCGTGAGTTCAAAGCCAGCCTCAGCAATGGCGAGGCACTTAGCAACTCAGTGAGACCCTGTCTCTAATAAAATACAGAAATGGGCTGGGGATGTGGCCCAGTGGTCCAGTGCCCCTGAGTTTAATCCCCGGTACCCCACCCTCCCACCCCCCAAAAAAACAAAAAACAAAAAAACACAACTATACTCATGGCACTTCCCTGGGCATTCACAGATGTGTGCAGAGCCACAAAAACTGAGTCATCCCAAGTGCGTGTGCCCAGCCAGCATCAAAGAGGGCAACCCTCTGCTTTCTTGTTCAGCTCTCCTACTGTAAACAAGTGGCCTTCTCAGTCTATTAGTGTCATGTTTTTTCACATGTTTGTGCTTCGTTGTGGTGATTTTCCTTTTAAAACACACCCCCACCCCTCACCACCCCCAATGGTGCTAAAGTGCTGTCTAGTGTTCCTAAGCAAGAGAAGGCTGGGCAGGCCCTTACGGGAAAACACTGGTGTTTGCTACACTTGAGCCAGGCGTAAGTTCCAGTGCTGTTGGCCATAAACTCCATGTTAACAAATCAACAACAGATAATAAATCAGGGGTCTTTAAACAAAAGCACATATAAAACAGGTTATGTATTAATCCACTAGTGAAAATGCTGTAAGGCTCACAGGAGCCCAATCTGGCATTCCCTGAGGGGCGATGATTCAGTATTCACTAATTTAGTGTTTGCAATGACTTGATGGAGAATAACGGCTGGTTTCGCCACACTGCAGGCACTATACACAGACTCCCACTAGAAATTTCCCCTCCCATGGCTTATATCACACCATCCATGAGACACAGCAATGGAGAGGAGAGTACTGACATAGGAAGGAACGTATCAAAGGAAGAAGGGAGGTGATATCTGTGGCAGTCCAATAATCACATTGCTCTAAAGGATGCCAGGAGAGAATGCAAACCACACACTAAAAACAGTTACTCTCTAGCCGAGCATGGTGGCGCACGCCTGTAATCCCAGCACTTGGAGGCTGAGGCAGGAGGATCGCGAGTTCAAAGCCAGCCTCAGCAATGGTGAGGCACTTAGCAACTCAGTGAGACCCTGTCTCTAATAAAATACAGAAAAGGGCTGGGGTTGTGGCCCAGTGGTCAAGTGCCCCTTGTTCAATTTCCAGTACCAAAAAAAAAAAAAAAAAACCAGTTACTCTCTCCTCTTTCCCATTCCAGAATCATAAGCTTGGTTGTTCTGAAATTGTTATGTTTAGGAAATGTTCACCCAAAACAAATTATAAATTAACCAATCAAATTAAAAGCTGCATTCCACCTGGCATTCTTGATAAATGTTGATTTTCCCATCCTCCTTTTTTGTGGTACTGGGGAATCAAACCCAAGGGTGCTCTACTGCCGAGTTACATCCCCAGTCCTTTTTATTTTTTATTTTGAGACAGGGTCTTGCTAAATTGCTGAGGATGGCTCTGAACTTGCGATCCTTCAGCCTCGGCCTCCTGAGCTGCTGGGCGTGTGTGTGCCACCATGCCCAGTTTGTCCTCCCATTTCAAAGCCACTCTCCCACTGTTTCCATCTCTAGCTACAGAAGTTATGTGAGAATATGAAAAGGTATTATCACCATATTAACGTACTGAGTTTTGTCTTAGAAAATATTTTCCTGGAATATACTGCCCAACATTCAAAGCAACCAACCACCTTACAATGACATTAAATTACTGTCAAATTGCCAGATCCCTGCAAAAATGGCACTTAAATCCTGAACAGTTTTTATAGTTTCATGCCTAAAATTTTCATGCAAAAGTTACTGTATAGTGTATAGCTTCTTTCTCTTCAGATGGAGTGGTTCTCTTTAAGAAATTTTCCTTATTTAGAAAAATTAACAGCTCCAGTGTCTATTGCTCTTTAAATATGCACTTTACTTTATGTATATTTCAAGAGAAAAAAAAATTATATGTCCCAGGGGCCGGGATTGTGGCTCAGTGGTAGAGCGCTTGCCTAGCATGCATGAGGCACTGGATTCAATCCCCAGAACCACATAAAAATAAATAAAATAAAGGTATTGTGTCCATCTACAACTACAAAAATTTTTTTTTTTTTAATTATATATCCCAGGTTAAACTGAGATAAGAAGCCAATCCTTCAATTAACTGATTATAGATTTGCTAAAATAAAAAGCTTTACAATCTAAATAGTAAAGATTTGACAAGCTTTTTAGTTGTAATATTTGAATTTTCAAAAATAAGAAATAATGAAAGTCAACTTATGAATGTCCATGAATAGCTCAGTTGAAATTTCTGCACAAGAAAATTAACAAAACCAAGAACAGTTAAAATATAAAGTTATGTGAGTTAATCTTGAAATTAAAATCCAATCGCTGTTGCATAAAAGTAGCCTTAACTATTCCAGGGAGGCAAACTAAAAAATAGTAGAAATACAATTAGGAGCAAACTAAAAATTCATAAATAACCCCTTCTGTAAGAAAGAAAATCAATAGAAAAAAGAATAGCTTCTCTGTCAGGCAGAGACTGTCTCCTATTAATTGGAAACAGTGCTAAAACTGAACAAGCTTAGGGCAATATACATCAACTTGATTTTTAAATAACTTTACAGTCTATTTTAAAAATCCAGCTCTGGCTAATAACTCAATGAATTTGAAGACATGTGAATTTAACATAAGCAGTTGCTCAGGAGACTAACAGGTGAATCTGAGGAATACAAGAAGAGAACTCAATTCAAGTCCAACTCCACCTGTTCTGGCAGGTGTCTGTGTAGCTCAGGTGTGATTGGTAAGCGGGAAGGACATCCTCACAGTGTGGAAGTCACACTGATTAGTTTGTGAGTTTCCTAAGCAAAGTAGCAAAAGGAGTGAGGTGAAATCTTAGGCAAGAAAGAACAAGCCAGGCCTCAGCAGGAAGCTGTGTGTTAAGAAGGCCATAAAAGAGACTGCAGCTGCGTCTCGCTCCCCAGATGGGCCCCTGCTGCTAAGCAGAGGGCTACTTGTCCCCACTGGCTCCTGTTGGTGGCCACTGTTAACAGCCCCACTGGCTCTGAGCTTGTCTTGTCCCAACACCCATATACCAATGTAAGCACCACCAAAATCTCCACTTTGCTGGCTTAGTATATTTTCAGTATCTATTTTTTTTTTTTTTTTTTTTTACAAATTTAGCCACACCAAGATGCTTGCCTGGTGGTCAAGTTACCCCCTGAAGTATGGATTAAGAGTTACCAAACTGCATTAATTGTGAAAGATCTAGCACAACCTTACTTTTCTCATAACAGACTTACTTGATTTAGTGCATGGTTGTGAGGAACACAAGCCTCTTCAGAAACAGATATTCCATCATATCAGAACCATCTATAAATATTTATTAAATGCCCACCTACTATGTACCAGCTATGGGCTATGTACTTAAGTTAAACTTAAGAACCTAAAAGAGTATCTCAACTTAGATCTCAACTTAGCCATCCATGGAGGAGATAAGTATAGAAAGGAATATTGTCATTCCTTTGCCAGGGCTGCCGAAACAAAGTAATATCTGCTGAGTGGCTTAAACAGAAATTTACTGTCTCCTGGCTCTGGAGCTAGGAACCTGAGATGAAGGGTTGGTTCCTCCTTGAGGAGCGAGAGTGAATCTGCTCCAGGCCTCACTCCCAGCTTCTTGTGATTTTTGCCAGGGCTGATGTTCTTGGCCTAGAAGCACCACCTTGACCTGTACCCTCACGTACACATGCATTCTCCTGTTTGTATACCTGCTTCCACATTTTCCTCTTCGATAAAGACAGCAGTTAAATTAGAGGTCCACCCTACTCCTAGATGATCTCATCTTGAGTAATTATATCTGCAATGACCCTATTGCCAAGTGAGATCACATTCTGAAATGCCATGGGTTAGTTAGGACCTCAACCTATTAATTTTGGAGGGACACAGGTTCAACCCATAACCTTCTCTAATGCACAAACTGAAAAATATTTTTTAAATCATTATTTCCAGTTCCTGGTAATGGCCAATGAGACAAGTCAGTCTCATGAAGACAATAAAAGCTGAAAAGAATACAAAAAGCATCTTCCTAAAAGCACCAAAGAACCAACAAAGAAATAGTGAGGTCATTCGAGCCCAGGTCCAAGACAGCACCTAAGCTCAGTGAGGACTCAGTGCCAGGTGCTTTTGACCTGCAGTCATTTACGGAAGGGTGTCTTTTGGGGGCTTGCAGGATGAGGGCTGGAGTCCTTTGTCTGCTAAGGATGTGGCTCCTGGTCAATTCGCTCTCTGATTGGGCTGGCCCTGCAAAGGGTAGCAGCTGGGGGAAGGGCAAGAGAGGAGCCCAGCTTTTATCATCTAGGTGGAAACTCCAGGCCTTGGTTCTGCACTACTATGAGTAACTTCCAAATATAAATGACCAGCCAGGCATGAGCCATGGGTAAACCACTGACCAGGTACCAGGGGGCTACTTGGCAGCACATAGATGAATTAGCTACAAATAGGACTGTTTTATAAACAGAACAGACACTAAAACAGCAACCCACAGAAGGCTGGCTACAACACGTGCCCTAAATCCATCTAGGTCAATGCCTGCTAAAACAAACATATCACTATTCTCCATCATATTTAAACAAGACACAAAATCTCATGACTTTCAAAATGCTAAGATATAATCCAAAATTACTCAGCATATGAAGAACCAGGGAGGGCAATCACAACTCACGTGGGGATAAAAAGTTATGCCCTGCAAAACCTAACCATTAAAAAAGGCTGGAATGGCTACGTTAATATTAGACAAAGTTCACATCAAAGCAGAAAAAAAAAAAGAAAGAAAAATTATGGGGGCTAGGGAGGAACTTACATAATGATAAAAGGGTCAATTCACCAAGAAGACAACAATCCTGTGTGTGTACACACCTAACAAGAGGGCATAAAAATACATAAAGCAAAAGCTGATGTAATTAAGAGGAATAGACAAATCCAGAATTATAGCTGGAGACTTCAAAACCGCAATCAGTAATCAACAGAACCAGCAGACAGTCAGGAAGGATATAGAAGAACTGAACATCATCAACTAATTGGATCAAATTGACATTTATAGATCCTCCAATCACAGCCACATATATATTCTTTTCACACGGAACATGAATAAAACAAATCTTAGCCAACTTTTGAAAAGAACTGAAATCATATAATGCGTGTTCTCTGATCATAATGGAACTAAATTAGAAAACCACACAAGAAGAAAATCTCCAAATATTTGGATATTGAACATCACACTTCTAAATAACCCATGGGTTATTTAGAAACTTCAAGGAAAAATAGAGAATATTCTGAACTGAAAGAAAATGGAAAAAAAAAATCAAAATTTGTGAGACTCAGTTAAAGCAATACTTAGAAGGATATTTTTAAGATTTAAATGTTTTTTTTTTTTTTTTTGTCAGAATAGGAGGAAAGTCACAAATCAAAAGCCTAAACTTATTCTTGAAGATATTAAAAAAGGAAAGCAAATTCATGTCTGATGGTGAGAAACTTAAGTTTAATGGGAGTCCCAAAGAGAGAGGAAAGAGAGAATACAGCAAAGGCAATAATGAAAGAGGTTATGGTGGGGGATTTTCAAGAAGTGATGAAAAACATCAATTCAGAAATCCAAAAAGCCCAAGCAGAATAAACAAAAAGAAATACAAACTTGGCATCATCACATGTGGAAAATGAAAAACAGAAAGATCTTAAAAGCCACGGGGAGGGGGGGGGGGATTTACTTTCCAAGTACCGCTGACCTACCTCTCAAAAGCAACAATGCAAATCAGAAGACAGAGGAACATCTTCAAGAAAATAACTATTAGCTTAGAATTCACTGCTTAGCCAAAATATCTTTCAAGGGTCGAGAGGAAATAAAGATCTTTTCTGACAAATGAATCTTGAGTTAGCCACCCGCAAAGTTTTCATCATTACCATCAAAAGCTGCTTTTAATTAAAACATACATTTAAAAAAAAAGAAAAGAAAAGAAAAAAATTCCCTGTGGGATTTTATAAGGTAATTATACTATAAAACTAAACTTAATATCAGGATAAACAAAATAATCTAACTTCTTCATATCTTCGGGAGTTAAATCTGATCCTGGATTTTTTTTTTTTTTTTTTTTCCTAACCAGGGATTGAACTCAGGGGCACTCTATCACTGGGCCACATCCCCAGCACCCCCCGCCTTTTTTTTTTCTTTAATTTATTAGAGACAGGGTCTCACTGAGTTGCTAAGTGTCTCACCATTGCTGAGGCTGGCTTTGAACTTGCGATCCTCCCGCCTCAGCCTCCCAAGTGCTGGGATCACAGGCATGCGCCACCATGCCTGGCTTGATCCTGGAATTTTAAACATAACAAATAACCTATGTTTTCAGGTAAGGTAAAGAAACTATGGTGCAGGTAGGGGAAGACTAAGATTTTTAACCCCCAAATGAGCATCTTCGCCTGGACATTAGCAAGAGCAACTGGCTTGGAAGGACCTCTGTCTGTGGATGTGCCAACCAGCTAGAAGGAAAATAATGTGTTTTTTAATCTGACAAGATTGTGTCTATAATGCAGAATAGGGCACTTCATCATGAACTGACTCCCCCTTTGTTTGGGGGGGGTACTAGGAACTGAACTCAGGGTCACTTGACCACTGAGCTACATCCCCAGCCCTCTTTTGTATTTTATTTAGAGACAGGGTCTCACTGAGTTGCTTAGGGCCTCACCATTGCTGAGGCTGGCTCTGAACTCACGATCCTCCTGCCTCAGTCTGGGGAGTTGCTGGGATTCTGGGTGTGCACCACAGCACCTGCCATCCCCCCCTTTCTACCCTGCCTCTCACACGCCAGCCCCCCATTACAGGCACTCTGCCTGGAGTGCTACTCAAAGCACAGAAATATATGAAAGCAGCATGAGGTGAGCTGAGAAAGGCACAGAACGCTAAGCTGTGAGAGCAAATGGAACTAGACAGATTTACATTTGTTCCATAGCTACTCAAGAGAAAGTGCAGAATTAAGCTGAACAATATACACTATTTTCTGTTCAGCCACATCCCTGTGATTTTCAGCCCTTTGATCATCCCCTCTCCCCATTAGATTTTAAGATTCTTTAAGGAGGTACTCAGCCTCACTCATTTAGAAGACTATTTAGGGGGCTGTGGTGGCAGCTTCATGGTAGTGCGCATACTTAGCATGTGCAAAAGCCCTGGTCCAATCCCCAGCACCAAAATAAAAAATACATTTAATAACTGCTCTGTGCCAGGCCCTGGGCCACTGGAGAAATATATATGATTGAGATCCAGCCTCTAGTCTTCACAGCAGCAAAGACAAGGAAATAAATAACACGAATAGGGTTATAAAGATGCTGCGGTAGAGAGACTAGGAGTGACTGGGATAGGCGACTCTAGCCTAGGAACACATGCAAAAAGGGTGTGTTTGGAGTTTTTTTTTTTTTTTCTTGATTTTGCAGGATCTAACCCAGAGCCTGGCACATGGAGGCCAGCGCTCTACCACTGAACTACATCCCCAGCCCTAAAGGAATGTGAAAGAGGCCAGTGTGGACTCCTCTGGGATGTTTGGTTCCCAAGCTGGAGAAGAGACTACAGAAAGACTAGAGGAGGTCTTATCCACAATGCTAATGAACTTGGACTTTCCCTGTAAACAATGAAGAGCCCAACATAACTAGGTTCTTTTTTTTTTTTTTAAAGAAAGCTGAAAATTCTGGCTCTGGAGTAGAAAAGGAGAAGGAATGGAGAGAGGTAGGAGGCAGGAAGGCTGACCTCTTTGGAGGCTGTTTGAATAGTCTAGGGAGGTCCTGTCCTGCTGTGCCCTCATCCTATAACACCTAACACAGGGCCTTACACATAAAAAGAGAAGAAAAATGCTAAACTGAGCTGATACCAAGTGGAAAATACCTAAACTTCTTACAGAGTGGTTTACTTGCTTTCTAAAGTGTGTGCTGTGATTTCTGTCCCAGGACAGGGAAGGGAACAACTTGGCCATAGCACATCCAGGACCAAAGTCCTTTCACCACTCCAGTATACAAATAGTACCTGGAGAACCCTGGTTCTCATAGATTTTCCTTGTATGTTTGATCACATTTCCACTGATCCTAAAAACCTTAGGAGGTAAAGTAAAAGGAAAAACAAAACAAAACAAAAATTAGCAAGGCCAACGCCCTGACCACAGGAGGCCACGCTCCCCACCCCTGGCAAGGCTGCCGGCAAGGGAGTTTACAGGATGCTTTACCCGGAGCTACATCCCAGCCCTTTTAATTTTGAGAGAGACTTGCTTAGTTGCTGAGGGTCTCACCAAGATGCAGAGACTGGCCTTGAACTTGAGATTTTTCTGCCTCAGCCTCCTAAATTACTGGGATTAAAGGCATGCACCACCATGCCCAGCCACACATATACTTTTAATAATGTAAGCTAAACAATAGGTTCAATATGTAGATTATGTCAGTCTAGTGTTTCTTCAAATAATCTGTTTTGGATTTGTACTCACTGACTTATCCAGAGAGATGCAAGGAGTCTAGGCATATCCACAGACCCATGGTGGAGACCTTGGTCCAGAAATTGAATACAATCAGAGGTAGATATTTGGTGGCATTTACAAATCAACAATAAAAAGAAAACCCAGCTGGGAAACAGGCACAAGAGCTGAAGAGACATTCCTCAAAAGAATGTATACAAATGAGCTGGAAGTGGTGGCGCATGCCTGTGATCCCAGCATTTGGGAGGCTGAGGCAGGAGATCGAAAGTTCAAAGCCAGCCTCAGCAATGGCAAGGCACTTAGCAACTCAGTGAGACCCTGTCTCTAATAAAATACAAAAAAAGGGCTGGGGATGTGGCCCAGTGGTCAAGTGCCCCTGAGTTCAATCCCAGGTACCAAAAAAAAAAAAAAAAGAATGTATACAAATGATCAAATGCATGAAAAGATGTTCAACATCATTAGTCATCAGAAAATGCAAATCAAATGCAGATCCTACGTCGTATCATTGGCTGGCCAAAATTTTTTTTTTTAAATGACAATAATAAGTATTGGTAAGGACATAAAGAAATTGGAACCCTTAAACCTTGCTGGTGGAATTGTAAAATGGTCGTCCAGTTTGGAAAATGGTTTGGCAGTTGGACATAGTTGCCATATCAGCCAGCAATTCTACGGCCAGATATATACTCCAAGACAACTCAGAGCATGGTGACATTAAAAACTTATTCATGAATGCTCACTGGCAGCATTATTTATAATTGCCAAAGTAGAAAAAACTCAAATGTCCATAAACTGATGAGTAAACAAAATATAGCCTACCTAAACAATGCAATATTATTCAAAATTTTAAAAATTGGAGGGGGCTGGTGCTGGGGCTCAGCGGTAGAGCGCTCGTCTCGCATGTGTGAGGCCCTGGGTTCGATCCTCAGCACCACATAAATAAAATAAAGGTATTGTGTCCACCTACAACTAAAAAAAAATATTAAGAAATAATTGGAACCTTGAAACATGCTACAACTTGGATGGACCTTGAAAACATTATGCTAAGTGAAAGAAAAGACCACCTTGTATGACTCCATTGATATGAAGTATGCAGAGCAGGCAAATCCAGAGAAAGTAAATCTGTGATCACCAAGGGTTGGGGGAGGGGAAATGGAGAGTGAATGCTAATGTATAGAGCTCTCTTTTCAGAGTGATGAAAATGTTAATATAAGACAGTAGTAATGGTGGTACAACCTGTGAATATTCTAAAAGCCAGTATATTATGTACTCTGAAAAGTTGCATGTTAAAGGATGTGAAATATATTTCAATAAAGCTCTCATGTATATGTTAAAAATTATAGTTTTGGGTTTTTTTTTTTTTTCTTTTCTTTTCTTCTAAAAACAATCAGCTTAAAATTTATTTGGAGCCAGGTATGGTAGCTGTAATCCCAGCAGTTTGGGAGGCTAAGGCTGGAGGATGGCAAGTTCAAAGACAGCCTCAGCAACTTAGCAAGGCACTTTCTCAAAAGTTAAAAAAAAAAAGGCGGGGTGGGGGCAAACTAGGAATGTGACTCAGTGGTTAAGTACCCATGAGTTCAATTGTGGTACCCAAAAAAGAAAAAGTTATTTGGAAAAAAGATGAACTAGGAAATCACCAAAAAGGTACAATGGCCAATGGTATAGAGATAAGATGCTATAAAAGATTTTAAACTTTAAATAATATCAACACTTCATACTCTTAATTTCCTATACAGAATATGATCTATTTAAAATCTGTCAGCCAGGTGTGGTGGCGCATGCCTGTAATCCCAGTGGTTTGGGGGCCTAAGGCAGGAGGATCACAAGTTCAAAACCAGCCTCACCAAAAGCAAGGTACTAAGCAACTCACTGAGACCCTGTCTCTAAATAAAACACACACACACACACACACACACACACACACACACAAAAAAAAGTAGGGCTGGGGATGTGGCTCAGTGGTTGAATGCCCCTGAGTTCAATCCCCAGTACCCCAAGAAAACAAAACAAAACAAAAAATTGTCAAGTTCATCTCTTTAATTTGATCGCCAGTCCCTCTTTTTATAAAGTCCAGAGCTATTCAGGCATTTGGGCTAAAAAATACACAATAAGTATGCATGTACAAATATGTAGCAACAAATCTCACCATTAAATATATAATGTACCATCCCAAAAATATGGACAAAACACACAATAAACACATATGGGCCATAACAATTTAAATCAACCGGAATATGAATACAGGCATTTATTCCCGCATTCAGAAGGTTTGAAGCAAATTATGCTTGAAACTAAAAGATGCTCTGCCTTTCTTTAAAACAGTGAACAATTTTAAATCATTAAGAACTAAGTCTTATAATTAATACTCAAGCATTCATTTATGTACACTGAAACTAATAACAGGTCAGATAGGAGGAAATGCATGAATTTGAATGGAAAAGGTGTAGTATTTTACCTAGCAGGAAAGTGACAGACAGGGCAGCCAGCACTTGACCTCAATTTAAAAATGCAGTTTCAAGTTCCAAGTTCAACATCACAGAATGATATATCAACTTTCCCAGAGAACTAATGTCAAGAAACAGTTTTATTTGAATACATTTCCTTTCGTTAGAACAACAAACATAAACTCAGTCGCAGCTTGTAAGTTAATAGAAACAGTCTATTGATAATCAAACTGAAACTTGAAATAGAAGACTAAAGAAAGACTCATGATTGGAGGGAAGTTGAACTAGAATTTAGACATACACATGCTATGAAGCAACAAAAACACGCAGAGTTGAAGAGAGACACATTTTTTTGGGGGGGGGGGTTACTGGGGATTGAACTCAGGGGCACTTGACCACTGGGCCACATCCCCAGCCCTTTTTTTGTATTTTTATTAAAGACAGGGTGTCTCACTGAGTTGCTAAGTGCCTCGCCATTGCTGAGGCTGGTTTTAAACTCGCAATCCTCCTGCCTCAGCCTCCCAAGTGCTGGGATTACAGGCATGCACCACTGCGCCCAGCCAAGATAATTCTTACTGGATTTTAAATCCAAATTTAAGAAAGGATGGCTCAGAGATAAACTGGGAAGGGAAAAGAACACTATACAATATCACGTGATTTTGAGATATTTTTGAAACAGAAGAAATCTTCAATTGTACATAATATATTTTTTAGTCATTTCTTTGCATTTCAGAATGCAGTCTCATTTTCAAAAGAAAAAAAAAAAACTTCCTATGAATTTGAATCTTGACATGAAGCAATGCTATTATTAAGTTCTGAAGAAATCTGGGGAGTACAGAGTAGTATAAGAATATCCCAGCCGGGCGCGGTGGTGCACGCCTGTAATCCCAGCACTTTGGGAGGCTGAGGCAGGAGGATCGCGAGTTCAAAGCCAGCCTCAGAAATGGCGAGGCACTTAGCAACTCAGTGAGATCCTGTCTCTAAATAAAATACAAAAAAAGGGCTGGGGATGTGACCCAGTGGTCGAGTGCCCCTGAGTTTCAATCCCTGGTACCACAAAAGAAAAAAAAAAAAAATATCCCGCCCCACTCCAAGCCGGGCGCGGTGGCGCATGCCTGTAATCCAAGCACTTGGGAGGCTGAGGCAGGAGGATCTCGAGTTCAAAACCAGCCTCCGCAATGGCAAGGCACTTAGCAACTCAGTGAGACCCTGTCTCTAATAAAATACAAAACAGGGCTGGGGATGTGGCCCAGTGGTTGAGTGCCCCTGAGTTCAATCCCCAGTATCAAGAAAAAAAAACAAAAAGAATATCCCCTCAATGTCACATGCAATTTCCACTAATTTAAAAATAGAGACACAGGGTTTGAGGTATAGCACTGTAGTAGAGTGCTTGCCTGGCCTGCACAGGCCCTGGGTTCCATCCCCAGCACTTCAGAAAGACAGACAGATACACACACACACACACACACAAAACCTGAGATACAGCGTTCCTTGCTCATATTTGGAGCACAGGTTTAAACACTACAAGAGACATGCACAATTAAATTTTAAACTAAAACACAGAAAGCATATTTAATTTACTGTACAATGTGCAATCAATTTTCGTAAATGGAGGAAAGAATTCCACATCTGAAAGTCTAGACATTTCAATCTTACTCTAAGGGGGAAAATGCAAAATAGGCAAAAATAAACAATAATTGAGTTTTTCATATTTTGTGCTTCCACGTCTATGCAAGTCCAAAGACTTTTAATGTGATATGGTGCACATCTGAAATAAGGACAAGGCATAAATTGGTCATCTAGGCCACCCTGGGATTATGAATTTTGATTCCATTTAAATCTGCACTCTATACAAAAGAGAGGCTAAAATATGACCATATGAACAGTGATTTGGAATTATTATTAAACATCCTAAAATATCACTAACATTTTGATGAAATCATCTCAATATTTTTCTGTTCTTTGTACATATTAATAATGCCCAATACATCTGTCTCTAAAGAGTTTTTCAGAATCTAGCCACTCAATAATCCCATCAATGTCAAGACAAAGGTATGATCTATGTGTGTATGATTATTCCTGAATTCACTGATTAAGGAAACCAAGAGACAGGAAGAATGGGGTCCTGCCAAAATTAACTAATGGAACAGAGACCACATCCCAGTCACTTACAGATGTACACTCACAAATAGAGAGCTACCACTTAACAGTTGCAAGGTATCTGTTCAGGGTTATTTTTTAAACTTTTTAAAAATAGTGGTGATGGTTCCACAACAGCCTGAATGTCATCAATACCACTAAATTGTATACTTAAAAAGTTAAAATGATTCAACATCTCTAGCAATTAGAGAAATGCAAATCAAAACTACTCTAAGATTTCATCTCACTCCAGTCAGAATGGTAGCTATTGTGGCTCAGTGGTAGAGCACTTATCTAGCACACATGAGGCACTGGGTTCGATCCTCAGCACCACATAAAAATGAAATAAAGATATTGTGTCTACCTACCACTAAAAAATAAATATTAAAAAAAAGAATACAAACAACAATAAGTGTTGACGAGGATGTGGTAGAAAAGGCACACTCATACACTGCTGATGGGACTGCATATTGGTGCAGCCAATATGGAAAGCAGTATGGAGATTCCTTGGAAAACTCAGAATGGAGCCACCATTTGACCCAGCTATCCCACTCCTCAGTCTATACCCAAAGGACTTAAAAGCAGCATACTACAGGAACACAGACTCATCAATGTTTATAGCAGCACAATTCACAAGAGCTAAACTGTGGAACCAACCTAGATGCCCTTCAGTAGATGAATGGATTAAAAAAAAATGTGGTATATATACACAATGGAATATATTCAGCGTTAGAAGAGAATAAAATCATGGCATTCGCAGGTAAATGGATGAAGTTGGAGAATATAATGCTAAGTGAAGTTAGCCAATTCCAAAAAACCAAATGCCAAATGTTTTCTCTGATTTAAGGAGGCTGATTCATAATGTGGTTGAGGGGGGCAGCATGGGAGGATTAGATGAACTCCAGATAGGGCAAAGGGGAGGACGGGGAAGGGATGGGGGCTGGGGGTAGGAAAGCTGTGGAATGAGGTGGACATCATTACCCTAAGTACATCTATGAAGACACGAATGGTGTGACTCTACTTTGTGTACAACTAGATATGAAAAATTGTGCTGTGTATGTGTAATATGAATTGTAATGCATTCTGCTATTATATATAACAAATTAAATTTTTTTTAAAGTTTAAAAAAATAAAATAAATAAATGAAAATACAAAAAAAAAAACATTAAAATGGCAAACTTTGCTATATATATTCTATCATAACTTTTGTTTGTTTTGGGGGTTACCAGGGATTAACTCAGGAGCACTTGACCACTGAGCCACATCTCCAGCTCTATTTTGTGTTTTATTTAGAGACAGGGTCTCACTGAGTTGCTTAGCACCTCACTTTTGGGGAGGCTGGCTTTAAACTAGCAATCCTTCTTGCCTTAGCCTCCCAAGCTGCTGGGATTACAGGCATGCATCACCACACCCAGCCTCTATCACAATTTTTAAAAATGAATACTGTAATATGCCAAAACCCATCAACTTTGACACTTAAAACAGGTGACTTATATATTATGTGAATTATCTTAATAAGGCTGCTCTTTAAAAAAAAAAAAAAAAAAAAAACAACTTTCAGTTATTCTAAAAAAGTTGGGTCACCAGCACTTGATGGTGTGCTTTGTGGGAACAAAAATATTGATTTTGTCAGTTGATCCAAAATAGATGGACACTGAGTGGGAAGATATTTTAGGAACTCTTTCATCTATTTTTCTTCTTTTCATTTATGTACACATGAGAACAATACTTGATAAAATCTGATACTTAAATAAGTGGTTCTTTCAGTATTATAAAAGTTACCTATAGAAAAGTAGAAAGCATTTGGCTGGGCACGGTGGTGCAGGCCTATAATCCCAATGGCTTGGGAGGCTAAGACAGGAGGATCGTGTGTTCAGAGCCAGCCTCAGCAACAGTGAGGTGCTAAGCAACTCAATGAGACCCTGTCTCTAAATAAAATACAAAATAGGGCTGGGGATGTGGCTCAGTAGTCTAGTGCCCCTGAGTTTAATCCCTGGTACCAAAAAAAAAAAAAAAAAAAGTAAAGTAAAGTAGAAAGCATTGTCATCTTTAACTCAGAATTTTTTCTGATTTAGTGATGTATACAACTGTACACTTACATTGATGCTGTTTGAGATTTGAGTTGAGACTTCCTAACAAGAATGAGGAAATATGACATAAAGCTTTTTCATTTTCCAAACTCTGCTTGTGCACTCAGAGCACCATGTACCAGTGCCAGTGTCACGTGAGGGCCTTTCCCCTAAGCTTCCTGTGAAACCACACACAAATTTTTTAGATCCAATAAAAGTAATTTCTGGGAAATCACAGAAGACATTGGGGAAGAATACTTAAAATGAATACCATTTTGCCAATTAAAAGTATTTGCTCTTAATTACGAAATAGACTGACCTCATGTCAAGGTATGACAAAGCAGAAATCCGACAAGAGACATTATATCAAGTCCTAATGTGAATCCATGACTCAGAGTATTTTAAATATACATATGGAAACCAGAATCTTTTCATAACCAGACTTCACAAATAAGAAACTCGTGCCAAGACGTGACAAACACAAATCTTAAAAAGCTTCACAGATATAAATCTTACATTTAAAGCATGAACTATTTTATCAATGCTTTTATATAATCCTGAAGATGCAGCAACACTGAGTTTAAAATTCCAGTGACATTTTCTGGTTTTGGTGATGGCGACTGCTTGTCCTATCCATGATAAACACACACTGATTGACACACAAACTCAAAGAGAAAATTCCTATATTAATGGAGATGGTTATTGGGAATTCTTCATACATAAAAAAGTATTTTCCAGTGAATATATCTGGACAAATAACTTTCCACTGGAAGTATTCTAAACATTTTTTTTTTTTTTTTTTTTTTTTTTTTTTTTACAGTTTGGTCTTATAAATTACCTTAGTAACTGCTTTGTCAGAGAGTGAGCCTAACCCCCAGGTTCAAGGTTCCTCCATTGCTTACCAGCCAGGTGACCTTGGGCAAAAGTCAATATCACTATGCCCCCTCATAAAAATAGGAATAGCAGCAGCACCTGCTTCATCAACATTTTAATGTAATTGTCCCATATAATTATCCACAACCTGCCATTGTCACTTAATAGAATGTCCAAACACTTTCCCTGTCATCAGATATTCCACTATGTGGCTATTCCACAGTGAATCCAGGTATCTACTGCTAGGTGTATAAACTATTCCCAAAATTTTTGCTGTTATATAATGGGGCAGTTATACAAGGAGAATGGGAATGGTTGAAAGGTAGAGATCTTAAATCACGGGGACAATGACAACAAGGACTACAAGTGGCTCAGGCTCTTTGCCTATATGACCCAGCCCTCAAGCTACCGTGGTTCTCACGTGTTCTCAAATCTATGTCTAGCCTGCTAGCCCTTCTAGGGCTACCAAAAGCTTTCCAATCAATTGTCTTATGCTTAAGTCAGCCAAAGTCAGTTTCTGTGGGTTGCCACCAAACACCTACTGAAAGATATCATTCTCTTCCATTAGATCCCTTAAGTTTCCAAACTGACTCAATGGAAACCTTGCGCATGCGTGTGTATATGCACACCCACATACAAGAATGATAAGCTCCACAACCAGATAAGCTTCACACTCCACCGTGACCTAGGAAGTAGGTCATTGCAATGCTAAGCACACAGACATCTGCGTCCTAGGGAAAATTCTGCTGTGAGGATCATGCACTTACAAGCCCGGGATGATCTGCTTCAATAATGCAAACTTATAGAATATTTAAGCTACAGAAAGACGAATCTTTCTCAGAGAGTGCAGGAGCCCTGTTTGGGGAGATGGCTAAGATTGCGGTTGACTATGGGCCATGGAGATGTTTGGGCATTGCCGCCATCCGTAGTCTCACGGGACTTGGCCCGGGATCTCGCGGGACTTGAGCAAGATTGCTGATCAGGTCTGCGCCATTCGGTGTGTTGGTTGTTTGGTGGTGTATGTGGTGTGTGTTAAAGTCGTTGTTAGAGCCAGAGAGAAAAGTTATCAAAATAAAAAGGCTGTTTGTTTCCAGTTCGCCTCTGAACTTCTTCCCGTGGCTTCGTTGCTCCAAGCGGCCATCGCTTCAGGCGGCAACAAGAGAGAAGAAATCAAATTGCCCTTTATTCCCAAATACAAATACTAAAACGACCACTACTGCTGATGCTCATTACTAATACTTGTATAGTGCTTTATATTCAGCAGGTTCTACTGCAAATACTTTACATATTAACAATCCAATTGTTATATGTTATATGTGAGGAAACTGAAGCATCAGAGAGCCTGAATATCCCAGCACAAGGCCACACTGCTGCTAAGGATCTGAATCCAGGTAATCCAGTTACAAAATCTGTGCTGCTTGACTTTTGTTTTATTATGACAGATATTTGAGTCCTTAGCTATATGTTAAACTTTTACTGTGTCACAGATGTCACCTAAATGGCGAGAGGATATTTACCACAGAGTTGGACTTCCATAAATATGTGCCTCATCTTCTACCGTAGCTTCTCCCACTTGGACTATGATTCTGGACCATAAAATGACTTATCACTCCCCCAAATGCCAAGTGCTTTCTACTTCCAAGTCTCTGTTCAAGTTAGTTCCTTTATTCAAATAGCCCTCCCAACCCACCACCAATCTACCTACTTCTAACCAATCACGCAAGGCCAACTTCAAATGCCAAAATTCTTTCTCCTGATCGCACCCTTCCCAATGTAAAGTTCTAGAAAGCAGGGGCTACATCTGACAAATTCTCTTCCTTTACTTGGTATTATCTACTATACAAAAAAGTTATTATAAGAAGTAGGTGCTCAATTAATCACTACTTAAGTTAAGGAACTCAAGGTGTTGAAACTTCTCTACCAGATATGATCCAAGGAGGCAAACTGGAAAATATCAAAGATTTAGAAACATTCAGCTTATCACGAAACTCCTACAAACACCCTGTAAATATAAATCTAAAAACCTCTCACTGAGATACACTGTGATTTGTGGACTTTTAACATTTATCTCAATAGGTCCTTTTATGGTCTGAGCACGCTGCAAAATGAAAGAGGAAATTTTTGGGAAAAGTATTTGAAATATTTGGTAAATACTGGGAACACAAGGTCACATGAACCACAAGGAAAAGGGCCTAGACTCTGGTTGCCACAGCAGTGAGAGTAATCACTGCAGGCCACACCAATCAGACAGCCAGCCAGACTCTCACTTTTGAGATTTCCATGACCTTCTGCAACCTCCTTCCCCCCTCAGTTGGTTTTTCTCAAGCAAATGTATGAGTTAAATCAAAGCTAAGGTGCGTTTTGCTTTTCGAGCTACCTGTTTATCGGTTTATCCTCAGCACCACTGTAGTGAAGACAGAACATGACCTTGCTCTCCCCCTAAGTAAATGTAGAATGATGGGAGGAAGAAATTCAAATGGAATTATAATTATTAACCAAAGGAAATAGCACACTAGATTCTGTGATGAGATTTTGGCAAAGGCATATTTTTCTGTCACCAGAAGACATCTCACTGTGTACACCATGGCCAGACCTGATGGAGAAGGAGCCCTCCCAAGCCATCAGCAAGAAGGGGTGGGTGTAGCCGGGTGCGGTGGCGCACGCCTGTAATCCCAGCACTTTGGGAGGCTGAAGCAGGAAGATCGCGAGTTCAAAGCCAGCCTCAGCAATGGCGAGGCACTTAGTAACTCAGTGAGACCCTGTCTCTAAATAAAATACAAAAAAAAAAAAAAGGGCTGAGGATGAGATCCAGTGGTCAAGTGCCCCTGAGTTCAATCCCCAGTACCAAAAAAAAAAAAAAAAAAAAGAAGGGGTGGGTGGCAGTGTAACACAGAGGAACCTGCCAGTGCAGCATCTGAGGACAGCATTCCTCAGGGACACTCAGGCTTCACAGTGGAAAACAGTGACCAACTGGAAGGCACTTCTGATGGGGCTCAGTTGATCCTCAAGACTCAGTGCATGAGCTTTCCTGGAAACCCCTTTGGACCCCAACTGACTAACAATGGGGAACAACTCTTGTTGGACAGAGAAAGTTGGGTGTCAGCCCCAGCAATTCCCAAAGAGAAAGTGATCCTTCTGTCCAAACAGCACACAGTTACAGGAAGCAAGAAACAGTGAGCTAGTCCCAACCTTCCTAAAGCCAGCATCAAGTGGCATCAAGTGACATCCCTGGAGAAAAGAGCTAACTCTTAATAAAATGTCATCCTTGTTCTTTGGAATAGCATTAACACTGGAGTATTGAGACAGTCTTTGTTCACTTCAATGGAAACCTATTTGCACATACACACACTTGTCCCCGAAAATATGTGACAAATGTCCCCAAAGTGTGAAAAGGATGAAAAGTGGGGTTGTTGACCTAATTTGCCTGTGAGACACTTTCAAAAAATCATTCTTCCTGGAAACTCATGCATAACAGACATCTCCAAATTCAAAAGTTTAAGAAAATCACTTGAAAGTATGTGAAAGTCGTAAAAAAGAGCAAACCTAACTAAATGGAATGACACCCACAGCCTGCGCATGACCTAAGGAACACTCGGCCATTGTTGCGATGCAATCTTAGCAACTGGCCATACCAGGCATTCCCTGTTACGCCCTTGCACTCAAGACTTGTAACTTTAAAAGATTAATAGGATCCCTCATCTTGAAAAGAATCAGGCCTTCATTACAGCATGACAATACCATAGAGAATTCACCTTTATGCACATCTATAAAGCACCAATAAAAAAAACAATAAATAAATAGAAGGAAGGGCAGTAGAATAGAGGAAGGGGACCAGAGTGGGCAGGGTGGGGGGTGGTGAGGAGGCAAAGAGGAAGTACTGGGGACTAGAGTGGAGCAAATTATATTCCATGCACATATGATTATGTTTAAAATGAATCCTGCTCTTATGTATAACTATCTGCACTAATAAAAATATTTTTTAAAAAATAAATTTCATTTTTAAAAGAAATTTTTAAAAATATTAAAAAAATATTTTTTAAAAAATAAATTTCAAGCCGGGCGCGGTGGCGCACGCCTGTAATCCAGCACTTTGGGAGGCTGAGGCAGGAGGATCGCGAGTTCAAAGCCAGCCTCAGCAATGGCGAGGCACTTAAACACAGTGAGACCCTGCCTCTAATAAAATACAAAAAAAGGGCTGGGGATGTGGCCCAGTGGTCGAGTGCCCCTGAGTTCAATCCCTGGTACCAAGGGGAAAAAATCTCTTTGGAGATACCCCATGTTTGGTGTAAGTGTCCCCCTTCTATGAAAGCATCTATACTCAAGATCCTGCATATGCAGGTCTATGTGGATACATGTGACCTGACAGTGCAGGCCCTGATGTCACCCCAGTACAGATATGTTAGTCTCTGTCTCTCTCACATGGTGACCTGTGAAGGAGCACAGCAAAACATCTGAAAAGTTAACTTTTACAATTTCTAAAAACAGGGCTATACAGAGAAAGGGGCTTTATGTAAAGTGCCCATATCAAACAAACCAGGGCAGCTGGAAAAACAAGGGATGTGACTATTAATCATGCCAGGGTAACAGTTTAAAACAGAAACGTTCCAGGCAAAAGCAGAAAATATGGTCATCCCAGAATATGCCCACCAGATAAAATGTTCCTATTTCCAAAAGCCGTTTCTCCTCTCCTCTAGATGCCAAAGCATACACTCATCTGCCTGCTCTTAGGCACACTGTTTGATGGCAGCTGCATAATAGGAACTGGAAACAAAAGGAAGGTACAGTGTGGCTAAGGCTTGAAATACAGGGTCCCTGCAACAAGCTAATGCAGGAACTGATAGCAGTCTTGCTCATCGGAGACATGACAAGGGCACAGCAATGCTGCAGAGCCATTTTTTCAATTCAATCACTAGAGACAGAGCTACTGCCAGGCTGAAGCAGGGTGCACACCTTCATTCAAGGGGGACGGTCAGGAAGAGCAAGGGGTGGATGCCGCAGGTACACAAGGAACCAACTTGTGATGTAAACTATCATTCAGAAAAGATCGATTTCTCCTAATGAGATACTCAGAAGTTCATTCACCATGTTGAACATCATTCTGTTCATCTTGAAATCACGTGCAGGAACAGCATGATTCCTTGCGGAGTTATTTGCCCGGGTTCTCTCCTCCCCAACCCTGCGCGATCTACTCCTGCAAAACTACACGCTCCAACAGGAGGACCACGAGTTCAAAGCCAGCCTTAGCAATGGCGAGGCACTTAGCAACTCAGTGAGACCCTGTCTCTAATAATATATATATAAAAAAAAAAACTATGTGCCCGGACCTCCTGCTGGCGGGATCCCTTCTGCTAAGGGGAAGTCCTGGACAGGCTGGAAGAGGAGAGAGAAATTGGGCTGCCTTCCTGTTTTCCTCTTTCTGCCAGTAGCAGAGCAGCAGCAGATGGTGGCTCCAGCCTCCACCTTCTCTCCTCTCTTAGCACCAGCCTCGCCAGCCCCCTCAAGACACCAGAGCGCAGGGGCGGAGCCGCAGGCTGTCCTCACGCTGCCCTGTGTTGACTGGATCGCCAAAGACACGGGAAACTATTGGATCAAATCTGACAGCCATTCATGACTTTAAAAAAAATTTTTTTAATACAAAAAGATATAAATGCTATCTGATCAAAGATAGACATTTCAACTCAAAAGGTAGCATCAGGCTTTGTGGGGACAACAGAAAATTTTTCACCAGTCAGGAGCAAGCAAGGACATCCCCAGCGCCACCAACGCTACTCCTAGTGCTGCTGAGGAGTGTTTGGGAGGCGCTAATGACTCAACAGGATAAGAGAAAGAGCTGGAAATAAAACATAAGGTCCTTCAGCATATTTTATTTTTAAATGCTATGGTTATCAGGGGGATCAATTGAAAACTGTTATGAAGAATAATTCAGTAATATTACTGGGAACACAATTAGAATAATGAGATCAGGAAAATCTCATTTAAAGTAATGGCAAAAGAAAGATAAATTTCCTAGAAATAAACTTAAGAAATAAATAAAATTATATGAAGAACTGAACAAATGATAAAATACAATGAGTTGTGGAAATAATCAATGTTGTAAACATCAATTTACAGATGTTTACAGAAAAAAACACAATCTTGGGATTTTTCTTGGAAAAAGGGGAACTAAATACCAACAGATAACTCAAAAAATAACTCTAAATGGCCTCTGACTATTTGAATGGACACTAAGCCTCATTTAAGAGAGACACAGATTAAAGCTACACTGAGATGCTATTTCTCACCCATCAGATTGGCAAAAATCCAAGTCTGATAAAACGATCTATTGAAAAGCCTGGGAGAAAACAGACTGGAACAAATGCAGAATGGTTCAACACCTACATAGGGAAATCCAGCCATATCTATCATATTTTAAAAACATATGTGCCTCTTTACTCAGCAATCTTCTCTGGGAACACCATCCACAGACAAACTAGTTACATGTACAGAAACGACTTCCACCTGGAGTTAACAGCAAGCACGTCACTGAAGACCAAGCGGCCCAGCAACTTGGGCTACCTGAGTGAATGAGAAAGATCTCCAGGGAAACAAAAAGTGACAAACAGCAGGCTGCAAAACAGTGGACACAAGGTGCCACCTTTTCTGAATGAGGGGGGTGGAAAAAAAGTATATTAGTGTTTGTTTATTCTCATTTTGAAGACCATTGGAAGGCTAAACAAGAAACTAATAATTTTAGCAAACAAAATTACCTGTGGAGCAAGAAGGGAAATGATGAATGAAGCAAAGAAAGGTCCAAGACTTACTGAGCACTCCTTTTAACATCACTTTAATTTCTGAACCAGATAAACAGACTACCTAGTCAACAGGTAATAACAACACAAAATAACAAAATTAATATATTTAAAAAGGCCAATGACCTAATGGCCTTTTATTAAAAATACTTTTCACAGAGGGGGAAAAAATACAAATGACACAAGAAAAGATGTTTATCCATCTGGGCATGGTGGTGCACACCCGCAATCCCAGCAACTGGGGAGGCTGAGACAGGAGGATCATGAATCTGAGGCCAGCCTGAGCAACTCCGAAAGGCCCTGTCTTAGAATACAAAATTAAAAGGGCTTGGGATGTACCCATAGTAGAATGCCCCTGGGTTCGGTCCCCAGTACCAAAAACAAACAAACAAGTTTATCCACATTCACAAAATAATAGTCAAGTAAACCAAAAAAGACAGCTTTTCTTATCTATCAATTTGCAAAGATCAAGAAATTTGACAGCACACAGTGTTGATTTTCATACAATTCTGGCAGGAGTACAAATTAATTTAATCTTTATGAAAATATATTTAGCAAATTTAAATCAAATACAAATTATAGAAGCTTATCCACAGATATGCTTGCCTATGTGTAAAATCACATATATCCAAGGATATTCACTGTAGCATTGTTAAATAAAAGCATAAGACTGGAAAACTATATGTCCATCAAAGAGGGCCAGCTGATTTAATGTACATCCATACCATGGCACACCATGCAGTTATTAAAAAGGAGTAAGAGTGAAAAATGTCACAGTAGGGAATGCCAAAGCTGTCACTCTACAACAAACTGGCAAACAACCAACTATCATAGTCAACTTTTCAGAACTCTGGAAAATAATCAAAAACTTACAGCAAGCAAGGGAACACTTAAGAATAAACAGTTGAGAGACAGGTGTGGTGGCACACGCCTGTAATCCCAGCACTTGGGAGGCTGAGGCAGGAGGATCACGAGTTCAAAGCCAGCCTCAGCAATGGCAAGACACTTAGCAACTCAGTGAGACCCTGAATCTAATAAAATACAAAAAAGGGCTGGGCATGTGGCCCAGTGGTCGAGTGCCCCCCTGAGTTTAATCCCCGGTACCCAAAAAAAAAAAAAAAAAAAAAAAAAAAAAAAGAATAAACAGTTGAATTTCAGTAAAACAACTTTGTGACATTTTAATTTACCCTGGCCCCATCCCATACCTCAACTAGGCAGCAGCCTTGAAGACAACAGCTGAAGTTCTTGATATGACAGGTACCCAGTACCAGAGGGAACAGTACAGACTGTAACCTCAAAGAACTGTGGTTGGATGTTTTGACCTATCTGAAGTGGCCCAAATGGCATGCCCTCCTTGTGACCAACTCAGAACTCTCCCAGGGCTCATGGCAGTGGAGGGAGTTAATGGGGGTGTCTGTATTTGGTGAAAACACTTACAGGCCCATGTATTCGCTGATATCTCCTGGGGCAAGGGACAACCACTTGGGGCAAACAGTAATCTGATGTGAAAGCTTCAGAGGAAAGGCTGAGGCATGAGATACTTCAGGGAATATGGACTTTGAAAAAGCTCCCTCATATTCCTATGAAGCAAAAAGGTCACATGTCCCAGCAGCTCAGGAGGCTAAGGCCAGAGGATAGAGAATTCAAAGCCAACCTCTGCAACAGTGAGGCACTAAGCAACTCAGTGAGACCCTGTCTCTAAATAAAATACAAAAAATGGCTGGGGATGTGGCTCAGTGGTTGAGTGCCCCTGAGTTCAATCCCCAGTACCCCCCCCCCACCAAAAAAAAAAAAAAAATGGCCACATGTATGCTAAGGCTGGGCACAAGCTCAGAAAAACACCTAAGAAGCTCCCTAGTGCTCTCACCTTGGCTGACCTTCAAGAAGGAAGAAGACTAAAGTAGAGTTGTAAACTACCTGGCTGCTGAATTTGAAGGTTTGCCTACACACACACACACACACACACACACACACACACACCCATTTGCAAAGACTGGGACTAACAGGAGGAGGAAATTAACAGAAACTCTCTGTTTAGGAATGTGCCCCAAAAGCTCCTGTCATGAAAGCATGGTCCCCGATGTGGCACGTGTCAGAGGTGGGACTTTTAGGTAATGATAGGCTCACGATGGTTCTGAGCTCATCAGTGGGTTAATCCACCACCAAATAGCTGAATGGACGACTGGGAGGTGGGAGTTTTTGGTGAAAGCAGGCCTCAGGAGAGGTGACCTGGAAGCGTTTATCTCCTCTCTGGCCTGCCTCTCCCTCCCTTCTTCCCTCTCTCTCTCCTTCCCAGCTGTCATAGTCTGGGTAGCTAGCTTTCCTCCACCATGCCCTTCTGCAATGATTTTCTGCCTCACCTCAGGCCCAAAGAAATGGAGCCAGCTGACTGGAGATTCAAACCCTGACCATGAGCCAAAATAAAATTTCCTCCTCTACGTTGTTCTCCTCAGCCACAACAAGCCAGTTGTTTCCACAACTGGAAAGCTAGCAAACAGTCCTGAAGCAAGTAGAAGGAAGAAATAATTTAAGAGTAGGGCAGACATAAGTGAATTAGAGAATAAAACAGGTATAGAGGTTGGTTCTTTGAAAAGATCAACCAAAAGGGAAAACTAAAAAGAAGCTTCAAATAACTAAAATAAGGAACGAACATGGTGGCATTACTACCGACCTTACAAAAATCAAGAGATAAGAGAACATTAACCACAATCGTATCCCAACATATTAGGTAACCTAGATGATGAAATGAGCAAATTCTGAGAAACATTACACACTACCAAAACTGACTCCAAAAGAAATTGCAAACCTGAATAACCTGTAACAAGTAAAACACCAATTCAGTAACCAGAAAACTTTCAAAAAAGAAAAGTTCCAGGACCAGCTGTTTTATCAAACATGTTTTTAAAAATTAACAATTAAAAAAACTTCATTAACTCTGCCAGAAATAAAGGAGGAAGAAATAACTTCTGACCTAATTCTGTAAAGCCAGTATCACCCTGACATAAAAGTCAGACAAATATATTGCAGAACAATATCCTTTATGAATATAATAAATAATCCTCAGTGAAATACCAACAAATTGAATACAGCATTATAGTAAAAGTATTACACTCTACGACCAAGGGATTTATCCCAGGAATTCAAGGGTGGTTCTGTTGCCGCCTGAAGCGCTTGGAGCAACGGAGCCGCGGGAAGAAGTTCAGAGGCAAACTGGAGACAAACAGCTTTTTATTCTGATAACTTTTCTCTCTGGTTCTAACAACGACTAACACACGCCACACACACCACCAAAATGGCGCTGACCCATCAGCAATTTTGGCCAAGTCACTCGAGATCCTGGGACAAGTCCCGTGAGACTACGGAAGGCGACAATGCCCAAATCTCCACGGCTCATAGTCAACCGCAATTCAAGCCATCTCCCCAAACAGGGCTCCTACATGGTTCAACATACAAAAATCAATGTAATATACCACATTAATAGAATAAAGGAAAAACTCACATTAAAGCTAAGTTAAAAACTAAAAACATAAGAACTAAAACTCTCAGAAGACAGGAGTAAGTTATTCATTACCTTGAGTTGGTAATGATTTTTTCAATATAGTACCAAAAGCACAAACAACAGATTTTTTTAAATTAAGTACTTCATCAATATTTAAAACTTTTCTGCATCAAAGGGCACTATTAGCTGAGCATGGTGGCATACACCTCTAATCCCAGCAGCTCAGTAGGCTAAGGCAGGAGGATCCTGAGTTCAAAGCCAGCCTTAGCAACTTAGCAAGGACCTCAGCAACCCAGTGTCTCTAAATAAAATATAAAAAAGGGCTGGGGATGTAGCTCAGTGGTTAAGCACCCCTGGATTCAATCCAGGGTACCAAAAAAAAAAAAAAAAAAAAAAAAAAAAGGAAAGCAAAAAGACAACCCACAGAATGGGAGAAAATATTTGGAAATGGTAAATCTGATAAGGGTTTGATATCAAGAATATAGACAACAAAAATAAAGCTCAATCAACTGATATTTCTCTAAAGAAGATACACAATGACCAATAGGCATATGAAAACATCCTTACTAGTCATTAGAGAAAGCAAATCAAAATCATAAGATACCACTGCATGCACATTAGGATGGCTACAGTAATAACTGAAAAGAAAACAAAACAAACCCAAATGACAGAAAATAAGTGTTGAGTAGGATATGGAAAAGTTGAAACCCTTGTCACTTGCTAGTGGGATGGTAAAATGATGCAGGCCCTGTGGATAAGTTCAGAAATTTTTCAATTTAAACATCCAATTCCATAGATCCAGTATTTCTGTTCCTAGGTACATCCTCAAGAGCATTGCAAACAAAAAACTCGCCCATGAACGTTTATGGCAACATTATATATTTTAGTCAAAAAGAGGAAAACAACTTTAATATTAATTGATGAATGGATAAACAAACTGTGGTCTGGCCATGGAATACCAGTCATTCATAAAAGGAGTGAAGTCAGGGGCTGGGGGGCAGCTCACAGATGGAGCAAGGCCCTGGGTTCCATTCCCAACCGCAAAATTAAAAAATAAAAAATGTAGGTAGTTAAATATTGATACACATCACTACATGAATGAATCTTAAAAACACTATGCCAAGTAAAAGAGTCCAGGGGCTGGGGTTGTGGCTCAACGGTAGAGCGCTCACCTAGCATGTGCGTGGCCCGGGTTCAATCCTCAGCACCACGTAAACGTAAATGTGTTGCACTGTGTACAACTAAAGCAAATAAATAAATATTAAAAAAAAAAAGAGTCCAGACACAAAATCCCACATACTACACGATTCCATTTTTATGAAATATCCAAAATAGGTCAATCTATAGAGATAAAAAGCAGGTCAGCCATTGCCAAGGTCAGGAATGGGGGAATAAAGAAAGACTGCTTAAGGTGTATTGGGTTTCTTTCTTTCTTTCTTTTTTAAATATATTTTTAGTTGTAGGTGGACACAATACCTTTATTTTTTTATTTATGTGGTGCTGAGGATCGAAAGCATAGCCCAGCCCTGTGTTGGGTTTCTTTGCGGGGTGATGAAAACATTCTAGAGTTAGATGGTAGAGATGGCTAGACCGCACTGAGAATGCACTAAAAGCCACTGGATTAATTATACAGTGAATTTTATGGTGCACGAATTTTTATCTCAATTTTTGAAAAATGAGACAGTTCTTTTATACTGATATGGGAAGATCTCCAAGATACATTGAGTGAAAAAAATCAAGGTGCAAAATTGTACATAGTTCACTCTCCCTTAAAACAGGGAGGGGTTGGGGAAGTAGTGGGTACCTCTGGGGAGAGCTTGAAGGCCGGGCCGGTGTGAAGAGACTTCCTTTCCAAACATCCCGTCTTGTACAGTTTCAATGCTGCACTGTGTATATATTACCTTTCCCCAAAAAACAAATTAACCTTTTTTAAAAGAGTAAATATTTAAGTAAAGGGGTAGTTATACAATGAAAATTTGCTCATGGGAAGGTTGTTGACCCAGGCTGGGGAAAAGCACTGGGAATGAGAGTCTCTGTGTGTTTATCTAACAGTGATGGACATTGGAATGATTTTTAAGAATCTGATTAGGCATTTCCCCAATGTAAGATTATGTAAATAGTGTGAAGCTAGAAGGCTGTTTGAGTATGTGACAACAGGCCTGACTGGCGACAAGGCTCCCCAGCAGGCAGTCCATGGACCCCTGTCTCTCTAGGGGCAGAAAACCTGCCCTCACCTCTCCCTTCTGCCTCCATCCATTTGAGACCTCTCCAACCTGGGGCCTTGGGTACTCCCTGACAGGTAAATCAGTCCTCCATGTTGAAGGCAACCTGAAAACACTGTTTCTATGGTGCACAGGAAAGGTTGTATAAGATTCTCATGATTGGCCGGGTGCGGTGGCGCACGCCTGTAATCCCAGCACTTCGGGAGGCTGAGGCAGGAGGATTGCAAGTTCAAAGCCAGCCTCAGCAATGGCGAGGCACTTAGCAACTCAGTGAGACCCTAATAAAAAAATACAAAAAAGGGCTGGGGATGTGGCCTGGTGGTCAAGTGCCCCTGAGTTCAATCCCCAGTACCAAAAAGAAAAGAAAAAAAAAAAGATTCTCATGATTATGGTCCAACACTCATTTTCAACTCTTGACTTTGAAGATCTTCCAACTGTAGCACTGTCCCTAAAACTTAAATTTATGGGTTTAAACTCAAGGCTGTGAAGTCTGCAGGTACACTTACAGGTGTCAGACAAAAGGAAGTCCCATTATTACCATTCCCACCTACAATCTACAGCACAACCCAAACAAAGTGACTAGTTTCACCCACACTCCCTCAGACTTGGATTGTTTCCACGCCTGTCAGATCACCACCAAATCCTTTCTCTCCTAATCTTAAGATTCTTTCCAGAAGCTCCCAGCAATTTTGTCTGCAATTCTGTAGAACCTCCCCAAGAGGCTGGGGGGGAAGAGGCAGAGCTTCCTGCCCTGTCTTCTTAGGTCTAGACCTAACAAAATAAATAAATAAATAAATAACCAAACTGGAAGCCCCACTTAGCAGCAGTTTTTGCAGCCTGAGACTTAATTTGAGGAAGTATTCTGCGAAACCTCTGAATAGAGTCTAAATTTAGATTAAAGTCTTTCACCATCCATGCCAGCCTCTGCAGCGAGGGAACCCGCTCAACACAGCAGTGTAGTGGGGGGTTGGGGAGAGCAACTTTAAAATACATATAAATGTGCCATCGCTGAGAAAGTGAAGCTGGCACTATTCAGCCCAAAGAGATTCTCTTCTGGCATCACCAACATCTTAATTCTTAATAAAGGGTACAAAAGACCTACAAAAACTTTTAGGGAACGACACAGTGAAATGAGGAAGACAGATCATATTTATAAGACTTGAAAAGAGCAACGTACTCCTTAGGTATACTGGGATGGCAAAGTCAGGAATCGACACGTTGTGGGAAGCCGAGTTCCCTGACACTGAGTCAGGAGTGAGAAGAAACCAGCTGCCCACCTGTTCCCTTTCCACAATACCCTGCTCTTCCCAAATGTGTCAATGCAGACCTTGAACTTGGAGAGAATAAGAGTCAAAGGAAAAAACCAGTGTGACTTGAGTCTAATGACAAGAGGGAGAAAAAGGTATATTTTATGTTTTTTTTTAAATCTTGAAAAGTAAGGCTGGTCCATTTAAAAGCTAATTGTATCCAGTGTTCCATTTCCAACATAAGATTTAAATATTACATATCATTTTTAAATTAATGATTAGTACATCTAGCCCACTCTAAAGCAGCTTCTATTTTGCAGGCCACATCTGTATACAGATGTTGGCAGATAATTTAATGAAGATAAAAAGAAGAGATCCAAGCTCAGTGGTGCACATCTGTAATCCCAACTACTTGGGAGGCTGAGGCAGGAGGATCATAAGTTTGAGGCCAGCCTGGGCAACTTAGACCATGTCTTGAAGTAAAAAATAAAAAGGGCCAATGGTGTAGCTCAGTGGTAAAGTGTCCCGGGTTTGATTCCTTGTAACAACTAACTAACTAACTAAGTAAAGGAGAATGAGATTTTCTCTGTTCTTGAAGATTTGCATTCTCCTCACCTCCCCACCCCCAGTCAGCTGGGAAACATTCCCAGATTTTGCTCCAGCTTAGTTTGGAAGTTAAGCTCAGCCTTAACAGACACTTGGTCCAGGAAATGCTTCAGATCGTAGACCCACTTAGAACACTCTGTTTGCCCTATCCCAAGAGGTCTCTTTCAAACTGTTTGATAGGCGCTTTGGCAGTTTTATATTTTTCACTCTAACCTCCCTGGAGCATTGCTGAGAGATAAAATCATAGCACCGCACCCAGGACAAGCTCCTCAAACTCTGGAATGTCACTGTTCAGACAGCACCGACAGGACTCCACACAGAAATCAGAGGTGCCAGGGGTCACCAGGTCTCCATCAGCTGCCACTGTGTGGGTCACCTTCACTGCGCCACCTCAGGAGCTGCTTGATGCCTTTAGCAACAAATGACATTGGACAGGAGAAAAAGTACCAGAAAGAACCTGATTTTAGTATTTTTGAAATGTTAAGCGTCCTTAAAAGCTGACTCAATTCAACTGACATCAACTATCCTGCCAAGTATTTTTTTTTACATAATCACAATTTCACATCATTTCTCTGGTTTCTCCTAGACAACTACTGGTGTTGTATTTGGGTACCGTTCAAAATGTCTCCAAGATCCAGCAAAGATGTAGACTCATAAATTCTCTCCTCAACTTGGTTCATGGGTTCACAGACTAATGAAGCAGAACCACAAACTGCTCCATCTCAAAGTGACAACCATCACAGGCAAGACTCATTCAAATATAAAGCAAAGTTCTTTCACAGGGAAATGCTTGAGGAATGAGCCAAACAGTAACACGGAGCAGGGCTGAACCAAGAATTTTCAAACTCTGGGAAATCACCAAAACTTAATTTTCTTAGTGGAACTATAATTACAAAAACTAGAATTTCAAAAACAGAGGCAATAAGTAATAATAAAGGAAAGTTTATTCTGGTTTTTAGTAATTAATCAATAAGGGTGGAGGTCAAATTGTAAATGGCAATTAAAAAAACAAATATTAGGTTGGTAAAGAGGGTAGAAATTTGGGGAGAACAAATATTCTCCTTTCCCTTTATATTCTTACTCATCTGTGTCCCCGTTAAGCCAGAGCCATTTCCTCTGCGCACAACCCTTGGACTGATATGCTTCCTGGGAAGGTCAAACTTTATGATGGTACGAGTTCAATTTGGAGATGAAAAAGACAAGAGATTCGGAAGCAATCTTTAACTTAGAAGCCAGGAAGCTAAGTAATTTCACAAAGCAGTTCAACTTAAGTCTACTTACTAAATACTGTCAGTGAAGCCTTGGCAAGGCAGCCACTACCAGGCCCTGGGCATCATCTGGGTTACTTCATCCAAGCCAATGAGGTGGTGATTGTCTGAAGCTTAGATGTGCCCAAGGCCACTAGGATGTGGTAGAACTGGGTTGCTAACTCCAGACATGAACAGTACCTACCTCATGAGTTTACCGAGAAAATGAAAGACAATTCATGGAAGGTGCTTAGCACACTTCCTGCCTGGCATAAAGGCTTCGAAGATTGGCAAAAACCTTTATTATTATTGTCCAAACTCACCCGGCTACGGCAGCAAAGCTGGAATGGAACCCACGCTAGTTGCACTGGAAAACCCATCCTTTCTCCAGCTACCGTGTAGTTTGCAAACCTGACCTCATTTCTATAAAAAGGGCTAAAGGACAAAAGGGGCATTCAAAAGATTTATGTCCTGAGGCTGGGGATATAGCTCAGTTGGTAAAGTGCTTGCCTCACATGCATAAGGCCTTGGGTTCGATCCCCAGCATCACACACACACACACACACACACACACACACACACACACACACACAAGTTTATGTCCCAATCCTAAAGCTTTAAAGCTAGTCCTTGATAGCATCTGATTCTGAATCTTTGGGGAGAAGCTCCAAGCTTTGGGGTGAAGGCTGCACAGCTCCAGCTTAAGTGATCCAGGGCAGAATTATGGGAAGGGAAACAGGATGGGGCTTCCACAGGCCTTGCCTCCCCACTGAGCACTCCACCCCTGCGCACTTCAGCTTTGACCTCCCTTGCCCACAGTAAATGGAAGGAGGCCCAGTGTCAAAAGAAGGCGGGGGGGATCGCCACACAAATACCAACTTCCCATCATTAGTTGGTCTCCAATTAGTACTTCTAAGAAGGTTTTAAGAAAGCAAATTACAATAAACCAGTAACTGCGCTTCCCTGAGTATCCACTGCATCGTATCTGGATGTGCAGCATCGTGAGTACTTGACATTAAACTTGCTTGCAGATACTTCTCACCCCCTCTAGATGGAATGGTTTTTCAAGGGACAAAAAGGGATCTGATGTTACCTTTGTAACTAGTTCCTTCCTCTCGTCTCTATGCCCTTCATTACAGTCAGGACACTACTTGCCAGGCAACTTTCGATAAATGTTGGTGTTTTGTTTTGTTTAGTTAAGAATCTTCCTAAGCCATTTAGCCTAACTTAACCTCAATAAAGGAGTCCTTGTAAAACACCTTGGAAAAACCGTCTTGAGTACAGTAACACAACACTCACCACTTTGTGAAAGGAACTAATTTATTCCCTCATTAGAGCACTGTCGCCAAGGTCCTTTGCAAGTAGTGGAGCAACAGCTGCAGCAGCCCCCACCACTACTAGTACCCTCCCAGCACTGACTCTGGTTACCCTTCCTGGCACTTTCCATAGCTAGAAGGTGGCAAGGCCAGGACTGAACCTCAGGCCACTTGCCTCCAGCTGCCCAGGCCTTTCCTACCTGCTACTCGCTCACTGGATCCTGTGGTGCTCCCTGGGCATAAAAAAATGACCCTTTATCATACAGGTTAGAAATGGTTTCCTCACCTCCTGTTCCCATCTCCCATGATCCTCTCTGTTATCACACTCCAGCCCAGTCCCCTCAGCCCATCACAGAAGCCATGTGCCCTCTGTTCACTCTACCTTCTGTCACTTTTTACTTCTGCCACCCTCTTGCTCTGCTTGGTCTTTGCTGTATGTTACTTACTACACAGTCCTTCTTCCCATCCAGATCTTTCCAGAGCCCTTCGAATTGAGGTTCCCAAGTAGTCAAACTTCAGACCCACAAGGAACTCACCTTTGAATCTGGCACTGGTTTTTTTTTTGTTTTTTTTTTTGTTTGTTTGTTTGGTACTAGGGATTGAACTCAGGGACACTCGACCACTGGGTCACATCCCCAGCCCTTTTTTGTATTTTATTAGAGACAGGGTCTCACTGAGTTGCTAAGTGCCTCGCCATTGCTGAGGCTGGCTTTGAGCTCACAATCCTCCAGCCTCAGCCTCCCACATGCTGGGATGACAGGCGTGCGCCACCGCGCCCAGCTCCTGGCACTGTTTTAATATCACTTAACTGTTTCTAGGGACTGTCTTCCTCTGCCCTGTGAAATTCCTGGTAGAGACTTTAAAAAAAATAATAATCTTTCATCCTGTGATGCTAATTATTATGTATCATAGTAAAGAGTTCAGATCGCGTATATACCTTTGGTGTTCATGTTCCTTTAGAAATAACTTGACTAGGTAATCATTATCAAATTTTAATTCAAAACTTATGAGCAATAATGTTAAAGAATCAAGTCTCGTTAAAATAATACTTATTTCTCCTTTGCATTTTTCAATAAAAAATCCTTTTTAAAAACTATACACATCTATTTGTGTAATAACATTTTGGGGTAAAGTGCATTATATCTGGTATTTATTTAAAATGATTGTTCTTTTGTTCTTTAACAAACTTATCAGATAATCTGGGGTTCATTCAAAATGTTATACACTTTATAGTAGCTAAAAGAAAATGGCTGTATCAATCAGGAGAGGCTGAGATGATATAGAAATAAATTAACAGGGGCTTATTTTATTCCTTGTTGTAACTACCTGTGCAGGGTGGGTCTCAGAGGGGCAGGGAGGAAGGGCATCCTCGGCTCCATGTAACCATTCAGGGATCCAGGCTGATAGAGGCTCCATCACAGGACACACAGCTTTGGGGGGCTCTATGGCAGAGTGGAGGCCCTTAATAATGCCCCAGTCCTAAAGTGGGACAAGTCACCTCTCACAACTCACTAGACGGAGTTAGCCACATGGTCCCACCTAACTGCAAGGCAGCTGGGAAAAGGTGAAGAGGGCATAGACATCATGGAGCAGGGAATGTCCCCTGCCACATGGGCAGCCCAGGAGGTTGGAAAATAGAGCCATCCCTGCTCTCTGTTATAGGGAAAGCAAGGTAATCACCAGTGCACAAGGTACACTACCAAATGCCTTAAAAGAGGGAGGGCAGGAGGGAGAGAGGAGGGAGCGTAGAAAATCTCTGGAAGAATACAGGGGAAAGAGTAAAGCCTTGTGAGAACAGCTGCTTCTCTGAAGGCAAGCTGGCAGACGAGCTCAAGGAGGAAGGGAGACTTAATTTTAATGGCTATCCTTTTATATCACAGGCATGCATTATCTATTTAAAAACAGCAGCTAAAATAAATGTTAAGCTATGAGGTGTGCACTTCAAATTAATGAGTTTTTCTTTTCTGAATAAAGTCCAATCTATTCTAGTAGAAGAAAAGACTGAATCCTTGACTCATTCTGCTTGAAACTGAACAGGCATAGTACTGGCACGACCATGTCCTTCTGTACAGTCTTGCTGGGAGGTCACAGACTGGCCTCTGTTTATTCTAAACATAAACAGCATCACCATGCAGGTGATGCAAGAAACACTTCCATTGATTTACTGTCTCCATTGGAAATTTATTTCAATTTAGGTAGCATTTTCTAAAATGAAACTCCTTTTCTACAACATAAAGGTATTTTTGGCATTGTTAAACTCCACCCTACACAGAATACAGTAAATAGACTCTCTCGGGTTTCCAAAAAGACAACACTGCTATTTCAGAATATAATAAAACATGGAATACACAGGGATACAGCCTTTTACAAAATTAAGATTAATATGAGCTGGGTGTGGTGGCGCACGCCTATAATCCCAGCACTTGGGAGGCTGAGGCAGGAGGATCTCGAGTTCAAAGCCAGCCTCAGCAATGGCGAGGCACTTTGCAACTCAGTGAGACCCTGTCTCTAGTAAAATACAAAAAAGGGCTGGGGGTGTAGCACAGTGGTCGAGTGCCCCTGAGTTCAATCCCCGGTACCAATTTGAAAAAAAAAAAAAAAAAATCAACATCCTCAAATAATATTCAAATATTTCATGTGCCAGATGTGCCAGGGAGCAGCTCCTGGGGCTCAGGACAAGTTAACCCAATGATACATCTGTGACTTTCGCATGGCTGTCTCAAACAAAAGTAGAATCCGCCAACATTCAGTGGATGAAGTGAACCATAAATAATGCAATAACAGGTCAAGTTCACCAAAAGACTTCCATAATTCATTGCAATATTAATATAAAAAAAAAGACCTTACCAAAAAAATAGGCTTATATCACCTCATTTACATCATTCTAAACCACAGTTTCTCTCCTTAAGAGAAACTATGCTCTATCAAGTTTATATAATATCTTCAGAGTTTTACTTCTACATTTATGATAAGTACATTACATAGCAACTTTCTACTATACCAAGTTGGCACTTAAACAGCCTGTGACTATCACTAAAGCTCTACAATATACTGTCCACATTTAAATTTTAGTGGAAAATCAACTAGCACATATTGCTTTCAAATATCAATATTATGCTTTCTAAACTAGATGTATCTAAGGCATTATTCTAGGCAGTTTCTCTGCCAATAACTGCTATTCTAAAAGGTTATGGGCACCGCCATTTAAACCTGCCTTTAAATTCCAAACATATCTATCCAACCAATAGCAATGACTTCCAAAAGCATTGCTCATATTTTTCCTAAATCGCTAAAGAAAAGCAAATAAGCCAAGTTGTCAAGCCCATCTTGGGTCTTATAATCCATCATTTAACTCTACAGAGTGAATTAGTGATGATTAAATTTCCAATGTTGCAAAACACATGGCCAAATCCAATGTAAGTTTCGGACAAAACAAAAAACAAAAAGAAACTTTAGATCGCACTGTGTTATGTTTAAAAAAAAAAAAAAAAAAAAAAAAAAAGGACACATGGCATTAATTTGTGGGTATGCCAACAATTTCCAGGCCTTTCAACTTAGAGGCAACCGTCACATCACATCTCATGGATTCTAAGACACATTTTTTCATGTTGTAATATCTCTGAAATCTTCAAGCAAATCCCATACTGTAGTTACACTTTTTAATGGTCCACTAAACAATGATGTGACTTTCAGGCAAAGCCATCTGAGAGTCACCAAAGTAAGACAATGTTAGTATTAGCTGACTTACAATGTCCCAGACAGTGCGTGTGGATTATCTCATTTATACCCACAGAAACACTCTGAAGTGGTTCCAATCATTTCCCCCCTTTTTATAGCCAAGGAAACTAAGAAAGGCAGTCACTTGTCTGAAGACAGGCTGGCTGCAACCCAGCCTGGGGCCACCCACCTCGCTGACTCCACAGAGGAAGAGCTTGGGTTCTGAGACAACCCATCACTGCCCAGGGCCAGGACTTAAATCTCAGCCAACAGTCTTATAAGCACCTTTTTAAAATATATACATATATATGTGAAAATAAAGCCTCCAAATATCAAGAACAGACATCAATTCTAAGCATTTATTATAGGGAACGGTTGGTAATCATTTGCCTTATAAAAAATTACATTTTTGCATAAAAACTAAATTACCTTTCTCTTTCTATACATTCTAAATTCAATTTACTAACAATAAAAATATACATACGGCTCTTTTTTTAAAATGCCTTCTCATCTCTTTAGAGAAATAATGTAAGAATATATTCCTACATTCTGTACCTGAATTTTGTTTAAAACTTGGTATTTAAAATAGTCCCAAGTAAAACAACACTATACAATAACCCAGGAACATTCTTTTTTTTTTTTTTTTTTTTTTTTTTTTTTTTGGTACTGGGGATTGAATTCAGGGGCACTCGACCACTGGGCCACATCCCCAGACTTTTCTTTTTTTTTTTTTTTTTCTTCTTTTTTTTTTTTTATTAAAGACAGGGTCTCACTGAGTTGCTAAGTGCCTTGCCATTGATGAGGCTGGCTTTGAACTTGAGATCCTCCTGCCTCAGCCTCCCAAATGCTGGGATTACAGGCATGCGCCACCTCGCCCGGCAATCCAGAAACATTCTACAACACAAAACGACAATGAAATTCACGGGGGTAGGTTCACAAACAGAAATACCACTCCTAACCCTTGGCAAAAATTCTTGACATTTTGACAAAAATACATGTTTTACTTTGTACTACTAAGAATATGATAGGCTTCTTTTTCAAAATAAATGGTAGCTTGGCCATCTTTACACTAGCATACCCAAAGCTAATATAATAAATTTCAAAAGCAAACCATTGATGCTATCTAGTTACATGTTGCTTGCCTTCCTAGCATTCGCTTTCCAGTTCCCCCAAAGGTTCCATCCCTCAAAAATACAGGATGTATTTTGAATGGGACTAACCCCATTACTGAGATCCCAACATGGACCCCACTGTTCAGTCAGCACATCCCATCAGTAGTCACAGTGGATCATTCAGAGAAAAAACTTGACCTGAATTAGGCCAGTCAGACAAGAGGATCCAATTCTAGGACTTCGACTCTAAGGCTGAGCTGGAGTTGGCAAATTTCCAATGGGCCATTTCGTCATCTGGAATCTCTCCTACTCTTTTGCTGGCTCTAAAGCAAGAAGCAAATAGTCATGGCAGCCAGTGGCCACCACCTTTTGAGCACAGGGGCAAGAAATGGTCAACAATTTCCAGGTCACAGCACCAGGAAATAGAGAGGAATCAGGCCTTCACCAGGTCACTGGATACACTTTAGGATTTTTAACTTAATTAATTGAATAAAATTCTCTCTATTGAGCCAATTTAGGCTAGGTCTGCTGCTTAAATCTAAAAGTATCTTGCTTTTTAAAGATAATAAAAAACCAACATTGTAAATGAAAGAGAGAACTAAAAATGTGCAATTAGGTGCCAAGAGAAGGCAGGGTGAGGGTGTATGAGCATCCTCTAACCCAGGCAAAGAAATTTTTGTTTTTAATCTGAGAAACAAGACAACCAGATTGGGGCCTGATGTGAAACGGAGATGACAAGGCACATTAAGGGATTTCGTAGGAGAGAGTCAAGGTGACGAAAGGCCCTGCTTCTCATAGCCCTGCTTCTTTCTCACAGCACTTAGGAAGGACCCTGAAGGAGATAAGCGAAGGAAGACTAGGCAAGAGGGAAATGAGTGCTGTCACAGGCAGCCATGTTAGTCCCACAGCCCTGAGAAGAGGCCAGGAAACCAAAGGCAATGAAGATGGGCCAAAGCTAAACTCAAGCAAACGTCAGGCTTCAGCTCAAGCCCTGGAATTGCCCAGCTGCCCAGGAGAAAGTGGACTAAGTTTTCAGGTGTCACATAGTCAAAGAAACCCCACGCTTGGCTGACAACAACTTGTGATCACTCAGCCCCCAAGCCCCTAACACACAACAAGAAGGGACCTAATTGCTCTTCAACAGATGAATGGATAAAGAAAACATGGGACATATACACAATGGAATATTACTCAGTCATAAAGAAGAATGGAATTATGGCATTTTCCGGTAAATGGATAGAAATGGAGACTGTCATGCTAAGTGAAATAACCAAAGGCCAACTGTACTCTCCAATACATGGATACTAATTCACAATAAGAGACCAGGGAGGGTAGAAGTTCACTGGATTAACGAAGGGGAATGAAGGGAAGGGATGGGAGATGGGAACAGGAAAGACAGTAGAATGAATTGGACATAACTTTCCTATGTTCTTACATGAATACATGACCAGCACAACCACATCATGTACAACCACAAAAATGGGAAGTTATACTCCATGTATGTATGTCAAAATATATTCTATTGTCATGTGTAACTAAAAAGAACAAATTAAAAAATGTTTAAATAATAAAAATAGTGACCAACTGACAGATGTGGCCTCCAGTACCTAACCAGAGGTGGTCAAGGAACCCAGTCAATAAGAAAGCCATTGATTCTTTCACTCCACTAGTGTTTGTGAACTCCACCAGGTGCCAAGCAGTACTTAGCAGGGACACGGGAATAAAGAAGATCATGAGGCCCCCAGCTCCATGGAACTAACACGACAGGCACAGAGACAGAAAAGGAAACTGGCTGAAAAACCAGAAAAATACCATGCAGGGACAAGTGCTGTGCACACAGGCTACACGAGAGTGTTGGAGTGACTTCAATGAAGGTCCTCTGAGGTGGGGGGGACACTTAGGTTGGTATTTGAATGACAAGAAGCTTGAAAAAAAAAGTCAAGAGGAGGAGCATTGAAGCTTTCACCAAAGGAGGTAAAAAGAAATCATTCATGCAAGACCCTAAAGCAGGAAGAAGTTGGCCATGTTTTAGGACCAGGGTGGCTATGCCTAGAGAATAAGGCAGAGTGGCACAGAGGTGGCAGCCAGCAGGAGTCTGATTTTATTCTGAGTGGCTTCCTACAGGGAAGAAGCCAGGCGCGATGGCGCACGCCTGTAACCCTAGCACCCGGGAGGCCTGAGGCAGGAGGATCGCGAGTTCAAAGCCAGCCTCAGCAATGGCAAGGCACTTAGCAACTAATTCAGTGAGACCCTGTCTCTAATAAAATACAAAAAAGGGTTGGGGATGTGGCCCAGTGGTCGAGTGCCCCTGAGTTAAATCCCTGTACCAAAAAAAAAAAAAAAAAAAAAAAAAGACAGGGAAGAGTATGATGTGACTGACGCTCTGAAAAGATTCTGAACAGGTGAACAGATTACTGGTTGCAGCCAGGAAAAGGGGTGTGGCCATAAAGGGAGAGCACAAAGGACCCATGGAGTGGCCATGGTGGTACAGTTGTGAATCTTCACTGTGGTTGTGGCTGCATGAATCTGTACATGTGATAAAACTGCAAAGAAAGCTACACGCTACACACACATACACACACTGTACATATAACTGGTGGAATCTGAAAAAAACCTCTGTAGACTGTACTGATGGTGACTGTCAATCTCCTGGTTTTGATGATGCCATATTATACAACATGTTAAAAATAGGAGCAAAAATAAATTTAAAAATAAATTAGCAAGGCTGAAAGGAAGGCACACAGACCTCCCTGTACATTTCATTCCAATCTCCTGTGAGGTTATAATTACTTCAAATATAAGGGTTTTTTTTTTTTTTTTTTTTTTTGAGGGGTTAGGTACTGAGGATTGAACCCAGAAATGCTTTACCACTGAACTACATCCCCAGATCTTTTGATTTATTTATGTTTTGAGACAGAGTCTTGCTAAGTTGTTGATGTTGGTCTTGAAATTGAGATCCTCCTGCCTCAGCCTCCCAGGTTCCTGGGATTACCAGTGTACAGCACCATACTCAGCCAAATTTAAGATGTTTATTTAAAAAAGAGGAGGAGGTCGAGGAGGAAGGAGGAGGGGAAAGAGGAAAGGAAGAAAGGATTCGTAAGGCTTCCATTTAAAGTATAGATTGCAGAATAAAATGACAGTAGAAGCAGAACCACAGTGTGAAACCAAGTCACCACCAATAACAGTGTTAAACTGGAAAAGATTTTAAAACACAAGGGTGAAAAAGATCTGGATCCTATGCTGCTGGTAACTTGGTACCAACACTTTGGGAAAGCATTTGGCAAGTTTTGTTAAAGTTGAACATATGCTCACTCACCCAATTCCTATTCGGCAATTCTAAGTATATACCCAACAGAAATACATACAAATACTACCCAGAAGATATATACACGGACATTCCTAACGACACTATTCATAAAGTCAAAACTAGAAAGTAGTCAATTACCCATCAGCAGGTAAAGGGATAAACTATGATACAATCACATAACGGAATATTGAACAGCAAAACAGATAAATATCTACAACCACACGGCGGCGCACGCCTGTATTCCCAGTACTTGGGAGGCTGAGGCAGGAGGATCATGAGTTCAAAGCCAGCCTCAGCAATGGCGAGGCACTTGGCAACTCAGTGAGACCCTGTCTCTAAAAACATACAAAAAAGGGCTGGGGATGTGGCCCAGTGGTCGAGTGCCCCTGAGTTCAATCCCCGGTACCAAAAAAAAAAAAAAAAAAAAATTTACAACCACATACAACAATGTGCATGGTCTCACAAACATACTGTTGAACAAAAGACTGCATATAGTATGATTCCATTAACATGAAGTTCAAAAACAGGTTGTTACAAGTCAGGATAGTGATTATCTTTAGGGACTAAGGGCACAGAAACTGGGAAGGAGTTATTACCAAAATGTGGGAATATTCCTGGTACCAGTAATCCTTTACTTCTTGATCTAAATGCAGCTTTCTTCAGCCTTATTGACATTCTGGACTGGATAATTCTTTGTGTGGGAATCTGCACTGGAGAACATTTAGCAGCATCTCTGACCTCTACACAAGAGACCAGAAGCACGACACTGCCAAATGTCCCCCAAGGGTAGGGGGAGGAGGTTATAAAACTGCGCCCCCCAACTGCTGATCTGGATATAGGTATGTTCCGTTTATTAAATGTCAGCAACTCTGATTGTCACCCTTTTCTGTAGATAAGTGACATTTCAACACACAGAAGCAGGGAGACCATTTAGGAAACTATTATAGGCTCATTGTCACCAAGTGAGTGGTGACAATGCCTAGGACCAGGGGTGATAGTAGAGATGGGGAAAAGCAGAAAGATCCGGGCAGGGTTTATGAGGGACAAGGGGACAACTTCTAGGGAACAAGGAAATCAGGAGAATAGCAAAGTTTGTGGTTTGACACTAAGATGAAACAGAAGAGAATCAAAGCATTCTGAGAAAGACTGGGGTGAGGGAGAAAATCATGAGCCAAACAGAGGAACCCAAACGCTGCTGTGTCCAAGAGAACATGACGTGCTCTAGACACATTTTCAAGTCTTTCCAACAGAAGCCTTCAGTCTGGTTTCCTGGTCTCTCTCCACCATTCCACAAAGCGGACTTGGACATGGTTCAACTTGTCTTTGACTATCTCTAAGTCATCAGACCACGACAGCGCCACTTTGCACTGACAAAGACGACAGGTCAACCTCCCCAGAGCTCCAGGGGCTGTGGCTGGAGGCATGTGAAGGGGGCTCCACCAGCCCAGAGAAAAAGCAAGGTTATCAGCAAATGCAAGGTCAGAAGCAAATCTCCTTCCATCTTCAGAACCAGCCCAAACAAGGACTTTTACAACCAACCTTTTAACATCTTTGAAATAGAAAATAACACTCCAGCAGGATGGTTGAGGTTGCAAGTGGCAACTAAATAAAACAGGGCAAGATGGGGCTGCCTGAGCAAGAGTTGTTATGCTTGAACTTAAAACTGGGATGGCCGGGGCAGGCATGAAGAGAAGACCAAGGGCTGGGGCTCAGTGGTAGAGTTCTTGCCTAGCCCGTGTGAGGCACTGGGTTCGATCCTCAGCACCACATAAAAATGAATAAATAAAATAAAGGTATTGTGTCCATTCTGCAACAACAAAAAAAATTTTTTTAAACAATTTATTAGAAGCCGGGCACGGTGGCGCACGCCTGTAATCCAGCACTTGGGAGGCTGAGGCAGGAGGATCATGAGTTCAAAGCCAGCCTCGGCAATGGTGAGGCATTTAGCAACTCAGTGAGACCCTGTCTCTAATAAAATACAAAAAAAAGAGCTGGGGATGTGGGATTGGCCCAGTGGTCGAGTGCCCCAAGTTCAAACCCTGGTACCAAAAAAAAAAGAGAGAGAAAGAGAGAAGACCAAGTCCAGATAAGCATGGGTGGTGACAGAACAAGATCACTTAGGACAAATCAGATATGAGGAATGACAATAAGTCCTGATTTTTTTATTTGAGCAAGTGGGTAGATTAAATGAAGTGAGGAGGAAGACTCCAGAGGGGGAGGTCAGGAAGACTGTTTTAGACAGGTAAAGCTTGAGTTGACAACTAAGAGTGTTAAGCTTAAAACATCTACTAGACAGAAGAATGTCAAGTTTCCAATCTTACAGGATGGGGGAAAAGCTACCTGACCTAAAACAGAAAAAAAGCTTGTGCAATTTTGTAAGTGAGGATTATCTTCACTACAGCATAAGAGGAGTTAAATCAATGTCCCACGAGTAGATTTCGCAAGTGAATTTAAAGTGCCTTTGAGTTTTCTGCACCTGCACAAGAGATGGTTTTCCATTTAGGACAAGAGAACATCCTTTTCTCTCCTGTACAATCTGTTTTTAGAGAATAAAACAAATTGTGTGCTATTTTTTAACCTAGAAATAAAACATACACCAAAAAAAAAAAAAAAAAAAAAGCTTTTTTTAAGCTTGGCGTGATGTCTTGGCTCAAAAGAAGAACTGTCTATGAGAACCCTTTGGAAACTATGAAACAGATCTAAGGCATTAGTATCACTGACATGTACGAACAAGCACCAAATAATTCTCAAATACATAATTGGGAGGTAATACACTCAGAAAGACAATTGAGTGAAACTTGGGATTTTTTTTTTATCCCAAAGATCTAAGAGCGGGGAGGAGTATGCAATATAAAACATGGAATTACCACACTTTCTAATTTTTCTAGTCAGATATCAAAATTTCCTTTTTAGGCACGGCTAAAATTAAAAACAAGCCCTTAAAGAAGTTCAGAGCAAACATATTGTTTATAAATACTTGGGAGAATACTAAATTATTATTACCAGCTTGTGCAAGTTAGCATTTTTACATCCACTTTAGAGATGAGATTATTTTACAAAAATTTAGTCACAGGTAACCCCAAATGACATTCCAAATGAATGATAAAACAGCAGGAGTCTTCAGAATCAAGACCCTGGTTTTTCAAAAACTCACTGTGTGAACTATGTCTAAAGAGTTTCAAATTTCTGGATCTGGAAAGAATAATTTAGGCTTATTTCAATACTCTAGAACAGCTTTTTTTTTTTGGGGGGGGGAAGGGCAGCTCAGAGTATCAGAATAAATATACTCTATGGAAACATTTCAGAGCTATAAGACAAACATGCAAAGTATTTTACTCTGCAAAACCCAGGAGGCTTCCCAGTGAGGAAACACCTTTTTGGCCTTTAAAATACATTTGCCACAATTATTTTGAATTTTCAGAACACCCTCATTCTAAAATGATTGCTACTGGCAATTAATGTGCTAGTTGCTCTAAGAAATTCTTCTTAAGAGTAGATTCTTTTTCTTACTTTTAATGATTTTTGAGTTTTGCTTTATTTTGCAGCACTGGGGACTGAACCCAGGGCATACTAGGCAAGCTCTCTACCACTGAATCTCATTCCCAGCCCTTTTTATTTTTAGTAATAGTGATTGAACCAAGGGGCACTTTACCACTTAGCTGCATCCTTTTTTATTGAGACAGAGTCTAGCTAAGTTGCTGAGGCTGACCTCCAACTTGTGATCTTCAACCTTTCTGCTTCAGTCTCCAGAGTATTTGGAATTACAGGCATGTGCCACTGTATCTGGCTCCTTTTTATTTATCAAGACAGGGTCTTACAGTTGCCCAGGCTGGCCTTAGAACTTGTGATTCTCAATCCTACTGCCTCAGTCACCAGAGCAGCTAGATTACAGGTGTGCACTGCCACGCCCAGCCACATTCAATATTTTCAACAGTGACATCCTAAAGTTTATAAATTTATATATGTAACATATATATATAAAAAATAATATTTGAGTATATTAAGTATACTAAAATTCTATTTGAGATATATATGTGTACCATAAACATAAAATACAAATTTTATCTCATATAGTAAGTATACTATCCACTCTTCTGAATTTTGCTTATTTTCCACTCAGTAATATATCTTAGAGAATGTTCCATATCACAATAAAAGCACTATCCTATGCTTTTGAATACATACACATCCTTGGGGATACATGATAATTTATGTAACTAGTTCTGTATTGATGTAACTAGTTCTTACTGACTTGATAATTGATTTCAGTCTTTTGTAATTTCAAATGATGCTGCAAATATTTTGCCATATGATATTAAATAAATGTACAAATACACCTGCAAGAAAAAAAATCCTAGGGCTGGGCGCGGTGGCGCACGCCTGTAATCCCAGCACTTGGGAGGCTGAGGCAGGAGGATCGCCAGTTCAAAGCCAGCCTCAGCAATGGCGAGGCACTTAGCAACTCAGTGAGACCCTGTCTCTAATAAAATACAAAAAAAAAAGGGCTAAGGATGTGGCCCAGTGGTCAAGTGCCACTGAGTTTAATCCCCGGTACCAAAAAAAAAAAAAAAAAAAAAAAAAATCCTAGGGGTAGACGTGATAGATCAAAGTACATATATGCTTCTTGTCTGATAGCATCTACTGGACAAGTTTGCATTCTAAACCAACAGTGTAAAAAAGCTGCTTTTCCACACTCTTATAGAATATTTCAAACTCTCTTGTCTGCCCATCTGCTACATGAAGAACTGGTTCCCTCTTAGTTTTAAAATGTCTACTTCAGCCGGGCGCAGTGGCGCACGCCTGTAATCCCAGCACTTGGGAGGCTGAGGCAGGAGGATTGCGAGTTCAAAGCCAGCCTCAGCAATGGCGAGGCACTTAGCAACTCAGTGAGACCCTATCTCTAATAAAATACAAAAAAAGGGCTGGGGATGTGACCCAGTGGTCAAGTGCCCCTGAGTTCAAAAAAAAAAAAAAAAAAAAAGTCTACTTCATTTAATATGAATAGAAACAGTATTGTTAAAAATTAGAATTTTTAATAATAAAATGAATGAAATGTCTTTTCATGTTTGAAATCCACTTTTTCTTTTCTGTGAACTGTCCATATTCTTTAACTGTCAGGCTATTGCCCTTTTCCTAATTTAAAAAAAAAAAAATATATATATATATATATATATATATTTATAAAATATAAAAATATTTTTATGTATTAAGAAACCAGACTTTCATTTTCATATGGATTACAAATTGTTTCTCCTGGTTTACCTTTGCATACAGATTTAATTCTATTTTTAGCATGGAGAATTTTCTATCCAGCTATTTGATTAAAATTCTTAATTGTTTATAATTGTTTTCAACTGATCTTTTGGGTTTGTCAAAGATGTTTAATCATATCATCTGCAAATCATAACAGTTTGGTTTCCCCCTTTCTGAAATCTTTCTCTGGTTAATAATAATTCTGATGGTTGTGTCAGCCTGGTTTTAACAGGAATGCTTCCAAGTGTTTACCATTGAAGATGATGCTGGCTTTGTCTGGTAACTATTTCTCTATAGAGGTTTCCAAATACATTGAATTGAACAATTCATTTCTGAGTATTATCTTCCCATGCTTATCAATCAGTACCATCAGTTTTCTTCAGTGTTAAAGAACAGCTTTAACTGCATCACTTACATGGTTGTTTAGGCATAAGAAATAACACCAATCTGTAAGGCACAGCGGTGCATACCTATAATCCCAGTGGGCTCGGGAGGTTCAGGCAGGAGGATCTTTAAATTCAAAGCCAGACTCGGCAATAGCGAGGCGCTAAGCAACTCAGTGAGACCCTGTCCCTAAATAAAAATTTTTATAAAAAAGGACTGGGATGTGGGTCAGTGGTTAAGCATCCCCAGGTTTAATCCAGGGCGGGGGGATGGGGGGGGGGGTAGGGGGAGTGGGGGGTGGGGGATATAACACCAAATCTATGACTTGTGTTCACATTGTGCTATTCCATAAATAATTCATAACTGCTCATTAAAATGGTAAATCCACCTTTATCAGGTCTTATACATTATAAAAAGGCAGATACCTCACATTACAGAGAAGAAAAAACTGAGTCATGAAACGATTGTCATTCTACACGCCCCCTTTCTTCATTGTGGTACTTTGTGCCGAGCCTGTGTTTTGGCCACCAGAAAGCACCACGGCCCTCAGAGAACTCAGTGATGCCCAACGTACAAAGAAAGCGGGCTGCCGTCTACAACTGAAGCTTTGCACATTCTCCTCCAGACTCCTGAAAGCAACCTCCAACTTGGATTCAGGAGCTTAAAACATCTGAAATGCATCACCCAGCAGCCAGCAGAATAGGTTCATGCTCAGTGATACATGATGTTGCCGACATTCCTCAGCCAATTAGAATTCCTTTCAGCTGCAATGGAGGTGCACACAGCTGGAATTGCAGAGCGGGGCGCAGCACCAGACGCATTGATTATACATTACTTAAGCCTTGTTTTAAAACAATAAAAGGTTTTCTTCCCGTTAATCCAGAAATGTGGAAACAACATTCCATTTAGTTTAAATATCCAAATGGGTTAAATTGCATCTGTAGACACAACAGTAATTCTAACATTTTTTAAAGATATGCCGATCCACATGGCTGTATGCTTTTGTTTTTACAACACAGCTCCACCGCTCTCCTTTAACTACAATGGCCTTAGGGACTTTAGTCAGCTCTGAGAAACAGCCAGAGAGAGTACTGTGGACAACAAACAAATTTAAATTGAGGGTTTTCTCTTGATAAAATTCACTTACCAAACAATAAACTAAGCAGTGGTTTAAGTTGCTCAGTAACAAAAACAGATTTTTTAAAAAATTCTTTGTTTAAAAATATTAGGCTCTAAAATGGTTTTGAAATTACAAAAAAAAAAATAAAAATAAAAATAAATCCAAAAGTAAGAATCCTAAAGTTAAGGTTCCCCACCTGAACATCAGAGCAATTGTGAAAATGTGGTAATATTTCATCCATCTGAGTTTTTGGAACCACTTAATAAAATGCAGAATTTGGCTGTTTAGCTTTTAACCAGTGCCCACAAATGTGTTACAAAACCAGTCTAGTTAACAGATCATTGAGCTAATGTTGAAATACAGATTTCCGCTCCCCTTCAATTCATAAGAAACTACTTCATGAGTAACCCAGCCCCCAGAACCTCTCCTCCACTGAACCAAGAGAATGAAAATTCATGGAAGAGGAGGAGAAATCCAACATTCAAGAAACAACTTCCAAAGCCGGGGGCGCGGTGGCACACGCCTGTAATCCCAGCACTTTGGGAGGCTGAGGCAGGAGGATCGCGAGTTCAAAGCCAGCCTCAGCAATGGCGAGGCATTTAGCAGCTCAGTGAGACCCTGTCTCTAATAAAATACAAAAAAGGGCTGGGGATGTGGCCCAGTGGCCCAGTGGTCTAGTGCCGCTGAGTTCAATCCCCGGTACAAAAAAAAAAAAAAAAAAAAAAAAAAAAAAGAAAGAAAGAAAAAAAAGAAACAACTTCCATGGTTGCAAAAATACAAGTTTTAGACTCTGACAAATAAGCCTGGAGTAAATAATTGTAATTTGATGGATCATAATTACTTTTCAAATGAAGGTAGAAATAAAGTGTGTGACAGATTTTGCCCCAGCATGGTGGCTCATGCTTCTAATTCCAGAGGCTCAGGAGGCTGAGTCAGGAGGATCCCAAGTACAAGGCCGGCCTGGGCAACTTTGCAAATCCTCTCTCAAAATAAAGAACAAAAAGGGCTAGGGATATAATTCAGTGGTTAAGTGCCTCAGGGTTCAATCCCTGGTACCAAAAATAAATAAATAAATAAAATTTAAAAAGCACCCACCAATGTTATCCAATCACAAAATCGTGGATAGAACCTGTATTTGGCAGAGGTGATTCTTCTTGAAATATAAAAGTAAGCTCTGCAGCAACACTTGATCTAACCTAGCCTACAAGCTTAGATAATTCAGCACAAAGAAATACCTTGTCTGTACCCTCCTAACTTTGAGGCACACTCCAGGAAAATGTCAAATACACTGTAATGCAGAGATCAGCTAAAAGCTAATCAGATCACTTAGTCCATTTTATCCCAGTTATTGAAATAAAGTTCTGTGTGCCTTAAGTGAGGTTCTTTTCTGGTGCAATTGCTACTCTTAAAAGTTGTCTTAAGACAAACTTCACTATTTTGAATCAATTAGGCCACCTGTTATGGATCAATTCAAATTTTAACAGCTATTACTAACAACTGTTTCACTCCAAGTTGCAAAATCCAAATGCCAAACACAAACCACCTTATATCACATATGCTCCAACTTTTAAAATATCCTTGTTTTTCCATATACTTCCAATGAAGGTCTTGTTCCCCTCCCTCTACTTGGAATTAGAATTTTTCTCTTCACAAAATACAGTCACACTCCAAAAGACATAAAACACAAGGAGATCTGACAGTATTTCAAGGCATAAAAGTGCAAAGAAAGTTTAGATATTTGGTATTTCAACTAACTGGTTAACATCAGAATAAAATTTAATTTTTTTGAAGAGCACTGTGGAACCCTTAGAGCTCAAAATTCCATTCTTTGACCCAAAGTGGTGCAAATAATGTATCTGGGATTCATTTGTATACCACATAAGAACAAAGTTTTTGCAAATCCTGCTTGAACTTCAAATTAAAATGTTTCCAAAAGCATTTGATTTGCCAGTGAACTGGTAAGATGTCTGTGTAAGATAATACTTTTTAACAAAAATCACTTGATTTTGTACATATTATGCCTCCAAACATAATAAAATTATTTAAAAAACTATTTTCTTACTAAAATACCACAAAGACATTCATTAAAATTATATTATTTTAAATGTAAAAACTCATTCTTCCACTGTTTAGACCAGATTTCCAAAGCAGTTCACCATATTGCCCAATAGTTTTCAAAACAAAAAAGGCCCCATGGGAAGAAAGGAAAAAAGCATAAATGTAATCAATGCATAAAATTAATGTGTGGCATAAATCCTTCAACACAAACTCTTGAATATCAGGAGTGAGAACAATAGAAAGTATACACACCCAACAGCAATTAAAAATAAGTGAGTGGCCAAGTAGCCAAATTGATACATCCTGTGAAAAAAAAGGATCAAAGAATGTTATAATGGAGTTGAAATCTCATTTGATAAATGAGGAAACTGAGAGGCAGAAAGGTTAAATAGTTTGTTTCATATCATGCACTTAATGACAGATCTAACCAGTCCAAGTCTCCTAATCTAAATCTAATGCTCTATTCACCAAATACAATTGTGGACTCCATACACTAAATATTCTTTAATAACTCCCATGTTTTCATTCTTCTTTGTATTGCATTATGTTCTTTGTGATATTCATTAACTAGTTACAATATTGCTTGTTTTAAATGATTTTTTCAAATATCAAATTTGAAAATAAACTCTGAGCCTATAACAAAAGTGTTCAACTTTTGAAAGATGACCACCCAATGTTTCAAATTTCCCTTAACCATAAAGATGAGGCCAAAACCTGCTTTACCTTCAACACACTTAAGAGACTACTGCAATCTCATGTGTACACAATCACCACTATACTCTTATAAGAATGATCACACTCAGACCCCTCTCAAATCATTAATAACACTACTGGAGGAAAGGGAAAAGGTGTTTCTGGAAGAACACTTATCACCCGATCCTTCCCTATCAAAGGCCTCCCTAACTCTAAAGCATTTGTGCATCCATAACATCTAAACTAAGTTCTCCCTTTCACAAGGAAAAGACCCAGTCAACTAAGATTTGTTAACATATATATCCACCCGAGACAAACACCTTAATTCCAACCTATTCCTTCTAAAACATTCATCTAATTTCTACAAAAACTTTCCAAATCAGATACTTCTGCTTTTAACAAGAAAACTAAAAACAATCTGAGGTCAATTGCAGGTTACATTGTAAGTCAGAATCAATGTTGTCAGTATTACAATGTCAAAAAAAAAAAAAAAAAAATGTGACTTAAGGTAACCATAAAAGTAACTATGTATACACAGAAGTGTCTGCTCTGCTGTAAAAGGTATAGTTTTCTCTAGAAGCACAGATCGGAGGATATACCTGTCACTTTACAAAACCAGGGTCTGGGATTGGGTTCAAATTATCTGATCTGATAGCTTTATACAAAAATAGCAATAACACTTTTCTCTTAAAGGAAAACATAGATCACTCAACAACTACAGACTTTCAAAGTAAATTCAGTTTGAAAAAAATTTCCTATTTTCTTAAAAAAAATTTTTTTTTTAACCAATGTTTTATGGCTATGCAGGTGCCATAAAATTTCAAAATGCTCACTCTTGTCTTTGAAAGAACCTGACCAGACCCCGACTTGGAGTCCTCAACAGACTGGTTACTAAACAGAAAAATCCATGGGGGGTGGGAAATCCCTGACAGGCATTATTAGAACGAACTTTTTATTTCCTTCTCAAGCTGAAAATATTCGAGTTTGGAAAGTCCCAAAGAAGAACCCTATCTGCAACACCACAATCCAGCCTTGGGGCCGACTCTGAACTGGCAAGCCCTGGGGGGGTGAACCGGGAGTAGACGCAGCAGCTAGTACAGGGGAGAGTGAGGAGGCAAGATGAGGCTGCAGGTTGGTCCAGGATCTGCTGTAGCAGAAAGCTCGCGTCTCCACGCACCCAAACCACCACGTCGCAGGCCCACAGCAGAGATTCGCGCTCACCCTTGAAGGTGGCACTACAGAGCCACCTAGGAAACACGGGCATTTCATTGAGACTAAAGAGAGTGAATCAAGGAGCCTGCGCCTGTGCAGCTGCCACAGCCTCCAGTGTGTGGGAGGGGGATCGCGCCTAACAGGGGCTCAAGGGTGTTGAGTCGGGGTGACAGAGAAGTGCGAGACAGAAAACCAAGAACTGAAGAAGCATAGTCAGGAGCAGACAGTGGCCTGGCCAGAGGGAAAACGGAAGTGGACTAGACTGGAGAGCTCTGGACCACGAGAGGAGCGAGGAGAACCGGACTGGGTGACGCTCGCTACTACACAGGCTTGAGGAATTCGGGTCTGAAGGAAAGAAAGGGTGGAGGCCGCGAGACAGAGCGAGGGGGCGGGGCTGGGAGATAAGCAAGGGCGGGGCTAGGTAGAAACGAGGGGCGTGGCTTAGGGAAAGTGAGGGGGCGGGGCCAGGGAGGGAGAGGGAAGGAGGCTGGGGGAAAGGGAAGCGAAGGATGGAGGAGAGGGGGGGGCGAGGAGGAGGTGGGGAGAAGCAAGGGAGGCAAGGATGGGGGGGCGGGGGAAAGCAAAAGGCAGGATGGAAGGGGAATAGAAGCGGTACGGGGTACCAGGAGGGAGAAGTGAAAGGGCAGGTTGGGGAAGAGAAAGGGAAGCAAAAGAGGGGATGGGAAGATAGTGGGAAGCGAGGGTCGGGACCAGAGGGGAAGAGCGAGGGGGCAGGTGGGGGAAGCGGGAGGGAATCGAGGAGGCTGGTGGGGGAGGAAAGGGAAGCGAGGGGAAGGATGGAGGGGGCGAAGACGGGGGGGGCGAGAGAGCAAAGGGGAGCGCGAGGGGGCGGGGCCCGGGAGAAGCCGGGGGCAGGTGTGGGGGAGAGCGAGGGAGGCGGAGGGGGCGACCGCGAGGGGGCGGGGCCGGGGAGCGGCGAGGGGGCGGGGCCGGGAGGGAGAAGCGAGGGGCACACGCCGAGGGGGGTGACGAGGTCCTGGGACAACGGCCGGCGTGGGGGAGGGCCACTTCCAAGGGCGCCCTGCGGGGAATTCCCGGGCTGTGCGGGGGTCGAGGGGGCGCCCGAGGGGCGGGTGGGCCTCCAGCCAGCCGTACCTGTCAGACGGATCTTGATGCTGGAGCCGTTCCTGCGCGTCCCAGGGTTCGACATCTCCCGCCAACGATCGGGCAGCCGCGGATCCAGCGCCGCCGCCCCCCGGCCCGGCCCGGCCCGGCCCCGCCGCCGCCGCCGCCTCAAGGTTACGGCTCCGGGCTGGGCGCCGGGGTCCGAGCCGGGACACAAACTCCGCGGCCCAGGCGTCTGGGCGGCGGGCGGGTGGTCCAGCCGGAGGATCGGCGCTCGGCCCAGCGCCCCGACCCTTGCTCCTGCCAGCTGAGCCCAGTCCCGAGCCGCCGCCGCTGCTTCCACCTCCTCAGAGCCGGACGCCCGCCGCCCTCACCGCTTCCGCCGCCGCCGCCGCCTCCCGGAGCCGCGCGCGTGCCCGCCGCCGTGCCGGCCCGGCCCTGCGCGCCCCCGCGCCGTGCGCCCCCGCGACTGCGTGCGTGCGCGTGTCCGCGGGCCACGCCGAGGCGGGGCGGGGCGCGGCGCGCCGCGACGTCGTCAGTCCGCCCTCCTGCCTAGCGCGCGCGGGTCCTGGAACCCGGGCCTGGGGCTTCGCGCCTCTTGCGCTCTGTGTGTGCCCGGAGAGCGGGAGCTGGAGCGGACCGCGCACCTGGGCCCCGGCGTGGGTAGGAAGGCGCTGCCCGCTCACCGTCGCCTTTAATCGTGACCACATTTCGAACGAACCGATTTGCAGATGCGGACACCGAGGTTCAGGGAATGGATTTGCTTTCCAGGTCTCCAGGCTCCTCATGAGCTACGAAAGGGGAGGGTTGCGTAAAACGGTGGCCTGTACCTACACTAAGCACCTTGCATACGGGCATGCGATTCCATTTTTGAGTAAAGAGCTGTTAGATCCTGCAAGTTCAAGGGAGGGACTTCCCAAAGAGACAGACTCTTAGGTGTACTCTGTGCAACCAGTGTGCTCTATTGGCGTGTAACAAAGTTGCCAGAATCGCAGGAAGTACCAAATATGGACAAGGTGAACAAGATGAGAGGGATAAAGTTGAAAGATAGATGTTTGCTGTTATGCAATCTGCATATGGTTAAACTAAACAAAAAAGCAATAGGGCTTGTGTTCACCTGCTTTTTGCTAAATTTCCCCTCCTCCCAGAGTTGCAGACAAAAACTAAAAGCAATGCTTTCTCTTGCAAACAAATTCATCTCTATAGTAACATGTTATAGAGAGGAAATAAAGAAAATGTTATTAGGAAAAGCTGGGTTTGTTTATCAAACTTATACTTGATCCGCTTCCTAATTCATTTAACTTACAGATTCTTGGAGTGCCTTTATTTGGTTTGTGTCTCAAGGAAACAAGGTTTTGGGTCCTTGCTGCATTCTCTGAAGCCTTGAGCCCTTCCTGAGGCCACAGTCTTCAGATTAGAGACAACAGCTTAGAGTACTTTGACATGCCTGCCTGTCTGAGGCTGAGCCCAGGAGAAGCAGTCTCTGGTGGGCTGGTTTCAAGAGGTCCTATCTTAAAGCCTTTGCCCGTCAAATAAAAGGATGACTCCCAGACCATTTCTAAGGCCCTTTGCAGCTCAGACTTTCAGGGATCCTAGTGAAATAGCCAAGAATATGAGCAACAGAGCAGTAGACCTAAATCCAGCTCTGCTTCCATTTGTGGGCAGTTGTCGCTGAGAATGAGCCCTTAGTAACTGTGTGAATCTGACCAGGGTCTCTAATGCTTCCAAGTAATTCCCATTCTTCTCTCAAACCAGTCAGTAGTTCATGTTCAAGAAGCATTTTCCCTCTCCCTTTCTTTCCTCCCTCCCCACTTACAGGAGTCCAGCCTCCTGTTCCTGTCCCCAGCTGTTCCTGACCTTGAAACCTTCCCTTGCTTCACCTCATTGTTTTCTTACCTGCCTAGATGTCTGGGCCTTTGTTTGCTTGGTTGTTTCCTCAACCTTTGAGTCACAAGTTTGCATCTTGAGGTTACTGAAAGTCATTTCCTTTACTCATTAACACGTAGTTCATGTTGTCACTTAACTAGATACACACCTAACAGTGTATTTCACAACATCCTGATCAAGGAGGACTTTCCTAGATGAAAGCTAATGTTTTATTCATTCAACAAACATCAGCCACCTACTATGTGGCTAGGGACAAGGAACTCAAATCAGTCACAGCTTCAGCATTTTGAAGACTCCATTAACTGAAACAGTCATGAACAGCTGACAAGTGATTCTGTGATAGGGATGTATGCAGAGGGCTAGAACGTAGATCACAGAATAATTCTGCCTGAAAGAAATGAGAACATTTCAGAAGAGTCACAGAAGACCTTGGTCTGGGGGCTTAAAAGCAGTGTTCAAGTTTGCGGGCCAAAGAGCTGGGGAAAGGGCATTATAGACAGGAGGAACAGCCTAAACAAAGGCATGAGAATAAGGACATTTTCCAGCTCAGTTTTCAATGGAAGTGCCATTGTGTAGCTGTTCTATGTTCTGTCCAAAGACTTGATGCCATTAAAAGTTGACAAAGGTGACAAAGTATTTGCCCACTTAAAAATCATCAGCCACTATTTTGTTACAAGGCTGTGAGCCTGGCCCTGATTAAATTTAAGGTGTATAGTTTCATCATGTATCAAATCTGTCAAACACTCTTTTTTCTAGAACTATCTGGAATAAATAGATATGAAATGTCAAATAATTCTACTGAGACAGAAATGGCACTCCGTAAGTCTCTTTAAGTGTCCTCTTTGCAATGGCTTTACAAACAGAGGTTTGGCTTCTGTGTAGGACTTGGCAGCTGATTTTATTTCCCTGAAATGTATCACTTTCAGGTGTCAGTGTTATTGGGCATTTGAAACATTTTCCAGTTTAAAAAAAAACAAAACAAAACTCTTTAGATCTGACTGTAATTGTTAACCCTTATGTTTTGAATCCCAAATGTCTTTGAAGATCCAATAGAAACTCTAGACCCTTTCCCCCAGAAAAAAAATTGAGATGTGCAAATATATATCATTCTTCATCTGATTTTAGTGGGTTTATGATCTCCTGAAACCAATTTATGGATCTAGTAAGGGCCCATAAACCTTAGACAAAGAACTCCTATCCTAAAGGAAATGATCAAGCAAGTAACACTGGGAGTATCTCAGATGTACATGTTCGGGAGCCAGATCAGGAGTAGACCCTCATATAAAGGTATCAGTTGTGCTAAAAATTGAGCAGCTCTGACCCACACAGACCCACATTCTCCCCCTACTCTACTATCACTGCTAACACTGAAGCATTTTAATGAAACTCTACATGCTTTACTTTGCTCATCTGTAAAATGGGAATAATACTATCTCTCCTTGAAAGCTATTAGCAAGGCTTAGATTAAATCATGGATGTGGATTTAGCAGTCTAATACAGCAGGCCCTCAGTAAATGGTAGTTCTTATTAACACATATAAAATGTGTGGAAGCCAGGCGTGGTGGCGCACGCCTGTGATCCCAGCACTTGGGAGGCTGAGGCAGGAAGATCGCAAGTTCAAAGCCAGCCTCAGCAATGGCGAGGCACTTAGCAACTCAGTGAGACCCTGTCTCTAAATAAAATACAAAAAAAAAAAAAAAAGCTGGGGATGTGGCCCAGTGGTTGAGTGCCCCTGAGTTCAATCCCTGGTACCTAAAAATAAAAATAAAAATAATTTAAAAATAAAATGTGTGGAACAGGCTTTGCTCCAAAACCTACTAGTGCTATTACCCTGAGAAAATCTATTGGGATAGTGCACAGAGGATCCCTACTGGGAGTGAACAGCTCTAGCAAATGGCTCTTGAGTACACGTTTCTGTACCTGAGATGGAGCCTCAGAGCCTGCAGCCACATCAAAATTAGCCTTTAAGGTCATGGCCACAAATAGGATCCAGGCTTCTTTTGCCTTTCACCTATATCAAATTTTTAAACAATTGGGTGTAGAAAACTGGAACTCATTAGCACCTTTATTCTCTTTGTTTATTCATTTTGGTGCTGAGGGTTGAACTACAAAAAATACCCAGAGCTTCACACAGGCTATAGGCAAGTACTCTATCAGTGAGCTACATTCCTAGCCCTTTATTTATTTATTCCCACAGGTCTTTGGTCTCTTTCTCTAAATCACAACCTAAACTAAATATCACCAGCATGTAAGCTTTGCTATATTATTATTGATCAGGTTTGTAACTTTTTTTTTTAATTTTCATCATATTTTATATAAAATAGACATTTTATTTTTATTTTTTATACCTTTATTTTATTTATTTTTATGTGGTGCTGAGGATTGAACCCAGAGCCTCACGTGTGCTAAGCCAGTGCTCTACCGCTGAGCCCCAGCCCCTAACATTTTATTTTTGAATAAGACTAAGCAAAATATACATAATCAAACTTAATGGGAGAAGTACTTTATGGAATACATATATATTTTTAACTGGCACAGCAAAACAACAAGAGTGTATATTCATATACAACTGATCAAAATAAGAACCTGTAATCACAGCAACTTGGGAGGCTGTGGCAGGAAGATGGCAAGTTCAAGGCCAGCCTCAGCAACTTGGCAAGGCCCGAAGCGACTTAGTGAGAGACCCTTTCTCAAAAACAAAACAAAACGAAATAGGAACTAAGCATTATGAAGAACACGATGCAAGTCATTTTCCCCTGATAAAAGAAGGGATCCAAGTTATTTTTCAACTGAAGTTTTTATTGATAATTGCAGATTCACATGCCAGTGTAAGAAATAATACAAAGAGATCCCTTGTACCTTTAGCCCAGTTTCAATCAATGGGAACATTGTGGAAAACTATAGTATCACAACCAAGGACACTAACCTTGGTAATCTACTGATCTTATTCAGATTTTCCCAGTTTTACTTGTACTGGGGTGTGTGCATAAATTCTGTACAACGTGTTAAAATGTGTAGGTTCTTATTATTTACCACCATAGTCAACATACGGAACACTTTCAAAACCACACAGTCCCTCGTGTTGCCCTTTTATAACCCTACCCTGCCACACCTGTCAATCACAATTCTGCCATTTATTTCTAAAATATCCTCATTTCAAAAATATTATACTCATTTCAAAACTATCATATAAATGAAATCATACAGGATGTCATCTTTTGAAATTGGAGCATAACTGCCTGAGGTGGTCCATGGAACTGGTGGTTCCTCCTCTTCTGCCTCTGCGTGTATCTACCAAAGCATTGGCAGTTTGTTTAACCATTCATCCTTTGAAGGACACCTGGGCTGACACTCCAGTCTGGAGCTATTACATGTAAACTGCTGTGAACATTTCTATACAGGTTTTTATGTGAGCATACATTTTTATTTCTCTGGGATTCATGCCCAGAGTGCAATTGCTGAGTCACATGGAAATTGCATGTTTAGTTTTATAAGAAACTGCCAAAGTTTTTTCCAAAGTGGCTGTAGCCGGTTACTTTTCCACCAGCAGCATTTCTCGGCATCCTTGCCAGCATTTGGTGTTATCGCTATTTTTTATTTTAGCCATCCTAATAGGTGTGTCATTATTGGGCTTCATGGCCATGGAATTATGTGAGATATACTTTCTTCAAACATATGCAGGTAGGTCATCAGGACAATTCTAAAACTGGATGAATGAATGAATGAATGAATGAATGAATGAATCCAAAGTCTTTATTTTTCTTTTTTAGCAGTGCTGGGGATTGAACCCAGGGCCATATGAATGGAAGGCAAGCACTCTACCAACTGAGCTATATCCCCAGCCCTTAAATCCAAAGTCTTTTAAAGATCCTAGCTGCACCCCACAATTCATGCTCAGAAACAGCTAAGATCATTTTTTTAAATATTTATTTTTTTTGTTATAGGTGGACACAATATCTTTATTTTATTTTTATGTGGTGCTGAGGATCGAACCCAACACCTAATAATGCATGGTAGGCTAGCACTCTACCTCTGAGCCACAACCCCAGTCCAGAACTGTTGTTCATTTTAAAATGTAATTTTGGCCTCATGCTGTGGCACACACCTATAATCCCAGCGACTAGGGAGGCTGAGACAGGAGGATCACAAGTTCAAAGCCAGCCTCAGCAATTTAGCAAGACCAAAATATATTTAAATAAAATTAAAAAAAATATATTTTTTTATATATATATAAATATATATGTCTTATATAGAAATATATATGTCTTATATATAAGAAAAAATATATATTTATATATAAATATATATGTATATATATGTATATACATATATATATATAAAAGACAGCAGGGGGTGGAGCCCAGCAACCTGTGCTTTAGCAAGCCCTCAGGGTGATTCTACTGCAAGCTTACATTTGAGAACCACAATAAGAAGTATACAGTTGTGCACCTGGGTTTGTAGCTCAGTGGTAGAGCAATTGCCTAGCACGTGTGAGGCACTGGGTCCGATCCACAGCACCACATAAAAATAAGTAAAATAAAGGTATCGTGTGCATCTATTTTTTTTTTTTTTTTTTTTTTTTGTGGTACCGGGGATTGGACTCAGGGGCACTCGACCATTGGGCCACATCCCCAGACCTTTTTTGTATTTTTTATTAGAGACAGGGTCTCACTGAGTTGCTAAGTGCCTCACCATTGCTGAGGCTGGCTTTGAACTCGCGATCCTCCTGCCTCAGCCTCCCAAGTGCTGGGATTACAGGCGTGCGCCACCGCGCCCGGCTAAGCCTACAGCACCCGGTATTCCCAGGCGGTCTCCCATCCAAGTACTAACCAGGCCCGACCCTGCTTAGCTTCCGAGATCAGACGAGATCGGGCGCGTTCAGGGTGGTATGGCCGTAGACTGCATCTATAATTTTAAAAATTTTTTGAAAAAGTATTCAGTTACCTTTATGTTGTTTTAACTTAAGAGAGAGAGAAAGCAACAATGTACAAAATCCAAAGCAAAGGTATATGAGCTCAGATGTTAAAAACTGTAGGCAACTTAAGCAAAAATGGGCTGCATTTGAAGAACTTCAGGGGAGTCAAAAGATCATTACAGATTTTATGCCAGAATCAGAGATCAATACATCTCAACAGCCAAGACTGCCTGAGAACTACAAGGAGGAAACACAAGGCCCCTTTACTTTAGTAGTGGGAACTAGATACGACCTTCTGCCATGAATACACACAGTAGGAGTTTTTCCCCCAGTAGGAAGGGGACAAGCAGCCCTCTAATGGCAGATGGTTGTCTCAGTTACATGATACAGGAAAGAAGGCAGCAGATTTTCGTTTCCTGGTGTTGGATTAAACACCAGCATTTAAGTTAGAGTTGTTTTTTTTTTTTTTTTTTTTTTTTTTTTTTTTTTTTTTTTTTGATTCCTCAAGGACACACCAGCTCGAATATGAAGATGGAGGAAAGGCCGAAGGAAGTCTTAGGATTTTAAGCAAACTGGAAAATTCATGAACCAGACGTTCTTGTACAGATTATTAAAAGGCACGGTAGGAAGTGCCAGTTGTGGCAAAAAATTAACCGTAGTTTCCACTGGCATCCTACAGATGGGCAGAACTGGTAACAGAATTCTGGCTCCGTGTCTGCCTTGCCCACAATATCAAAATCAAACTCATCTTTCTGCTGAGATCCAACAAAGCTCTAATCTTACCCTGTTTGTGCAAAAATAGAAGCAAGTGCAGACATATGTGACAAAGATTCCTCAAGTACCCAGAAAGGGGTGGGAGCTGCACCTCATTACTTTAAGGCATTAATATAAACAAATTAAGTTAATTTGGGGTTTAATAACATCTGGTTTGTGTGAGGGAGGGATGCTATGTAATTACCAGCTACTCTCTCTGCCTAGGGAACACAATAAAGATTTTTCAAGGATTGATATTTCCAATCCAGGCTCCTCCCCTTTTCTCTCTGCCTGTCAGAGCACTGTAGTGTGCTAACAGCAAACACTATGTCCCTCTCTGTGCCCTGTAAACTGCACTAGCCCTCTACTTGCCTAGGACTTTTCTGGAGGAATGGAACTACTGTAGTGTGCTAACAGCAAACACTATGTCCCTCTCTGTGCCCTGTAAACTGCACTAGCCCTCTACTTGCCTAGGACTTTTCTGGAGGAATGGAACTTAGTCTGTGAAATGGCTTTAAGACTTCAGTTGGTTTTTTTTTTTTTTCCTTCCCAGGACTCTCATTTTAGAAAACACATTTTGTCATTTATATGCAACTATTGGTAATAGTATTTCATTTTTCCTCTCTTTGTTTTTCTGTCGAATATTAAGCAAACATTTATTAAGAACTTCCCAAGGACCAGGCAGTATGTTAGCATGCAAGGAATTTTAAGGGATCCATGAGGTACAGTCCCCGTGTTTTTGGCTCCCACCTAGTAGTAGAGATGAGCATACTGAACTAATCAATACATAAAGGCTGAGACAGGAGGATCGTGAGTTCAAATCCAGCCTCAGCAAAAGCAAGGCGCTAAGCAACTCCGCGAGACCCTGTCTCTAAATAAAATACAAAATAGGGCCGGGGATGTGGCTCAGTGGTTAAGTGCCCCTGAGTTCAATCCCTGGTACAAAAAAAAAAAAAAATATATATATATATATATATATATATACACACACACACATACACACACACACATATAGATATATAAATGTGATAGAAGAGCCAGAAAGAAGCCTTCCCATTCTTTGTGGACACTTATATACCTTGGTTTTGCAACATATCAGTTTCTTAAGACATGCAGAAATCAGTAGTGATTAATTCAGGAGTATCACCAACTTCAGTGCCACGTTCTTGGGATGTAACTTTGGTAACTTAATTTCTTATAAGGCAAACCCCAGCCTTTGCTTTCTAAAGGGCCTTAAGCAGCTCTGTATTTATATTTCACTTCTATTTCTGCTGTGAGTTTTCATCTTGGGTTGTCACTTAGAGATCTAATCATTTTAGACATTGCAATCTGCTCAGAGAGCAATCTGGGCTGTCTTAACTCAGCCTGGGAGCAGGGCGGCTCTGCCTCTCTTTAATAAGGGAGAGTCCTCAGCGTGAAATGGGGAAATGGCTTTATTTTTCACTAAGTAAAGTCTAAGCTGCTCAGAGATAAGACTGGACTTAGAGCCACTGGATGTATGGATATGGCTGGGCTCTCTCGCAAGCAAGCCAGAGCCATGGTAGATCCGAATGGAATATTTGGATAATAATGGGTTGGTTAAGGAGGCTTGTCTTGGAAAGAGGGTGGGGCTGTGCTTCACTAGGGACAGTTTCATGAAACCCGTTGGACTAATGCATTCTTCCCTGAAGGACTTTCCACTCTCTGAGTACAATCCTTTGCAGAATCATTTTTTATAGAAATGGGAGAAGATTGGGGTGGAGCTGGGAGTGGGGGGACTTGTGCCAATAATGAATAACTTAGGAAAGTTATGAACCAACCAGTTGCCTAGAATATGGTATTTGGGTAGCACTAGGGTGTTTGGTCAAAAAGAATTGTCCTAGCAGTTTAAAAGGAAAGGTTGTCACCTTGACCTTCAGTCACTCACATTAAAAGATTCCTAGGGTTTTGATAGTGCCTATAAGTCAGAAAACTGGACTTATAACTATAAAAAAACCTGAATTTCCTTCCCAGAAAATATATGGAGGGCTAAACACTCAAGGCATGTAAGAGCCAGGAGGGACCCCAGGACATTCATTCAGAGCAATGAATTTACTGGCAATATCCATAGCAGGGATATAACCTGGGGGTGGTGGGCAGGAGCAGAATGGACTTTGGTGCTCTCCCTCCCACTCTGTTAGGGGACATTGGGTGATTCCCTTAAACCTCTGATTCCTCACCTATACAGTAGCAGTGACACCAACGTCATGCTGTTATTATAAGTATTATTGGTACAGAAGATGATGTCTGTGAAAGGACTTTGCAAAGGGGTCTTTTAAGTATTTCCTGACCTGAGAGTACCCACACCTGCAAGTTTCCAAAGAGAGAAAAATGTTTTCCTTTATATGTTTACTCAACTGAATGCATAGCTTCTGACAAGATCTTCATAAAAAAATAAAACTTAGCCCGGCACGGTGGCGCACGCCTGTAATCCCAGCACTTTGGGAGGCCGAGGCAGGAGGATCACGAGTTCAAAGCCAGCCTCAGCAATGGCGAGGCACTTAGCAACTTAGTGAGACCCTGCCTCTAAATAAAATACAAAAAAAGGGCTGGGGATGTGACCCAGTGGTCGAGTGCCCCTGAGTTCAATCCCCGGTATCAAAAAAAAAAAAAAAAAAAAAAAAAAAAAACACAACCTTTCCCATACTTTAAAATTACTTGGGCTGGGGTTGTGGCTCAGCAGTAGAGTGCTTACCTACCATGTGAGTGGCCCGGGTTCAATCCTCAGTGCATGTAAAAATAAACGCATTGTGTACAACTAAAGCAAATAAATAAATATTTTTTAAAAATAAAATAAAATTACTTGTTTGATGTTATGATCCCTGCCCCACAAGAAAAAAAAAAAAAAAAACTTCAAAACACCTTAAATTTTTTTTCCCTACATATCACATTCCTCAAAGACAAATAAATCAGGGATATGGAATATCTTTCCATTTGTGAGTCACCCAAAGTGAGTACAAGTGCATTCACTGTGGAGAAGAACAGCTCATACACGGAAACACCTTCCAGGTACCTCCCCAGCTCTTTGTCAGACTTCTGTATGTGGTTATGCTTCAGGCACGCGGGCTGAGAACCACATGCCTGTTATACACCACGATATCACACAATTCTAATGTATTTGAGGTTGTAACTTTTTTTTTTTTTTTTTTTTTTTTTTTGGTACCGAGGATTGAACTCAGGGGCACTCAACCACTGGGCCACATCCCCAGCCCTTTTTTGTATTTTATTTAGAGACAGGGTCTCACCGAGTTGCTAAGTGCCTTGCCATTGCTGAAGCTGGCTTTGAACTCGTGATCCTCCTGCCTCAGCCTCCCAAGTGCTGGGATTACAGGCGTATGACACTGCGCCCAGCTGTGACCTTGTTTTTTTTATTACTAAAAACCTATCAATCAAGCTATTCCTCAATCTCCAAGTCAGTTTGGCAAACAGTATTCCAAAATTTACAAATATAGATAAAATATGTGTGTATATATATATACATATATATATATATTACACATGCATATGTGTGCATATATATATATATATACATATATATATATATATATACACATGTATATATGAAACCAGGTACTTGATGTTTTAATAATATATGTGTGTGTACATATATACATATATATATGTACACACACACACACACACACAATTTCTTAATAATTTAACCAATTTAGACTTTGTTGACTCCCCATGATGAAAGATGAGGAGTTAGGTAATAAAACTTCCTTCCTCCTGCCTCCATTTTTGCAGTTCATATTTTCAGTGCTTCTACTTGTACTTTTAAAAAATGTGTTTGACACTGTGTTTCCTCTTCTGTAAACTTGTTCCTTGTGAAAGATGTTGGTGCCTGACCCTCTGTTCCATGTCTCTACATTCCTACCTTCATCAGTTGAACTTTTGTCCATAAACCTCAAGGATGATAACATTCACTTCTAAATACATAGTTGACTTTCCCACATTTTGTTGCTTTGTTTTCTTTGGTATGGGGGCGTTGAACCCAGGGTACTCAACCACAGAGCCACACCCCCAATTTGTTTTTTTTAAATTTTAAGACAGGATCTCACTATGTAGCTTAGGGCCTTACTACATTGCTGAGGCTGGATTTGAACTTGCCATCCTCCTGCATGTCATGTGGCTTCTTAGTCATCTGTCTAGTGACTACCTATTGGCTTGGAATTGACTTCATTCTTCTCACCAATTGACACTGTACTTGGGAAAAGTCATTTTCCTGGCTTTCTGCACAGTTCTTAGCTGGGATTGCTTTTCAATGGACTCCTGGGTAGGTTCTACCATTTCCTTGTATCTTAAGCCTTTCTCTTTTAGGCAGTGAGGCAGGGTATAGGTTGTTTTCATCTTCTTGAGGAGAACAATCTCCTGTAACTTACTTAGCACTTGAAGGTAATCTTCTGAGTTGATATCCAAAAATATGATCACTCTGCCTTATATGGCTATAGACTTTCAAGTTCTAAATAATTTTCCTTCACAACGTTGAAAGCATTGTTTCATTATCTTCTAGCATTCCGTATTCCCAAAGACAAATCTCATGCCAGTCTGATTATCATTCTTTTGTAGGTAACCTATTTTTTTTTCCCTCCCTCTCTCTGGAAACTTTTTTAGGACCTTCTGTTTATTTTTGGTGTTCTAAAATTTCACAGCATTGAATCCAGTAATTGATATTTTTTTCCATTTCTTTTGCTTCTCATTCAGCAAGCCTTTTTAGCCTAGAGATTCACTTTCTTCAATTCTGATAAATTTTCATATATATATATATGAATATATATACATTCAATAAATTATATATACATTTGATATATATACACATTAAATGCATATATGTATGTGTTGTGTGTGTATATGTATGTTTTTTGTTTGTTTTACTGGGGATGGAACTCAGTGGTGTTTGTTTGTTTTACTAGGGATGGAACTCAGGGGTACTTTACCACTGAGCTATACCCCCAGTCCTTTTTATTTTTGAGACATGGTCTTGTTAATTTTGCTGAGAATCTTGATAGGTTGCTGAGGCTGGTCTCAGACTTGTCATCCTCCTGCCTCAGCCTCCTGAGTCACTGGGTTCACAGACATGTACCATAGCCCTAGATGATGATATGTCACTTCACAATTAGCCTATGTCACTTGACAATTAGGCTGTAAGGATTGTGGCTTCTGTCTCAGGCATTACCCCCTACCATGCATTCCTTCTCTTTTCCTCTCTCACACACATCCTTGCTCTGGAAAGGCAAGCTGCCTACTCATGAGGAGATTCAGGCAGCCTATGGGGCGGCCCCTGGGGGAGGGAACTGAAATGCCTGCCAACAGCCAGTGAGCCAGTAGGCTCCTGCCTACCACACAAGCAGACTCATGAGTGAGTAGGTCCTCACCCACCTGGGCCTCCAGATGAGACTGTAGTTCTGGCCACAGCTGGAGCGCAACCTCATCAAAGACTGGGAGCCAGAATCACCCAGCGAAACTGGCCCCAGATTCTTGGCCTGCAGAAACTGAGTACCATAATTATTATTTTTTAAATTTTTAATAGTTATCAATGAACATTTATTTGTTTATATGCAGTGCTGAGAATTGAACCTAATGCCTCACACGTGCCAGGCAAGCTCTCTACCAGTGAGTCACAACCCAGCCCCCATAATTCTTTTTTCTTTTTTTAAATATTTATCTATTTGCTTCACTTGTACACGATATGTTTTTTTTTGTGCATGGTGCTGAGGATCGAACCTGGGCCACGCACGTGCTAGGCAAGGGCTCTACTACTGAGCCACAACCCCAGCCACCCCCCATAATTCTTTTTTTTTTTTTTTTTTTTTTTTTTTTTTGTACTGGGGATTGAACTCAGGGGCACTCAACCACTGGGCCACATCCCCAGCCCTTTTTTTGTATTTTATTTAGAGACAGGGTCTCACTGATTGCTAAGTGCCTCGCCATTGCTGAGGCTGGCTTTGAACTCGTGATCCTCCTGCCTCAGCCTCCCAAAGTGCTGGGATTACAGGCGTGCACCACCATGCCTGGCCCCATAATTCTTTTTTAGCCACTAATATTTTGTGAAATTAGTTACATTGCAGATAACTAATACATGGGGCTTTGTACCCAAGTCCCTGATGTACCACCACCCATTAAAAGATACAGACAAGGGGCTGGGGTCGTGGCTCAGCGGCAGAGCGCTCGCCTCGCACGTGTGCAGCCTGGGTTCGATCCTCAGCACCACGTAAACATAAATGCATTGTATTGTGTACAACTAAAGTAAATAAATAAATATTAAAAAATATATAAAAAAAGATACAGACAAGGTGGTTGACTGCCATGGTTTGGATATGGTTTGAGTGAGTTCCCCTAAGTGCTTGTGTGTTGAAATTAAATTCCCATTGTAAGGTGTTAAGAGGGTGGAAACTTATTACAGCTATGGTGGTTAGAGGTGGGGCCTTTGGGAAGTGACTAGGATTAGATAAGTTTATCAGGGTGGCGTTCCCATGATTGAATACTGGTGGCTTTATAAGAGGGAGAGAGACTGAGAGTCATGCACGTGTACTCTGTCTCTTTCCATGGAACACCCTGTGCCATGTTGGGAATCTCCCAGCAAGAAAGTCTTCTCTCAATACAGGCCATTGCACCTGAACTGTAAGCTAAGTAAATCTACTTTTTATAAAGTAACCCAGTCTCAGGAATTATGTTATAGTAATGCAAAAAGACAAATACACTAACCTCATGAGCTCTAGTTTCTTATGAATTAAAGATAACCATTTTTGCCTCTCCTAGGTTTAACATTTGACTCCTTTATTTTATGGATGAAAAACTGAAGCCCAAAGGAATGGACATAAAATAATTGACAGATGAGGTACCTCACGGACAGAAAAATTACAAGCAGGATCCAATTTTAGAAAATTTTTAGAAAAAGACTCAGGATTAGAATCCAGGGCTTGTGGCTTCAAGTCATTTTCCCTGTCCTTCCTGCAGTACCACGTGCTGCCCTATGTTATTGTCAAACAGCCACTCCATGTTTCAGAAAAAAAACAGTAGATAAGTTATGTATTGTGCATGCCCAACCAAGAGAATTACATTTCTTCTATGGTACATGACAGATCTGGAGACAAGTTCAAGGTCAGAGTTGTTCCATTTCAGCTTTTACACTGTAAACTGGCCTATGCCAGTCACCCAGCCTTCCTGTGTTTGGTGCCCTGCCAGCCATCCCAAAAGGCTGAGTCCAGTGTAGGCACCCGGCCAGAAGGTGACTAACACCATCTCTGTGCACCCAGGCCATTTACAAAAGGCAAGCAGCTCCTTTTCTAAAAACCTTGCTAGACGAGTTGGTATCAGTGACTTCAAACTACAAATGTGCCTTTGTTTTGCAATTTGAGTAAAGAATGGTTGACTGAGAGAGGACAGAAAAATAGACCCACCCTATGATAAGCCGAAGTTAGGCCACTTGTGACCAAGTTCAACAAGGTTTCCAACTTTTTTAAAGACATTTCTCTCTTACAGACATAGTTTTGTAAACTACCTCATCTTCTTAGCTTCTGTCTATTGATGGAGAAAAACTGGTGCTTTAAAATGATTAAAAAAAAAAAAAAAGATCCCAATCAGATTAAAAATATATGTGTATTGCTTTTCCTCAGCCTTTTGGGGTTTTTTTGTTTGTGGTACTAGAGATTGAACCCAGGGCCTTGTGCATGCAAGGCAAGCACTATACCAACTAAGCCATACCCCAGCCCAACTTCCTCAGCCTTCTGGAAGACTGACTATACAAACGTGTATGTAGACACAATTTGCAAGAGAAAGTGCAAACATCAATATTGTTGTGGTAGGATCATTTCTTTCCATTTGTAATTTTGTATTTTTTAATATTTATTTTTTAGTTATAGGTGGACACAATATATTTATGTGGTGCTGAGGATGGAACCCAGTGCCTCACACATGCTAGATGAGCACTCTGCCTCTGAGCCACAACGCCAGCCTTGTAATTTTGTATTTTTAATGATATATATAATAATGCTATATGTGACATTCTAAATATTTTATATACATACTATATATTAGTATATTTTTAAAAAATTTTATGATACTGGTGATTGAACACAGGGGTATTCTATCAGTAGGCTATATCCCCAGACCCTTTTTTACATTTTTTATTTTGATGCAAGTTCTTGTTAAGTTGTGGAGGCTGGCCTTGAATTAATACATACACACACACACACACACACACACACACCTTTTATATATAGATAATTTATACTGTTTTTGTTTGTTGAGATGGGGGTCTTGCTGTGTTGCCCAAGCTGGCCTCAAACTCCTGTGTTCAAAGGATCCCCCTGCCTCAGCCCGAGATTTATATTATAACATTGTATTTTTAATTTAAAATTGAAATGTTGTTGACAAAATTGGACTTACAAGATCTTTTGGTTTTGAATAATAACCAAAGTTATGACTTAGTTTTTCAGTGTTCATGTATGTCAGTTAAGACTGGAATGTAAGCCAAGCACAGAGGCACATGCCTGTAATCCCAGCTACTCAGGTGACTGAGGGGGGAGGATCACAAGTTTTGAGCCCAGTCTAGGCAGTTTAGTGAGATCCTGTTTCAAAGTAAAAAAAAAAAAAAAAAAAATGAAAAGGGCTGGGGATGTAGCTCAGTGGCAATTCCTAGTACCACACATACCAAAGAGAGTAGGATATAAACTCTTTAAGGGCAGGAACTTCATCTGTTTTAAGATTTTTTTTCCCCAAAATTTTAAATGTCAAATACTCCTGGAAAACTGTTAAAAACATCAATAATATCAGTGCAGCCCCAAAGTCTTGGTTAAAGTGCAAGAATTTTGTGTTTTTTACCCTTTTCCTGAATGGCCCTCAGGCAAGTGGCCACAGCCAGAGCCCTGAGGGATGCAGTGACAGACTATTAGTGTTCCCCATTGAGCAGAACTGCTCCCCCTAACACAGAGCTCGAGCTTCGTCAGACCAGTGGGGTGAATCCTGACTCTGCCATTACTCGGTGTTTATCTTCCCCCCCTGGAATTTGTGTTCTTATCTTTCATATGGGTATGCCACCACCCATTTTAAAGAACATGTAGCACTTGACATCAGCTAATACTGATGTCAATAATATACAACTAAAGTAAATAAAATATTTTTTAAAAAATAATCACCAATAATGTAATCTGAAACCTGTAAATTTTTAGTCCCTAGAGTAAAAGTTTGGAGACTCCTCAGGAAGGCGGACTGTAATGACTACAAACATAGTGAGCACCACACCTGAGAAGTAACACTGAAAATGCAGATCTGAAGGAGCCCCAATTAGGGAGATGGCTATTGCGGTCAGCTGGAAGCCATAAGTTCCACCTGATAATAAGTATGTATGTGACGCACCTGTAAATGCACGTGAGGCACCCGCAAAGCTAAAGGTATATAACCGGGTGAAAGCGGTTGGAGTCAGGAGAAGAATGAATTCATTCAGTCAGTCATGCAGTCGCTCGGTCGGAAGAAGAGTTTGGGTCGGAGAAGAAGAAAAGAATCAGAGCGGCCAGAATGTAGGCAGAGCGGTTACAGAAGAGAAACCAGATAGAAGAAGTAATCGCTGGTCAGAGTCAGGCCGAGGCTCCCGAGGAAGAAAGAAGAAAGAACAAAGAAGAAAGAAGCTCTAAAAGCTAAGCTCTCTCTCTCTCTCTCTCTAAAGAGGAAATATCTCTCTTTCAAGCTCTCTCTCTTTCTCTCTAAGCTCTAAGAAGATGAAGAAGAAAAAGCTCTCTCTTTCTCTTTAAGCTCTAAGAAGAAGAAGAAAAAGCTATCTCTAATCTTTCTCTCTAAGCTCTTTATAAGAAGAAGAAAAATCTTTCTTTCTCTCTCTAAGCTCTCTCTAAGAAAGTAGAAGTAAAAGTAGTAATAGCTTTACTCTGCCTCCGAGAGTTTTCCTCCCGCGGCGTTTGTGGCTGGCCACGACAGGCAGCTTACACAGATCAAGAGAACGTTTCACTTAATGAACACAAGCAGCCTGACCTTGTTCCTGTGCCCTGCCCAATGAATGGAAGAATGGAAGGAGGTAAGTATGAATCTCCTGGAGGTTGAAGGATTCATCTCCAGGGAAACTAACCAACATTAGAGAAAAGATCTGCAGATGTGTGCGTGCATGTGTGTGTGTGTGAGCACACATGATCAAACCCAGGACCCTGTCCGTGATAAGCATGTGCTCTAACACTCAGCTGCACACTGCAGCCCAAGATCTGCAGATCTGATCACCTGTTGGAATGGTCAGGTTCCTGCACAGTCAATCAACAGATGGCTGCCAATAGCTTGTCCCTCAGTTCCAATCAACCTGAGGGCCTTTCTAATATGAGCAGAGAGGCAAAGACACCAGAAGTTGGATGGAATCTTTTGCAATGAGCATGTCAAATTAAAAGCAAACAAACTTCTCAGAGGATCAATGCATGGAAAAGCTAGGATTGATCACCTCAGAGATAGTATCTTGCATTCACAAAAGAGGAGGCTTTATAAGGCAAATCTGTGTGAACCAAATTCCTCAAAAGAAGTGGCTACAGAAATGAAAATCCTGGAAGGAGAGATAAGGCATGGAAGAAATACACTAGAAAGTGAATGACAATGAAGGAAAATAGGCAAGAACAGGGCCAGAATTTTAGAGAACCATTTTAGGAAGGCCAGTGACACAAGTTCCAGAAAAGAACATGCTTTTTTAGAAGTACTAAAGAATGCGATTCTAGACTGCAAGGCCCACATTTGGATGTAGAGAGTTTTACACAGGCAACTGCAGCACACCTCAGAATACTGGAGACTGGATCTATGAACTGCAGTCAATGGGGCTGGGGACAAGGAAGGACTCATACACAACTATTTGATGGTTTGAATAGAAATATTAGATGTTTTGGTTTCATTTATCCCAAGAGCGGAAACCAGAAGGTACTGAGCACTGGAGCTCAAGGTCCAGCTGGATTATCAACCAAGTATCAAAGTAAAGTACAGATGTTCCTTGGTCTCACCGAGGGATAGGTTCCAGAAACCTCCATGGATAATGAAATCCAGAGTGCTTCAGTTCCTCATTTGATATAGCATAGTATTTGCACAGTTCTCTGCATTATTTAAATCATCTCTAGATTATTTATAATACCCAGTAGAATGTAAACCGTTGTTAGACTATATTATTTAGGGAATAATGACAAGAAAAAGACTGTACATGTTCTGCACAGATGAAATTTTTTCCCAAAATATTTTCAACAGGAGGTTGGTTGAATCTGAGGATGCAGAATCCTTGGATATGGAGGACCGACTGAATGTGCTTCCAGAGGAGTAATGGCTGAAACTTCACCTCCATGCACCCTGTCTATAAGAACTTATAGGAGGATTCCCACTGCTGAAAGGGGAAAACAAGTCAAGTGCTATCACTTAAATCTGGAATGTCTCCAAAGGCCCTGGGGTTGAAGGCTTGGTCCCCAGTGCTGTTGAGAGGTGGTGGAGTCTTTAGGAGGTGGAGCCTAATGAGAGGAAGTTAGGTCATTGGGGGCGTGACCTTGAAGAGGATATTGAGATCCCAGCTCCTTTCTCTCTTTTCTTGCAGCCACCATGATATACTGTGCCATTTTGGCCCAAAGGCAATGGGACCAAGCAGCCAGAAACTGAAAACTCTGAAATCATGAGCCAAAATAAACCTGTTCCCCTTATAAGTTGATTAGCTCAGGTATTTTGTTACGGTGTTAGAAAGCTGGCTAGCACATCAGGAACGAATAGGATCCAGGAAACAGGGAAGGCAATCCAAGAGAAGTGAGAGGAGTACCCAGGATGGTAGGAAAAGGTGATTCCAGGACAGCAGATGTGTTCCAAGGATCAGGGGTAATGACTCCAGGCTGCAGCAGAAGGGAGGGGGGGCCCTGCTTTGGAGGTGAGTGACAAGTACATTAATGCATCATCAATGTTTGGGAAGAAGTTTACACATGTAGCAGAGAGTTTGGTTTTCCCTGCTAAGTTCAAGGAAAACGAAGCACACAGGCAAAGATGTGTGTTCATTCTAAAGAAAACACAGTTTCAAGTAGAATTTACATAATCAGGATTAAAAACTAACATCAAACTAATAAAAATTAGGTGTTTATCATGGGAGAACAGGGAGGTGGGGGAAGAATGGGAATCTCTTCTACAAATTTGAAAAATCTTTAAATGCAGCATAAGCACGTCATTTAGAAATATGAAAGCAAGTTCTAGAAGAAATAGATCTGAGAGTGGGAAGCACTGGTCTGTAGGGACACAACATGGAGAGGAGGTAGGAGAGCTAGGTGCTGCCCTCCTACCTTATATAGCTAATGATTTTAAAGCTAATCTGTAGGTATTATCACATACTACTTAAATTAGGAAAACAGGTTTATAAAGAAAGGCGTGGTCTAAACATAAAGATGTCAAAAGTTATAGTTGTCCCCCCTTACCTGTGGTTTTGTTTTGCATGGTTTCAGTCATCCACAAGCAATAGTAGTCCAAAAATATTAAGTGGGCCAGGCATGGTGGGGTATATATAATTCCAGTGACCCAGGAGGCTGAGGCAGGAGGCTCTCAAGTTTAAGGCCAGCCTTAGCAACTTAGTAAGACCTTATCTCAGAATAAAAAACAATTTTAAAAAAGGACTGGGGATGTAGTTCAGTGGCAAAGCATTCCTAGGTTCAATCCCCAGGACCCTTCCAAACAAATAAATAATAAAATGGAAAATTCCAGAAGTAAACCATTCCTAAGTTTTATCTAGCATTCTGAGTAGTGGGATGAAATTTCTCCCCGTCCTGCACCATTCCAATTGGGAGCTGAATCATCCCTTTGTTCAACATGGCTACACTCTATACAGTACCACCCTTTGGTCACCAGTAGCCATGTAGCTTATCAGATCAACTGTGGAAATATCACAGTGCTGTGCTCAAGAAACCCTGACGGTGCCGGGCGTGGTGGCGCATGCCTGTAATCCCAGCACTTTGGGAGGCTGAGTCAGGAGGATCGCGAGTTCAAAGCCAGCCTCAGCAATGGCGAGGCACTTAGCAACTCAGTGAGACCCTGTCTCTAATAAAATACAAAAAAGGGCTGGGGATGTGGCCCAGTGGTCTAGTGCCGCTGAGTTCAATCCCCAGTACCAAAAAAAAAAAAAAAAAAAAAAAAAAAGAAACCCTGATTGTACTTAATAATGGCCACAGAGTCCAAAAGTAATGTTGCTGGCAATCCAGAAATACCAAAGAAAAGCTCTAAAGTGCCTTCTTTTTAAAATTTTTTATTTTTAGTTGTAGATGGACACAATACCTTTATTTTATTTATTTTTAGGTGGTGCTGAGGATGGAACCCAGTGCCTCACACGTGCCAGGTGAGTGCTCTACCACTGAGCCACAACCCTGGCCCTGTAAAGTGCCTTCTTTAAGTGAAAATACAGTAAGATTTGGGAGGAGACACATAAGTTTCATTACAATACAATCGTTCTAGTTGATTATTTAGGATTTATCTTCTTACTCTACCTAATTTCTGAATTAGACTTATATATATAGTATAGGGTTTGGGGGGTCTCAGAATGTGTTCCCCTGCAGGTTAAGAAGGGATAACTACATGTCTTCAGCCTCTGGGTGACCACAGAAATACATTTAATTTTGAAACTGGGAACATTTTCTTTTGATCAACCCCAAAATCACAACACCAGACCCACAGATCTGGAAGTTGAGCCCTAGAGGCACTACGAGGCCCAGTACCAAACAGTGACGTTGTAAATTCTGTTTCATTTTCCAATTGGAATATATCTACAGAGTACAGAGCCTTGTTGAGGTCTAGTCCAGGTCAGACATTATCCATGACAACATGAAAGTACAATATCATCTGAGAGAAGCCAGGACAAAGAAAAGTAGAGAAAGGATGGAAGCTGAATCCTTTCACTATCATTCAACTACTGTTGAATTAACAAACCACCCTCAGACAATCGGCTTTCACTCACCAGGGCAAGGACTAGCTAGGCCATTCTTCTTATCTCATCTGGGCTTCCTCCTGCATCTGTGGGTCAGAGAGGCAGTTCTGTTGATCTTGATTGGGCTCACACTTGTTTGGGGGCTGGCTGGCTGTTGGCTGGTCTCTCCTCCATGTGGTCTCTCATGCCCAGCAGGCTAGCACAGCTTGTGTCATGGTGGTGGCAGAACTCCAAGAAAGCAGAATCAGATGAGGCCTAGGCCTCTGATAATACTGCTTTAATCACGTTCTGCTGGTTCAAGTGGGTTCAGGCCAAGTTCAGATTCAAGGAAAACATATCCTATATCTCTTGATGGGTGGGTATGTGGTGTGAGGTTGGGGAATCTGTAAAGTCACATTGCAAAGAGCATGGATATGGGGAAGGACAGAGAAATGGGGCTGCTTTGGCAATTATCTATGGCCTAGATAAAATAAAATACTAAAGTTGATGAAACAAAACACGCAGGGACAAATATATTGTTTTTTTTGTTTGTTTGGTACCGGGGATTGAACTCAGGGGCACTCGACCACTGGACCACATCCCCAGCCCTTTTTTGTATTTTTTTATTTATTTATTAGAGACAGGGTCTCACCGAGTTGCTAAGTGCCTCGCCATTGCTGAGGCTGGCTTTGAACTTGCAATCCTCCTGCCTCAGCCTCCCAAGTGCTGGGATTACAGGTGTGTGCCACTGCGCCTGACTACTGTTTTTTTTTTTTAATATTTATTTTTTAGTTGTATTTTGACACAATGCCTGTATTTTATTTGTTTATTTTTTACATGGTGCTGAGGATCGAACCCAGGCCTCCCATGTGCTAGGTGAGCGCTCTACCGGGAGCCACAACCCCAGCCCAATATATTGTTTTCAAAAACAAAGGTAACAAATAAGAGATTCAAAGAGTACTACATCTATTAAACATAACCAGGACAGAACAAGGGGTAGTGACACAGAGCACTAATTTTTCATTAGTAAACATAAATCAAAAGACAACTAAAGCTTAAAGTTGACAAGCATATTACAGAAATCGAGCATTGACAAGCATATTACTAATCTGAAATTCCAAAATGTTCTAAAAATCTGAAGCTTTTTGGATGCTGGCATGATACTACAAGTGGAAAATTTCACACCTGAGCTCGTGATGGAGTCACAGCTAAAATACAGGCAAATGACCTTCAGGCTATCTGCATAAGGTGTATATGACCCATAATTGGATTTGATGTTCAGCGGGGCGCAGTGGCGCATACCTGTAATCCCAGCACTTGGGCGGCTGAGGCAGGAGGATGACAAGTTCAAAGCCAGCCTCAGCAATGGCAAGGTGCTAAGCAGCTCAGTGAGACCCTGTCTCTAAACAGAATACAAAAACAGGTCTGGGGATGTGGCTCAGCGGTTGAATGCCCCTGAGTTCAATCCCCAGTACTCCCCCCCCCCCAAAAAAAAATGGATTTGATGTTCAAGCTTGGGTCCCATCTCCAAGATATTTCATTATTTAGATGCAAATATTCCAAAATCTGAAAAAAAAAAATTGAAACCTGAAATGCTTCTGGTCCCAAGCATTGCTCCAATGCAAAATTAGGAATGTGAAGTTGTTTAAGCTTTTCTGAACTATTTAATCCTTATTCCTTGGGAGGGGAAGATCAGATTTCTGAGTTGGACTCTGTATGATATCTGTGCCCCCTACTCCCCACATCTCTTAGCAGCTAGGTGGGGCAGTGTCCCCCAAAGTTCATGTACTAAAAACTTAATCCCTGAATTCATAGATTGTAGGTGACTGGACGTGGGGCTTTGAGGCAGTCATTAGGGTTAGTTGGTGTCACAAGGTGGGCCCCATGGTGGGATTAGTAGCTTGTAAGAGAAGACAGACTTGAGCACACATATTCCCTCACTCTTACCACGTGGTCCCCTTTGCCAAGTTGTGACACAACAAGACCTTTGCTGATGCCAGCATCTCTGATATCGGGCTTCCCAGCATCTAGAACTGTAAGAAATGTTTCTTTTCTTTATATACAACCTAGTCTCTGGTATTCTATTATAATATCGTAAAACAGTCAAAAGACAGGTGGCAAGTCTTACTTTGAATCTTTTAAAACACCTTCTTCCTCTCCTGGCCTGCTTGAAGTGACAGAGAGGAGCTTTCTGAAAGCACGTGACCTTTCCCGATTTGGGTAGTAGAGCCGTGGGATCTCAGACAACGGGAGAGACCTCAGGGAAGAGATTAGGATATGAACCTCTGGTTCCTTCATGATCACATCTCAAGTTAGATCATTTACCTACATTTTATGTTTGTATGTTATAGGTCTTTCTGAAAGGTGATACAACCTACCTAACCAGCATAAAAGTGGGGAATGTTGGTGGATAAACCAAGGGTCAGCAAATATTTTTGTAAAGAACCAGACTGCAGATACAGGTTCCTCCTACTCGGTTCTTTTACTGTAGCATGAGATGCTGTGGTTCTGAAGTGAGTTATGAACAAATAAACATGGCGATGTTTCACTAAAATATTACAAAACAGGCAAGGGGTTGAATTTGGCCTATAGGTCATAGTTCACTGACCACTGCCTAGACTGTGGCTTTCATAACTTTCGTCTTTGCAGTGCTATGGATTGAACCCAGGGTCTCACACATGCTAGGTACATGCTCTACCACTGAATTATACCCCAAGTCAAACCAGTGGCTTTCAAAGTGTGGCACCTGAGCCAGCAGCATCAGCGTCACCTGGAAGTGCCTTAGAAATGTAAGTTCTCAGGTTCCACTCAACCTCTGAGGTGGGGCCATCAATATGATCTAACAAGTACCCCATGGGGTACAGGTAAACCTTAAAACACTGCCCTAAACCAATGATTGCATTAAAATTATATTTGAATATCTTAGGAAAAATACAAGGGATTCTGAGTTTCGTTGGAGGACCATCATCTTAGAACTCATTACAGTGCTAGGGTACTAATTACCAGAGGAAAGAAAACTAAGCTTCCCCCTGTCCCTGCTGCCTTGAGACTAGTGATATTATATCTTAAGTCGAAGCTTATCTGAATAGACCATTTGACACTTGCAGTTCTTACTCCAAGATTCTTAAAAATGTTCGAGAGGACTTCCACACAGCTTTAGGATGCAAGTGATTTAAATGACCTTTTGATAGACAGGTGTTACAAAAGTCAGCTTTCAGTGACTATGACAAATACCTTAGACAATCAACTTAAAAGGTTTATTTTGGCTGTTTCAGGGAGTTTAGTCCATGGTCATTTGGTCCTATTGTTTTTGGACCCATGGCAGAAATGTGTGGCAGAGGAAAATGTGTTGAGGCTAGGAAGCAAAGGTAAAAAGGGAAGGTGCTGGGGTCCAACTATCCCTTTCAAGGCCACGCCCCCAATGACCTAACTACCTTCCCCTAGGCCCCACCTCCCAAAGGTTTCACTGCCTCCAAATAGCACCAGAGGCTGGCATGGCAACCAAGCCCCCAGCATACAAGCTTTTGGGTGACATTTAAGCTCCAAACCACACCAAGAGGTGAAAGTTTTGAACATTTTATTAAGTTTTAAAAGCTTTACATTTGTGATACACTAAGAAATAGCAGTGCCACTTCTCAAAGACATTTTCCTTTAGTGCATGGGTATGGGCTCTAGGAGTTGTGGAGTACTGCTATTGTTTTGTTATACTCTTCGCACATTCACATTCTTGGTCCAGGTCCAAGCAAAGTATGTCCTCTTCTGCCTTTGGGGAACACAAACTGTATAACTCCAGATCCCAGCTTGGTGTTACCGAGCATTTGACTCTAAAACATCCAAGGTGGGCTAGAGTCTGTTCTTGGGGGTGAGGGGGCCTTGAGCCTCCTCAGAGGAGAGGCTGAAGGAGGGAAGCATGGAAGTCCTTCTAATAATGGGCCTAGAATGCAGTTGTGCATGTGTGGTAAAGTATACATAACAAAATCTAGCATCTTTTTTTTTTTTTTTTTTTTTTTTGGTAGTTGCAGATGGACAGAATGCCTTAATTTTATTTGTTTATTTTTATGTGGCACTAAGGATTGAACCCAGTGCTTCACGCATGCTAGGCAAGTGCTCTGCCACTGAGCCACAACCCCAGCCCCCAAACTCTAGCATCTCAACTATATAGAAGCAGATTTTTCTGTGGCATTAAGAACATTCTCATGGGCTGAGATTGTAGCTCAGTGATACAGTGCTTGCCTCACACATGTGAGGCACTGGGTTTGATCCTCAGCACCACATAAGAATAAAGGTAATATGTCCATCTACAACTAAAAAATTTTTTTAAAAAAGAACATTCACTGGGTTATGTAGCTATCACCACCATCCACCTCCAGAACTTTCTCATCTTGCAAATCTGAAACACTCTCCCTATTCAACACTAATTTCCCATTCCCCCTCCACTCTGACCCTGACACCCACCATTCTACTTTGTCTCTATCAGTTTGACTACTCTAAAGATGTCATGGAATTGTAATCAACCATATTTGTCTTTTAGTGACTGGCTTATTTATTTACTAATTTATTTATTCAAGTCCTGGGGATTGAGCCCAGGGGTGCTCTACTGTTGAAATATACCCCCGGCTCTTTTTATTTATCATTATTATTTTTTGAGGCATGATCTCACTAAGTTGCCCAGGTTGGCCTCAAACTTGTGATCCTCCTGCCTCAGCCCCCTGAGCTGGGATCACCGACATGTGCCAGTGTTCCTGGATTATTTATTTATTTATTTTTTGGATTGAACTCAGGGGCACTCAACCACTGGGCCACATCCCCAGCCCTTTTTTTGTATTTTATTAGAGACAGGGTCTCACTGAGTTGCTCAGTGCCTCACCATTGCTGAGGCTGGCTTTGAACTCGCGATCCTCCTGCCTCAGCCTCCCAAGTGCTGGGATTACAGGCATGTGCCACCACGCCCGGCTTCCTGGATTATTTTTAAGAGCAGTTTTAATATACATGGAGCATTATCCTTACCATGAATAAGGATATAATGGATGTAGCTGCTACTTCTAGAGCAGAAGTCTCAACCTAGAGCTCTTAGATGAGCCCCAGGGATGTAAAGCCATTATGGGGTGTGTTTCCTATTTGTCAAGTTTTCATAAGAATTTTTAACCCACAAAGATGAGAGATGCTCATTGAGTGTGTCCCATGCTCCCCAAGGTTCATGTGCTGGGAGCTTGGTTCCCAGTATGGTGGTGTTGAGGCAGTGGAACCTTTAAAAGATGGGCCCAGTGCCAGGTGGTCAGGTCACTAGAGGCCTCACCCTACGAGGGAATTAATGTTCAAGGGACCCCAGTTTTCAAGAAAGAAGGTTGCTATGGAAAGTCTGTCCCTGAATCCCTTTTGCCTCAAGTCTTGCCGTGTGACTGACCCACCATCATGTGCTCCCACCATGATGCCATCTGCCATGTGCTAATGTAGTCAAGGAGGCCCTCACCAAGGCCAAACAGCTGAGACTGCCCAATCCAGGACAGTCAGCCTCCAAAATTGTCAACTAAATAAACCTCTTTTCTTTGTGAGTACCCAGCTCTAGGTATTTTGTTATAGCAACACAAAACAGTACCTAATATAAATGCAAGTCAAAACCATAAGATACTACTACACACCCCTTATGATGGTTGTGATTTAAAAAAAAAAATCAAATCAGGGCTGGGTCTGTGGCTCAGTGGTAGAGTGCTCACCTGGCATATGTGAGGCACTGGGTTTAATCCTCAGCACCACATAAAAATAAAGGTATTGTGTCCACCTACAACTAAAAAAATACGTATAAAAAGTCAGACAATAACAAGTGTTGGCAAGGATGTGGAGAAGTTAGAAAACTTGTATAGTGTTGGTAAGACTATAAAATGGGACATCCATTGTGGAAAACACTTAAAAAGTTAAAGATAGACTTGCCATATGATCTAGCAATTCTACTTCTGGGTATTTATTCAAAAGAATTGAGGTTGTGGTTCAGTGGTAGAGTGCTTGCCTAGCATGCATGAGGCACTGGGTTCAATCCTCAGCACCACGTAAAAATAAAAATAAAGGTATGTGTCCACCCACAACTAAAAAATAATTTTAAAAAAAAAAAAAGAATTAGAAGCAGAAGATACTGGGGAATGCAATTGACCAAATTATGTTGTGTACGTGTTTCAATATGTAACAACAAATCCCACTAATATACGTAATTATAATGTACCAATAAAACAAAATTTTCTTAAAAGCCCACCTTGAAACAAAATAGAATTGGAATATTAGATATTTACTCACTCACACTGATAGCAGCATTAGTCAAGGAAGTTAAATGGCATAAGCAACCCAAAGGGCCCACTGATGGAAGAATTATAAACAAAACATGGGATACACATTCAAGGAAACATTCTGCCTTAAAAAAAAAAAAGAATGAAATTCTGACACAGGCTATCACATGAATGAAGACATTCTGAGAAGCAGAAATAAGTCAATGGCAAAAGAATAAGTACTGTATGGTTCCACATAAATGAGGCCCCAAGAGTAGTCAATCCACAGAGATAAGGTAGAATGGTGACTACCAAGAGCTGGAAATAGGAGTTAGTGTTCCCTGGGTATAGAGTTCCAATTTGGGAAGATGACAATGTTCTGAAGGTGGATGGATTAAAATTGATGGTGGGGCTGGGGTTGTGGCTCAGTGGTAGAGTGCTCGCCTAGCATGTGCACGGCCCTGGTTCGATCCTCAGCACCACATAAAAACAAATTTTTAAAAAAAGGCATTGTGTACAACTAAAACAAATATTTTTAAAAAAGAAAAGAAAATGTTAAAAAATAAAAAAGATTGATGGTTGTGGGTTGGGGTTGTGACCCAGCGATAGAGCACTCGCCTAGCACATGCACAGCCCAGGTTCGATCCTCAGCACCACGTAAAAATAAATTTAAAAAAATAAAGGCATTTGTATGTAAAAAGATACTATACTTGTGCATGATGAATAAGTAAATAAATAATTAAAAAATAAATAAATAAAAAAATAAAAAACCCCAAAAAACAATATGAAATGAAACCAAGGTATACCAATTGATAACCCTAGCCCTCAAAAGACAGTCAAGAAAATAACTACCTTCAAAAAATGCTTGAAATGAGAAGAGTGAGACAAACATTAATATGTTCAAGTGTCCACAGACTATTCAGCACCAAAAAGTTAAAAAAAAAAAAAAAAAAAAAAGTTCTTGATGGAAGATTCAGGGATTGTTTCCATTGTAATGATTAAAAAATTGTCTATAATATTAAAAAAAAATAAAGGCATTGTGTACAACTAAAATAAATAAATATTTTTTAAAAAAGATTGATGGTTGTACATAACATGAGTGTACCTAACACCAGTAAGCTCTGCTGGTATTACAGGGGTATACTTCATATTATATATATTCTACCATAAAACTTTTTAAAAGTATCTAATATCTGATCATTGCTCCCCGCAACTGCAGAAAACATAGAAGCCTTTTGTAAAATGCATCACCCCACATTGTGTGCCAGAAAGAGACAAAATGGTTTTTCAGAAGTTGGACTCAGCTTCACTGTTTGCATTCTTGGGTAGAAAGTCACTCTAGTGTCCCATCTTCTCCCTTTCCATCCCTCCCCAACACAGGCAAATAATTTTAAGCCAGAGGCATCAGGACAAGCCCCTCTGGGATTAGACCAGCTTCCTGACATTCTAAGGCCAAGTAGACAGCAAAAGTAAACAGCCACCAAGCTAAGTTCAGAGGAGGGGTAGGAGGAAAGCCCAGCCGCCAGGTCACCTGACTCATGGCAGTATGGCCAGCAGAGTGGTCATTAGCAGAGGTAGGTCCCCAGCATGGACGGGCACTTCTTTCCTCTTGGAAGTCACTTACCTCCCCAAAGTGTTTCTCGATGAGGTTCAGAGCAGCCTGGCTGACCTGACGGTTCTCGTGCAGTTGCAAAGCCTCAATCCTGTCGATTCCGCCCAGCTCTTCTATTAGAAGGCACAGGCGTTCCTTCACACACATTTTCTCTGCAATCTGGGGGGGCCACACAAAAGATAGTGAGACCCTGGGCAGTGTCCTAGGGAGGTAGAACCTTGCCAACCCTCATGGGAGCTTCCCTCAAGGGAATAAGACCAAAGGTTCCTGGTCCAGTGTGAACAAAGTTTCATGTTCCCCACATTGATCAGAAAGGGCATGATCTAGGCAGCCACGATAGCTCATGCCTGTAATCCCAGCAGCTCGGGAGGCTGAGGCAGGAGGATTGCAAGCTCAAAGCCGGCCTTAGCAAAGGTGAGGTGCTAAGCAACTCAGACCCCGTCTCAAAATAAAATACAAGTCAGGCTGGGGATATGGTTCAGTGATCAAGTGCCCCTGAGTTCAATTCCCTGTTACCCCCCCAAAATGCCATGATCTTTCCATTTCAAATATTTATGGTTTGTAAATATACCATATCACATAGGTGTATAATATCATAAATACATGTATATAAATGTTTGTTTATATAAAACATTTACATAAAATCTGTATTTTTGCCACACAAAATACAATATTTCTAGACTATCAACTTATAAGGGATGGTTGGGAATCTTTGGCTGAATATATTACTATACAGTAATTACTGTAATATATTACTGTCCATAGATACCCCCTTCTACTTAATGGACATTGTTTTCAATACATTTTGAAAGAATGTTCTAGAAATGGTATGTAAATGCAAGCATTCTGCTCGGGGCTCCCTAGAAAGCTTTAAGAGATAAATCAAGAGACCCTTAGCCACAGAAACCGCATTGTGGCAAAGAATGAAATCCTTGAGAGCAGGCAACATGAGTGAATTTAATCCAATGCCAGTCATTGGCTTATTCATCCAAGGTTATTCATTCCCTCAAATGTTTATCTATATTATGGGTGAGGCCCACAAAGCTAGAAATACAGAGGTGATTTAGAGACGGTCTTTCTATAACTCACTGTTGGGGGCAACCGGCAAGTAATTGTTACAGAGTGAAAATTACAATATCATAAAGGATCGGACCCTTAATGAGCGGCTCTTTGCCAGAAACATCCCTTCTTTTGGGATAATGGCATTCCTAAAAGAAGGGATAGTAAGGACAAAGTTTTGAAGGCAAGTGCCACATATTATGAGAAAAGAGAGTGGTTCAGCTAGATATCATATTTGGGGAACATGGAGAGAGATAAAGTTCTTTGATGTCATAACCTGAAGGTTGTAAGCAGTGACCAAAAAATAAAATGTACAGATCAAATCAAACATAATGCAAGCCACCCTGTTCATCCAATGAGAGTTTGAGCTATGTGTCTGAGCCTTAATATCAAGAAAATGTGTTTTCATGAACTGGTCTCATCCAACTTTGTCTATTGGCTGCTGAGCCTCCACCCTTTATCTGTATGATTTGCTCACTGTCGGGGTGTAATTGGGCTGGGTTTCAAATCTGGCCTCCCTGAAGTCTATTCATTCTTAGATGGTTACATGAAAAAAATGCTCAAAGTAGAGTTTTAAAAGGAGTTTCCTGGTGTTACTTTGAAGCTCCTCTAATGGCTTTGCCACATATAAAAGGAGCTTAATCAAATGAATATAGCCAGCATCCAAGATGGCCCCAAATGATCCCGACTCCTGGTATTTATGCCCTGTGTCGTTTCCCACTGGATTGAATAGGGCTGTCTTGTGTAAACAACAGGGTGCTGTTGAAATGGCATATGACCTCCAATGTCATAAAAGACATTGGGACTTCCAGCTTGCTTTAATTTGGCTTGCTCCATAGATGGCCAGCTGCCATGATGTCAGGATGCTCAAGCAGCCTTAAGGGCCACAAGGTGAGTGACTCACCAGCCAGGTGAGTGAGCCAATTTGGAAACTGATCCAAGTAGAAGCCTTCAGATGACATCAGCCCAGGCTGACATCTTAACTGAACCTCATGCAAGACCCTGAGCCAGAACCATCCTGCTAAGCTGGCCCCAGATTCTTAACTCCAGAAACTTACGTGAAATACTCTTACATTGGATTTAAGCTACGAAGGGATGGTGTGATATGCAGCAATAGAGACCTAACACAAACAATATGTAAATATCGGTTTAATGTTGCTTTGTTATTTCAGAACTAAGACTTTTCTAGAATTCTAGTTCAATCCTGGGTAGTCCCTTTTCCCCTAAGGACATAGCTGAATGGGGCAGGAACTTCAGGGTGGCCCCACAAGACAGACCACTGATAAATTATGTTGCCTCGTCCAGGATATCCTATGTTTTAATCTTTCTAAACACTGTGTAGAAGTGTCTAGCACTTCTAGAATAAGGTTAATTAATCAATTATTCTAAAATAAATAACTTGTGACTTTGGTCCCGTTTCCCGGCCTCACTCAGAATAAGTCAACATCGTCACAGACTCTACATGATCCAGCCCTGGCTGCCAACAGCCTGATTTCCTACCACTTTCCATCCTTTGGTTCTAGCCACACCCCCTCCTTGCTATTCCTTTTGCCTAGAATGTTCTTCCCCCATGATGTTCACAGACTTACTTGCTCTTTCAATCTTTGCTCAAATGCTCTTCCTCGGAAGACATTCCTTCTCCTCACCACTGTACACACAACAGCTACATCCGGTCCCCACCCTGATCAATTAGTGACTACCCCTAATCTGACAGACTTTATCTAGAACTCCCTCCCTGGTATGACTGTCCCTCACCTAACACATAAGCGCTACCAGAATAACGACTTCGCGCTGGCATATTCTGAGTATTCCGAATGGTGCCCGGCACCAAGTCAGTCATTTGAGAAAATGAAGGCAGTCATCCTTCCATGAGCTGCTTTGTTTTGTGTGGTCCACAGGATGTGTGGTTAGGGAAGGTGATTTTTTTTTTTTTTTTTTTTTTTTGGTACTGGGGATTGAACTCGGGGGCACTCCACCACTGGGCCACATCCCCAGCCCTTTTCTGTATTTTATTTAGAGAGAGGGTCTCACTGAGTTGCTAAGTGCCTCGCCATTGCTGAGGCTGGCTTTGAACTTGTGATCCTCCTGCCTCAGCCTCCCAAGTGCTGGGATTACAGACGTGTGCCACCACGCCCGGCTAGGGAAGGTAATTTTAAGCACCAGATTCAATGTTTTAAAACTAGAGACTTCTGTCTACAAACCAACCTGTTCCCAAGAGCTCACCTGGAGGATGTAAGAGAGGACATCGAGAATGATGTTAACAATTCTCACGTCGGGGACGCTGAGTAGATTCAACAGTGGCCCCAAGACTCCAGAGTGGACAAGCTGAAACAACTGGTCCACCGTGGCCCCTGTTGTGAAGTTAGCCACCGTCCACACAGCCTCTTTCTGAACTCTAAATTCTCCCTGCAGAGACAGAACATTGACCTTATCTATTATCCCAAAGAACCAAAATACAGTGATGCTGACTTGGTCTACTTTCTGGGTGGGATGGGGACAGTTAGGACTTTATATGCAATTTAGTAGAATGCCTTGGCTACCTGACTCTGGTTCTTGATTAGAAGATGGCAGCTAAGAAACCGTGAAAAAGGAAATAGTTCCAGTGGGGCCTTGGAGAAAGTTTCTCAGGCCAAGTAGACTCATTTCCCTACGTCAGGCTACAGGGCAAAATAGAACCAACATAATCCAGATACTCTACACAGACTTAGGAATTATGTTTGGAATTGTTGATGATTGGATTGTTGATGATGTGGCCTTTTTCTGTGTGTGTGTGTATATTATATATTTTGGTACTAGGGATTGAACCCATGGGTACTTAACCACTAAGCCATATCCCAAGCCTTTTCAAATTTTTATTTTGAGATAGGGTCTTGCTAAATTGCTGAGGCTGGCTTTGAATTTGTGATCTTCCAGCCTCAGTCACCTGCCCCTCTGGGGTCATAGGCATACTGCACTTCACCCAGCTCTATATTTCTAGTCTTCCTGACCAAGTAAAACTTTGGACACATTATTTATTAGAGCACACAAACGTGATCTATGGGACTGAATCAGCCCAGAGGTAGAGAGAAAGACCATTGAAATATTGCTCAATGAATCTCTTTTTTTTTTTTTTTTTTTTTTGGAGGGGGTGGGTACCAGGGATTGAACTCAGGGACACTCAGCCACTGAGCCACATCCCCAGCCCTATTTTGTATTTTATTTAGAAACAGAGTCTGAGTTGCTTAGCACCTCACTTTTGCTGAGGCTGGCTTTGAGCTTGGGATCCTCCTGCCCCAGCCTCCCGAGCCGTTGAGATTACAGGCGTGTGCCACCCTGCCCAGCTCAATGAATCTTTTACATTTCTAAAAAGCAGTTTAGCCAGGCGCGGTGGTGCATGCCTGTAATCCCAGCACTTTGGGAGGCTGAGGCAGGAGGATCGCGAGTTCAAAGCCAGCCTCAGCAATGGCGAGGCACTTAGCAACTCAGTGAGACCCTGTCTCTAAATAAAATACAAAAAAGGGCTGGGGATGTGGCCCAGTGGTCGAGTGCCCCTGAGTTCAATCCCTGGTACCAAATAATAATAATAATAAAAAATTTAAAAAATTTAAAAAAAAAAATAAAAAGCAGTTGGCCCAGAGATAGGTGCCTGATTTATCATGGATCCTTCTATTCCTAGGTAGAAGGACTTGCTCTCATTTTTTTGGCTGGGGAAAACTGGCCTCAGCATTGAACAAAAACAAAAATACATAATGCATGGTGCCAAAGGAGTTATGTTTCAAAAGACATGGCTTGAAATATGAATACTGCCTGATTCATAACTGGATTTTAAAAATTAGAACAGGCATAGATTCAGGTATGATGCAGAATAGGTAGTGCTCAAAATATTGGAGCATGTTATGATCTAGGCTGCACACCTGCCTACCTTTTCCTACCTCACACACACCTGGGAACCTGCCATTCAGTGTCAGAACACAGAAGCTTCTCTTCCCCATGCAATGACCCCTGCCTCCCCACCCCCAACCGGAGCCAACCACCCCCGGCTCTAGATGTTTTAAATGTGGCTCATTCAAAGGTGGCAAAATGAAACACTGATAATAATTGCTCCAGGGAACTGGGAATCAAGAGGTGGAAGGAAGCTTTATTGTATTTCTACTTTTATATTTGCATTTTCCATTTAGATCACTTCTTTCATCAACTTCATCTATATACCGAAAAGCTACCTTTTTTTCCCCCCAGTGTATGACATCACCATAGCCCGATAAGTTTTTCCTTTTAAAACAAAGCAAAATCTCCTCCCTCTTGGCAGGCATATTCTTTGACCATGCCTTTAGAGATAAGCCATTATTTACTAGCTCAAAATTTTTCTGGATGTGTGAGCTGTGGGGTAACCTTTTCATTGAACAATGTGTGTTTAGTCTCCCAGATATTCAATAGGCTCTTTTTTTTTTTTTTTTTTTGTACCAGGGATTGAACTCGGGGGAACTCGACCACTGGGCCACATCCCCAGCCCTTTTTGTATTTTATTAGAGACAGGGTCTCACTGAGTTCCTAAGTGCCTCGCCATTGCTGAGGCTGGCTTTAAACTTGTGATCCTCCTGCCTCAGCCTCCCAAGTGCTGGGATTACAGGCGTGTGCCACCACGCCTGGCTTCAATAGGCTCATCATAATGGAAGGCCCCTTCCTTTTTCCAAACAGAAAGATTCATAGCTTTGTTGTGATCTCAATTTCCTTCTCAGCCTGCATCTACATCCCTGAAGGACGTGGGGTGGGGTGGGGGGTTCCACTTACGTTCTTTAGTAGATCCACCAATGGCGGCAGCATGTCAAAAGCAATCAGCTGCTGGATGTGCTGCCGGGGCCCGGCGGCCACGTTGCTCAGGGTCCAGGCTGCTTCCTTCTGGATGGAGATCTTAGGGTGCTTCAGGAGCGGGGCCAGCACACTCAGCAAGCCGGCATTGATGGCCAGCTGGGTCTGGTGATCTGTTCCCGTGACAATATTTCCCACGGTGCGGAGAGAAGGGGTCTGGAAGAACAAGGCTAGAAGTCTAACCAGTAGCCGGTGACAGTCACACCTGGTTCTGTGCCCTCATCAGTCATGCTATGGAGCAAGCTCTATGAAAACTCATGAACCAGAATTAAATCCACGATCCTTATTAATTCAATACAACCATGGCTGTTTTTACATAGTTGCAAAGTACTGGAAAGCTTCTTGAAAGTTCTGGCTCAAGTGGGATAGAGTCAAGGGAGACCTTTATCAGGAAATGCTGTGGCTCCTTCCACTTTCAACTGGGGGAAATGCTAAATTGATTATAGCATCGACCATGTCATAACATCTACTGCATTTGTATGTGGCACTAGTGACAAGCTTCTGTTATATATTTAAGTGAAAAACATGAGATTCTGGTGGCATTTCTTGGTGTACTCATGCACCTCCTCACAACAACTATTAAGGTCCCCATAATAGGTCAACGATTGGACTCAAGGCAGTAACTCTCCTAGAGAGACTGACTATGAACTTTTCTGGTGATAAATAGGCTTGGGCAGATGGGCCAACGCCCCCATGGAAATTTCCATGAGAAGCAACCTTGTTTCATTTTCCCCAGGCAAGAGCCAATAGGCTTAAAGGTTGCCCTGTTCCCTGGGCAAAGAGCCAATAGCATTAAAGGTTGCTCTGGTACCAGAAATCCCTACTTGAAGCTCCTGCTTGCCAGGAGCTTGGTCTCAATAGCTCATCCCTGCTGAGAGGGGGCAGCCACTGCTACAGCTCCAGACCCATGGCCTCGAGCCCAAGGGCAGCTGTCCCAGCCAATAGCTCTAGCCTCTAGCCCAACAGCAGCTGCCTCAGCCGCCAGCTCCAGAGACCACAGCTGGTACGACCAGGCACCCATCTTCTGTTCAGAGCTGGCTCACTCTCCTCTCCCCTGACTCCTCTCCCCCCGTACTTCTTCTACCTCCAACCAGCCATAAAGGCTGGTGAATAAATCTCTTGGCTGCACAGTTGTCCCTGGTGTGATTTTTGCCCTTCCTCTGGGATTCTCTGCACCTTTATGACAGTCCCCAGGAAAGCCCATCCCTAGTTCTAGAGTTTTCCTAGCCTATTAGGCTATGTAGCTGTTACTCATGTGAGAGGAAGAGGCAGGACTACAGGCCAATCACAGCCTTGCCAGGACAGCTCTGATTGAGTCACAGAACTTTTATAAGAAGTTGCTTCTTAAAAAAGGGTGGGGCCGGGCGCAGTGGCGCACGCCTGTAATCCCAGCACTTGGGAGGCTGAGGCAGGAGGATCTCGAGTTCAAAACCAGCCTCCGCAATGGCAAGGCACTTAGCAACTCAGTGAGACCCTGTCTCTAATAAAATACAAAAAAGGGCTGGGGATGAAGCCCAGTGGTCAAGTGCCCCTGAATTCAATCCCCAGTACCAAAAAAAAAAAAAAAAAAAAAAGGGTGGGGAGGGGCTAGGATTGTGGCTCAGTGGCAGAGTGCTCGCTTAGCACGTGTGTGGCCCGGGGTTCGGTCCTCAGCACCACATAAAAATAAAGGCATTGTGTACAACTAAAACAAATAAACACTTAAAAAAAAAAAAAAGGTGGGGAGCTGGGATTGTGGCTCAGCTGTAGAGCACTCGCCTAGCATGTGCATAGCTCTGGGTTCAATCCTCAGCACCACTTAAAAAATAAATAAAATGAAGGTATTGTGTCCAACTAGAAATAAAAAATATTGAAAAAAAGAAGTTGCTTCTTTTCTTATTCTCTTCACTCTGTGTCCCTAGTTCTATTCCCAAACCAATCTCAACATCTGAGAAACGCTACCACTCTCAGAACATAATCACTAAGACTGAACAATCTATAATATTAGGCATAAAAATCAAGAGGAGCAGAGTAGAGGCATCTTAAATATAACATACTCACATCTCTCAAAACAGTATATTATGTAGGTGGCACACGTGTAATAACTTATCAAAGTGTTTGATAATGGTTTTAGTTGCCATTTGTCTATATCAAAGTAATCTAAGAGTATGGACTGGGGAGAATAATTTTTTATATTTGTATAAGAAATCCAATTATATAATGAACTTTGCACACGCACGTGCATGCACGTGTGCACGCACACACACACAGTATAAACCAAATTGTTTAAGTTCACATGCACAGACCACTAGAAAAAAAGACATAAAAAGTGGTTCCCTACATGGTAGGTCATAAGCAATTTTCACTTGGTGGTTTTCTTTATTTTTTCCAGTTATAAGATTAAAAAAAAAAAATCCTTTTGCCAGGCACACTGGTATATGCCTATAATCCCAGCAATTTGGGAGTCTGAGGCAGGAGGATTGCACGTTTGAGGCCAGCCTCAGCAACTTAGCAAGACCCTGCCTAAAAATAAAATTATTTTTAAAAGGGTTGGGGATGTAGTTCAGTGGCAAAGTGCCTCTAGGCTCAATCCCCATTACCACAAGAGAAAAGGCCTTTAACAACCACTATGATTTTTAGATCAAAATAGACCCAAGTCTTTGGTTCGAGCACGGCAAAGACCAGGGAAATGCAGATGACATTCTTTGTTTGAGGCAAAGGATTAGAGCTGACTGTGGAGAGACCAGGGATGGGGGAACAGAACCTTGCAAAGTGAATGTGACTCTCAAATTCTCATCTGAAGGCCCTTACAGAGACAGGTGGGACCAGAAAGACGTTTACCAAGATATTGAGTTCCGAGCTGGTCATGAGGTCTACCAGCCTGGGCAGGACTCCCGTGCTGACCACTTGCCCGATACGCTCATTGCAGCCATCTGTGAGGTAGGACAGAGCCCAGCAGGTGTCGGAGAGAACTTCACTGTCCTGATGCTGCAGCAGGTTGGAGAGGATGGGCAGCATTTGCCTCACTGCTTCCTTGCAAGGATATGGGTTCTTATTTCGGCACAGGTTAGACAAGGCCCATGTGATATTCCGCAGAAATGTGATCTGTAACAAACAGATAGCTTCCAGCATCAGGTGCAAAGGAGAGAAAATGCAAATCACCATGTGCCCTTCCTATCTTGGATCAATATTATCGATCTGCATGAACCCAAGCTTTTCAGCTTCAAATAGGAACTTGTTCTAGACAGTGATGTATATTGGAGCCAAAGAGAATGAAGTTTATGTTTTATATTTGAATATTAGATGGAAGTTTCTTATTTTTCAAATAGTAGTAGTATTCTTTACCCACTCTAGAGTCAATGGATGATCATATTTGTTTTTCATTGATAAAAAAACACAAATCACTTGGTCTTTTTGCCTATCTAAAGCTCTACTGGCATGTCAATCATATTTCTGATCTTCTATATGAAATCAGTCTTCCCTTCTCTACCTCCAAGTCCTACCACTTTCTGCTTTTAAAAATTTGGCCTTTAGCTGGGTGCGGTGGTGCATGCCTGTAATCCCAGCACTTGGGAGGCTGAGGCAGGAGGATTGCGAGTTCAAAGCCACCCTCAGCCATGGCGAGGCACTTAGCAACTCAGTGAGACCCTGTCTCTAATAAAATACAAAAAAGGGCTGGGGATGTGGCCCAGTGGTCGATTGCCCCTGAGTTCAATCCCCAGTACCAAAAAAACCCCAAAAACCCTTTGTTACTAGTGATGGAAACCAGTCCCACCCAAGTCCCCTCATATAGTTGCTGATTCTAAATCCTACAGCAATAGTCCCTCTCTGCTGTACTAAGCAATCAGCCACTTCCTTTTGAAAAAGTTCTTCTTGGCACTGTGACCCTGAACCTGGTTTTCTATTGTCCAGTAAGCTGTTTCCTCCCCATCTCCTGCTGACTTCTGAATGTTGGAACTCCACACCCGACCCCCACCCCTACCCCCGGGGACTTGGTCCCAGCCCTCCTCATATTGTGGGTCAGGGGCTGGCAAACTGTAAAGAGCCACTTAGTAAACATTTCAGCCTTGCGGGCCATATGTCTCTAACTGTGACAACTCAAATCTGCCCTCATCTTATAACCATGGCCACAGAAGATATGGAAACCGATAGCACGGGACTGTAAGATTCTACAAAAGAAGCATCAGCCAGGTTCAGACGGGTAGTTGGTCTTGCCCAGCTTGACCCCAGCTGGACGACCCACGTGCGTATGATTATCTAGATTGACACATCCGTGCACCTGCCTTTGCTGTCATGGCACCTCTGACTAACCTCTGCTGTATGTCAATAATGAAAGTTCTGATTCCTTTTCCCCCTCCCTCTTCCTTTCTCGAGGACAGTCATCTGAACAACCTATCTAGAAGCCTGGAGCATCCCTGCTTCCCTCTGTCTTCCACATCTAGTGTGGCTGCAACCCCGTCCATCTGCCTCACCAGTTTCCTCTGCTATAATCCCACCGCAGGCAGCCAGGAGGGTCTTTCTGAAAGATCAGACCACCTTCCTTCTTGCTTTGACATCCTCCATGGCTTCCCTTTGCCACCATCTACCCACCATCTCACATTTCTCGTTCCTTGCAAACTCCCTAGGTCACGGCCACCTTTTCAAGTTCAAATACAGCCAGTGTTCTCCCACCTTGAGGGTTTGGTACTTGTTCCCTTTGCTTCTCTACAATTTTGTTGGAGGCAAATTGAGAACCCAATTTCTAAATCTGGGAGTCCTCTACTGTTACCGCATTGATCAACTTTGACTCTGAGCTTCAAACGTAGACCCTATCACCCAGGAACAGAACAGGAGCACCATCACACCTCTGCCCCTTTGTGGGAGATCTTAGTCATTAATGTTTGCAGGGTGATGAGCTTTGAAAAACTTTAATGGACCTGTTAATACCCCCAGAAGAAAAATCAGTCCTACTGGTCCCTAAGGACAAATTTGGGTCAGTCTTTTCCCAAAATGATCCTCTGTCCTAGACCTCTCACTATCGTAAGGGACTAGGAAGCAGCACCATGATATAGCATTGATTTGGAAGTACTTCCCAATTTCCCAACCCTGGGAATTGGTCACCTATCTAGGTCTTCTCCTTTGAAGACACTCACTGGTATGGCTGACGAAACCAGGGCCACCAGATGTGGAATGGCATTGCTCGCAATCACGATATCTCTGAATTCTGAGCCATCACCTACAAATAGATCAGAACAGGACATTCAAAGAGAGAACAAAGAATTCCAAAGTGGATGATACGCTTTGTAAAAGTGTATGCAAAGATGAGAGACGAGAACTCATTCTTGGGGGTTTGGCAAGTAGGTAGTATAGTTATGGGTTAGATCCGAGGTTTCCAAGGTATCTGTTGGGTGGACATTGCTGCTATGACAAGCAGGCGCCACACAGTACCTATTGCTGAAAGAGGAGTCTGTGGACAAAGAGGAGACAGCCAACCTGGCCTAGGTGGCACACTGTAAATGCTGGCAGCCTTTCATAGAGCAGTTATCAGGAAGATCAAGCCTAATACAGACCCAGAAGATACTGGCATAGGGGCAGAAACTTATCAGTGCAATTCAGAACAAAATCTGGGAATCCATAGAGGCTGGCAATTGGCCATCTGCAGCTCTGACTAGTGTCCCTAGAAGTCTTATAATTGAGGCAGAAGTCACATTACACCACCCAGGCTTGCCCGTTCTTGACGGGACCAAGAAAAATGAGGAATATATCTGAAATAGATCCATCACTTCTGCAAGCATTTTTTAAAGCAGTTACTTTATATTCTGTTTGCTAATTCCAGTATCTGAAGTCCTTGGAGATCTAATCATACTTGTGTTTCTGCTGACTCAGTCATGGTGGGTTGCTTCTTCTCCAAACTTGAAATTGCTAATATTTGGCTGATCTTAATTTGTCAAAATCCTGAGGGGCCCAACTGAGGTCCCCTTCAAAACACCCCCCCCTCCAGAGCATGTAGATTTACTTCAGCCAGGAATCTGGGGGCTTCCAGCCCTGCAGCACTAATTCTCTACCCTGTGCTTTCTCAGACATACGACTATAGCCACAGGTCCCAAATCTACACAGAGTTTTAGGATTGCATTTTGGGGAAAGATGTTTTACCCCAAGGTAAGGAGACAATTTCCCCCCTTATTTCTTTCACTGGAGGAAGAGTTCTTTCAGGGTCCTGGATCGTGCAAGCATCCGACACAAACCCCAGTACTGCATGAGCCAAAGACTGGGCTTCAGTTCCTGAAGCTATAAAGATTTGAGGCTGGCGGGCACGGTGGCGCACACCTGTAATCCCAGCACTTGGGAGGCTGAGGCAGGAGGATCGCGAGTTCAAAGCCAGCCTCAGCAATGGCGAGGCACTTAGCAACTCAGTGAGACCCTGTCTCTAATAAAATACAAAAAAGGGCTGGGGATATGGCCCAGTGGTCGAGTGCCTCTGAGTTCAATCCCTGGTACCAAAAAAGAAAAAAAGAAAAAAGATTTGAGGCTGGTATCGTGCTTGCCTAGCATGGGTGAGGTACTGCTCAATTCCCAGTACCACATATAAAGCAATTAATTAAATAAAGGTTCATCAACTTAAAAAAATAAAGTAAAAAGACTTGAAGCTATGTGACCCTGGTATTGGCAGATGTCCCGGCAGCCTGTCACTTCAGTATGCACTTCATCATATAGTTTCAGTGTCAATGAACTTGGTTCTGAACTTTGAAATAGCATATGGTACCTTTCCCAGAACATCTAGGTTTTCATGCTGGGAGGGGTTCCGGAATATCGAGAGCACCATAGGAGACAGTCTCACCGGCGATATTACCGAGGGCCCACACTGCCTGCTCGCACACCGTCATATGGGGAGAAGACAGGAGCTCGATCAAGGGCAGGACGGCACCCGCTTCCACCACGGCTCGGGTCTCATCTGAAGTCCCAGAAGCAATGTTGGTGAGAGCCCAGGCTGCCTCGAACTGCAGGTAGGGGTGAAGTGACCACTTCAGGAACTCCACCAGCCTCGGGATGAGCCCCGATGCTACAAACAATTTTAGGGGAGGGTTCCGTTCCCGGGATAGCATTTTCCTAAGAAAGGAAAGAGAAAGAAGGACAGGGAAAGCCGTGTGAGGGAGACGGTCAGGACCTCCTTTCCAGATGTTCTTGGCATTCCTATCTATCAGAGAAAACAAATGGCTGGACCAGAGCTTCATCCAAGCAACATCTTCTCTTTGCATATCATCTATGAGCTAAAGGTCCTGTAGAGGCCAATGTAAATGAAGCAATTCATCTCCCATAATACATTGCATCTTTTCCATTGCCCTCAAGAACAGCATAGGATAGAAGCTTCATCTTGGTTTTAGAAGGTCTAGCCTTCTCCTGTGTTTGATGAGCATTTTGTCAATGCCAAGAATCCAAAGGAGTCGCTAGAGTTCACTTCAGGCTATAAACCTGCAAATGGCAGAAATCTGCTGGGTGATACCTGGCTGCCTGTGTAGCCTGGAAACATATAACTGGATCGGAACTATTCACATCTTTGATTATTTCATCCAAAGTGAGGCTGACCTGCAAAAGAGAGACATATTCAGGCTAGAGTCTTTGCCAAAAGAGAGAATAAATATCACCTTGTCTATTCATCCATCTGATGACAACAGGCTGGTTTCAACAGAATGCCCCATTGTACATGCAGGTCTGTAGTAGGGAAGAGGGTAAAACTTTTGTGGTCCATAGGTCACAGGTCATAGGTCATAGTGGACACTCCCTATGCTTAGGGGAGGAATGATTCACTTGGATCCTCAGCACCCTTTTATTCTGTGCATTAAGAGCATAACAATAGATAGTTAAAAAAAAATAGCAAGCAAAGACCTTCATAATAACCCTCTTCTGTAAAAGCAATGAGAAAACTGACAATCTTTAAGCAAGCAGAAAAAAAAGGAAATAAGAATAAAAACAGAGATTGAGAAAATAGAGAAAAGTCAATGAAAAGTTGGTTCTTGAAAAGATCAACAAAAATACAAACACTTAGCTAAACTTACCAAGAGAGAAAAGAGAACCAAGTTATTAAAAATCAGAAATTAAAGTGAGGAAATTACTACTGAACTTATACAAATTAACAAAAGAGAAATAGGAGCCATTGTATACCAACAAATTAAATAGTTTAGAGGTAGACAGATTCCTAAAAATGCATAACCACCAAAAGTGATAAGAAATAGAAAATTTGAATAGAGCTATAATAGCTAAAGAGATTGAATTAGAACATTCCTCAAACAGACGTCTAGGCCAACATGGCTTAATGGTGAATTTCCCAAACATCAGAAATAACACAAACTGGCCAGGCACTGTGGCGCATGCATGTAATCCCAGTGGCTTGGGAGGCAGAGGCAGGAGAATCGTGAGTTCAAAGCCAGCCTCAGCAAAAGCAAGGCGCCAAGCAACTCAGTGAGACCCTGTCTCTAAATAAAATACAAAATAGGGCTGGGGATGTGGCTCAGTGGTCGAGTGCTCCTGAGTTCAATTCCCAGTACCCGCCCTCCCCCCCACAAAAAAGAAAAAAGATAACTTTTATAAACTCTCCCTACCACCACCAAAAAAAGAAAAGGGAAGGGGAGGGGAGGGGAGGGGGGGAAGGAAGAAGTAGAAGAAGGGGAACTTTCCAAGTCATTCTTTGAGGCCAGTATTACCTTGGTAACTGTATCGGTGCATTTTCTGTGGCTATAATAAAATACCTAAGGCTGGGTAACTTCCAAAGTAAAGAAGTTTATTTGCCATATGCTTCTGGTGGCTAGAAGGTCAACACCCCATGGCCTTGGTATCCCAATCAGGGCCCCTTGGCTGCATCACAACATGACAGAGTAATGGAAAGGGAACAAACGATATGCAAAAGGGTCAAGGTCATGGACTGGCTTTACTTTATAACTATCTACTGTTGTAAGAACTAACCACAATCTTGCAAAAACTACATTAATCCCTTCAGAGGGTGAGGCCCCCAGTGATCTAATTACTTTGCACGAGGCCCCACCTCTGAGACATTCTACCACCTCAACACTGCCACACTGGAAAGAACAAGTTTCCAGTTCATAAACCTTTGAGGGTGAGAAACACACTCACACCATATTTAAACCATAGCAATACCAAAACAGCCAAAGCCACAAGGAGAAAAGAAAGATACACACCAATATCCCGTATCACTACAGATGCAAAAAATCCTCAACAATTGCACGTACTTACTCCCAAAATGCCACTACTACATGGCATTCAGATCTTTGGAATTAGTAAATATTGACGTTTTGAAGCTGAACAAAAACTTTCACAGCTACCGAGTTTCCCGTAAGGAAGTAGTAGTTGGTGAACTGCTTCCATGAAAATGTGAAATAGGAGGCATCTACATCAGAGGACCAGCTGCTGGTTTTTCATATGCTTTTTTAAAAAAGATATTTATATTTTAGTTTTAGGTGGACACAATATCTTTATTTTTATGTGGTGCTGAGATCGAACTCAGTGCCTCACGCATGCTAGGCAAGCACTCTACCACTGAGCCACAACCCCAGCCCCTCATATGCTATCTTGAAGTGCAGAATTCTACTAAAACATATCACTGTTTAATGTATCTGGTGTATTTCTGAAGAGGCTTTAAAGGCAGGCTGGGCAGGCCTGCCCAGTTTATAAGTTGATGATAGCATAGTACATAAATCCAAGGAAATAAGATCTGTAAGAATCTAGGACCAGCTTAACTTATATGGTGGGTATTAGGTTAGGAAAAGAAAATTTCCAATCATTCAGTCATAGTCTGTTGAAGCAGACTTACATGTAAACCAGGATCATCTCTATACAAGTTTATTATAGGTTGCTTTAATAACCATACATTTTTCTCTTATTTCCTGTAAGAAGATATATACCCTCTTGTTTTATGCAAGCCAGTTTCTACCTTGTGAGTGTGCTTCTTTGGTTTTGCTGGCTTGGTATTTTGTGTTGAGAGACGAAGTCATTTTTGCATTCATGATGTTAGAGTTCCTCAAAGTCCACCCTCGTGACTGACTGGGGACTTAAGACAGCCAGGTATCTTGTGGGCAGCCTCTGAGTCAGTATTTTGAAACCAAGAGGGTTTTACTTTCTTTTCCATACCCCAGAATGCTAACCCAATTAAGAAAATAATTTAATCCAAGCAGCTAAAGTATGTGTCAGTTTAAAGGTGTCTGCTTATTTGGCTGAGCAACTTAATTGGTAGAGTGTCATTCTTTAGAAAAGGAAATGTAAAATGGACAATTATATAGGTACCCGTGGTCTGCAGAAATAATACCAAAGTAAGTAATGGCATTTTTTTAAAAGCAGGTCTGCAGTAAAAGATAATACTATCTTTTCTTAGTCTTCCTGCTCTCAACTCTCATAGTTTATTAGTATTTTGCCTTTAAATATGGGGGTTTTAGTGTAAATAACCCCAAACAATAACTATTTCTAGAGTAGCAAACATATTAAATTCTTGCAACTTAGGGAAGTTACCTATAGTTGCTAACATTAATTGCAAGAAATGACTATATACTACTTGAGAAGTAAACACATTTTAAAAAATGGAGTTCTTGGGGTTGGGGTTGTGGCTCAGTGGTAGAGCACTTGCCCAGCATGTGTGAGGCCCTGGGTTCAATCCTTAGCACCACATAAAAATAAATAAAAAAGGTATTGTGTCCACCTACAACTAAAAAATTTTTTTTAATTTTTTTTTTAAATGGAGTTCTAATATAGAATGAAACCAAAACACTCAGTACCATTCATAAACAAAATTGAGTGAAAAGAGTTGCAGATCAACTTAAAGATCAATTTGTTAGCAAAGTGACTTTTGGGGGTAGTGATTGTTTTATATTTCAATAATATCAAGTTTAGAAATTAGTTGTAACGGGCTGGGGAAGTGGCTCAGAGGTAGAGCGCTCGCCTAGCACGTGCAAGGCGCTGGGTTCGATCCTCAGCACCACATTAAAATAAAGGTATTGTATCCAACTGCAACTAAAAATAAATATTAAAAAAATAAGTTAGTTGTAAGATACTGCCTTTCTATGTTATGTTTTCCCCTGGGATTGAACTCAGGAGCACTCAACCACATCCGCAGATCTATTTTGTATTTTATTTAGAGACAATGTCTCACTGAGTTGCTTAGCACCTTGCTTTTGCCGAGGCTGGCTTTGAACTTGTGATCCTCCTCCCTCAGCTTCCCAAGCTGCTGGAATTACAGGCCTGTGTCACCACACCCCATTCCCATGTATTTTTAAATAACTGGTAACATGTACTTTAATTTTAAAAATGTCCTTGGTATTAAAAAAAAGTCCTCAACAAAATACTAGAAAATGCATCAACATATGAAACATATTCATCATGAGATTTAACCCAGGAATGCAATTATGGTGCAACATATAAAAACCAATGTAAGCCAGGCACAGTGGTGCATGCCTGTAATTCCAGCAGCTTGGGAGGCTGAGGCAGGAGGATCACAAGTTCAAAGCCAGCCTCAGTAAAAGCAAGGTGCTAAGCAACTTAGTGCAACCTGTCTCTAAATAAAATACAAAATAAGGTTGCAGATGTGGCTCAGTGGTTGAGTGCCCCTGAGTTCAATCCCCAATACAAAAAAAAAAAAAAAAAAAGAGAGAGAGAATGTAATTCCATTCCCTCTATTAGAATAAAAAGGAAAACAAAATCTTTTCAATAAGTGCAGAAAAAGCATTGGACAAAATGCAGTACCTTTCCATGATAAAAACATTCAATAAACTAGGAACATCCTTATCCTTATAACAGCACCTATAAAAACTGCACAACTAAGCCAGGTGCAGTGGCACACACCTGTCATCCCAGCACTTGGGAGGCTGAGGCAGGAGGATCGAGAGTTCAAAGCCAGCCTCAGCAATGGTGAGGCACTTAGCAACTCAGTGAGACCCCGTCTCTAATAAAATACAAAAAAGGGCTAGTGATGTGGCCCAGTGGTTGAGTGCCCGAGTTCAATCCCCAGTGTAAAAACAAACAAACAAACAAAAAACCAAACAAACAAACAAAAAAACTGCACAACTAGAATCATACTTAATGGTGAAAGCCTGAATTTCTCCCCCTGAGATAGGACTAAGACAGATTTTCTGTTCTGCTCCTTGTATTCAACATAGTTTCTAGATAGGCTATTTAGGCAAGAAAAAGAAATAAAGTACATCTAGATAAGAAAGGAAGATATAAAACTATTTCTACTTGCAAATGACTTGATCTTAGATATAGAAAATCCTAAGGAATCCACAACAAAATATCCTAAACTAATAAATGAGTTCAGTTACATTATAGGATCAATATATAAAAACCAATTATATTGCTACACACTAGCAGTGAATAATCCAAAAATAAAAATAAAACAATTTACAATAGAATAAAATATTTAGGAATAAAAAGCACAAGAATTATATGCTGAACACTATTAAAAAATTAAACAGCATCTAAATAAATGGAAAGACATCTCATGTTCATGAAATGGAAAAACCAGACATTGTTAAGATGGCAGTTTTACACAAATTGTTTTATAGATCGAATGCAATTACCATCAAATCTTAACTGTCTTTATTGAGGACATTGACTAGCTGATCCTAAAACTCATAGGGAAATATAAAGGACACAAAATAGTCAAAATAATCTTGTAAAAGATAGAAAGCTCATGGTTCCTATTTTCAAAACTTACTACCAAGCTACAGCAATCAAGTCTCTGTTGTACTGAAATAAAGATAACCATATTAGGTTTTTGACAAGGGTGCTAAAATGTTCAATGGGTAGAGAATAGTCTTTTCAAAAAAATGGTGTTGGCAATAAATTGTGGAACCAACATAGATGCCCTTCAGCAGATGAATGGATAAAGAAAATGTGGTATGTATACATAACGGAATATCATTTAGCATTAAGAGAATAAAATCATGGCATTTGCAGGTAAATGGATGGAGCTGGAGAATATAATGCTAAGTGAAGTTAGCCAATCCAAAAAACCAAATGCTGAATGTTTTCTCTGATTTAAGGATGCTGATTCATAATGTGGTTGGGGTGGGGGGCATGGGAGGATTAGATGAACTCTAGATAGGACAAAGGGGAAGGGGAGGAAGGGAAAGGGAGGGAGAAAAGGGGTAGGAAAGACGGTGGAATGCGATGGTCATCATTACCCTAAGTGCATGTATGAAGACACAAATGATGTGACTCTACTTTGTGTACAACCACAAATATGAAAAATTGCGCTCTATATGTGTAATAGGAATTGTAATGCATTCTGCTGTCATACATAACAAATTTAAATTTAAAATTAAAAATAAATAAATAATAGACCAAAAAAATGGTGCTGGGACAGCTGGATACCACACACAAAATTATGAAGCTGAACCTTTTTTCATATGGTATACAAACATTAATTCAAAATGGATTAAAGATTTAAACATAAAAGCTAAAAACTCTTAGAAGGAAACAGACAAAAGAAAAAAAAAAAAAAAACCTGTGTGATTAGATAATGGGTCTAGTGCCCAAAATATAGAAAGAACTCCTACAACTCAATAAAAAATACAAATTACTTGACCTGAAAAAAAAAAAAAAAGGGGGGGGGATGTAGGGTTTAAATAGACATTTCTCTAAAGAAAAACACAGCCAATAAGCATAGGTAAAAATTCTTGCTGGGCATGGTGGCGCATGCCTGTAATCCTAGCACTTGGGAGGCTGAGGTAGGAGGATCACGAGTTCAAAGCCAGCCTCAGCAATGGTGAGGCACTTAGCAACTCAGTGAGACCCTGTCTCTAATAAAATATAAAAAAAGGCCTGGGGATGTGGCCCAGTGGCCCAGTGCCCTCAAGTTCAACCTCCAGTACCAAAAAAAAAAAAAAAAAAAAAAAAAAGATTCTCGTTATCATTAGTCAATAGGAAAACATATCAAAATTACAAGATACCCCTTTGCATCCATTAGAGAGTTATTTTTAAAAAAACAGATAAGAAATATTAAGAATGTGAAAATGTGCAACACTGTGGCCACTTTGGAAAATAGTTCAGCATATTAGTTTCCTACTACTGCTGCAAAAATTACCACAAGCCCAATGGCTTAAAAGGAAGTTGGTCTCTTACTGTTCAGAAGGCCATTGACACTGGGCTAAAAGTTCAGGTATCAGAAAGGCTGGTTCCTCCTGGAGGCTCTCAGGGAGAATCCATTTCCTTGTCTTTTTCAATTTCTCTGGGCTCACTTATATTCCTTGCCCTGAGGCCTCTCCCTCCAGTTTTTTTTTTTTTTTTTTTTAACTAGTTTTTGTTGTAAAGGATACACTACCTTTATTTATTTTTATGTGGCGCTAAGGATCAAACCCCATGCCTCACAGGTGCTAGGCAACCACTCCACCGTGGAGCGACAACCCCAGCCCATCTCTCTCCACCTTGGAAGTATGTTGCCTCTCTTTCTCTGCCTTCTCCTTTGTCCTTGTAAGAACCATGTGATTATGGTAGGCCTACCCTGATAATCCAGGAAAACTAAGATCCTTAAACTTAATTGCAAAGTCCCTTTTGTTTTAAGGAAACACAGGTTCTGGGGATTAGAAGACAGAGATATTAGGGGACCATTATGTAGCCTACCACAAATAGTTAAGCATAGAACCCAGCAATGCTTCTCCTTGTAGGAGCCCTGTTTGGGGAGATGGCTAAGATTGCGGTTGACTACGGGCCAAGGAGATGTTTGGCTGTTGCCGCCTTCCGTGGTCTCACGGGACTTGGCCCGAGATCTTGCCGGACTTAAGGGAGATTGCTGATCGGGTCTGTGCCATTTTGGTGGTGTGTGTGGTGCGTGTTAAAGTCGTTGTTAGAGCCAGAGAGAAAAGTTATCAGAATAAAAAAGCTGTTTGTTTCCAGTTTGCCTCTAAACTTCTTCCGGCGGCTTCGTCGCTCCAAGCGGCCATCGCTTCAGGCGACATCTCCTCAGTATACTCCCAGAGGAATTGAAAACACTTGCCCAAGCAAAAAACGTGCACACACGTGTTAATGGCAGCATTAATCATAACAGCCAAAAAGTGGAAACAACCCAAATGTCCACTATTCATAAGTGGATGAACAAAATGTAGTCTATCCACAGGATGGAATAGTATTCAATCAAAAAGAAATGAACCAGATACATGCCACAAACATGAACGAACCTTGGAAACTATGCTGAATGGAAGATGCTAAGTACCCAAGGTCACATACTAAAGGATTCCATTCATATGAAATGCCCAGAATAGGTAAACTCACTCTCTGTCTAAAGTTTAGACAGAGAGTAGACTCGTATTTGCCAGGGCCTTTGGAGAATGAGATATAGGGAGTGACTGCTTAATGGGCATGGGGTTTACTTTGCAGGGATGGGGGGCAGTGCTGGGGAATGAACCCAGGGGTGCTTTACTACTGAGCTACATTCCCAGTCCTTGTTATTTTGAGACAGGGTCTCACTAAGTTGCTCAGATTGGCCTTGAACTTGCAATCCTCCTGCCCTGGCCTCCCAGGTGGCTAGGGTTACAAGTGTGTACCACAACTGGTTGGGCATGGGGTTTCTATTGAGGTGATAAATATGTTTTAGTGGCGATGGTTGTGTAACCTTGTGAACACTAGAAATCATTTATTTTACACTTTAAAGAGGTGAATTTGAGGGTATGTAAATTAGATCTTAATTTTTTTTTTTTAAAAAGAACATACTAACATAGGATAAATAGGGAAACAATTTTTTTTCATTGTTTTGATTCATACTTTCCTCAGGGCTACTCTAGACAAATGAAGTGAACTGGATATATAAGGTTCTTGTCCCTACAGCAATTCAGAGAGTGATCATATCCATTACCACGGATGAAAGCAGATGCTTCATTGAATCCACTTGACAAAATTGAAATAATCTCAGCCCTCAAAGAGTTCTAAGCAGGTTGGTGCACACCTGCAATCCCAGACACTTAGGAGACTGAAGTAGGAGGACTGCATGTTCAAGGACAGCCTCAGCACTTTAGCAAGGCCTTAAACAACTTGGTAAGGCTGTCTCAAAATAAAATATAAAAGGAGTTAGGGATGCAACTCAGTAGTTAAGTACCCCTGGATTCAATCCCTGGTACCAAAAATGAAAAGGTGGGACTGTAGCTCAGTGGTAGGGCACCCCTGGGTTCAATGTCAGTATGTATACATATATGAATGAATGAATAAAAACAGATACAATGTTATTGAAGTTCTAAGAAAGAAAACTTAGGGCAGTCAAGATTCCCAAAGTAGGATTGGCCTTAAAGTCAACCCAGGACTTATATCCGGTGAAATTGGGGAGGATGGAGAATGGAAGACAGATAGCGTTCAAGTCTTAGGAAAGATGTCATGTCCAGGGACTAGATGCCTCTACTGAGAAGTAGCCGCCATGAGCCCTCATTTCCTAACCCACTGGATTTAGTGCAGCAGCTGAGTTTTCAGTTTGCAGTGGCATCTTCCCCACTCCCATTAGACCATGGATCCCAGACTCACCGCTATGCGCACAGACCCTTAGCATTCTAAGGAAGGCACTTTGGCTGGAACCATGATTTCTTCACTCCTTCCTTTAAAGGCCCTAAATCAGAGTCTAGAAGCTCGGAATCTATTAAATATCCCCAGGCCAGAGAAGCTTGCTAAGGATGTGTTTTGCACATGACTGCTCTAAACGCCATGTACCTCTTTTGCTGGTTTTTCAGAAGCTGGGTCAGTGCAGACATGGTTGATATTCCTTCTCTTTAAGACCTGCTCATCTTTTTTGGCCTTCCGCAGCTCCAGGCTGATGGTGATCCTCTGTTGTCGCCTCACCTAGGGAAGATAAGAAACAGTTGCAACAATCAGAACCAGGAAGCCAGGATGTCTTGCCATTTAGCCTTTGAAGCAGGTGGCAAGGCCTGTGAGTTCTTTTTTTTTTTTTTTTTTTTTCAGTTGCTATAGGCTGGAAGAATCAAGGTCATAGAGCCAGTAAACCATCTCAGCCCTGTTTACCTCCTCGGCTTCCTCCCAACATTGTACCTCTAGGAAAAAATTCAATCTTCTGCCCAAGATTATAGGAAGGTGATGTTCATCCTTGACAGGCAGAATTCTCAGCCATAAAGGCATGAGCAGAACAGCCCACTGCCCAAGTCTGAGCATTCCTCATTGATGCTGATTAGTTTTGAAGAGTATAATGTCCTGGTGGGCCTAGACCTTCCAGTGGTGGCCAGATAAGTGGGGCTGGGGACTCTGGGGGACCATGAACTAGATACACAATCTCAGAGGTTTTACTTAAAGACACTGAAGGAGATTTAAAGAGAAATTTTTAAAGGCTTTTTTTTTTCTTTCTTAAATAAGTCAACACCACACAGATTTGACAGTATTGTGAATCCTGGAGGATGACCTAAACTTTCTGGAGAAATGAGTTAAAGACTAAAATAGCAATTACAATCATTCATTGCCTCATGATGGGAATGCATTGAGAAATGGGTGGTTAGACAATTCTGTCATTGTTTAAACACCACAGAATGTACTTACACCAACTAAGATAGCTATGATGTCACCGAGCAAGGCAAGTTATGGGACCACCATCGTCTATGAGGTTGCTCTGTGGTCCAAGAATGCATACATTAGTTAAGATGCATCAGAGATTTCCGGTTCCTTAAACAAATCATTTAATTCTTGCCTGAAAACAAGGTCATTAGCTGTTAAAAGGCAAAGCAACGCACCTTTGGGGCCCTTGGAACCAGTTGTACCGTGGCCCTGTCACCAAATGGGACCTCCTTGTGAACAGAGGGGTTTGTACCCGTGTCTTCTCTCTTCTCAGCTGCTAGCCTTTCCTACTGCTCCCCGCACAGAGGGTTCAGTTCCTTTGTTCTACCTGGTTTCCTTTAATCCGCAATGGTCCCGAAGCCAAAAAGCCAAGCTTGCTGGGGCAATTTACCCTAACAGTGATTTGGCCCTGGACATGTCCTAACTAGGCTTCCATAACCAGGTGCTTCCCTCATCTGAAGCTGCCTTTCAGCTTCCCAAGGTGGAGCCAGTCTCATACAAGATGTCAGTCCTACTACGCAGCTGAGGACGCAGAAGTAGCGCAGGAAAACCATGAGATCAGAAAAGCTGAATGAGAAAATTCACACATGCAGACCCCCCCGCCCATGCCCTAACGTCCATCCTGGCAACAAGCCCAACAGTCTGGACTTTTCTGTCCCAGTCCTATATCTGCAAGATATGCTGCTGCCTCGGTGCCAACATCTGAGTTCCTTGGTAAACCTGTTGCTGCCACAGCCTGGCATCTACAGACCTGGTCCTCCAGAGGCAGTGAGCAGCCTTGGTTTTTTTTTTTTTTTTTTTTAATATTGATTTAGTTGTAGATGGATACAATATATTTATTTTATGTATTTATTTACATATGGTGCTGAGGATTGAACCCAGTGCCTCATGCATACAAGGCAAGCGCTCTACCACTAAGCCACGACCCCAGCCCAGCAGCCCTGTTTTATAGATGAAGGAACTAGAACTCTGAAGTTACCTAATGTCAAGGTCACATTTGAATTTGAATCCATGATTGTCTGGCTCTTAAGTTCATATACTTTTGTCCTTTCTACCTTTAATATTTTATTTTGAAATTTTCAAACATGCAAAAAAAAAAAAAAAATGGAAAGAATCATTCAGGGAACGTCTGAACACGAACACCTAAACGAGGATTTTGCTAGAATCGCCTTCTCTCCCGCATCTCCGCCCCATGCTAGATGCCTTTCAACCATGTGACTTTCATGACACCAGTCCCTGATAGATGGAACCAGTTGCTACATACTCACAGATGCGTCTTTGCCTCGGTACTTAAATTTTCTCAGCCTCTCTTCTGGAACATCTAAAGTAGGCATGTTGACTGGAGGGAGGGAACCACCTGCAGGCAGGGAAATAACAAGGAGATGCTCAGTGTCCTGCGTGTGGGTTACTGTGTTAAAGTCACCAGGTTCTCTGCTCCTCATAGGGTCAGAGGACCCCAGAGAGCAGACTCAGAAAGTCAGCTTCCATAGTCACTGTGCCAACTCAAAAGCATTGAGGCGACCAGCCCTGAGAGAAGCAGTAAGGGAAGCCATTAAAAGGCAGGTTGGGTCAGGTGCGATGGCGTACGCCTGTAATCCCAGCACTTGGGAGGCTGAGACAGGAGGATCGTGAGTTCAAAGCCAGCCTCAGCAATGGCGAGGCACTTAGCAACTCAGTGAGACCCTGTCTCTAATAAAATACAAAAAAGGGCTGGGGATGTGGCCCAGTGGTCGAGTGCCCCTGAGTTCAATCCCCAGTACCAAAAAAATAAAAAATAAAAAAATAAAAAGCCTATCGAAGAGTTGAAGTCTCTTCCCAGTCTATTTTATTTTCTTACCAACTTTTACCACCAAATTTTTTAAATTTTTTTATTTGTTAATTTTAGAGATACATGACAGTAGAATGTATTTTGACATATTATACATACATGGAGTAGAACTTCCTAATTGTTTCTCCATCTTCCTCCCCCTACTCCCAATAGGACCACCTGTGTCTTAGGTACTATCAATCCATTTTCTGTTGCTGCAACAAAAGATGTGAGGCTAAGGTACTTTATAAAGCAAAGAGTTTATTTAACCCAGTTTTAGAGGCAGAAAGTTCAAACATCTAGCACTATGGGGAGGAACCGTCTCACACACATCATCGCCCTAGGTTCTCAGAGATGCAAAGTATCAGAGCGAGAACGTCAGCCTGGATCTGACACCTGCGTCCATCTTCTGATCACTAAACCTGGCAGCCAATAACCCCTAACGAGGTCTGATTAGGAAGGCAGGAAGTTACCACTGTGGGTGGCGCTAGACACACGGGGCTAGAGGTTGGAAGGTGGGAAAACGCCCATTTTAAGGAATGGCAACAATGGAATCCTTTTCTGAAAGTTCTCTGCTCTGTGCTGTCCCCTTTCTGCCCCCCACGATACCAGGTGCACCTCTCAGCTCATGAGAATGCCTCAGTGTGCATAAGGTAAGAGGTTAGTCGGGGACAAAGAAAGGCTTCTGCTTCTGAGAGTGCCAAGGCCCTCACCCCCCTGGCCTCTTCTAGAAAGTGCGACTGTATCCTCGGCAGTGGATCCAGGTTTAGACGTTTGCCTCCTTCCTTTGAAACAAATATGATATGAGATAGCACAGAAAGCTCATCTCCAAATCAGAGGGTCCTCCCCTAATTCTGGGGCATCTTTGGGGAGCATTTGAAAGCCTCAGATTTAGCCAGATCATTTCCTATAGAGACATTAGAGATATTAGCTACAAAATCAGCTGAAAAGCAAATCCTTGCTCTCAGTTTTCCCTAGTTCAACACCCGGATCCTTTCCCTCACATTGCGATCTGTGGGCACCCAGGAAAGCTGGCTGCTGGGCAGCTTTCTCCAGCACCATGAGGGGCTGAAACGGAGGCGGAGGCTTTGAGACATGCACAAAAATCAGATAAGACTTACTTCATCAATTCGTCAATGTTTGAAGCCGGGCGCCTGTCATCCCAGCACTTGGGAGGCTGAGCCAGGAGGATCATGAGTTCAAAGCCAGCCTCAGCAATGGCGAGGCACTTAGCAACTCAGTGAGACCTTGTCTTTAATAAAATACAAAAAAGGGCTGTGGATGTGGCCCAGTGGTCGAGTGCCCCTGAGTTCAATCCCAGTTACCAAAAAAAAAAAAAAAAAAAAAAAAAAAAAAAAAAATTGCCAATGTTTGAAATCCAGAGAAAGCCACACTGGTGATGTAGGCAAATGCCACCTACTGAGGGGCTCTCTATCCCCGGAGTCTTGGGCCAGCACTGCTGCTGGGTGGCAGGTGGCAGAGAGCCAGCCAAGGGACCTTGGGCACATTCAAGGTCACCCAGGCTCCCAAGTGGCTCTTGCCCTTTGAATCCTTTTGTGTAAGGGGACATTGGGGACTTCCAAGTCTTATAAATGGCACCAAGTAACTTTCTCTGGTTGGGGCATTTCAGGCCGTTTTTGTTTTTCCTGTACTGTTCTAAATTTAGCCAAGCTTTTACTGTGAGCATCTTTCATGAACCAAGAACCATTTTAAATTAAGACATGTCTCATCATCCAGGAGTTGGCTTCTATAGAGTAGTATTTTTTTTTTTTTTAGATTTTAAAGTAATATACTCATGGCTTTAAAAGAATATAAATACAATGCTCCAACTTACAATGGGCTCACATCTGAACAAACCCATCAAAAATTGATAATACACGTTAAAATATATTTTATACCTGGGCATTGTAGTGAATGCCTGTAATCCCAGTGGCTCGGGAGGCTGAGGCAGGAGGATTGCAAGTTCAACACTAGCCTCAGCAACTTAGCAAGACCTTGTCTCTAAATAACATATAAAATGGGGTGAGGATGTGGCTCAGTGGTTAAGTGCCCCTGGGTTCAATCCTTGATACCAAAGAAAAAAAAAGAATAATGCATTTTATACACCTAAACTTGCCTAGCCTACCTTCAACGTGCTCAGGACACTTACATCAGTCTGAACTAACATAAAGCCTATTTTTATAAAAGGACTGATTCTCCCACACAATTTATTGTACTCTGAGTGCACTCCAGAGTACAATGTCAGTTGTTTACCCTTATGAGCCCATGTGCTGCTGCCCAGGATCACAAAGAAGCATTGTCCTAAAGCTCTCTAGCCCAAGGAAAGACTACAATTCAGAAGCAGAGTTCTTACTAAATGAGTAACGTTTTTGTATCATTGGAAAGCCATAGAGTTGAGACTTCGCTATGTCAAATCATCCTAAATTGGGCACCATCTGTAGTTCAGAAAAACATTAAGCCTTAAGTCCCAACATCTCCACTCCTCCTGCAGGTTCACCTTTAAAAACCTGTGCCAGCCGGGCATGGTAGCACACGCCTAGAATCCCAGCAACTTGGGAGGCCGAAGCAGGAGGATCACAAGTTTGAGGTCAGCCTCCATTACTTAGCGAGACCCTGTCTCAAAAAGGGTTGGGAGTGGGTAGCTGATGGGTGAAGCACCCCTGGATTCAATCCACAGCACCAAAAAATATATTTGTAAATAAAAACCCGTGCCACGCTCTGCATGTGCTCATTACAGTGGGGATCTTGAAGGACACACTGCTTTGCGTCACCTCTATTCATCTGTACCTCGGACATTGTTTGATGTCACCAATGGCCATTTCTTCAAAGCAGGATTAGGTTTAAGCTCAAATCGTCCATTGGACGGGAGCTGGTGAGGCTTATTCCCCAGGAAGAAGAGCTTGAGGGACTCAAGCCACCTCTGCTCCAAGCCCCCGAGGTATACCAGTTCCGCAAGCTGGGGCTAGGTGGAGGTGGGGGACACAAGGAGGGTGGCTGCCCAGGGACAGGAGGGGCACGGGGAGGGGTGGTGTCCCTGGGATGGGAACTCCCTCTCATGGTTCTTTGGCTCCTCAAGGGGCTTTACCAACATGGACAAGACGCCCAGTGAGTTTCAGACACTTGGTTCAAGGTCAGGAAACACACAGCAAGCACCTGCCTCCAGGGCTCCCCAGAGGGCGAGCAGGTAATAAATACCCAGGAAGGAGGGAGGAGATCAGGCCCTCTACCTGGGCGATTAGGTCTCCCAGCGATGGGGGTGCTCCTGGGAGGGGCTGGGTGGGTGGACACTTCCCACAGGTGCAAGTGTTTTGAGGAAAATCTCCTTTCGAGGGGGCACAAGCCAAGGCCTGGAGCCCGGGCTCAGGATCTATGCTCGCTGCGTGTGTAGATCTGCTCCAAGGCCCCCCGCAAGCCCATGTCTGGGCTCAGCAAAATAAACAGACACCTGACCACGTCCCCTTCCTCCATATCCATCCTGAAACAAAAGCCAAGAGCCACTTAGCACCATGTGGATAAGTCAAGGCTGATTTTAACAAGGAGAGACAGCAGCCTAGGACTTCTTGGAATTGCCCTGTGGGTCAGCCTGTCCAGCTTTGGAGAGGGCCCTGAAAGCCACTTCCATTGTTAAGGGCAAGGCCACAGCAGCCTCCCTGGAGGCCCCTCCACCCCCCGACAGCCACCTGGCTCACTGCCTGAACAAAAGCCATTGACACCCAGACAGAGGGCTCAGAGACACTCTGGGAGCCCTGACACCCACACACACACGCACGCACAGGGACAAGCCCCCACTCCTTACTCACCTAACAGGAAACTGCTGCCTCTGGCCCCTGGGTCAGCCTTAAATGCCCTCAGCAGGCAGCAGGTGCTTCCCGGCACTTGGTCCTTCCCCACACGTTGGCTGCCAAACAACCCTGCTGTTCTCAGGCCGAGATGCACACTGGAATCACTTGGGGAGCTTTGAAAACCAGGCTCACCTGGGCCCAGGAACCAATCGGGCTGGTCCGAGGTAGGAAGCCCAGGTCTCCCAGGTGATTCTCGTGGCCAGATGGGTGCCTGGGAAGTGCCAGGGACCTGTAGCCTCTGAAAATGCACTTTCTGAGACCCTCAAACTATCAAAGGGGAGATACATCTCCATCTGGCTAAGGTTTGCCCCTGGAAGTTTAAGGCTCCTGACATCTGGCTTGGACCTCTTCCTAAAATTGAGTATTAGGCCTCAAGCTGCCAGTCAGTGAGCACTGACTCCTTGGCAGGCAAGGAGATTGGGGGGATGGTGAGAATATTTCAAACTGAAATGGAAATAGGAACAAAATTTCAGGTATACACTAAACAATTTTTTTTTTTTTTTTTTTGGTACCAGGGATTGAACTCAGGGGCACTTGACCACTGGGCCCCATCCCCAGCCCTTTTTTTGTATTTTATTAGAGGCAGGGTCTCACTGAGTTGTTAAGTGCCTCGCCATTGCTGAGACTGGCTTTGAACCTGCGATCCTCCTGCCTCAGCCTCCCAAGTGCTGGGATTACAGGCATGTGCCAACATGCCAGGCAAGGCTGGCTTTAAACTCGCAATCCTCCTGCCTCAACCTCCTGAGAGCCGCTGGGATAACAGGCGTGCGTCAACACGCCTGGGGCCAACAAATATTTAGAGTCCTTTCTATGTGCCAGACGACCACACAACAGCAAACCAACCCTCTCAGCCTCAGGAGAGCAAGACAGCAATTGGAACAACACAAATCAGGGGAGGTCAGGAGGGCTTCCTGGAGGAGAGGATACCTGAGGCAGGTCCTCAGGAAAAACATGAGCTCACAGGTGAAAAACTGAGAAAGATGCTCCAGGCAGAGGAAACCACATAGCGAAAGGTACTGAGGCAAGAGAAAGGCTCAGGGCGTCCCTGGGAACAAAGAGATGGCTGGTGTTTCTGAAGGGATGATGGAGCCCTAGTCACAGGGGAGGAGGAGTAGGGTTTACACTGTCCATAGGGGATGTTAAATCAATAATAAAACCAACTGAAAGTCTGTTTGCTTTGTATTAACATCATGATCCAGGAATTTTGAGGAGTGTCTGGAAGATGCAGCAGCCTGGACCACACCCAGCCAGCCTTGAAAATGTTTGGCTGTTGTCCCGAGAGCAGTAGGGAACACTGTGGTCTTCAGCAGATATACAGATGGTCACCTCCGGAGCCCTAGTCACTCAGCCCTGTGATGGAGGGCGAGCATCTGACCCGCTATGGTGCGCTGTGTGGCTAAACTAGGGTGTCCATGGCAGAGTATATTAAATCCATTTTTACTTACAATATTTCCAACTTACCATGGGTTTCTTGGTATATAACCCCATTATAAGGTGAGACGTATTGCATGTCTTTCTAGGCTATCCAGCTAGCCTTTCAGAGGTAAGGAGAGGAGTATTTCCAGGGTGGGGCTGGAGGAAGGTTGGTTAGGAGGTAGCTGGAATTTTCTGGGTGAAAGATCTCAGTAGCCAGCAGAGGTCCTGGCAGTGAGTGGGAAGAAAGGGTCTGGTCCTGTGTTTAGTTCTGGAGGGGGAGGGGCACAGGGAAGCCAGGACACTGGGTGAAGCTGAAGCTCAGTGTCCGGCCTCACACCCAGGTGCCTGGGGGACATGGAGGGGAGGATGCAGCAAAGCATTGTGGGTACTGGGTGAACCGCAGAGATGTTTCAGCGGGTGCTGTGGTTCCGGGCTGAGGTGGCAGCTGAGTGGTAGAGTCAGGAGGAGGGTTTGGGAAGAAGTGACCAAAGCCTGATGCCCACAGGATTAGCCCTGGAAGAGTCTTAAGGGATGACCCTATTGTTCTGTGGTATTTGACACAGTCGCCACCTTCCCACCTCTGTGGTGACACACGGCCAAAGGCGTCCCTCTGCCCTCATAACTGCTATCCCTGCTGTGGCAGGTGCCCCCGCGGGCTGTTTCCCATATGCAGCAGGAAGGATCTTGCACACATTCAAGTCAGGTTATAACCTACTGCAGCTGCTCGGCCACTCCAGCACTAGCCGATGTCCCAACACGCCCCTACAAGGCCCTGGATGCTCTGCTCACACCTGTCCTGTTCCTTCTGACCTCACCCCCTCACCCTGCTATAGCTCCAGCCACCCTGCTGTCCTCACTGTCCCTCGAGCAAATCAGGCCCATGCTGCCTCAGGGCCTTTGCACCTGCTGCACCCTGTGCCTGCACCCAGGCCTCCTCCCTCATTTCCTTTAGGACACAGTTCAGATGTTGTCCTGTTAGAGACTCTCCCTTCATGTGGTGGGCAGTGCTCCATCTCTCTCAAACAAGCATCAGGCCAGGGGCCTTTGAATAAATCTCATCAGCCAATCATGGCAGTGCCCACAGCAGCTTCAGAAAAGCAGGAAGGAAGGAACTTTGGGTGTATCCAGAGGAATCAAATGGAACCCACTGCCCGCCTCCTCAGTCCCTCCCAGCCTCTGCTCCAGGCTGAGTACTGGGGGCCCACATGCTCACCAGTCTGGTGGCGCTTCTGTTTAACGCCTCTCCGAAAACATGCACTTTCTGTTCTCAAGAATGAATTACTGGGGCTGGGTTGTAGCTCAGAGGTAGAGCGCTCGCCTAGCATGCGCGAGGCACTGGGTTCGATCCTCAGCACCACATAAAGTAAAAAATAAAGACATTGTGCCCACCTTTAACTAAAAAATAAAAAAATAAATAAATAAAAAGAATGAATTGCTGGTCCCAGGAGCCATGGTACACCCCTGTAGTCTCAGTACCCAGGAAGTGGAGGCAAAATCCTAAGTCCGAGGCCAGCCTCTGCAACTTAGCAAGACCTTGTCTCTGTGTAGAGAACTCCTGGGTGCAACCCCCAGTACTGAAAAAAAACAAATGATTACAGGTAGGTTTATTTACCAGCCCTGACTCTTTTTTGGTACTGGGGATTGAACTCAGAGGTGCTCAACCACTGGGCCACATCCCCAGCCCCTTTTTGTATTTTATTAGAGACAGGGTCTCACTGAGTTGCTAAGTGCCTCGCCATTGCTGAGGCTGGCTTTGAACTCGCGATCCTCCTGCCTCAGCCTCCCAAGTGCTGGGAGTACAGGCGTGCACCACGCCCGGCTAGCCTCAACTCTTTTGCTGCAGTAGGAATTTGCATTCTCACTTCACAGAGAAGGAAAGGGAGGCTGTGAAAGTCACGGTGAGCTGTCCACAGTGACAGGATGAGGGAAGGCCAGCCCTGTGTGGTCCTTCTTCACCCTGAGGCTCTGTGGCCCGGTGCTGGAATTGTGCCTGCCTGCCTTCCTTCTTCCATCATTGTAAAATATACACACAATCATTTTAAAGTGAACACTCCGGTGGCATTAAGGTCATTTTTGAGCAGTCATAGCCACCATCCACCTCCAGAACTTTTTCGTCTTCCTAAACTGAAACTCTGTCCCCATCAAATTTCAAGTCCCCAGCCCCTGGCAGCACCCTCTCTTCTGTCTCTAGGACTGTGGCTGCCCTCGGGAACCTTCTAGAAGGTGAAATTGCATGAGGCTTGTCCTTCCTTTTGTGTCTGGCTCATGTAATTCAGCGTGACGTCTTCACAGTTTGCCGTGTTGTAGTAGCTGGTGTCAGCATTTCTTGCCTTCTGATTTCTTTCTTAAAAACACATTTTTTCCTGTTTCTGTGGAATCATTAATACTGTTATTCACTGTGGCCTCCCAAGAGGGGTCTGGGGAACTGCTCATCCCCAGCAGGAAGGAATATTTATCGTTGACATTGTTCCTAATTGCCACAGCAGGGCAAGTAAAAAAAAAAAAAAAAAAAAAAAAAGTCTTTATATTCTCTAGAACCAGTGTGTTCCTCTTGTTGTCCACATCCCTGACCAACTACCCTTACTGTCCCCGACTTGGTACCTCACTAGTTATTAACAAATAAACACTTACATTATTTTATTATTATTATATTATTTATAGAACAAAATGAATTTTTTTTTGAACCTGAATTGGAGAGTTGAGGTCATAGTTCCTCAGGGGATTCAAGAACGATTCTGTGCTTGAGGTCAGTCTTCGGGAATCCATTGGCTGCTAAAAAATGCAGCTGTCAACATCTTGGCCTCTGCCTCTCTCTCTCTCTGTGTGTGTGTGTGTGTGTGTGTGTGTGTGTGTGTGTGTGTGCTAGCACTGTGCCCGTGTCAGGAAGTCCCCAGGGCATGGGGAAATTGGACTTCTCGGGATGCTGTCCCTTAAGGAACTTATTTTAGATTTGTGGGGGAAGCCATTTGGCACATAACCAGGAGATGGGGGGCATAGGGGACATGAAGGGAAGGAAAAGGAGGAATGTGGGGGAAGCCCCCAAAAGGAAACCAAAGGCTGGTTACTTCTCAGGTCTGTGCTGTCCTCTAAAAGCAGAACCCAAATCCCTCAATGTGGGGGTTATTTCTGAAGAATGTGTTTTAATTTACAAACCATGTGACTCCTGCTGCTCTCTGGTTTTCTCATCTGCCAGATTCTTCGAAGCATGTTCTCTGTAGGGTGCAGAATCTACTCCTCATGGAGGACTCGGAAAAGCAGAAGCACAAACCATGCCCAGGGTCCAGGGTCACACCTGCTTTCTCCTGATCCCCTCTGATCTCAGACACTAGGCTGTGACAAGGATCCATCTGAGAGCTGGACATGGTGGCGCACGCCTGTAATCCCAGCAGCTCGGGAGGCTGAGGCAGGAGGATCGCGAGTTCAGAGCCAGCCTCAGCAATGGCAAGACACTTAGCAACTCAGTGAGACCCTGTCTCTAATAAAATACAAAGAAAGAGCTGGGGATGTGGCCCAGTGGTCGAGTGCCCCTGAGTTCAATCCCCAGTACCCAAAAAACAAAGCAATACAAAAATTCCATCTGAGAGCAGGCCCTGGGTGCCTCTCTGCGCTGACCCCTGTGGGGTGTGGGACCCAGCCAGATGTGATCACAGAGGCCCGGGAGTCCAGGACTCAATGCTCCCTGAGCTTGAGCATCTCGTCTGGGCTAGTGGTCACATAAGGGACTTATTGTCCACTGTTACAACCCATCCACGTGACGACCTTGTGAAGCAGATATTACAGGTGGCTCTCTGTGTCCATGGGTTCCACATCCAAGGACTCAACCGAACTTAGATAAAAAATATTTTTAAATATGTCTGTACTAAACACACACAGATTCCCCCTTGTCATTATTCCCCAACAATACAGTATAACACCTACTCACACAGCGTTTACATTGTATCCCGCATTATCAGTAATCTAGAGACAAATTTAAGTGTACAGGAGGATTGCATAAGTTACATGCAAATACTGTGCAGAAGGGACTTGTGCATGCACAGAATTTGGTATTCGAGGGGTATCCAGGATTGTATGATATGGAGGGACCCTGGATTATTATCCTAGATAAGAAAGTGGAGCTCAAGGAGGAGAAGTTTTGTCTCACGTTCTGCCTTGTGTAGTTAAGCAAGGTTTGTAGAACTCAGGGCTCTTTTTTTTTTTTTTTTTTTTTTTTTTTTTGTACTGGGGATTGAACTCAGGGGCACTCGACCACTGGGCCACATCCACAGCTGTTTTTTTGTATTTTATTAGAGACAGGGTCTCACTGAGTGGCTAAGTGCCTCGCCATTGCTGAGGCTGGCTTTGAACTCGTGATCCTCCTGCCTCAGCCTCCCAAGTGCTGGGATGACAGGCGTGCGCCACCGCACCCGGCTCAGTGCTCTTATCTATGGGGTTGGTCATTCCCAACCACAGGTACCTGTGTCTGCCCACACCTGTTACTGGGCCTGGGACGTCCCTCCACTCTCCTCTATGCTGCCTTCTGGGTTCTCTTTGTGCTTCTTCAACACGTGCTTCACACTTTCTGCTGCTTCCTTGCTTCCTGTCCAGCTGTTGAGGCTGGTCCACATCTGTACCATGAGCACCAGGATCCCCCAGGTGCTGGCCCCATCTGCATTTTGAAAATTTGACCAGAGACTCCGATGGGCTTAGATCCGAGGAGGCTTCTCCAAGTTCTTTAAAGGCAACACAAGTGCCCTGTGAGAGCTTAAGAGAGAGGGAGAGACGAGAGAGCGAGCATGCCCCTGGGCTGCAGTCAGGAGTCTCTCCAGGGCAGGTAGGTTTTAGCAGGCAGGATGTGCTGGGGACAGGTCAGTTTTGGGTGCACCTAGTGTAAGAGATGTGGACAGAGCAGAGGTCCTGCTGGAGGAACGGGCAGCAGTCCGGCACAAGTACATTTGAAGAAGAAGGAAAACCTTGACTCTGACCCTGAATCCTCCTGCCCCTGACCTCAGCAGGTGGTGGGAGCCGTGGGGCCTGAAGCAGCAGAGATATGTGGCATCGGAGAGATGCTTCTGACGGGCAGCATGGAGGATCTGTCCATGCTGTCATTAATTCAACCTCCTCCCCAACAGATGTGCTGGTGCCGAGGAAAAGTGGTGGACAGGGAACCTTCTTTGCTCTCACGGAACTTCTGATCGCTGGGTTTCCAGCCACAACTAGACTGCAACAGAGGAAGCCCACAGGAATCTGGGAGCTCGCCTGGAGCTTTTGGCACACTCCCAGGAAGAGACGATGGGGAAGAGGGAAGTGTTTCCTTCCTATAAAGCACTCCTGTTCACACTCTAAGAAAATGGAAATTCGGCCGGGCGCAGTGGCGCACGCCTGTAATCCCAGCACTTTGGGAGGCTGAGGCAGGAGGATCGCGAGTTCAAAGCCAGCCTCAGCCATGGCGAGGCACTTAGCAGCTGAGTGAGACCCTGTCTCTAATAAAATACAAAAAAGGGCTGGGGATGTGGCCCAGTGGTCGAGTGCCCCTGAGTTCAATCCCCAGTACCAAAAAAAAAAAAAGAAAGAAAGAAAGAAAATGGAAATTCAAGGGCACTTGCCTTCCCTGTAGGGAGGACAGGGAGGGGGCCTGGCTCCTCACTTGAGGCCACCCCCATCTGTGGAGAACAAATAAGCCAGAAAAAGGTGGAGAAGGTGGAATTGATTTTCTAACCAGAGCGACTTTGCAGAGCATCGTAGTAAAGATGGGTCATTTACAATCTGGTCTCTTGAGGTTTTTCATCCTTCAATAAGATGAACAATCAGGGCTCCTGCTCTCCAGCCCTGGGCTATAGCCTGACATAGAGGGGCAAGGCAGAAGAAAAGGGGCATCGGAAGACCATGCCCAGCCAGCCCATGACACCACTGAGTGCCAACGCTTACCCAGCACTTATGGTGTCTGAGAGAATGAACTTTGTCCAACCATAGGTGTGATATAGGTGACAGCTGTAATCTGCTGCTGTCACAGGATACTTTGGCTCATGGATCTGGGGGTCAAGAAAATCAACATCATGGTGCCTGCTTCTGTAAAAGGGCTTCAGTACCTCTGCAAGTCAGAGTGGATAGAGGAAGGGCCAGCAGGCGTGTGCAGAAGAAGAGAATAGGGGGCTGGGGTTGTGGCTCAGCAGTAGAGCGCTCACCTAGCACGTGTGCGGCCTGGGTTCGATCCTCAGCACCACGTAAAAATAAAGGCATTGTGTACAACTAAAGCAAATAAATAAATATTTTAAAAAAGAAGAAGAAGAAGAGAAGAGAACCAACCTACCACAGCTAATCCACTCCTCCGCGAAGGGCATCAATTCGCCCCATGACCCAATACTTCCCGCTAACTCTAACACTGCCACACGGAGGAATTAAGGTTCCAACACATGAATTTTGTGGTGGAGGGGGTGGGTACACTTAAGTTATAGCAAGGTAGGGTTGAGAGGGTAGCTCAGTGGTAGAGCACTGGTCTAGCAGGTGCAGGTGCGAGGCCCTGAGTTCAATCCCCAGAACCTCCCTCCACCCAAAAGGCATGGTGATTCATGTACTTGTGTCACAGATGGGATAATGAAGGACAAGGATGTTAAATCATGTGCTCTGGAGCCCAGCGAGGAAGTTATAGGGCTGGGTATTGACAGCAGGGCAATGATCCTGACCCCATACTATGTTCCATGGTCGTACCTGTCCAGGGCCTTACAATTTGCAATATCCTCCCACGCCTTCTTGGTTTTTTTTTTTTTTTTTTTTTTTTTTTGCCTTCTTGGTTTTCTTTCTTTCTTTTTCTTTTTTTTTTTTTTTTTTGGTACTGGGGATTGAACTCAGGGGCACTCAATCACTGAGCCACACCCCCAGCCCTATTTTGTGTTTTATTTAGAGACAGGGTCTCACTGAGTTGCTTAGCGCCTCGCTGTTGCTGAGGCTGGCTTTGAACTCGCGATCCTCCCATCTCAGCCTCCGGAGCCACTGGGATTACAGACCTGAGCCACTGCACCTGGCCTCCCATACCTTCTTTACCAACCGTTTTTTACAAACCCTCCTGTGAGGCAGGTCTTTAAAGACAGCACCGTGTGCCCAGCCCCATTCCCTGTGGTGTCTTGTGGGGACATGGTGTCTTCATAGAATACAGGAAAATAAAGCTAAAGTTTGTTGGAGTCAGGTCCCAGGCCCCAGACAGAGTGCCTTAAGTATGCGCTGGCTGTATGAATGGAAGCTCACCCCTCCGAGTAGGCTTTTGGATCCACTTACGATTTCCAGACACTGGCTCTTTCTGTCCTTGAGAGGTTCGTGGGAAACAAAGAGACTCTCTCCTTTGACAAAATAAGAATAAACACTTCTTGACAAACAGCAATGATGTCGGGCTGATGGAGTGAAGGGGCAGAGAAAAGGTCATAAAAAATCGGAAAACTTTTTAGATATTTTCAAGATAAGAAAATGAAAACGGCAGTCCCAAGTAAAATCAAATTGAGATATAAATCTAAATATGGCATGGGGGAGAAAAAAAGACAGGAACACGATATCTGTATACCTGAATAAATCTCCAGCAGACTTGACGGCCATATATCTGGAAGCCCATAGAATTCACATTCATTAGGAAAACTCCAATTAGTTTGAAAATTCTTCAAGCTGAAATGACATTGGAGAAGTCCTTGTCCCTATCCCAGGCTTGTCTCTGCCCCAACTTAGGAGGCTTGTGCTCAGAGCAACTTGTCCCAGGCCCCATTTTCCATTTTAGAGCCAGGAAGGAAGAGTCCAGCAACCACCTGCTCGGGCTCTTCCCTCCCTGAGATGACCCTGCAGAATTCCAAGGGTCTCAGGGGCAAGGGGCTATTTCTGGGCCCAGACTCAATGCCCATGTTTGGTCTTCAAGGAGCACAAGGGGCACATGCCAAGGCTTCATCCTGCACCCCTCCTGGGAGAGCACGATGCCCTCCTCCCTCCTCCGCTGGGCAAACAACAGCTGGGAATGTGCCTTCTGGTGCTGGCCAGGAAGGACCCTCCCACTACCACCCAGGGGTGGAAACCAAGGAGAGCCTCTTGGCATCGACTGGCATTTCTTTCCCCTTTTCATTAAAAATAATTTCAGATCCTAAATATAGTTCTCATTTTAAAAAAAAGACATCAGGCAACAGATACATTTAAAGAATGTTTCTTTAAAAATTTTTTTAGATGTTGATGAACCTTTGTTTTATTAATTTGTTTATATGTGGTGCTAAGAATCGAACTCAGTGCCTCACACATGCTAGCAAATGCTCTACCACTGAGCCACAATCCCAGCTGTTAAAGAATGTTGTAAAAAAACAAAATTTTTTAAAATCACCCCAAATCTCACCACCCAGATCCTCTTCCTCTCATAAACCTGGCTGAGCCTCCTTTCAGATAAACCCTCCTTGATCTTATTTATCTTTACTTATTTTGTTCTTCTTATTCTTACTTTTATTGTATTTATTTATTTTATTTTTATTGTTACCTTGTTCTTATATCTGATCTTTTTTTTTTTTTTTTTTTTTTTTTTAACCCGGGATTGAACTCAGGGGCACTCAACCACTGGGCCACATCCCCAGCCCTTTTTTTGTATTTTATTAGAGACAGGGTCTCACTGAGCTGCTAAGTGCCTCGCCATTGCTGAGGCTGGCTTTGAACTCACGATCCTCCTGCCTCAGCTTCCCAAGTGCTGGGATTACAGGCATGTGCCACCACACCCGGCTTACCTTATTCTTTTTTTTTTTTTTTTTAATATTTATTTGTTTTAGCTGTACACAATATATTGCATTTATTCTTTACATGGTGCTAAGGATTGAACCCGGGCCACACACATGCTAGGTGAGCGCCCTACCGCTGAGCCACCATCCCAGCCCCCTTACCTTATTCTTATATCTACTCTTATGTTGGTTTTCAGAGAAACCCCCACTGGGGTTGAGCTGTTCTGGAGACCTTTGCTTCATGACAATGAATAGGAATTAACGTCCTCAGTTTAAAAAGTATTCTACTCTCTGGAGGCACTGGCTTTTATGTAACTAATCTCCTATGGATGGACATCAACATTATTTCTAACTTTTCATTCCCACAATTGGTTTAACAATCTGATACCATTTTCCTGTAGTTTCTCCTTCTGGTCCTTTCTGTGGAAAGCCAGCTCAGAGTCTCCTGACCCATGCAGGGTTTGCCAAGGCTCATGGGAGCTCGGTGCTTAGGCAGCGGCCCAGGGCTTTGAGAGATTTCAACTGCCTGCTCTGTTCTTGAGCTGCATCCAGTAAACCATCTTCCAGAAACGATGTTCAGATAGACAGGGCTCCAGGGGCACAGACTAGCAGGCAAGGGAGATTATTATTAAAATAATGTAATGATGATAATAATAATAATAATAGGTATGATGTATTGAATATTAACTATACTCCAGGTATAGCCCTAGAACTTTCCCCAAAAGACCATGTCCCTGAGATGTAGCCAAAAACGTGGAGGCAAAGTGACTGGTTATCTATAGCCATATGACTCGCCAGGCATTTGCCAACAACTGCCTACCGGCAGGGTGACCACTTAGGGATCATGTGAAAATACAGATTCCTGGGGCCTGTGTAACACTGGCAGAATGTGACAAGCTCCTAACCAGCTTCTGAGGAAACCCTGAGGATCACCCCTACTGGACAGCTTTGCTCTCCTCAATAATAATTAGAGTCCATAAGCCCATTTTAAGAGGCAGGAGGTGGTAGACCCCTGGCGTCAGGACCCACTAGAACTGTGTACTGAGTGTGTGGGAGAAGCTTAAGGGTCTGGGTCCAAGATCTGGACTTCCTGTGGCCCAGTCTGGAAGGGTCTTCTGTCTCAAGACACTATCACCTGAGCATGTCTCGGCCTACGACAGGAGTTGGGCCACATTGCTCTGCTCAAAGCCCCTAATAATAAAACTCCCATTAACTCCAGCATTGGCCCACCCTCCGCTTACCCCTGTTACCCCTGGCCCCAAACACCCCACCTCTAGGCTGTTCCTCCAGCACCCTGGGCGCACCCAGACCCACAGCCCCAGGGCCCTTGCACAGGCTATTGACTCTTCCCAGATCATCCTTTCTGGGTCCTTCCATCATTCCATCCAGGCTCTGCTCAAATATCACCTCAGAGGGGCCTGTTTAAGGTCACAGTGCATCCCCAGCATGCTTACTTCCTCTCCCTACTGTACTGACCCCAAGGCACCTGCCCCGCTTGACATCTTGTGTTGTCCATCTTCTGCTCCAGAATGGAAGCTTGGCAAGGGCGGGATTTGGGTCTGTTTTATCAACTTCTCTGTCGTCAGTGTCTAGTACAGGGCCTCCAGGGTAGGTGCTCTGTGAACACCAGGAGGGAGGGAGAAGGGGGGAGGGAGCAAGGAAGAGAGGGAGGGAGGAAGAAGGACTGGCTTGGTAGGGCTTTTAAAGAGGTTTCCCAAGTAGCTGAGGCAGGAGCCTGGGGTGGGTAGTGCCAGGGAGGGGCAGCTTTGGGCCCACAGTGGAAAGTAGACGCTCCCAGGAGCCTTGGGCTTGTCTCACTATGCCCTTCCCAGATCAGAAGGTTCTGGAACATGAGCACCCTGAAGACTTGGGCCCAGTCTGTCCCCATCCCAACAACCTAGCAATCACGGCATCCAAACCCTGTGGAGCTGGGAAGGTCAGAGAAAGGGTAATGGGATGCTTCCCTGGGGGTGGGGAGGTAGGCTTCTGAGGACTTGACCCTGCAGAAACCCCCAGAAACTGGCTGCGGAACCCCTAAGGCATGGTAAGTACGTTCTGATTCCATTCCCTCCCCTCTGACCGCTGACCCCTGAGTGATCAGAGGTCAGGCGACGCCATTTTCTCTTGCTCACAGAAGCCCAACATGCTCCAGAGAAGCAGCCCAAGAAATAAAACTGAGGTAGAGGGAGTGGGAGCGTGTGGAGTCCCCATTCTCGGTCATGTTAGGAGGCGCTTACCTTGTGGGCTGCAGGTTACAGCTTAAAAAGCATTCTCTAGGCTGGCGGGCATAGTTGGGCACACCTGTCATCCCAGGAGCTCAGGAGGCTCAAAGTCAGCCTCAGCAACCACAAGGCACTAAGCAACTCAGTGAGACCCTGTCTCTAAATAAAAGACAAAATAGGGCTGGGGATGTGGCTCAGTGGTTGAGCACCCCTGAGTTCAGTCCCTGGTACTCCCCCGCCCCCCAAAAAAGCATTCTCCAGACAAGTCATAGACCAGGAGAAAATGTTGACACATCACGTTCTGATAATAGTCTTTTTTTCTAGAACATACTGTATGAAGAAATCTCAAAACCCAATAATAAGAAAGCAAACTGGTTTAAAAAAACGGGCAAAGATCTAAACAGATACTTCATCAAAAAACATACACAAACCGGACGTGGTGCCGCACGCCTGTAATCCCAGCACTTTGGGAGGCTGAGGCAGGAGGACCGCGAGTTCAAAGCCAGCCTCAGCAATGGCGAGGCACTTAGCAGCTCAGTAAGACCCTGTCTCTAAAAAAAAAAAAAAAAAAAAAAAAAAAATACAAAAAATACAAAAAAGGTTGAATGCCCCTGAGTTCAATCCCCGGTACCAAAAAACAAAAAACAAAACAAAAAAAAAAAAAACATACACAGGTGGAGGGCTGGGGCTGTAGCTCAGTGGTAAATTGCTTGCCCTGGGTTCGATCCTCAGCATGACATAAAAATAAATAAATAAAGATAAAAAAATATTTTAAAAAGACACACAGGTGGAAATAAGCAGCAAAAGGATGCCCAACATGGTTAGTCCATGATGATGAGCTGAAATTTTAAAATAGCATTTCCAAGTCCATAATCCCACTTGATCACTTCCTTTATCAGGTCTGTGAGGCTAGCTATCATTATTATATCATTATTCCCATTTTATAGTGAAGATATGGAGATTCGGGGAAGTTAAGGAGTTAGCCCAAGTTCAGAACTGAAACTCAAAAGTCATGAAACTTTTTTCACCTGGGAGACTTCTGGGTTCTAAGAAGGTTCTAGAAGCCAATTTAGCAGCCCATTGGACAAGGCCTCACTTCTTAGGTTAAGGGAGGACAGAAGACCAGGCCCCTAGCCCACCCTCCACCACCTTGGACGGACAGGCCAGCCTCTTAAAGCTCCCTGCTGGGAGCTTGGCCTTGATGGATGATCAGGAAGCGTGTGGAGTGGGTGACTGTGGAGTGCCCCAAGGCAGGGACTTCCTAGCCCAGAAAGGTCTTCCCTGTGGAACATTCGCTACTGCCACTCGGATTCATAGAAAGGGGGCCATTCCAGGAGCCCTGGCTCCCAGCCTGGGGTCTAGCACACAGAGGAAATCTCTAGCTTTGGCCTCCTGGCTGCAGACCCAGACAGGGCTCTGATTTACTTTGAAATGCCTTGCATGAGAACTGAGTTCTAGCCAAGGCTTAGTGCGTGGTCCAGCATGGGGCAGGGTGGGGTAGAGCGGGGGCCCAGGATTGATCCTCACCTGGCCACCTCTATCTCCCTGTCTCCTGGGCCCTCCCCAGACTGTCTCAGCTCAGCATTTCCCCACCAGAGCCCGAGAGGGAATTGCTACAAATTTCTGGAAGGCAAAGAAAACATCTAGTTAATGTCTAGCAAGGAACCTGGCACAGAGCTCAACAAGGAACTGAAGAAAGAAAGACAGGAAGAAGGGAAAGGGAGGAGAGAGATGGACAGCCAGGGGCTAGCAGGCCTGCTTCCTGGTCTGGCTGTGGGGGCAGGGCCCAGCCCTCTGCGAGTGTCAGGTCCAAGGGTTTCTAGATATGGGCACCAAGAACAATTCCTATCTTGTCCACCTCCCAGATGGAACAGGGCTTGAAGCTATTGCTTCTGGATCTGGCTTTCATTCATTCTGTAAATATTCACTATTGTTGACCAGGTGCTAGGCACGTCCCGTGTATGGACTTGTTTGATTCTTATAAAAATCCTATTTGCTAAGCACCACTGTAACCCCATCTTACAGGAAAACTGAGGTAGAGTGGTCACAGAACTAGCAAGGAGCAGAGCTGGGGCTCAAACCAAGGGAATCTGACTCCAGCTTCCAAGTTCTTAATTACCACATTTTCCTGCCTTTCAATAAGGAGATCAGGTGTGACATCATTAAAAAACATTATATATATATATATATATATATATATATATATATATATATATATATATATATACTGGATCTCTGCCCCTGATTCCTAGCACCAAGCTCCTAAAGCTCTTGCAATTTCCTGGGTATTTCTTGTGTTCTCATGGGACAACTCTTGGTGGGCTTTGGATGGGGGCTGCTTCCAGGAAGACCACACCATGATCAGAACCTTGGAACTTCCAGCCCCACTTTCATCCCCTGGGATCCAGACAACGAGCTAATAATTGGTCATATCTACATGATGAAGCCTCATGAAAATTCCTGAACTACTAGGTGCAGAAATCTCCCTGGTTGGTGAATAGGAACACATGCACCGGCAGGAAGGGTGATGGGCCCCAGCTCCACAAGTACTGAAGCTCCTGTGCCTGGACCCTTCTCTATGTCAACACGTGTATCTTTTTGCCTGGTTGTTCATTTGTGGACTTTTAAAATATCCTTTGTAAACTGTGCAGTGGTACATTTTTGTAATCCCAATACATGGGAGGTTGAGGCAGGAGGATTGAAAGTTGGAGGCCAGCCTCGGCCACTTAGGGAGACCCTACATCAAATTCAAAATAAAATTTAAAAAGGGGGGTGGTGGGGCTAGGGTTGTGGCTCAGTGAGAAAGCACTTGCCTAGCATGTGTGAGGCACTGAGTTCGATTCTTAGCACCACATATAAATAAATAAAATAAAGGTCCATTGACAACTAAAAAAAAATTTTTTTTTTAAAAAAAAAAAGGGTGAGGGCCAGGCATGGTGGCGCACGTCTGTAATCCCAATGGCTTGGAAGGCCGAGGCTGGAGGATCACGAGTTCAGAGTCAGCCTCAGCAATTTAGCGAGGCGCTAAGCAACTCAGTGAGACCCTGTCTCTAAATAAAATACAAAATAGGGCTGGGGATGTGGCTCAGTGGTCAAGTGCCCCTGAATTCAATCCCCAGTACCAAAAAAGGGCGGGGTTGGCAAGGAGGCAGGGATGTAGTTCAGTGGTAGAGGGCCCCAGAATTCGATTCAAATAAGCAATAATAAGTAAACTGCTTTCCTGGGCTCTGTGAGCCCCTCTAGAAAAAAAGATTCAACCCAAAGACAGGGTCATGGAACCTCAGATTTGTAACCAAATGGGACAGAGGCGGTGGGTATCCTGGGAACCTCTTCTTGTGATTCACATCTGAAGTGGGGGGCGGTCTTATGGACTGATCTCTTAGCTAATGGGGTCTTTGCTGACTCCAGGTAGTGTCAGGAAGGAGGTGAATTGTAGGACCCCTAGTTAGTGTCTGCAGAGAATGGAGAATTGTCTGATGAGAGAAAAATGTCCCCACACAGCCGGTCACAGAAGGGCTCTGTGTTTAGTAAGTGTGGGAGGAAAAATCCCTGCCCTTGCACACTTACACTCTAATGAGGAAAAGAGTCGAGAAATGATCTAATAGATCTATCATACACTGTCAGATGGTGATCAGCACTAGAAAGAAAAATGAAGCCATGCCTCAGTGATGACTCACTGTGTGTCTTTGGGCAAGTTGCTTCACCCCTCTGAGCCTCTGTTTTCTCATTTGCTAAAAGGAGGCCCTTATTCACCTGCCCCACCCACCTTCACAGGTTGTCAGAAGAATCAAAATGAGCTAATGGACCCAGGAACCCTTTGTTTTTACTATTGTACTAACACTAACCATGACTCCAAGGACCTTTCTCCTCCGGGGACCTAATCTCTTGCTTTCTATAGAAGAACACTAAACTCTCCCCAGATACCGTGAACTGAGGGTTCCACCCCAATGCATGCTGTGTTTTAATTTTTTGTTTTTTTGTTTTTGCAGTGCTGGGACAAAAGACAGGGCTTCAGACGTGTTAGTCAAGCACTCTACCACTGAGCTACATTCCCAGCACTATTTATTTTTTATTTTGAGACGAGGTCTCACCAAGTTTCCCAGGCTGGCCTTGAACTTGCGATCCTCCTGCCTCAGCCTCCTGAGTCGATGAGATTACAGGTGTGGGCCACTGTGCCTGGCTCTATGTTTTTAAAGGAGGAAAGTGTTATGTGGGCCCACTTCTTGGGAGGTGGTGCTCATCTGATGGTTACCTTGGGGGCTTTCCACAGACCAGCACATTTTCTGAAATGGAACTTTCTAGAATGCTGACCATAAAAAGCTCCCCTGTGAGAAGCTCAACCCACAAGAGGCCAAGGGGCAGCTTTTGCCACACTGGCCAGCCATTGGATGCCCTACATGTGCTCCTGCTTTAGATTCATTTGCCACCCTTGGCCACCTGTTCTGTGTCCCTGGAGGCTGACATGGATGGCCAGCCTCCAGGACCCTGCTCTCCGGCTGCTGGTTGGGTCTGGCCAGGGGAGATGCTGGGAGCACACGGGTGAGCAGGAGGGAGAGGCAAGCCCTGGGCTGCTGGTCTGGTTGGGCAGTAGCTGCTCCGTGCCACCAAGGGTCACAGCATTCACTACAGCCAGACCCAGGGTGCAGTGGCCTTTCCTGTCACTTGTCCAGGGAGTGCCTCACCATCCCCTGTTGGGTCCCCTTAACCTGCCTTTGCTCAGTAAATTCTCTTTATTAAACTCAATTTGGTGACCCCACCGGAGTGTGCTTTTTCCCATGGGACCTGGACTGGGGCAAGAAGAAAACCTCATGCTCCTGCCCCAGGAACATTCCTTCCTAGGATCTTGGTGGGGCAGGATCCTGTTTCTGCTCACTGGCTCCTGCTGTCATGAGCCAGAGGACAATGACAGAAAAAAAAAAAAAAAAAAAAAAAAAGGAAATCATCTCTATGCCCAGCAGGAGGGTTCCTTTCTCCTTTAAGAGTGAACCGTAGGGGGGCGGGGGTTGTGGCTCAGGGGTAGAGCGCTCACCTAGCATGTACAAGGCCCTGGGTTCGATCCTCAGCACCACATAAAAAATAAATAAAGGTATTGAGTATAACTACAACTGAAAAAAAATAATTTTTTTAAAGAGTGAATTGTAGGGGCTGGGATTGTAACTCAGTGGTAGAACGTTTGCCTAGCACGAGTGAGGCTTTGGGTTGAGATCCTCAGCACCACATAAAAATAAATAAATAAATGCGTCGTGTCCATCTACAACTAAAAAAAATTTTTTTAAAAGAATGAATTGTAGAGCCGGGCGCGGTGGCGCACGCCTGTAATCCCAGCACTTTGGGAGGCTGAGGCAGGAGGATCGCGAGTTCAAAGCCAGCCTCAGCAATGGCGAGGCACTTAGCAACTCAGTGAGACCCTGTCTCTAATAAAATACAAAAAAAAGGGCTGGGGATGTGGCCCAGTGGTCAAGTGCCCCTGAGTTCAATCCCCGGTACCACAAAAAAAAAAAAAAAAAAAAAAAAAAAATGAATTGTAGGATCAACAACCTGAATATAAAAGCAAAAACCATACAACGCTAAGAACAAAACACAGGAGCAAATCTTCAAGACCTTGAATTTGGCACTGAGTTTTTTTTTTTTTAATTTTTATTTATAGTAGTAGTATGTATTACAGTTCACACTACACATATAGAGCATCTTTTTACACAAAACAGTTTGTATACAAAGTATATTCGTAGCATTCAAGTCTTCAATCATGCATTTAGAATAATGATATCCATCTTATTCAACCACTTTTTCTTTTTTTTTTCCCCTTCTCCCCTTGCTCCCTCCCTTCCCTTTGACCATTATTGGCACTGTGTTCTTAAATATGACACCAAAAGTACAAGTGACAAGAGACAAAAATAGATAAATTGGACTCCATTGAAACTAACTAACTTTACATCAAAAGATATCAAGAAACTGGAAATGGGGCTGGGGTTGTGGCTCAGTGGCACAGCACTTGCCTAGCATGTGTGAGGCACTGGGTTCGATCCTCAGTACCACATAAAAATAAACAAATAAATAAAGGCATTCTGTCCACCTACAACTACAAAATATTTTTTTAAAAAACTGGAAATAGCCGGGCGCAGTGGCGCATGCCTGTAATCCCAGCACTTTGGGAGGCTGAGGCAGGAGGATCATGAGTTCAAAGCCAGCCTCAGCAATGGTGAGGCACTTAGCAACTCAGTGAGACCCTGTCTCTAAATAAATTAACAACAAAAAAAAGGGCTGGGATGTGGCCCAGTGGTCCAGTGCCGCTGAGTTCAATCCCTGGTACCACAAAAAAAAAAAAAAAAAAAAAAAAAAAAAAAAAAAATGGAAATGCCTACAGAATGGGAGAAAATATTTATAAATCATATATTTGATAAAAGTCTAATACCCAAAATATTAAAGACTTATAATTCCACCACAGAAGGTGAAAGAAGATGTATAAATGATCAAGATGAGAGGATGTTCAACAGCATCGGTCATTAGGGAAATTAAAATCAAAATGAGATACCTCTCTATATCCACTAGGATGGCAGAAAAAGAAAAAAAAAAGGAAAGAAAGAAAAATAGATGTGTTGGTGAGGATGTGGAGAAATTGAAACCCTGGTGAATTGCTGGCAGGAGTGTAAAATGATTCAGCTGCGAGGAAAACAACTTGGTGCTTGCTCAAGACGCTGGCCAGAATTATCATAGGATCCACTAATCCCATTCCAGGTAAATATCCAAAAGAATGGGAAATGAGTGTTTGAATAAATACATGTCCATGTATGCTCAGAGCAGCAGCATTCACAGCAGCCTGAAGGTGTAAAAACCCAAACATCTATCAGCTGCAATGGCAGGATATCTATCCATCAGTGGATTATTATTGATTTTTATTATTATTTTGGTACCAGGGATTGAACCCAGGGGCACTTTACCACTGAGCTATAGACCCAGTCCTTTTTGCTTTTTATTTTGAGACAGTGTCTCACTAAATTGCCTAGGGTCTCCCCTAAATTGCCCAAGCTGGCCTTGAACTTGGGGTCCTCCTGCCTTTGCCTCCTGAGTCTCTGGGATTACAGGAGTGTGCCACTGCACTTGGCCAAAAGTGGATTATTATTCAGGCATACAAAAGGATGAAGTCTCGAGTTGTGCATCAACATGGATGAACTTTGGAAAGACGCTAAGTCAAAGAAGCCAGAGGCAAGAGGCCATGTAGTGTAGATCCCATATATCAAATGGCCAGAACAGGTAAATCCATAGATAGAAAGCAGATTGGGGATGGCCAGGGTACTAGGTTTCATTTTGGGCTGATGAAAATGTTGTGAAATTCGAGGTGGCAGTTGTATAACACTGCGAGTATATTAAATGCCACTGGATTGTTTGCTTAGAGCAGTGAATTTTATGTTATGTAAATTTTTTTTTGTACCGGGGATTGAACTCAGGGGCACTCTTGACCACTGGGCCACATCCCCAGCCCTTTTTTGTATTTTTATTAGAGACAGGGTCTCACTGAGTTGCTAAGTGCCTTGCCATTGCTGAGGCTGGCTTTGAACTGGTGATCCTCCTGCCTCAGCCTCCCAAGTGCTGGGATTACAGGCGTGCGCCACCATGCCCGGCTTATGTTATGAAATTTTGCTTCAATTAAAAAAAAGTGAATTGGGGAGTTTTGAGGGATAGAGATGGGCTAATGGTGGATGTCAGGAAGAATTACCCCCAGGCAGTTCCTCCCTCCAGACCCAGAAGCCATCTTTGAACTTGAGAGAGCACAGAGGACCCCGAGAGTCTGTCAGTCCAGCCACCCATTTTACAGATGGGAAAGACAAGCTGGGAGGGAGCAGGGACTTATCACAGAGGGCTTAGAGGCAGGGCTCTGGGACTCGGGGCTAGTGTTGTACCATGATGCCACGCGGCCTCTGCGGGTCACTAGGGCTGAAGGGGTCCCATGGCATGATCAGAGAAGTGAAGTCCGAGCTGACATGGGCCATCCTCCCGAGCATGTGGAAGGGGCCAGGTCACCAACCGGCTGGTTCCCTGGGCTCATCCACGCCACAGGCTGCAGCTGAGTCAACCCAGGTTTTGCCCCTTGAGAGTCGGTCCCGCCTTTGGTGCAGTTATAACTTTATCTTTAAGAGGAAAACTCATTACCCAGCTGTTCTATTTCTGCCCTCGGCCTGCACCCCTGGCTGAGGTCATCAGTTTCCCCACAAGGGCAATGGGAGGAAAGCAAATGTCCCGGATTCAGGGCATTCACCGATCCCCCCACAGGGACCCAGCAGCATCCGTCAGGCCCTGGAAGACAGGCCAGCTGGGCCACTGGGGCCCCGAGGGCTTCTTTTCTTTCTCAAGCTTTTGCTGGCTCAGATCTTTTGGGCAGGTTTAAAAGGGAATGGCCAGGCTCGGCAGGACACCCAGGCTCTTCTGGTGTGGTCTCAGGTAGGTACTGTGGGGTGGCTGGGGGAGGTGGAAACGGGAGGGATAGAGCACTGACAGGAGGTCCCCGAGGAAAGTGGACAGAACGATGACGGGTGAGCAAGGGGCAGTGAGGAGGAGCATTCTGGGAACACCTGCCTGCCCCAAGGGCTGCGGAGGTGGCATCTCATTCAGTCCTCCAAGTGAGCTGCTCTCCACATCCACTGGACATACGGGTCCTCACCCACATGGAGAGCTGCTGGATTCCTGTAACCTCCTCGGTGACAGCTGAGCAGCCAGCGGCTAACCAGGGCAGCCTCCTTCCCTGGGCCACCGCCTTCCTCCAAGTGGGGAAGGGACGCCGGACCCAGGCTTGGTTTGATCCCAGCCCTGCCCTCCCTACTCTACAAGACATCTTTCCCTCTGAAGTCACTTTCAACACAGGAGCTAAATTTTCTTCTGTTTTGTATTTCGTGAATTTTAAACATGGGTCTTGGTTATCAGAGACGCCTGCAAAGAGCTGTTTTTTGGGGAGACAGGAGTGGTTTGGATGCAGGGGTCCTGTAGGACAGAGCAGGAGGTCAGTGGCCACCAAAAGAAAGGGAACATGATGTCCGAGACCTACATGTCCCTCGGGGCAGTGACTGGCTGGAGGGATCTGTGCCCCAAGGGACAACAGCAATGGCATCTTAGCTTGTGGTTCATCAAAGAACCATAATTAAAAAAAAAAAAAAATACAAGCAAAGTGAGGCACAGTGGTGCTCACCTGAAACCCAGCTACTTGGGAGGCTGAGGCCATTCTGTAAATTCGAGGCCATTCTGGGCAACACAGTGAGACTGTGTCTCAAAATTATACATATATATAATTTTATATACAAATATATATATATATATATATATATATATATATATATATCCTAATTGGTATAAGTAAAGGAGACTCTCTTGTCCCCATTCCTCCCATTAGAACAACCAAAAAGAAACCCAGACATGGGCACATGTCTCATCTTTTTTTTTTTTTTTTTTTTTTTTGCACTGGGGATGGAACCCAGGGGCACTCTACCGGTTAGCTCCATCCACAATCCTTTTTTTTTTTTTTTTTTTTTTTTTTTTTTTTTTTTTTGAGACAGGATCTCCCTAAGATGATAAGGCTGGCCTCCAATCTGTGATCCTCCTGCCTCAGCATCCTGAGTTGCTGAGATCACAGGTGTATGCTACCATGTCCAGCTTTAGCTGTTTTGTCTTTTTTTTTTTTTTTTTTTTTTTTTTTGTACCGGGGATTGAACTCAGGGCCACTCGACCATTGGGCCACATCCGCAGCCCTTTTTTGTATTTTATAGAGACAGGGTCTCATTGAGTTGCTAAGTGCCTCACCATTGCTGAGGCTGGCTTTGAACTTGCGATCCTCCTGCCTCAGCCTCCCAAGTGCTGGGATTACAGGCGTGTGCCACCAGGCCCAGCTAGATGTTTTGTCTTAATGACAAGTTGAGTGAACTTAACCTGGCTTTGCTGATATGTGTGTTTCCTTTCAATTTGGATTTTGGTTTCCTCTCCCTGGTGACTTCCATCTATGTTTACTAGAACAGAGAAACTAGACAACAAAAAGATAATATAATTGAGCTGTCCTATCAGGGACAACAAATGACAAAAAAGGAAGTTTCTGTTGAGTAATTGCAGTTTCTAGAAGGGGAATGGCGGCGGGGGGGAGCCCAACAAGGGGACTGACTGAGCTGCCCAAAGTGACTTGGAGCAGAGTTAATCAAGAACCAGGTCTTTGAGACGGGCGCGGTGGCGCACGCCTGTCGTCCCAGCACTTGGGAGGCTGAGGCAGGAGGATCGCAAGTTCAAAGCCAGCCTCGGCAATGGTGAGGCACTTAGCAACTCAGTGAGACCCTGTCTCTATAAAATACAAAAAAGGGCTGGGGATGTGACCCAGTGGCCCCTGAGTTCAATCCCCAGTACCAAAAAAAAAAAAGAACCAGGTCTGGATGCTGGGCCAAGACTCTTTGATGCCATCAACAGAAGCCAGGGCTTTGCTCCTGATGACAGACCCAAGAGAGGTTGGTGGGAGTCATTAGCCTGGAGTTTGGGGGTCTTCAATGGGAAAGTGACTCCATTGTGATTTCCTCTACCTTTAACTGAAATGGATCCTGTCCCCCACCCTACATAACACAGGCAGTAAATCACAGTCGCACAGCAGCGGTACTTGGGACTTTCTCTGCAGTGGAAGTCATTTTTGTATCAAATTACAATTGTTGCAGGTAGCTTGAAATATCATTAACTCTCATTGTTGCTTCAAAACAACAGCGTTTGTAAGACCAGCTGCTAGATCATATTATTCGATGCTTTTTTTTTTTTTTTTTTTTTTTTTGTGGTACCAGGGATTGAACTCAGAGGCATTCGTCCACTGGGTCACATCCCCAGTCCTTTTTTGTATTTTATTTAGAGACAGGGTCTCACTGAGTTGCTAAGTGCCTCGCCATTGCTGAGGCTGGCTTTGAACTCGCGATCCTCCTGCCTCAGCCTCCCAAAGTGCTGGGATTACAGGCGTGCGCCACCGCGCCCGGCTTATTCGATGCATTTTTAAAGAGGCACTTATATTACTATATCGTGAATTTTTAATATTTTGGTAATTATATCCCAATATCCTTTTGTTTCCTTGGTATTTCTATGTGTTTTGTTACCTGAATTTGAAACATTTTGTCTAATAAGACTACACTCATCACCAGGAGGCCAAAGGGCTCCATGGCCTAGGAAGACATGAGCCCTCGACCCGATGGCTTCCTCTTCTTGTGCCTCTGATCTGCCCAGCTTTGGAGGTGTGGGATTCAGAGAGATGAGGAGTCTGGCTTGATCTCTACCACTTGCCTGTCCTGACTCAGCCTCTTTTGGAGACACCAAAGAACTCCATAAGAGAGGAGGAGGAACTATAGAGGCCCAATGTCCAGCCAGAAGCCCTTAATCCTCCACTGGGTAATTTAAAGATGGAGGCTGTACTCTAGGCCTTGAGAACAGCATTGTGGCGAAGGGGCTCAGAAGCATATCCTCACTGACTTTGAGATGGTTCTTCATTCCCAAGACAAACTGGGGAGGCTCCTAGATTCTCTTGAGCCCCTAGAGCCTCTCCTTCCTGATCAAACTGGACTTGGAAACCAAGGGACCCAGGCATGAGCCCAAGCTCACCTTATTTTAGGTGAGATAGTCATTGATCCAGGCCTCCATTTTGTACCAGAGACCTGCTTGACATTTGGTAAAGCCAACAGACCCCCACTCAGATTTCAGAGGCTCCTCAATTTATGCTGGGGTTCCACCCTGACAAACCCATCACACACTGAAAATATCATAAGTTGAAACTACATTTAATACACCTAACCCAGCCAACATCACAGCATAAGAAACGTACTCAAAACACTTATGTTAGTCCACAGTTGGGCAAAATCATCTAGCACAAAGACTATGTGTTTGTTTTTGTCTCATCCCAAAGTTGAAAGATTCTAAGTTGAACCATCATAAGACAGAGACTGTTGGTAAGTATCTTAAATGCATAAAATAAAACACACAGTTCTGCAAAGGAAACCAATAGTATTGGAATACTGCTATTGAAGCATTAAAAATGAATGTCCTTTATAAATATATTTAAATAACGATATCTGAGGGTCTCATAGTTTCAAAGTGAGGGTAAGTAATATTTTTGAGATGTCTGTGACTGCTCCAAAATGAAAGGGAAACAGCTGTAATTTCTGTGAGGAGCAAGTCATAGGCCATGTGCTTTGTGGCTTCGGTTTGTACCTGAAGGAAAGTGAAAAGCAAGTGATCATTGTCTCTTGTTCCATTTCTTGGATCCTGGTTAAAAACCTTTGATTTAAGCTGGGTGTGGTGGCACACACCTATAATTCCAGCTGCTGAGGAGGCTGAGGCAGTAGGATAGCAAGTTCCAGGCCAGCCTGGGCATCTTAGAGATACCCTGTATCAAGCTAAAAAATAAAAATGTAGCTCAGTAGTAGAGCACCCCTGGACTTAATCCCCACTACAACAAACAAACAAACAAATAGCAACAGCTCTGACTTAGCCTCTCCCCGCCCTAGTCTTCTCCTCCGTATCCCTACCTCACAGCCTTATGTTAGAGTTGCAGAAGCATTTTGTGTTAGAGAGAAGTACACGAGTGTGAGGAATTTAGCTTATGTTTTATTCTTGATTATTAAGACTTAAAGTCACCAAGACACCCAAAGTGATGTAAGAGAAGCAAGCCCTACTGTTAGGATATTCCTTCCAGCTTATCTATCCGCCTCTGCAGCCTGGCCATGCTTACCCTCCACAGCTCCCAGAGAAGTCCTGCTCCTGCCTGCTTCTCCCTCAGCTGAGCTGCCATGCCTGGTGGGTACAAAGGGGAATGTGGGGACGATGTGGACCCAATGCCTTTCCTGGCACCTCCGGACAAGGAGAGGATAGAAGCCATGAACAAGCCATACGACATCAAGAGGTCCTGCTGGGTCAAAGACGAGAAGGAGGGCTTTATTGCTGGGGAGATCCAGTCTGAACAAGGTGACCAAGTCACCGTGAAGACGATCACCAACCAGGTAAGTGGAGAATACTCGCCAGGAAGAAACCGGGTGTTAGGCATGGCAGGCACCCAGGGCTCTGCGGCACACACTTTTGCTGAGGAGACAAAAAGAGTAGATGCCCTTGAGTCCCCCATCCTAGCTTTGAGTCCAGATTCAACTATACCCCAAGGCATGTGGCCCTGGGTAAGACAGTTTCTCTCACTGAGCTTTGGCTCCATCAAACTAGGGATTCCAACGAGATAGGATATAGGAAAGTATTTTGTACACAAGAGAGTGAGGGACTATCATGATAGCCACTGATCTTTAAAGTTCCAAGCATCTCATACATGGAATTTATTTCCTAAGAGTGAAAGTGAACATCCTACCAATGTATAGTCTAACTGTGTGCTCCACGGCCCATGGTGGCATAAGAAATGTGAGACAAGTCTCAGATCACCATGGCCCAATGCATGAGCTCTTCAGCAGAATGAGTGACAGGTGGTGGCTCCTGAGCCCCTTGCTGCTGCTGGTGGTGTGCTGCTAGACCCAAGCTGGCTCACAAAGGCCCAACAGGAAACATTCAAGGGCTTCACAGACAGTTGTTAAAACTTTGGTAGCCAATATCAGCCACGGTGGAAGTATTTACACCACAGAAATTGGCAAATGCTACAAATTTCTATACACATACTCCCACAGTTGCAAAATTTGCCAGCTGTCTCTGCTGGTCCATACTATGTCTGATGGTGAGGTCTGACCTGAGAGAGTGGATAGAAAAATTGGTTTATTAAACCTGTAACCTCCTGTCCCATGGCATACCCCTAGCAAGACATTTAACAGTTTTTGAAATTTTTTTGACAACTGTATGTAGTAGGACTTATTGATGCTATTGTATAGGGGAGGAAAAAGAGAATCAAAGCATCTTTAAGTAATTTGCCCCCAGTAACAAAAACAAGTGATGAGCTTGGATTCAAACCCCTGGTATTTGGTTCAAATCTATGCCAACTCTTCATGGTGGGCTCCCAAGAAGAAATGTGAGGTCATTCCTTGATTAATTTCATAAATAAAAGATGTCAGAGATCTTTGATGACCAGGACATGCCCACCCTTCTTTCTGCACCTGCATTTGAGAAGCATGGCAGCAGAGAGAAGAGGCTATAGCCGGGATCAAGTGGGTTTGAACGTGAAAGTCAAGATTGACTCTCATGGGCAACATATTTTTCAGAAGGGCAGAGCATTACAGTGTTGCAAGAAATAATGGACAATAGGAGTAGGGCCTCTGGAGTAGTTTGTATGCAAATTTAAGGAAAACACTCAATTTCTTTGAGCATCCGCAATGGACAAGCCAGCCAGCCAGGTGTGGGATAGAAAGGACTGAGCCTGTCACACTGACTCACCACCTGGCCCCAAAGATGAAGCCAAAATCCTCCTCCTCTGCTGGAGCTCAAAGAAAAATGTTTGCATGTGGGTGAGGTCCATAGATCTGGAAACTATTGGACAAGAACCCTGACTAACGCCGGGCTTGACTTTCCAGAGGGGTGGTGTCCATTACTGGGTAGATTTTCCAGAACTGTCAAGACTTCAAATTATCTGCCTTTGCACTCATAAATTATTAAAAGTCCCAGAAATCCCAGCACGTATTCAGGCCACACATCTAAAGCTGCCGGCTACCAAAAGATATTTGCTTTCTGGATCACGTTGTCTTCCACTTTGGTCCCAGATGCTGAAACTGAAGAGCTGGTGCTGGTTTTCATTTACAGATGAAAAAAAATCAGGGTGCCTCACCCAGGAGTTAACATACCATTCAACAGCATTCTTTGCTGGTTTTGTTTTCTGTTTTTTTTTTTTTGCTTGCTTGTTTTCAACTTGATCCTTAAAGGTGATTGGTGGGAGCAGAGGAATGTCTTTTTTTTTTTTTTTTTTTTTTTCTTTAAGAAATGCAAGGTTCTTTAAACTTTCTCTCAAGGGAGAGTTCTAGCTCTCCAGGGAGAGTTCCAAGAGATGTCTCTGCAAAGTGTCTCTGGGAGTAAAGAGCAAGTTCTGATCAACTCCCAACATGAACTTAGCTGGCAGAGAAAGCACCACCCAGAGGAGCTCTGCACCCTAGGAAGGGATGGTGGTGGCTCGCAAGGTGTTTTTTATGACCTCACTTAGGTCTGTATTATTCTTCTAGCAACCAGCTATTGTCTTCCCTACTTCAAAGGGGACACAGTTAAGGCTGATATGGTATCTGAAGTCCTTCCCCATTCCAAGTCACACAGTGGGATGTGTCTGGACCAGGAATTGGACCCCCTGGAGACCTCACTCCAGCTCCGTCCGGGATACCAGAGGGTGTGTGGGACCCTGTGCTTGACGCCGCCATGGCTATAAAGGCACTGTTTCCTAATGCACGTGCTGCCATGTCTTGGCCCTCCAGACACTCACTATGAAGAGGGATGACATCCAGCAGATGAACCCACCCAAATTCTACCAGGCCAGTGACATGGCAGACATGACCTTCTTGAATGAGGCCAGTGTCCTGGACAATCTGCGCCAACGCTACACCCACATGAGGATCTACGTGAGTAGTGGAGGCTGGGGATGAGGGTGGGGAGGAAAGAGTAGGGAACAGGTCTTCTGCCCCTCTTTTGATGGGGTGGGGCAGCTACTCTGCTCTTCCAAGCTCCCAATGTACATTAGGACTCAGATGAGGGCACAGGGACCATAGGTTCGTTGTTGTTAGAACTTTTGCCTCAGGCTTTCAATAACTCATCCATCCATCCCGTCACCCAACTGTCCATCCATCTATCCTGTTATGTATCCATCCACCCATCCCTCCATCCATCTAGTCTTCCACTCATTCATCTATCCAACCATTTATTCATACATCCATCCATCCAATCACTCATCCATTCATCTCGTCACCCAACTGTCCATCCGTCTATCCTGTTATCTATCCATACATCCATCCTTCCATCCATCCGCCCATCCCTCCATCCATCTAGCCTTCCACTCATTCATCTATCCATCCATTCCTTCAACAAACATTGAGGAAATATGACTTAAATGAAGCCCTGGGTCAGGCATGATGGTGTGAGCCTATAATCCCACAAACTCTGGGGGTTAAAGAAGGAGGAACACAAGTTCAAGCCCAGCCTCTGCAACTTGGTGAGACCCTAAGCAACTTAGGGGGACCCTGTCTCAAAATAAATAAAAAGGGCTAGAAGTGTGACTCTGGTTCTGTGGTTATGCACCTGGGTTCAATCTCTGGTAAGAAGAAGAAGAAGAGCCGGGCGCGGTGGCGCATGCCTGTAATCCCAGCACTTTGGGAGGCTGAGGCAGGAGGATCGCGAGTTCAAAGCCAGCCTCAGCAATGGCGAGGCACTTAGCAACTCAGTGAGACCCTGTCTCTAATAAAATACAAAAAAGGGCTGGGGATGTGGCCCAGTGGTCCAGTGCCACTGAGTTCAATCCCCGGTACAAAAAAAAAAAAAAAAATAAAAAAAAAAAGAAGAAGAAGAAGAAAGGAGAAGGGAAAGGAGAAAAAAGAATAAAAAGAATGCAGCCCCGGGGGACTTAGGAAGAACAACAGACTGCATCCTTGAAGAAGCTCAGTTTCTGTTCATCTGAGGTGCTGAGAAGAGCAAGCTACAAGCATTCTCCTGAGTGTGTCTAAAAAAAAAACATATCCTCAGACGAAAGGATGTTTTCCTGAAGATGTCAGTAGCTAAACTCCAAAATGGGTTGTCTACGGAAGTTTGATGTTTTCCTCTTTAGATGCCTTCACTAAACATTTTTTGTTTGTTTTTTGGCACCAGGGATTGAACTCAGGGGCACTCAACCACTGAGCCACATCCCCAGCCCTATTTTGTATTTTATTTAGAGACAGGGTCTCACTGAGTTGCTTAGTGCCTCGCTAAATTGCTGAGGCTGGCTTTGAACTCGTGATCCTCCTATCTCAGCCTCCCAAGTACTGGGATTACAGGCGTGCACCACCGCGCCCGGCTCTCACTTAACATTTAAAAAGTCCATCTGGTAGAAGTGAGTGAGGTGGAGCCTAGTTGTAAGGCCAGGGTTGCTGGGGTCTCCCGTCCCCAGATCTGTGGTTATAGTCAAGATGGCTGCTGTGCCTACCCTTCTTGTCCTACTTTAATACTATTCTGCTTCTGGATTCAGACCTGTGGCAGCACCTCACCCCAAGTGGGACTGAAAGATCTCTGGGAAACTGTGACAGATATTTTCTGGATCTGGTAGTTATGGGAGTGTTCTTAAAACTGAGCCTGGAGCCTGGGCTGAGGATGTTGGTGGGTTTGATGGTCAAGTTCAGGGCTGAGGCTTACTCTGGACCATTCTATAGTCAAGCTTTTGCTCCTGGTGGGTGAACACACCATGTCATTGGGTTAAGGGACTGTAGGCTCTGTGGAATGTGGCCTGAGGGACTAAGGTAGGGGGACACCCCTTAAATTAAAGCACCTCTGTGGCAGGTGGGGGCCTAACCCCAACGACTTCCCTGGGGGGTCCCTCCTGACCAGAACAGGGACACAGCTGGCTTCTGGGCTGCTGCCCGCCCCCACTCGCAGCTGAGACAGAGCTGGAGGTAAAGAGTGACTCAGTGGCCGCAGTTCCAATATGAGACGCGGTGTGTCATGCTCTCGACACGTCAATGGGTTTTCTTTATCTCGTTTCTTTTTCTTCCAGTTCTATGTTTTCTTTCTAAAAGCTCAACACATCACAGCTATGCTAAAGAGAAGCTAGAAGCTGTTTATTTCCACTTGGATTCAAGTGGAAGACTTCGAGGTTGAATTGAAAAGAGGCACAAAGTAGAGGCATCAGAGGTCATTGTAACCACCCAGCAAAAGAAGGAAAAGTGGGAGACCCATTGATTTGGCCATTTTCTGTCCTCATTTATTCTCCATTCCCTCCAATAATTTCTTTTACTACATTGGTTTTTGTCCTTTTTTTTTTTTTTTTTTTTTTTTTAAAAAGTGGAACTATTTCTTACAAAATTGCAATGTTGGAGCGAAAAGAGAAGTTGGGGTTTCTTTACAAGAATAAATCAAACCCAGTTGCCCACCAAAAGAGACCTCTGTCTATAAAGTGCAGACTCTTGGAGCTGTTAAAAACACCAGAAATCTCTCAGGGGACTCTCCTGGGAAATCTCCCAGATAATTCAGTGGGAAAAGCAAGATATAAAATAGCATTATATAACATTATTTTTGTTGAAAAGCAGGGAGAATATGTCTCTGGGTTTGCTTGCATATACATCCACAACCATAAAGGAAAATTTAAAAAAACTAACAGCAGCACTTACCTGTGGGATGAGGAAGTTGGTCACCCAGCAAGTTAGGGGGACTTTTTGCAAATAAGTTGTTTTTGTTTGTTTGTTTGTTTGGTTTGGTTTTTGTTTTGGTACTGGGAATTGAACTCAGGGGCACTCGACCACTGGGCCACATCCCCAGCCCTTTTTTGTATTTTATTAGAGACAGGGTCTCCCTGAGTTGCTAAGTGCCTCACCATTGCTGAGGCTGGCTTTGAACTGGTGATCCTCCTGCCTCAGCCTCCCAACTGCTGGGATTACAGGCGTGCACCAGCATGCCCAGCACAAATAAATGTTAAGGAGAAGTTTTTTTTTTTTTTTTTTTTTTTTTTTTTTTTTGCTTAATGAAGAGATTGCTTTTTGCTCTCCACTTGATCTGTCTCAGAGAAATCAGAGGTGCACTCAGCCTGCTCAGAGATAGACAGGCTGGGTCCCTGGGGACCTGAGGGAAGAGGGCACTGGGAGGAAGGGTCGCTAACCATCTTCCTTCCCTCTCACCAGACCTACTCAGGCTTGTTCTGCGTGACAGTCAACCCCTACAGGTGGCTGCCCATCTATGGGCCGCGTGTGGCCAACATGTACAAGGGCAAGAAGCGCACAGAGATGCCACCCCACCTCTTCTCCATCTCTGACAATGCCTACCATGACATGCTCATGGGTAAGTGGGGTGGGGTCTGCTGGGGCCAGGGTGGTGGGAGACAAGTCTTCCTTGGCCCTTGTGGCTCCAAGTACATTAGGACCTGATCCCAACCCTGACCTTGAACTTCCCCACCTTCCCATTCCAGTTGAGGTTCTTTGTCAACCTGGAGCAGCAGCAGTGGCTGCCTGTGGTTTTGGTACCAGGTGCCTGTCTGCGGTGAGTGCACTGGACACTCACCAGGCAGCAGCCCCACCTTATGCCCCGTCTCACGTAAGCCTCACAAACCTATGGGATGCTGTTACGTAACTTGCCCAAAACTCAGGCTGACACTATTTTTGTGGAGGGTGGGGGGGGGTACCAGGGATTGAATTCAGGGGCACTCAACCACTGAGCCACATCCCCAACCCTATTTTGTATTTTATTTAGAGACAGGGTCTCACTGAGTTGCTTAGCGCCTCCCCATTGCTGAGGCTGGCTTTGAACTCAAGATCCTCCTGTCTCAGCCTTCTGAGCCACTGGGATCACCGGCATGTGCCACCGTGCCCAGCTAGGTTGACACTCTTAACCATTACCTATATGATCTTTGTTGCTCTTTGCTGGTAGAGTGGCTCCATTATGTAATCAAAAAAAAAAATTTTTGTTTTGTAGTTGTAAATGGACAACATGCCTTTATTTATTCATTTATTTTTGTGTGTGCTAAGGATCAACCCCAGTGCCTCGCACATGCTAGGCAAGCATCCTGCCACTGAGCTACAGCCCCCTTATGTGATTTTTATGGCCATTTCTCTTGGTGTTGATCACGACTGTGTAGTTTTCCGACTGAAGAAAGCAGCCTGGTAGAAATGGAGCAGCTGGTAAATTCTTGGCCCTTTCCACAGGAGTATATGACGTGGTGATGGGCACTTGTACCAGGACGCCAGAGGATCCTGGGTTTGGGGCTTCCAAGTGCCGTCAAGGCCACTCTCCAAGCTGGGTGGGACTCGGAGAGGGCTGCTTGGTTACTGTCAAATGCCTAGTTTCTAAATGTCTCCTAATTACATCTTCCTGCTGCTGTTTTCTTCCCCCACAGATCGTGAAAATCAGTCTATGCTAATCACGTAAGTGTCTCTTCTGTCTCTTAGTCTATGTACATATAATTAGGTCTTTGCCTTACACATATAATTAAGCCTTCTCAGAATTAATTGGGGGACTTTGTACGAACTCTGCAGGCAGCGACTGGGCTTGACAGGGCCACCGAGGCTGTGCCTGCTAAACCTGTGGGAGGATGCCTGTCCCCAAGGCCTCCCCACCCGCTCGCACGTCCAGGCTGGGGCGTGAGATGGGACTAGAATGTGCACTTTTTTCTGTGGTTTCTCTTGTCTACGACCAGCACCCCTCTTCCTGCCTTCACGTGACCACTGTTGTTTTCCACCTGCAGCGGAGAATCTGGTGCTGGCAAGACTGAGAACACAAAGAAGGTCATCCAGTACTTTGCCAATATCGGAGGAACCGGAAAACATTCCCCGGATAAGAAGGTAGGGCCTACCGGGTCAGTCTGGGGTCCAGGGTACCATGTCGCAGAGCCCATTTCATTCTTCTGTGCCATTTCACTGTTGATGAAACCAAGGCTTAGAGAGAAGTGGGGTCACACCAGGAGGAGGGCCCCCACAGACCCTGGTCCCTGCCCCAGAGGATAGGGGCAGAGGAGGAAGAAGAACGCTGCCTCTGTAGGCCCTGGCTGCCCCAAGGACACCAAGAGACACCTGGGACAATGACTGCTTTAAAAATCTGACAAAAAGAAAAGTAGAGCCTTGGAGGCAGAAACACAAAGAAAGGTTTTGGGGCTCACTTGGGGGTGTCTTCACATCAGCAAAGTGAGGGAACAACAGCTAAGAATCAAGGCTGCCAGGGTCCCCACGCAGCCCCCCTTCCATGTCACAGGGTCACAGAGGGACAGATTCTCTCAGGAGTGGCCCTCCTCCCAGGGCAAGATCTATACCCACCCCCTCCCCCTGGTCGCCCAGCCTCCCCAAGGTCACTCCCCTCCTGTCTCTGGGCACGTAAGCCATTGCCCTTTGCAAGCCCAGCCCCTCAGCCCTGGGTCCCCAGACAGCAGCTGGCTGATCACGACTCCTTGGGTTTCTTTCTGGGCCAGGGGTCCCTGGAGGATCAAATCATCCAGGCCAACCCCGTTCTGGAGGCCTTCGGGAATGCCAAGACCACCAGGAACAATAACTCCTCTCGCTTCGTAAGTGTGAGCGGTAGTATGGGCTTCCCTGGGGTGTAGGGTGGGCGTGCTGAGCCCATTCCAGGTAAGGAAATGGAAAATTAAGGCAAGTCGAGGCATCTCCTTCCCAGAGGCTTTAGGGAGGACCGTGCTGGGTCTCATCAGAACCCACTCGCATTTGATCAAGGGCACCGATGCTCAGACTTGGTTACAGGGTGACGGAGGGGCTCGGAAGTCATGCAGGGGAGCCAGAGATTCATGGCGGCAGGAAGCTGGGGACCCTTTCTCCAGGCTAGAGGGACCTAGGAGATGGTCCCTGGTAGACTCTGGAGCTAGTGGCTGTAGGGTTAGGGTTCTGAGGCTCTGCTCATAGCAGAGCAATTCCATCCCTTCTCTCCTCTGCCACCCCAACCTCTTTGGGGGCCCCTCATTGAGCTGAGGGACCCTAGGAAGCAGGCAGAGGTGGAGGCAGTAAGGAAAAGAGGTGATGGAGAACAGGCCCTGGAGCAGCCTGTTTCTGGGCGTCAAGGAGAGGAATGGGATGTCCCTCGATAAGGAGACCCCAGGCCACCTGGTTGGCTGGCCTTATTCCCACAAGGCCTGGCCTCTAAGGTAGATTTCCAAAGGGTCCCAGCCTCTCCTGCTGAGTGTGCCTCTCCCCAACAAATAACCCAAGCCACAAACCATAGATCTAGCTCCAACCTGTCCATCTCCTCCTCTGACCATCTTCACGGGACATCACAGCGCCAGGGAGAACCTGGTTACATCCCCCTGGGAATTCATGGGGGCTGTTGAGAAGTATCCCCAATCTGAGCCGAATGTTGTCCTACAGTATGAGCCACCTCCCTCACGTCCCCTCCCCTGTCCTTCCTGCTCAGGGCAAGTTCATCCGAATCCACTTTGGGAGTACAGGCAAGCTGGCCGGAGCTGACATCGAGAGCTGTAAGTAAAAATGACCAGCTGGGTCATTTTTAAGGTCCTTCTTTTTTTTTTTTTTTTTTTTTTTTTTGAGGTCCTTCATTTTTGAGGCCTTTCATTTTAAGTACAAAGTGAAACCGAGGGATCATTATTTAAAAAAAAAAAAAAAAATGAAGAAATTCAAAACAGCCCCAGAGAAGCATTAAACCAAGTGCATCAGGGGTCCTTTCTGAGGGCCACCTGTCAGGTGCCTAGTAGACCAGCTGTGCTCTGGGCTCCCCTCTTTGGCAGGCAGGCCTCCCAAGGCTGTGTGTGTTGGGGAGAGGGAAGAGTGCCCCCCCACTGGCTATTTCCCCGGGCTCTGTGGAGAGGGCAGTTCCGCTTTCCATGGGACCTGGACTCCGGGTGGAGCGGTCCTCATCTACAGTCTCCTTGCTTTTCAGACCTCTTAGAGAAGTCTCGCGTCATCTCCCAGCAGGCGGCGGAGAGAGGCTACCATATTTTCTACCAGATCCTCTCCAATAAGAAGCCTGAACTTATCGGTAAAGATCCTGCGTCCATCTGCCTGCCCCAGAACTAGCGTTTCCTCTCTTGTCATATGAAAAAACCCAATTTCCTGGTTTCTCTTAGAGTAGCAGAAGAGACAGAACCTTAGAGCCTGTCCTCCTACTAATCTGAGAAGCTGAGTGATGGTGGCCTCCTGGCTGGAGCATGAGCTCTCTTGTTTACCACACTCCCTACCAAGCCCTGTTACCTCCCTGACGTTGGAGCAAAGTGGTAGCCATCATTTATTCCACGTGCAAAAGGTCTTGGGTGGCCCCTGTGGTTCTGTGGCGATCCTTTTGATTTAGTTATGGGAACCACAGGGAGCAGGGAGCTTCCTCAGGATTCTGCTTGCACCTCTCATCCTTACAATAGTCAAGGGACACTGCACACCAGGGTTGGCCCATTTCACAGATGGGACCTTGGCATGCCTGCGATTCAAGGCTGGGGTATAGACCTGGGAGATGAAGCTCTAGTCTAGACACTTTCTCCAACCTGCTGCCTCTGAGCCTGATGGTCAGACTGGGACCACACTTATCCCAGGACCAGTGCTTGCATGAGCCAAAACAACAGAGCCAGCCCACACAGGAGCCCAGCTTAGAGAGCAGGGTACACTCACCCACTCAACTCGACGCCCTCGTGCAGGCACTGACATGCTCAGCAACCCATGGCAGACCTGCTCAGGAGATAAGGTGGGAGGAGGGATGAGACTCTATCTCAAGCACACACCTTTTAACTTGGGTATTGGGCCGGGCGCGGTGGCACACGCCTATAATCCCAGCACTTGGGAGGCTGAGGCAGGAGGATCACGAGTTCAAAGCCAGCCTCAACAATGGCAAGACACTTAGCAACTCAGTGAGACCCTGTCTCTAGTAAAATACAAAAAAGGGCTAGGGATGTGGCCCAGTGGTCGAGTGCCCCTGAGTTCAATCTCCGTTAACAAAAAAACAAAACAACAACAAAAAAACCGAACTAACCCAGGTATTAAGCACCACAACCCACCCACAGGTAGGCTTTATGTGTGTTGAACTAAGTGGACTTTTAAATCAATGGAGGACATTTTGAAATTAGGAAATTTCACATAAAAACCCAATTTCCTGGTTTCTCTTAGAGTAGCAGAAGAGACAGAACCTTAGAGCCTGTCCTCCTACTAATCTGAGAAGCTGAGTGATGGTGGCCTCCTGGCTGGAGCATGAGCTCTCTTGTTTACCACACTCCCTACCAAGCCCTTTTACCTCCCTGACGTTGGAGCAAAGTGGTAGCCATCATTTATCTTCCTTCCTGAGCTATAATTTTTCTATCAAGTAGAGATACAATGAATGAAAAATATTTATTGTACCAGCTCCTCTTCTGAAAGTGAACAATTAAAAATGTTAGGCCAAGGGGCTGGGGTTGTGGCTCAGCCGTAGAGCACTCGCCTAGCACATGCACAACCCAGGTTTGATCCTCAGCACCACGTACAAATAAACGCATCGTGTACAATTAAAGCAAATAAATAAATATTTTTAGCCGGGCGTGGTGGCGCACGCCTGTAATCCCAGCACTTTGGGAGGCTGAGGCAGGAGGATCACGAGTTCAAAGCCAGCCTCAGCAATAGGCACTTAGTAACTCAGTGAGACCCTGTCTCTAATAAAATACAAAAAAGGGCTGGGGATGTGGCCCAGTGGTCAAGTGCCTCTGAGTTCAATCCCCGGTACCCAAAAAAAAAAAAATAAATAAATAAATAAATAAATAAATATTTTTAAAAAATGTTAGACCAAGATGGGTGCACCTCTGGAGAAAGGTAGAAGTGAACATACATTTTTGTAAAAGCAATAACCTTCCATGTGTACTCTCTGCGAATGGTGGTGGGGCTCAAGATAGTCATTGTGTTACCTTCTGCATCAGAATGTGACCTGCTTTTTATAGGAGAGGAGGAAGATAGAGACAAATTCATTTATTCCCAAAATGATCTACTGGATGCCTACTAGGGGCCAGTGACACAGGACACAGCCAAGTTCCAGCAACTGTCTCACTACCCTAAAGCTCCTTGTGTGATGTGGTTCTAGTCCCTCTGTGACTCTGGGTGATCCCACAGGGACAGTGCCACATGCTTTGAGCCCTGTAACTCCTGTAACACCCACCATCACGGCTGGCCTGTGAAAGGTGTTAAGAGACAAGGGTTAGAAATCAAAGAGAGGGCTGGGGTTGTGTCTCAGCAGTAGAGCGCTCGCCTAGCATGTGTGTGGCCCTGGGTTCGATCCTCAGCACCACGTAAAAATAAATAAATAAATAAATAAATAGAGGTATTGTGTCCTACTACAACTAAAAAATAAATAATAATGATAAAAAAAAAAAAGAAATGAAAGAGAAAAATAACCACAGGTCACCAAGTTGCTAAACTGCTTTGCTGTTCTCGGCAGGGAGTTTGCTGCTGGTCCCCAACCCCAAGGAATACCACTGGATCAGCCAGGGTGTCACCGTAGTGGACAACATGGATGACGGGGAAGAGCTGCTGATCACAGACGTGAGTGGGCGTGGCTGGCAAAGAGGAGGGAGAACCAGGACGGGAGCTCCAGGGCCTGGGGTGCACCAGAGCTAGGTGGGGGCGAGGGTGGGGACCCACTCAGAGCTGTCAGAAAGCAGCCCAAAGTCTTCCCTGTAGATTTCTGAGGTGGCACCTGGCATTCATCCCCAGCCTGTTGTAGCAAGTAGAGTTTCTCTTTCAGACTTGAACTAGGATTCCACAGGACTTAGTTAACCACCTCATGCAACTTCTCCTCCAACCCCAGCCCAGCTGGAAGTGACTCTTCAGTCCTTCCAGTCCCCTGCGTGTCTCCTTTCATGACACTGAGCACTTAGGACTCTTGTTAGGGTTAGTCATATGTCGCTTAACAATGGGGATCCCTTCAGAGAAAGGCATTGGGCGAACATGAGAGAGTGCTCTTACACAAACCTAGCTGGTGTGCCCCAGTACACACCCAGGCTGCTGGTATTTACATAGGGCATAGCTTATTGCTCTGAGGGCCACAATGAACAAAGTGACATGAAATTAAATCAAGCCAAAGAGATGCAATCAAGACAGCAGTAAACACAAGCTGTCTGAGGCTGCTACCAGCCTAACACATATAGCATTGTGTCAGGTTTGCTTACACTAGCATCTACTTTTTGTGTGTGTGTGTGGTACCGGGGATTGAAGTCAGGGGCACTCGACCACTGGGTCACATCCCCAGACCTTTTTTGTATTTTATTTAGAGACAGGGTCTCACTGAGTTGCTAAGTGCCTCACCATTGCTGAGGCTGGCTTTGAACTCGTGATCCTCCTGCCTCAGCCTCCCAAAGTGCTGGGATTACAGGCATGCGCCACCGCGGCCGGCAAGCATCTTCTTTTTTTTTTTAATTTAAAAAATTTTTTGGTACCAGGGATTGAACTCAGGGGCACTAACCACTGAGCTACATCCCCAGCCCTTTCTATATTTTATTTAGAGACAGGGTCTTACTAAGTTGCTTAGGGCCGTGCTAAGTTGCTGAGGCTGGCTTTGAACGCGTGATCCTCCTGCTTCAGCCTCCCGAGACGCTGGAATGACAGGTGTGTGCCACCACATCTTCACAAATGAGTGAACAGCACGTTGCATTACTGTTATATTGGCTACAGTTTATGGGGCCACTGTCATATTTGTGATTTGTCACTGACTGAAGCATTATTATGTGGCTCCTGACTGTATTGTTTAGGAGGTCCTCTTTCTGGCCAGAGAATAGTTTCATGATTGATGTTGGCCTTCCCCTCTCCAGCACCTGGCATGAAGCCTTAATGACAATAACTATGGTTATAATAATAATATTTCCCCTGATTGCAAACTTACTGTGTGTCAAGGACCAAACTAAACCTTTTACACGTCATTCAGCTCTATGCTTATGACCACTGACTGTCACCATCTTGCAGATGGCTAAACAGAGAGTGGAGAGGTTAAATAAACACCATATGGCCAGGCATGGTGGTGTACACCTTTAATCCCAGCGACTTAAAAGACTGAGACAAGATGATCACCAGCTTGAGGCCAGGCTCAGCAACTTAGCGAGGCTCTCAGCAACGTAGTGAGATCCTGGCTCAAAACAAAAGAAAATTTTAGCTGGGTGCAGTGGCCCACGCCTGTCATCCCAGCACTTGGGAGGCTGAGGAAGGAGGATCTCGAGTTCAAAGCCAGCCTCAGCAATGGCGAGACTCTTAGCAACTCAGTGAGACTCTGTCTCTAGTAAAATACAAAAACGGGCTGGGGATGTGGCCCAGTGGTCGAGTGCCCCTGAGTTCAATCCCCGGTACCAAAAAGAGAAAAGAAAATTTTTTTAAGAGTTGGGGTTGTAGCTTAGTGGTAAAACACCCCTGGGTTAGATCCTCAGAACCAAAATAATAATAATAATAATAACAACAACAACAACAACCATATGGCAGAGAGTCTGTTCTGAACTCCCTGGAGGAAAATAGACCTCTCCCTATTCAGGGTGTATGTGACTCTAGAGCCCACACCGTGTGCAGTGACCCTCTGGGGTGGCCCTGCAGTGGCAGTGCCACAACCTCCGTGGTGTGGAATAAGAAGCCAGGACTCTTGTGGTTTTCTCCTGTTGCTGGGCAGGAGGCCTTTGATGTGCTGGGCTTCAGTGCAGAGGAGAAGATTGGCGTCTATAAGCTGACTGGGGGCATCATGCACTTTGGGAACATGAAGTTCAAGCAGAAGCCCAGAGAGGAGCAGGCTGAGGTGGACACCACTGAGGGTAGGTGTTGGGCTGGGTCTGTTCAGGGGCCGGGCAGCTGGTGACGGGAATTATCTGCTGTCCCAGCTTGGTGGCCATTTCAGAGACCTGTTGGAGATTCTCAGGCTCTCCGATGGCTGTAACCAAGCACGTTCCTTGGACATTCAGACGTGGATCCTCTCAGAGAGGCAGAAGGAGTCAGAGCATGATTCCAGTTTCTATCCCCTACTTTGCCACTTGACCCTGAGAAACTATGGAAACCACCTAAGACCTTGGCTAAATAGGGTCTCCCCATGCTCCCTTTCCTCCTCCCAAGACCACACAGGAAGGTGCTGGGTGTCTCCTGGCGTGGCGCCATCTTGCTTTCACTCACCCTCTTTCTCCATCTCCACTCAGTGGCTGACAAAGTCGCCCATCTCATGGGTCTCAATTCCGGTGAACTCCAGAAGGGCATCACCAGGCCCCGGGTCAAAGTGGGCAATGAGTTCGTGCAAAAAGGCCAGAACATGGAACAGTGCAACAACTCCATCGGGGCCCTGGGCAAGGCCGTCTATGACAAGATGTTCAAGTGGCTGGTGGTCAGGATTAACAAGACCTTGGACACCAAGATGCAGAGGCAGTTCTTCATCGGGGTGCTGGACATCGCTGGCTTCGAGATCTTTGAGGTGCGCCTGGCCTCCTGTTTGGTTTCTGCTTTGGGGTGCCCATCCTTTTGTGAGCTCCTCTTCACCATGGCTGTCATGTTTCTTGCCTGAGACCCCCCAGGGGTGGGACGATCTCAGTTTGCCACTGGATCTCTGTTTTGGACTCTAGAAATTTCCATCTCATTTCTATGGTACCAAGTCAGAAAGAATGGTATAGACTTAACGGATAGAACGAGTAGGTACTGGCTCGCAGGAGCTGGTTGTTAAATTTTCAGGAATTTCAGGAATTCTGAGAGCCAGTTGACATTGTGTGGGTCACTTGAATTTGACACAGTGTGGATATTTACCTCATGGATATTTGCAGACACTATAAATCAGGGTGTTTTTCTGGTTTAAGGGAGAGGACTAACTTATCAGTATACTACAATTATTATTGTTATATTTTTGGGTGTCGGGGAATTGAACTCAGGGCACTCGACCACTGGGCCACATCCCCAGCCCTTTTTTGTATTGTATTAGAGACAGGGTCTCACTGAGTTGCTAAGTGCCTCGCCATTGCTGAGGCTGGCTTTGAACTCACGATCCTCCTGCCTCAGCGTCCTGAGCCTCTGGGATTATAGGCTGGTGCCATGGTGCCTGGCCCTACAGTTACTTTTGTTCACCGTGTGGGCTAGAGTCTGGGTACCTGGGGTTCAGGTCCCAGAATCCCCACTACAGAGAAGGGGAACAGAGTCGCATCTCCCTGGGCTGCTGGGACCATGATCTGGTCGGTGTTGAGGCACGGAGGGCCGTGCCTGATTCTGGTGGGCCCTCTACGCATGCTTGCTCACGCATGGCTTCCTCACCTGCTCCTGGGAGCCGCTCTCCTGAGCCTGGGCTGACAACCTCTCTCTGTCCTCCCGCCACAGTTCAACAGCTTCGAGCAGCTGTGCATCAACTTCACCAATGAGAAGCTGCAGCAGTTCTTCAACCACCACATGTTCGTGCTGGAGCAGGAGGAGTACAAGAGGGAGGGCATCGAGTGGACCTTCATTGACTTTGGCCTTGACCTTCAGGCCTGCATCGACCTGCTGGAAAAGGTGACCTGCTTCTCCAAGAAGGGGCTTGGAGAGAGGACATAGCCCTCCCTAACCGGGACATACTTCAGGAGAGGCTGTCACTGGGGCAGACAGGAAGGTGGCACTTGGACTTGGGGCAGTTAGTTAGTAGTGCCCTCAAGAATATATAATGTTTGTTTCAATGTGGACAAAAGATAGAAAAAGGACATAACAAAATTTGAAGAATGTCTGTTTGTAGTATTGTATCCATGTTAATTTCCTGGTTTTCATCATTGAACGCACGGTGTTTAAATTAACATTCAGAGGGGTTGGGTCAAGGGTCTGTGGGAAGGCTTTTTGTTATATGTACAACATTCTTTGCAAACCTGAAATTATTTCAGTGTTAGAAGTTTTTAAGAAAGAAAGAAAAGAGAAGGAGGGAGGGAGGGAGGGAGGGAGGAGGGGAGGAGGAAAGATTGATCCTGTCTCCTAGGCTCACCCTCAGCCAATTGTATTCAGGCATCAAGGCAACCAGGGGTCTCTGCTGTGGGCCCAGCCTGAGCCTCCCAGGCAGACTCCCTGTACCACTCAACACCTACAAACACTTGCCCGTCCACCTGTCACTGAGCCTGAACTGTCCTCATTCTTAAGCTTTGGGGTTAGGTGTTGCTCAACAGTCCTCTTTTTAAATCCAGGCCCCCCATATGTAGGGGGCAAACGAGGTCCCTAACAGCATTTATGGGCTCCCCATTTTTGGTGTGAAAAGAGACTTAGAACAGCAGGAGGCCCCTGGTAGGACGGGATAAAAGAGAATCGAGAGCAGGGGCAATAGGTGTCATTGACTTCAGCATTTCTCTGAAGGTCAAGTGTGCCCAGGGCCACTTGGGTCAGCTTTGGAGGAGCTACCTGGCCCCTTCAGGCTTCAGTCTCCCCTTTGGTTGGATTCAGTGGAGTCCAGCCTCCTTTGTGTCTAAATGGCCGTAGTGTTTGAAGATGAGGACATGGAGTGACAGGAGCTGTTCCCAGGTGGCATTGCCTAGAGTTCTGCTTCCTGGCCCTCCATGTGGTATCTGGTTTATCTCCACCACCAGGCCCTGGCCCAATACCAGTGTGGTCTCTTTGGGGGTTCTGTGGCCTCTCCTAACACCATCCTGTCCCTCTTCCCTCCTAGCCCATGGGTATCTTCTCCATCTTGGAGGAGCAGTGTGTCTTCCCCAAAGCCACGGACGCCACATTCAAGGCAGCCCTGTATGACAACCACCTGGGCAAATCCAGCAACTTCCTCAAGCCCAAGGGGGGCAAGGGCAAGGGGCCTGAGGCCCACTTCGAGCTCGTCCACTACGCAGGCACAGTAAGTCCGGCCTTCTGGGACCACCCTCTGGCAGCTGGCCACCCCCTGCATTGTAGGACCTGACCTGCCCCTCCCGAGGTTCCTTCCATGATCTATCAGGGTGCGCAGCCATCAGAGAATTCCAAAGCAATCCAGAAAAGGATTAGGGATCAGCCAGTAGATCATGCCATGAGACCTACCAGGGCTGCAACAGTATCTGTGGCCCTCAGTCTGATGGCCGAATGTCAGTCTTGGCCGGAAATGACAGCACTTGGAAAAAGCCTTCCATGAGCCCATGAATTACTCCCAACTGAATAATTTGTCTCTCTGACAGCAGGTAGCAGCCAGACCAATAAGGTGACATCTGTAGAGTGGCTTTTTTACTCATGACAAATGCAGTCCTTGGGAAAGAGGGAAATTAAGTGCAGTCAGGACTCGGATTCTATTTGTATAACTAAGAGGGGTTGTAACGTCCGTCCAGCCAGCTTATAAGAACATGTCTGATTTCCTTGGGCTTTCCATATTGCTGTAAGGGCCAACAGTCTTGTTACCAACAGAGTTTGTTGAGCCTCTGTGGGTTTAACTGCAAGGAAACAGCCGCCTCAGGACAGCACTGACAGGAAAGCCATGATTGCATTGGGTATGTATCGGGGCCAAGACTTTATATCATCAACCATAACAACACCAATTACTCTCAAAATGGATCAGGCTGATACTTTGAGCAAACAGCAGGCTTGGAGCCAAATTGCAGTGCTCTGTCCCGGCCTTCCCCCACTGAATGAGAAGAATTCCATATTTACAGCAATAAAATATTTATTCAAAGTCAAGGCCCTAGAATAAGGCACTAAGATGATGAATGTTGGTATGCTGAGTAAGAGATGGAAAACCCAACGGTTGTGGCTTCTCGTCTACTTTCTTCAGTGTTCTATGCTCTGTGGAAAGATCTGGAAGGTTCCCTATTCATACATCTAGGGCCACATGGTAAAAGGGAACATAGAAATTAGTAGGTGTCAGCCGGGCGCGGTGGCGCACGCCTGTAATCCCAGCACTTGGGAGGCTGAGGCAGGAGAATCATGAGTTCAAAGTCAGCCTCAGCAATGGCGAGGTACTTAGCAACTCAGTGAGACCCTGTCTCTAATAAAGTACAAAAAAGGGCTGGGGATGTGGCCCAGAGGTCGAGTGCCCCTGAGTTCAATCCCTGGTACAAAAAAAAAAAAAAAAAAGAAAGAAATTAGTAGGTGTCCATTTACCTGCATATATAGAGCCCCCAATCCTGGGGCTGCCTCCTTCCATCAGGCAATGACCCTACAGCATTGTCATAGGGAAGGTGCGCTCCTCAGAAAAGAGACACCTGAAGCCTTTGGAGAGATTTCTTCATGTCGGTTAGGATTCTATTCTCCATGGCCAGTCACTGGATTGAACCCAGGGGCACTTAATCATCCCTAGCCCTTTTTATTTATTTATGTATTTGTTTGTTTATTTATTTATTTATTTTGGTGCCGGGGATTGAACTCAGGGGCACTCAACCACTGGGCCACATCCCCAGCCCTTTTTTGTATTTTTATTTAGAGACAGGTTCTCACTGAGTTGCTAAGTGCCTCGTTATTGCTGAGGCTGGCTTTGAACTCGCGCTTCTCCTGCCCCAGCCTCTCAAGTGCTGGGATTACAGGCATGCGCCACTGGGCCCGGCTTATTTTTTTATTTTGAGATAGGGTCTCACTAAGTTGCTTAGGGCTTTGCTAAATTGCTGAGGCTGACTTTCCCCACTTGAGCAGAAGACCTGAGACTAGGGGAGGCTCAGTGTGGCCATAAAAAAAAAAAAAAAAAAAAGTGATGCAGAAGGTCACAGCCCAGGAGAGAGTAGCCAGGGAGTCCTGGTATATGGGCAGCACCCAGAGATGGAGTGTCCTAGACCAACTGCAAATGCCCAAGAACTAGGTAATGAGGTCCCCAGCTCAGACTGGGACTCAGCCATCCCAGACACCATAAAATGCATCAGGACAAGAACCAAAGCCCCAAGAGAGGGGACAGAAGGTCGGTCCTGGGAGCCCATAGCAGGCAGAGCCTTAGGTGGAGGTTCCGAGTATAGGACCTGAAAAGGGGAGGCTGGGCCCCACGCTTACCCACTGGCATTTACCCCTCTGTCCAGGTCGGTTATAACATCACAGGCTGGCTGGAGAAGAACAAAGACCCCCTGAATGAGACAGTGGTGGGCTTGTTTCAGAAATCAACGCTGGGAATTCTGGCCCTTCTCTTCAAAGAAGAGGAGGCTGCAGGTAAGGCTGGCCTCTCCTGGTGTTCAGTCTCCCTGGCCGGGTGTCCTTTAATGGCTAAAATGGGGAGAAGGAAATAAAAACTCTGTTTTTCAACTCTTGTTGAATGAGGAGTAAATGAGTGAATGACAAGAAGCTCAAGGTAGGCCACGGGTGATCCTGAGACAGAAAGCTGTCGGAGGCTGGAGCCTCCATCAGCTGAACTGATCACGGGCCGCGCATCGACTCTAGGTAGAACGATGCTGCTTTGTAAAAGCTGACACCCAAATGCCCTGGGCTTAGTTTTTGTTCCCCACTGTCTTGTCTGAAGCAAATGTCAAGCCCAGCCCTATTCCCTAGTCCCCACGTAGCCCAGAGAGGAACATCCTGGGTAGAAGCTGCCCCAAGGTGTTGTCACTCGGTCAGGCAGAAAATGGGCTCAGTGACATTTCACCACCAATAAGCACATGCTTCCTCCTTCCCGGGCAAAGTCTTCTACCTTGTGCCAGTCCTAAAGCACAAAGGGCTATGTGCTTTTCTAGGGGGCCCAGCCTCCCTCTGACAATTATACCACAGCCGGCCCATTTGCCCACTCATTGGTAGATTTCATTTTCCTGGTGTGAGGGTTTCACCTCATTTAGTCCCAAGAAAAATCTTTTGTGTGTGTGGGGGGGGATTGAACTCAGAGGACTCGACCACTGAGCCACATCCCCAGCCCTATTTTGTATTTTATTTAGAGACAAGGTCTCACTGAGTTGCTTAGCGCCTCGCCATTGTTGAGGCTGGCTTTGAACTCGTGATCCTCCTGCCTCAGCCTCCCAAGCCACTGGGATTACAGGCATGTGCACCATTGCACCCAGACATCCCAAGAAAAGTCTTTTTAACTCCAGAAAACCCATGTGCTTTGGCCCAGAACATTTAATGGGGCTACCTGCCCCTGTGCTGGGTACTGATGCAAAACATGCTTGTCTCTTCTTCAGCTGGAAGCAAGAAGCAGAAAAGAGGGTCCTCCTTCATGACAGTCTCCAACTTCTACAGGGTGAGTAGGTGCTGCCCAGAGGCCACCTAGAGTCCAGTGCCCCCAACCCTCCCTTTCAGTGGTGTGATGGTCTGGCGGCTCTTTCATGGCCAAGGGCAATTTTATTTCATTTCTTTGCCTTTGACTGGAGAGGTGTCTTATTTAATTTAAGGAGTCTTTTTTTCCCCCCTTTTCCTTTCTTCCCCCTTTTCCTTTCTTCCCCCTTTTCCTTTCTTTCCCCTTTCCCTTCCCTTCCCTTCCCTTCCCTTCTCTTCTTCTCTCTCTCTCTCTCTCTCTCTCTCTCTCTCTTTCTCTCTCTCTCTCTCCCTCTCCCCAAGGGATTGAACCCAGGGGTGCTTAATCATCCCCAGCCCTTTTTATTTTTTCGTTTTGGGACAGGGTCTCACTAAGTTGCTTAGGGACTCACTAAATTGCTGAGGCTGGCTTTGAACCTACAATCCTCCTGCCTCAGTCTCCCAAGCCACTGGGATTACAGGTGTGCAACACTAGACCTGGCTTTTTTCCCTTCTGAAGAGGCTACAGAATCATAGGATCACCAGATGGGAAAGACCCTTAAAGAAGGTCCAGTCCAATCATATAATTTTCAGTCTGAAACCTGGAGAATTAAAGGGATTTTTACAATATGGCAAACAGATATCAATGCCCAGTCAGGGGCAGTGGCATGTGCCTGTAGTACCACCTATTCAGAAGGCTTGCCAGGTGGGAGGGTCCTTTGAGTCCAGGAGTTGGAAACACAGAAAGATCTATCTCAAAAAAAAAAAAAAAAAATGTTAAGAAGATATTAGTGCCCAAAGGGGCTGGGGTTGTGGCTTAGCAGCAGAGCACTCGCCTAGCACGTGTGAGGCCCTGGGTTCGATCCTCAGCACCACATAAAAATAAATAAATAAAAGAAAGGTTTTGTGTCCAACTAAAGTAAAATAAAATAAATACTTTTTAAAAAGGGCTATGTATTCCATATATATATATATATTAGTGCCCAAGACCTTGTGTCCAAGAGGTGACTGACAGGTCTTCTGAGCTGGCCACAACTTCCATGAAGTTTGGGCATTACTGGAAATAAGTGCCAGAGTGCCGAGGTGCAGTCAACAGGGGAAGGCTCAGTGAAGACTTCAGTATTTCCCAAGGTTCATTCAGGCTGCCCCAGAGTAGAGTGGGCCACCTCACCGGACAGTCACAAGCGGTGGGAAAGGAACCATCTGTTAGGGAGGTCCACAGGAGGCAGGTCTTAGCCACACAGACTGAGATCCTACATGAACCAGCCCTGGATCAGGAGAGGAGGCCTTGTTTCTGAGAAATCATGTCCCCTTGGACCTTGAGAACAGCTCTGTCCAGCAGAACTTTCTGCAGTGGTGGAAATGGTCCCCTCAACACTGTCCAGTTTGGTGGCCACTAACCCCATGTGGCTACGGAGTACTAGAAAAGTGGCTGGTGTGACCTGAACAATGAATTTTAATTTTAACTTATTTAAACCCCAACTACTTCTCCCAAGTATGACTACCCAGTATACCAACGTCAGGGTTTACTTATACTCTTTTTCTTTTTTCTCTATCCCCAGGAGCAGCTGAACAAGCTGATGACCACCCTCCACAGCACTGCCCCCCATTTTGTCCGCTGCATTGTCCCCAATGAGTTTAAGCAGTCAGGTACATTGTGGGGTCATCTCTCCCCTGCTGAAGCACCCAAGGGTCTGTGAACTTAGCATTCATTCCAAATTGAGTCCACCTTTAATCGCCAGGGCTGATGGAGGCCAAAGAAGGCTCAGAAAGAATTTCCAACAACAGTTCATCCAAAAATCACGTTCTGGCTGTTTTATAAAACAGAATGGTGACCACCCAGCCAGAAATCACAGTCAGGGAGTAAACTTTAAGCACTGGTCAACTTGAGGGGATGTGGGGCCCCTTGGACGGTGACAGAAGACTGGGATTGACAGCATAGTTGCCTAATTCAGCTTCCTTGGGTGACAAGGACTGGGCTGTCTCACCTCAAAGCAGTGACTCTCCATCCTGTGTCCCCTCTCTTGGCAGGTGTGGTGGATGCCCACCTGATCATGCACCAGTTAGCTTGCAACGGTGTCCTGGAAGGCATCCGTATTTGCAGGAAGGGCTTCCCAAACCGGCTGCAGTACCCAGAGTTCAAACAGAGGTGAGTGGTGTGTCTCCCTGACGCCTTGCCTGCAGAGATCAGTGTTGGGGGGAATGACTAGCAGATCAGTAGAGTCCCATGGCAGCACTGGGGACGCCCTATCCATACAGCCTCGTTGTCGCTGCTTTAGGGCGTGTCAGCCCAACTTTCAACTACCAGTGCCCGCACTTCTTTGGCTCCTCGCGCCCTGCTTTGCCCCTCCCTGGCAGACGGAGAGTCTCAGGAATTACAAATGCCTCAACTCTCTCCCTCCCGCTCCTAGTGGGCTAAGTCGGAGGCATCTTCCATACTGGCTTTCAGACAGCAGCATGCTGGAAAAGGTTGATCAAGGGTTCTCCGGGCTTAAGAAAGAAGGAGTCCCAGCCGGGCACGGTGGCACACGCGGGTAATCCCAGCACTTGGGAGGCTGAGGCAGGAGGATCGCAAGTTCAAAGCCAGCCTCAGCAATGGTGAGGCACTTAGCAACTCAGTGAGACCCTGTCTCTAATAAAATACAAGAAAGGGCTGGGGTATGGCCAAGTGGTCGAGTGCCCCTGAGTTCAATCCCTGGTACAAAAAAAAAAAAAAAAAAAAAAAAAAAAAAAAAGAAAGAAAGAAAGAAAGAAGAGGAAATCCTGATAGGTAGAAAATTGGATATAAATCTCCATGGTATAAATACTGGCCACGTTACTCATCAGCATTAAGATCCCGTTGCCCATTGAGACCCCTACCTTGATAACATGGCTTCTGCCCACTTCCCGACACTACCACCTACCAAACAAATGACTTACACTTGAATCCTTGTCTGAGGGTCTGCATCTGGGGAAACTAAGCCAAGACGCTCACCTTAGCAATGACCTTCTTCCACACCCCAACTTCATAGAACATATGGCCACAGATGGAAGGATCAAAAAGGTCCCTAGAAGTGACCTTTTTGACGTTGTCATTAGAAGTCCCTCCCTCTAAAGTCCTCAACTGGGGAAGGACTTGTCCACTGTCACAAAGGGGGCTACTGACAGGTCAGGAAAAGCATGTGTCCTCTGCCTGGGCCAGTGTTCTGTTCTGTGATCCCAGCTCTATCAGGAAGGAAAGGACTTTGGTTTCTTCATTTCTTGGAATACTTCTTCTAGGAAACCCCGACTCACATCAACCCTCACCCCCAAGTTGCAGCCCTTGTGCCAAATTCTATCTGTTTCACCCATCTGCGTAACCTGGACGTCTATAAATCAAGTCTAATGCCAGTCTGCAGGACTCTCAGAGATCAGTAGATAACGCATGGATGTACTTCGTGTGCTGCCATTGGGGTATGATGATAACAGCCATCCTCTCTCTCTCCTGTCAGGTACCAAGTGCTGAACCCCAATGTCATTCCCCAAGGGTTTGTGGACAACAAGAAGGCCTCAGAGCTGCTTCTTGCATCCATCGAACTGGATTCCAATGAATATAAAATTGGACATACAAAGGTAGGGTGTTCTGAGGGGTGTGACCTCCCAACACCCACTCAGCCTTGTCCCAAGAAGGTGGGTTTCAGAGTACAAGCTCTTGCTCAGTCGCTGTGCAAGCCCCTCAGCCAATAAGAGCCTCAGTTTTCAGCTCTGAAAAATCAGAGCTGACAATACCAACCTCACAGGATTTGGGGTTATTAGTGGCAACGCGTGTAGAGCCCAGCTCAGCACAAAATGGTACTTAATCAATGGTAGGCGATTTCTTAGAACTGTAGGAAGGGCTGGGCGCAGTGGCACATGCCTGTAACCCCAGCACTTGGGAGGCTGAGGCAGGAGGATTGCGAGTTCAAAGCCAGCCTCAACAATGGCGAGGCACTTAGCAGCTCAGTGAGACCCTGTCTCTAAATAAAATACAAAAAAGTGCTGGGGATGTGGCCCAGTGGTTGAGTGCCCCTGAGTTCAATCCCTGGAACAAGCAACAACAACAACAACAAAAGAACTGTAGGAAGCCCAGTTTCTAAGAATAAAAAGAGCTGATCAGAATGGAGGTCCTGGATCTGATGGATCATGGCAGGATGTGTGGGCAGGGCCTGGGCAGTGAAGCCGCATAATCCCAGCTCACCCACACGGGGAGCCCCAGGCCCTGAGCTGACAGGTGACTCAGGCCAAGCAGCCTCCTGATCGTGACTCATGGGGCCTGGGCCACCCTGTGTCTGTCCCATTTCCTGCTCTTCCTGGAAAAAGTCCTGTCAGGATAGTGAGGCTCATTCAGGTCAGTGGTACAAGGTACCCATTTAGAGTTGCCTCACCAGACTGCACCCCAACACGAGCCAGGAGTGCCAGGCTCAATGCCTGCCTCTGTGAGACCATAGGTAGATCCCTTGCTTCTCCAAGTCTCACGTGTGATGCAGGCGTGGTGTGGGGGCTTCCAGCCTGCACCCACCTCCAGTGCATCCGGTCCGTCTACAAATGCTCATAGAGCACCTACTGTGTGCCAGGCATGGTTACAGACTTGAGGGATCCACAGTAAGAACAGGATGAGTCTCCAGCTCCATGGGGCTTGCTTTACAACACTGTGTGTTTGCAGAGTTGTACCACAGCCGGAACGGTTTGCTCTGGCCTCCTCCGTAATTAGAATGTGCTGCATGTAGCTACGTTGACTTCTGGAGAACACTTGAGGTCTCGTCACAGAATCATTGAATACTTGAGCTGAAAGAACCTTGGATACCAATGTGCCACTCCTTTCCCCACCTACCTTTGACAGATGGGAAACTTAAGAAAGCCTGGAGAGAGGGTGGAGGCAACGTCACAGAAGTAGGCAGGACAGTAGGCGTCGGGCCCCACGGCGAATGCATGTGGCCTAGAAGCTGGAGCTGACCACTCCAGGAGCTGGCACAGTCACTGGCTGGACAAATGGGCTGCACCTTGAGTCCAGGGAAAAGCCCAGAGCTCCAGGGGACAGCTTTGCTCCCCAAGGACCAGGCAAACTCTGGTAGCAAGGGCAGAACAAAAAAATAGAATGGTTCTCCCTGCAGACTCCTGGGCCACATGCTTAGCCACATGCTTGCCACCAAGACCACACCTCAATGCCAACTAGTGTTGAAATATCAAGAAATGGTTTATGACACCAAGATCAATTTCTCTCTCCCGAGGGTTGGGAGGGGTTTCTTGGAGGACGGGAGGTAGAACACTCTTTTCTGTTCTTTTCCCATTGGGACTCATTTGGGGGTTCTCGTGTAGAATCACAGACTCTTGGAGCTGGGAGATCTTGGGGTTCTATAATTAGCACTCTCACTGGAAAGGAGAGAGGGCTTAGCTCCCCACAAGAAAAAGGTTTGGTCAAGATCACATAACACATGGAAGGCAGGCTGAAGCCAGCATGCAGGTCATTGTACTGCCTATCGTTCTACAAGTTTCTACTGTTCTCTTTCAAATATGTAAAAAAAAGATGTTACATTACCAAACATAATGAAAGAGCACTCATGAATCCACTTAAAAGCTCAGAATGTAAGCTGGGCGTGGTGGCACACACGCCTGTAATCCCAGTGGCTCAGGAGGCTGAGGTAGGAGGATCCCGAGTTCAAAGCCAGCCTCAGTAAAAGTGAGGTGCTAAGCAACCTAGTGAGACCCTGTCTCTAAATAAAATACAAAAAAGTGCTGGGGATGTGGCCCAGTGGTTGAGTGCCCCTGAGTTCAATCCCTGGAACAAGCAACAACAACAACAACAAAAGAACTGTAGGAAGCCCCAGTTTCTAAGAATAAAAAGAGCTGATCAGAATGGAGGTCCTGGATCTGATGGATCATGGCAGGATGTGTGGGCAGGGCCTGGGCAGTGAAGCCGCATAATCCCAGCTCACCCACACGGGGAGCCCCAGGCCCTGAGCTGACAGGTGACTCAGGCCAAGCAGCCTCCTGATCGTGACTCATGGGGCCTGGGCCACCCTGTGTCTGTCCCATTTCCTGCTCTTCCTGGAAAAAGTCCTGTCAGGATAGTGAGGCTCATTCAGGTCAGTGGTACAAGGTACCCATTTAGAGTTGCCTCACCAGACTGCACCCCAACACGAGCCAGGAGTGCCAGGCTCAATGCCTGCCTCTGTGAGACCATAGGTAGATCCCTTGCTTCTCCAAGTCTCACGTGTGATGCAGGCGTGGTGTGGGGGCTTCCAGCCTGCACCCACCTCCAGTGCATCCGGTCCGTCTACAAATGCTCATAGAGCACCTACTGTGTGCCAGGCACGGTTACAGACTTGAGGGATCCACAGTAAGAACAGGATGAGTCTCCAGCTCCATGGGGCTTGCTTTACAACACTGTGTGTTTGCAGAGTTGTACCACAGCCGGAACGGTTTGCTCTGGCCTCCTCCGTAATTAGAATGTGCTGCATGTAGCTACGTTGACTTCTGGAGAACACTTGAGGTCTCGTCACAGAATCATTGAATACTTGAGCTGAAAGAACCTTGGATACCAATGTGCCACTCCTTTCCCCACCTACCTTTGACAGATGGGAAACTTAAGAAAGCCTGGAGAGAGGGTGGAGGCAACGTCACAGAAGTAGGCAGGACAGTAGGCGTCGGGCCCACGGCGAATGCATGTGGCCTAGAAGCTGGAGCTGACCACTCCAGGAGCTGGCACAGTCACTGGCTGGACAAATGGGCTGCACCTTGAGTCCAGGGAAAAGCCCAGAGCTCCAGGGGACAGCTTTGCTCCCCAAGGACCCGGCAAACTCTGGTAGCAAGGGCAGAACAAAAAAAATAGAATGGTTCTCCCTGCAGACTCCTGGGCCACATGCTTAGCCACATGCTTGCCACCAAGACCACACCTCAATGCCAACTAGTGTTGAAATATCAAGAAATGGTTTATGACACCAAGATCAATTTCTCTCTCCCGAGGGTTGGGAGGGGTTTCTTGGAGGACGGGAGGTAGAACACTCTTTTCTGTTCTTTTCCCATTGGGACTCATTTGGGGGTTCTCGTGTAGAATCACAGACTCTTGGAGCTGGGAGATCTTGGGGTTCTATAATTAGCACTCTCACTGGAAAGGAGAGAGGCTTAGCTCCCCACAAGAAAAAGGTTTGGTCAAGATCACATAACACATGGAAGGCAGGCTGAAGCCAGCATGCAGGTCATTGTACTGCCTATCGTTCTACAAGTTTCTACTGTTCTCTTTCAAATATGTAAAAAAAAGATGTTACATTACCAAACATAATGAAAGAGCACTCATGAATCCACTTAAAAGCTCAGAATGTAAGCTGGGCGTGGTGGCACACACGCCTGTAATCCCAGTGGCTCAGGAGGCTGAGGTAGGAGGATCCCGAGTTCAAAGCCAGCCTCAGTAAAAGTGAGGTGCTAAGCAACCTAGTGAGACCCTGTCTCTAAATAAAATACAAAATGGGGCTGGGGATGTGGCCCAGGGGTGGAGTGCCCCTGAGTTCAATCCCCGGTACCAAAAAAAAAAAAAACTCAGAATGTAATCTTTGCTCCCCACCCCCAGGAGTAGCCCCTGTTCTGAATTTTTACATTAACCATTCCCTTGCCGTTTAAAACATACTTTTCTTGCATGTTAACATTGCCCTAGGTGTTGCTTGGTTTTGAGTTTCATGGAAGTGTCATAGTTGGTGTCCTCCTCTATGACTTTCTTCTATGATGTGCTTCCGTCACTGTGTTCCTGAGATTCATCCTTGTTGAAACATGACCTTCATTCATTGTCACTGCCACTCCATATTGCCTTGGATGACCACATTTCTACTTTCTTCTTTCCATTTTTTTCTCAGTTACCAACAATGCTGCTATGGGACATTCTTGCCTGTGGTCCCTTATAGGAGTTTCTCTGGAACAAAGCCATGACTTAGAATCATCTGGGGGGATTCTAAAAATTATCAAACCCTGAGCCCCATCCCCAACTTCTATTTAAAATCCCAGGCCTCAGCATCTTCCAAAGCCCTGCTGGCAGGTGTGATATGCAGATAGGGTTGAGATAAAGGCCTGTGGAGTGTGCAAACACCCAACTTGACGAGGGAATACCAAACTGTTTTCCAGAATGCTCGTATCAATTCATCTGCCCCTCTGTCTACACCCTCATTGACACATATTTTATCGGAATTCTTTTTTTTTTTTTTTTTTTTTTTTTTTTTTTGGTACTGGGGATTGAACTCAGGGGCACTCGACCACTGGGCCACATCCCCAGCCCTTTTTTGTATTTTATTTAGAGACAGGGTCTCACTGAGTTGCTAAGTGCCTCGCCCTTGCTGAGGCTGGCTTTGAACTCGTGATCCTCCTGCCTCAGCTTCCCAAGTGCTGGGAGTACAGGCGTGTACCACATATCAGAAGTTTTAAGTGCCTGGCTTATCAGAAGTTTTAAGTGTTGCAGGTGCGGGCTGGGGCAAACGGCATCTTGTCGACCTCGATTTGTGTTTCTCTGAGGGTGGGTGTTTCTAGAACTTTCTAACACATTGCAAAGCAGGCCTTGTTTTCCCGGGGATAAGTCCCACTCACTCACTGCTGCTTGAAGCCTGAAGCCGGGTAGCCCTAGTAAAACTGTCTTATTTTCATGAGAAATTTAACCCCCCTCCCCAAAACTAACCCCCTCTCCCTTCACCCAGATCCCTTGGGGCGCTGATGCAATGATTCTGTCTAAAGTCTACTTCACACGATGGTGAAGAAGGAAGGCCCCTTGCTCCCCTGGCTGCAGGGCAGTCATCATATTATATAAGGATCCATCCCATTTTACTTGGCGCCTTGTAGAACTCTTCCACCTATTATCTCATTTAATCCTTATAGCAACTCTCTAAGGGAGGGATTCGCATCCCCATCTCACAGAGGAGGAACGGAGGCTGAGATGTGTCCAAGGTGACCCAGCTAGGAAGTGCAAAGCTGGAACTGGAGCCACAGAAGCCAGGGACACGCTGGTAGAAATATCCAGGCGGGGCCAGCTGTTTCCCTGGGACCTTACGTGCCAGCACCAGCACCACCAGCAGGGTCTCTGAACTTTAAGACACGGTGGTTCTTTGATTGAAAACTTCCCAAGTGGCTGCCATTGGGAGACAGCTGGACCTTTCCCACACAAGTGCCTCTTCTCCAGGTGTTCTTCAGAGCGGGCATCCTGGCCAAGCTTGAGGACATGAGGGACGAGCGTCTGGCCAAGATCATGACGTTGCTGCAGTGTCGGCTTCGGGGTTTCCTCATGAGGGTGGAGTTCAAGAAGATGCTGGAACAAAGGTAGCACTCGCAGACACCCACAGGGAAGGGCCACCAGGACACACAAGGTGGTCAGCACCTGCAGCTGTCCCACGTGGTGGGAGAAGGGGGGATGCTACTGTCCTTGTGAGTGCCCAGAACCCCACTGAGGGGCGGTCCCAGTCTCCTGGGGCCACTATAATCGAGTCCCACACTCTGGGTGGCTTAAAACAATAGGAATTCATGCCATCACGGTTTTGGAGGCCAGAAATCCAAGTCAAGGGGTGGACAGGGACATGTTCCTTCTGAGGCCTGGGTGGCGAGGGTCCTTTCTTGCCTCCTCCAGTCCTGGTAGCCCCAAGTGTTCCCTTGCTGCAAAGCAGTATCATGCCAGTCCCCACCTCTGTCTCCATTTGGGATTCTCCCTGTGGGGCCATGTCATTGTCCCTCTTTCTTTTTTTTTTTTTTTTTTTTTTTTTTGGTTCCGGGGATTGAACTCAGGGGTACTTGACCACTGATCCTCATCCCCAGCCCTATTTTGTATTTTATTTAGAGACAGGGTCTCACTGAGTTGCTTAGCACCTCATTTTTGCTGAGGCTGGCTTTGAACTCTCTCCATCCTCCTGCCTCAGCCTCCCAAGCAGCTGGGATTACAAGCGTTTGCCACCATGCCTGGCTTATCGACCATCTTTCTATAAAAACACCAGTCACATTGGATTGAGGGCCACCCTCCTCCCACATGGCCTCATCATAACTAATTACATCTGCCCAGACCCTATTTCCAAATAAGGTCACATTCACAGGTACTGGGGGTTAGGGCTTCAGTATGTCTTTTTTTTTTTTTTTTTTTTTTTTTTTTCGGGGGGGGGGAGGGACACAATTCAACCACTAACAGAGAGCAACTGATACAAGTCCTTCTCTCCAACTTACTGAGTCACCTTCACAGCCTTTGACTTACTCATGATGGCTCCGTGAGGACTGTGGTAGGGTCAGCACCCTCATTTTATAGATGTGGAAACTAGACCAGATTCAGCAGAATCAGGAATAGAACTCGGTGCTTCTCATTCCAAATCCCTATCCTTGGAGTTGGTGTTTTGTTTTGTTTTGTTTCCATCATTTCCCTAATGTGGTAACTTAAAAATTGCTGGGTCAGTCGCAGTTGGCCTGTGGTTGACGCTGGCTCTTTGTGGTCATGGTATTAGTTATGAATTCCTGTTACCCACCAGCAGGCCCTCCGTGACCCTGGCTGAAAGCAAGGACACCTCAGTTAGGGGCCACGTGGGGGGATGTCAGTCCTCATACATATTAACAAATGGGGGAAGCCCTCAGCAAATGGCAGTCTAGTTGAATGAAGCCACAGAGGACAGGAAAAGGGCGGGTTCCAGGAACTTTGTAGATTAAAGGGATTCAGAGACTAGTGGGTGATTTCTGGTAAGAAAGCCGAAGGAGGGAGAATGTAGGAGTAAACCAGGGGCCTGTCTCAGCCTTGTGCTCCATCAGGGCCCACCTCACCTCCCTGAACCCGGTGTGGGGCTTGGATCCCAGCCTGAGTCTCCCTGCCCAGACCACGCAGGCAATGCTGGGTCTTGAGAAAGCACTTTCGTGTCTAGAGAAGATAAATCTGCAGGTTCCTCTGCCCCAAACCTCTTGCCTGGGGAGACCAGGCCCTGACACATTTGAACCCATGAAATCCCGGATTTACTTTTCAGATTAGGCCTGAAACTCATTCAGCGGAATGTGCGCAAGTTCCTGCAGCTGCGTTTGTGGGGCTGGTGGAAACTCTACAACAAGGTGAGGGCCGGGGCGCAGGACAGCTAAGACATCTGCTGCCCGGGGCAGGTTGGGGAAAGCTTGGTCCTGGACAGCGGTGCCCCTCGGGGAGGGAGGCCCGGGAGGCTGCAGGCACAGCCTGAAAATGAGGACCTTGGAGTTGAAACTAATTCCTCCCTAAGAAAAATCATGTTGTGCCTTCCCACCTTCCATCTTATCCCTCCAAATAAAATCACTTAGGATGGAGAGAACCGCCCCACCACCCTATCCTATGCCACTCCCAAAGTAGTTTTGGTTATTAGCCAGATGCCCCTAAGTATGTTGTGGCTATTTAAATCCTTTGAATGAGCCAGGCGCAGTGGCGCACACCTGTAATCCCAGCACTTGGGAGGCTGAGGCAGGAGGATCATGAGTTCAAAGCCAGCCTCAGCAATGGCGAGGCACTTAGCAACTCGGTGAGACCCTGTCTCTAATAAAATACAAAAAACGGGCTGGGGATGTGGCCCAGTGGTCGAGTGCCCCTGAGTTCAATCCCTGGAACCAAAAAAAAAAAAAAAAGGAACATAACACAGGGTACAGTGGGGCACAACTGTAGTCCCAGTGGCTTGGGAGGCTGAGGCAGGAGGATTGCCAGTTCAAAGCCAACCTTAGCAACTTAGGGTGGCCCTAAGCAACTTAGTGAGACCCTGCCTCAAAATAAAAAATAAAAAAGAGCTGGGGATGTGGACCTTTGTGGTATGTTCCATTTATGTATGTATGAATGTATTTTTTTATTTATTGTACCAGGGATTAAATCCAGGGGCACTTAGCCACTAAGCCACATCCCCAACCCTTTTTATTCTTTTTTAAAAAAAATATTTTTTAGTTGTAGTTGGACACAATACCTTTATTTTATTTATTTTTACGTGGTGCTGAGGATCAAACGCAGGGCCTCGCATGTGCTAGACGAGTGCTCTACCACTGAGCCCCAACCCCAGCCCCCAACCCTTTTTATTCTTATTTTGAGACAAGGTCTTACTAAATTGCTAAGGCTGGCCTCAAACTTGCAATCCTTCTTCCCCAGCCTCCCGAGCTGCTGGGATTACAGGCGTGTGCCACCATGCCCGGCTCAAAGGGTTTTTATGTAATGCTTGGCCCCATCTCCTGCCCCTTACTGTATGTGTCACCCTTTGGAATGTCTAGACCAACAGCCTTTGAGGGTCCTCCTGAGCAGGACGCAGTGACAACTGATGAGGAAGAGGCTGAGGCTGGGAATTTCCCTGCTCCTCACTAATTAAATGTGACAGATCAAGGTCCTATTCTAATTAGTTTTTCAAAATCCTTTACTCTTAAGTGTTTTAACTAAACTCTAACTTATTTAACTAAGCGAGACAGGATGGGCCAATGGGGGGGGGGGGACATTTGCAGTCATTTCCACAGATTAAAAAAATTGCACGGCTGCAGGATGTGGTGCTTATGACGGCCTCCAACGTGCACGTGGCCACTGTGGCATCCCAGATCCCCGCCCTTACCTGTGATCTTCCCTGAGAGACCATGCTGCCTGACAAATCCATTTCCACAGTGTCTGACGTCCCTGGAAATGGATCTATTAAATCAGGACATGCTCCCTGGTGGCCTTTGCCACTGGCTCTATTCAGTGTGGAGTGAGCGGGAGGGGTAGAAGGGAGAGCTTTTTTTTTTTTTTTTTTTTTTGGTACAAGGACTGAACTCAGGGGCACATCCCCAGCCCTTTTTTGTATTTTATTAGAGACAGGGTCTCACTGAGTTGCTAAGTGCCTCCCCATTGCTGAGGCTGGCTTTGAACTCGTGATCCTCCTGCCTCAGCCTCCCAAGTGCTGGGATTACAGGCGTGCGCCACCGCGCCCGGCTTAGAAGGGAGATCTTTGAGAGGTTCACAGACTAACAGGACAGAGGGATACAGGTGATGCCACCTGAGGACCCTGGCACTCTGATGCAGGGTGAGAAGTGCCAAGGGAATTGAGAGGTCCAGATAGGCGCCATGGTGCAGGCCAGCCGCAACTGCCTAATGGAAGAATGGCCAGCCCTGCGGACGTGGGGGCAGCCAGCATGGGCCAGAGGTGGGGAGTACCTGCTGCCAGCACACAGGACGAGCAGGGGCTACTACGTGGAAGGCCTGGGAGGCCAGGTTGAGAGTTGGGACTTTGTGTTATAAAGAAGATGAAAGGGGGTCGGGCGGGGTGGCGCACACCTGTAATCCCAGCACTTGGGAGGCTGAGGCAGGAGGATCGTGAGTTCAAAGCCAGCCTCAGCTATGGCGAGGCACTTAGCAACTCAGTGAGACCCTGTCTCTAATAAAATACAAAAAAGGGCTGGGGATGCGGCCCAGTGGTCCAGTGCCCCTGAGTTCAATCCCCGGTACCAAAAAAAAAAAAAAAAAAAAGATGAAAGGGGAGTGGGGCAGCAGAGAGGGACACACAGAGAAACAAAGTGACAGAGAAACAGAAAGGATAGAGACAGAGAGAATGTGAGAGAAAGAAAGTATACAAAAGTACAGCAGAGGTACACATGGGGGCACCTGGATAATGAGGAACATCTAACTTCATGTCTCTTGGGATTAAGGAGCATGCTAAAAATTGGTCCTAACGGACTGGGGATATAGCTCAGTGGTAGAGGGCTTGCATAGCGAGGAGTGAGGCCCTGGGTTCAATCCCCAGTACCAAGGGAGTGGGGAGAATTGGTCCTAAGCAAGGATGGGCCTTCTCTATGGGGATGGGGCACTCTGTGGCAAGGAACTGGGACTGATAGCATCTGTGGAGGGGCACTGTTCCTGCAAAACTGCATCAACCACAGAGGTGTTCTGAGGTCGAGTCTGAGGCAGACATCCCACTGCCCATCACCTGGGCCCCTGGCAAAGCCCACCCTCCTAACACCCAAGTGTTGCCTGTTGCCCAGGTCAAGCCACTCCTGAATGTGGCTCGGCAAGAGGAGGAGATGAAGGCCAAGGAGGAGGAGCTGAGGAACGCCATGGCCAAGGCCCAGGAACTGGTAAACAAGGTCAAGGATCTGGAGGAGAAGACAGCCACGCTCAGCCAGGAGAAGAAGGACCTCACCATCCAACTGCAGGCCGTATGTGGGGTCCTGGGGGTTGCTTCAGTCAGACCCAGGGAGGGACAGAGAATGAGCTCTTCTGAGAAGATTTCCCTTCATTACAATGAAACTCCACAGCCTTCTCTTTCCCTTCACTACAATGTCACCACTGATGCAACCACCAAAAAGCCTCCACTGAATCATCTGCACACACAGCCAGCTGGGCCCATTTCACTAGGGGCCCTGCCTGTGAAGACTATCTATCCAGGCATGGTGACATGGACAGATGGGGGACACAGCAGGGGCAGCAGATAAGATGGCAAAAATAATGACTGATTATGGGGTCCTGCTTGAGCTCCCTTGACCCTGATAACCCCGGGTCTCATTAAAATGCAGATTCAGGGCTGGGGTTGTGGCTCAGTGGTAGAGCACTTGCCTAGCATGTGTGAGGCACTGGGTTCGATTCTCAGCACCACGTATAAATAAATGGATAAAATAAAGGTTCATCGACATCTAAAAAAAAAAAAAAAATTTTTTTTTCAAAAAAATGCAGATTCCGATGCATCAGGGCTCAGGCAGGGCCTAAATTTTGCTTCCATAGGCTGAGGGTATAACTCCCTGGTAGAACCCTTGCCCAGCTGTGTGGGGCTGTGGGTTGATTCCCAGGACACCAAGATATAAAGTTTTGCTTCCAGACCAAGCTGTTGCTGCTAGACTATGCTGTGTCTCATGCCTCACAAAGGAAGCTCAGAGACAGCCAGGCCCCTCCTCTCACCCCCAGGGCACATGTTGAGGGCCAGGAGCCTGAGGCTGGCCCACTGTCTTGGGCTAGCCCTTTGAGTCCCTGCGGGTAACTGGACTACTCATGACGGGGGCCCTTTCTTCCAACAGGAGCAAGAGAACCTGATGGATGCGGAGGAGCGCCTGACCCAGATGATGAAGTCCAAGATGGAGCTGGAGAGCCAGATCTCCGACATGCGGGAGCGGCTGGAGGAGGAGGAGGGCACCGCGGCCTCGCTGAGCGCCAGCAAGCGCAAGCTGGAGGGGGAGCTGAGTGACCTCAAAAGGGACCTGGAGGGCCTAGAAACCACGCTGGCCAAGACAGAGAAAGAGAAGCAGGTGAGCAGGTTCCCAGGTCCACCCTGCTCCTCTCAAGCCAGGGCACCCCAGCCCACTCACCTGCAGGGACCACTCCTAAAGTCCCCACAGTGACAATGCCTGGTGCCCTGGCCACTGGCCACATGGGACTGTGTAACTCCAGTGAATTTGAGAGGACTTAAACGCAGCTGCACTAGCCACCTTCCCAATGTTCAACAGCCGCCGGGCACGGTGGCGCACGCCTGTAATCCCAGCACATTGGGAGGCTGAGGCAGGAGGATCGCGAGTTCAAAGCCAGCCTCAGCAATGGCGAGGCACTTAGCAACTCAGTGAGACCCTGTCTCTAAATAAAATACAAAAAAGGGCTGGGGGTGTGACCCAGTGGACGAGTGCCCCTGAGTTCAATCCCCAGTACCACAAAAAAAAAAAAAAAAAAAAAAACAGCCACACGTGTTAAGTGTTTCCATATTGGACAGCACAGAGAACACTCCCATTATTGTAGAAACAGCTGGTCTCTCAGTCAGCTTTGGAACAAAAAAGCTGACTGAGAGACCCAGAGCTTTTCTCATGATGGTGACAGGGTCACCATTATGTTGGATATTCTGGCCAAACAAGCATTTTCTGCACCTCACCAGGAGCTCCCCACCAGGGGCTCCCCTGGCTCCTGATGCCGCCTGTCTGGCCCCCATTGTCCTGCATTGGGGGAGGGGGGTCACAAGCCAGGTAAGGTCCTGCAGCTTCCATGTGTACATGAGCCACCAGGTGCAGCTGGCAGGAATGGCGGGCCTGAGGGTCCTTATTTCTTGCAATGTCACTGCTGATGCCTGAGGACCATGTTTGAGCCAAAGAGGGCTGGGCCGCTGGTTCTCCCTGCTCCCCTCCACCCCTGACATTCGGCCGTGGGTGGGCTGGGACGTGCGCTGGGTGTTGATAGTTCCCCAACTCTCTGAAGACCCCAGGGTGCCATCAAGCTGAGCCCCTTCTCTCCTCCCCACCGAGGCCATTTCCCACTTTAAGGACCCCTCTCCCTCCCTGCCTGTTTCCAGGCCCTGGATCACAAGGCCCGCACCCTGTCGGGGGACCTCTCCCTCCGTGAAGACAACATCGCCAAGCTCCAGAAGGAGAAGAGGGCCCTGGAGGAGCTGCACCAGGTGAGCGCCCCTGTCCTTCTCCTTGGCAGAGCCAGTGGAGTTGGGACAATACACTTGCATATGGAGACCGGAGGCCACCTTCAAATTCTGGCGTTGCTGCCCCTCGGCTGGGGGCCTCTGGGAAGGCAAGGCATCTCCCTAGATCTCCATTCCCTCATCAGGGAGGTGGGTGTGGTTACATCGTGCTGCCTGCCTTCCACGTTCATGCTAGGTAGGGCGACCAATCTAATTCAATTTATCACCCAAACCAGGGGAGTTTTGAGAGTGAAAGGGGGAATCGTTAGTAATCGGGAGTCAGGTCGGTCCCAGAAACACTGTGAGGTGTGTCATCGAAGCTGTAAGGGTGACGTGAGGGGTATGGACATGCCCTGTGAGCTCTGAAGCCCCAGGGACCTCTAACACACCACGGCAACGGCAGGCCACAAGCTCTTGAGGTCAGCGGGAAGCCCCGTCTTACTGTCCCAAGGCTGCTGTGACAGGCTCAGGCTCCTGAATGCAGAGTCAGTGTTGACTGGCCACCAGTGGTGACCAGGGCACAGTGCTGCCTCTGGAGACGGTAGCAAAAAGCAAGTCGATGCCCAGAGCAGACAGTGGACCCTGTGTTAGCTGACACCCAGAGTCCAGTGCCCGTTCCCGGAGCGCCCCTTCCTGCTCCTTCTAGAACTGCCTCCCTTAGGTTGTGATTCTCAAACTATCAGGCCCCAAGCCCCCTTTTATAACAACTATAATTGATCCTTGCTATTTGTGGTAGCTATGGTCAATTAAGTTACCACAAGCATCAAATTAGCAAATACAAGCCCAGTGTGGTGGCACACGCCTGTAATCCCAGCACTTGGGAGGCTGAGGCAGGAGGATCGCGGGCTCAAAGCCAGCCTCAGCAATGGCGAGGCGCTTAGCAACTCAGTGAGACCCTGTCTCTAATAAAATACAAAAAAGGGCTGGGGATGTGGCCCAGTGGTCGAGTGCCCCCTGAGTTCAATCCCTGGTACAAAAAAAAAAAAAAAAAAAATTAGCAAATACAAGCCACCACTCCTGGGGGAGTGGGTTAGGTGCTGTGGGCCTCTGTTCCTAATATTTTTGTCAAGCAGTCAATACAGAACACACAATTACAATCAGTATGTTCCTTTGTTTTGTGTGTTTCTGTTTTAAAATGTCTTATTTTGATACCATTCCTGATTCATTAATATTAAACCAGGGCAACAGCACTGCGGATTAGGCCTGAACAAAGCTTACCTAATTCCTGTACTTTCTCTACAAGGCATTCTTCACCTTCTTCTGATTAGGACACTAGACAGCACTGCAGAACTAGCTTGGGACCATTCTAAACAGTAAAATTACAAACAAAGAGCATAAAATGCAAAAAAAAAAAAAAAAAAAAAAATGCCACTCAGTGGAGCATAAAAATGACACTCCTGGGCTGGGGTTGTGGCTCAGCGGCAGAGCGCTCGCCTCGCACGTGCGCGGCCCGGGTTCGATCCTCAGCACCACGTAAACATAAATGCATTGCATTGTGTACAACTAAAGTAAATAAATAAATATTTTTTAAAAAATGACACTCCTTTACATTATGAGAGCTGAAACAAGAAGGGCAGGTGTCACCTTGTTCAGCCTCAGCTGGGAACATGCACGTTGGGCAGTTCCAAATTTCCCCACTGTGTGCATGTTTGCAAATGACCCTGAGTGCTCCAAGAGTATTGCTTTGGAATTACAAATGCATTTTAGCATGTAGGCCAGTGGGCAAAAAGGGGATCCAAGTAATGAGGCTTGAGTATATTTTGGAAAGCTCTCTTAGCTCTCCTGAACTCAAAATTATAAATAATATATAACTCCAAAAAATCGATAGCATGCCCTTTATATAAAGGAGAAATTAAGGGAAAGTAAATTATAATAAGTAATACGCCTACTGATGTGTAAAAGCTCTGGCAGATGGACCAGGAGGCATCTTTGATGGCTGCAGACCTCAGGGGAGGATGCACTAGGACTTGACTAGCAAGGTCAGCGGCTGTCAGCGATATGGATTTTACAGAATTGGGAATGGTCCCTGGGAAATTCTTTTTTTTTTTTTAATGTTTATTCTTTTTTTAATATTTATTTATTTACTTTAGTTGTACACAATGTAATACATTCATGTTTACGTGGTGCTGAGGATCGAACCCGGGCCACGCTTGTGCGAGGCAAGCGCTCTGCCGCTGAGCCACAACCCCAGCCCTGGGAAATTCTCTTGAACAATAACAAATCCTCTCTCAGCTTCCACGGTAGATCATTCTTTAAAAATGCCTAAGCCGGGCGCGGTGGCGCACGCCTGTAATCCCAGCACTTTGGGAGGCTGAGGCAGGAGGATCGTGAGTTCAAAGCCAGCCTCAGCAATGGCAAGGCACTTAGCAACTCAGTGAGACCCTGCTTCTAATAAAATACAAAAAAAAAAAAAAAAAGGGCTGGGGATGTGGCCCAGTGGTCAAGTGCCCCTGAGTTCAATCCCTGGTACCACAAAAAAAAAAAAATGCCTACATGAGGGGCTGGAGTTTCGGCTCAGTGGTAGAATGCTCGCCTAGCATGTGCAAGGCCCTGGGTTCTATCCTCAGCACCACATAAACATAAATAAATAAAATAAAGGTATTGTGTCCAACTACAACTAAAAAATAAATATTTTTTAAAAATGACTTAAAAGCTGGGCGCGGTGGCGCACGCCTGTAATCCCAGCACTAGGGAGGCTGAGACAGGAGGATCGCGAGTTCAAAGCCAGCCTCAGCAATGGTGAGGCACTTAGCAACTCAGTGAGACCCTGTCTCTAATAAAATACAAAAAAAGGGCTGGGGATGTGGCCCAGTGGTCGAGTGCCCCTGAGTTCAATCCCCAGTACCAAAAAAAAAAAAAAAAAAAAAATGACTTAAAGCCAGGTGTGGTGGTGCATGCCTGTAATCCCAGCACTTGGGAGGCTGAGGCAGGAGGATCGCAAGTTCAAAGCCAGCCTCAGCAATGGTAAGGTACTTAGCAACTCAGTGAGACCCTGTCTCTAATAAAATACAAAAAAAGGGCTGGGGATGTGACCCAGTGGCCGAGTGCCCCTGAGTTCAATCCCCGGTACCATATAAAAAAAAAAAAAAAGACTTAAAAATGAGGGGCTGGGGCCATGGCTCAGTGGTAGCACACTTGCCTGGCATGTGTGAGGCACTGGGTTCGATTCTCAGCACCACATATAAATAAATAAATAAAGATTTTATCAACAACTAAAAATATATTTAAAAAAGAAATGACTAAATGAATGAGCGTTGAGTTATGTGTAAAGTGGGCTTGGGTTTTAGGTTCAGGTGAATATAAATGGTTGTTTTACTTAGGTGACTGCCTGGGTGGGACATCAGGACTATGAACTGTGGAATTGTTCTTTTTATTTTTTTGGTACTGGGGATTGAACTCAGGGGCACTCAACCACTGGGCCACATCCCCAGCCCTTTTTTGTGTTTTATTAGAGACAGGGTCTCACTGAGTTGCTAAGTGCCTTGCCATTGCGGAGGCTGGTTTTGAACTCGAGATCCTCCTGCCTCAGCCTCCCAAGTGCTTGGATTACAGGCATGCGCCACCGCGCCCGGCTTGGAGTGGGGCGGGATATTCTTTTTTTTTTTTCTTTTGTGGTACCAGGGATTGAACTCAGGGGCACTCGACCACTGGGTCACATCCCCAGCCCTTTTTTTGTATTTTATTTAGAGACAGGGTCTCACTGAGTTGCTAAGTGCCTCGCCATTGCTGAGGCTGGCTTTGAACTCGCGATCCTCCTGCCTCAGCCTCCCAAGTGCTGGGATTACAGGCGTGTGCCACCGTGCCCAGCCAGAATTGTCCTTTATGGGGCCAGATTGTCCAGAGGAAGACAGGATGTCCAGGATGCCTGGAATCACCTGGGGACAAATGTCAGTGGAGCCTCCAGTCATTGTGACAATCAGAAGCACCGTCCAGATTTCCAATATGTCCCCTGGAGAACCAGAGCTTCCAATGACACCCCTGAGGGCCACCTGCGGCTGATGGGTGCTTGGGTCTCTCTGCCCTGGCCTCCCCCACTACCCTCAATAGCTGTTCACTGAAGTCAACTCGAGTCTCCAAGGCTTGGGACCACACGGCTCAGAACTAATGGCTAGAACCAGGTCTGTGCAGCCGCTCTTGCTGCACCTCCTGGGACACAGGTGTATATCTCTCTTTCTAGAAAACCCTGGACGACCTGCAAGCCGAGGAGGACAAGGTGAACCACCTGACCAAGAACAACAGCAAGCTGAGCACCCCAGATCCACGAGGTAACACCCCCACCGCTGAGGCTAGTCCTACCCCTCAGGGTCAGGTCCATCCTGTGGAATAGGGTCCTTGGCTAGAGCGACACATCTCCAGGGTGTGAGGGCCTTTCTGATGCTACAACTCAGGGAAGCCCAGACTGCTTCCTTTTTGCAATTTTTTTTTTTAACTCCATAGCTGGAAGATAACTGGGAGCAGGAAAAGAAAATCCGAGCAGAGGTAGAAAAGGCTCGCCGGAAAGCTGAGGGGGACTTGAAGATGACCATCGACAACCTCAACGAGATGGAGCGCTCCAAGCTAGACCTCGAGGAGGTGGTGAAAAAGTACGCCTGCGTAGTCATTTATTTCATCTGTGCCGGGCGCTGTTTAAGGGCCTCGTGTATGTGAATGCATGTCCCAAGCACCTGCTACGGGCAGACTCTGGGCTCAGCATGCAGGACAGGCAGAGAGGTGCTGCCCTGACTGCAGGGAGCTCCCAGTCTCTCACAGTGCCTCCTGGGAACAGGAAAAGAGACTAGAACCCTTGCCCTGGGGAAACCAAGGAGTAGGCAGGGCAGGGAGTTTCCATGGACACCAGTGAGCTGTGCTCTTAAGGATAGCAAGGAGTCGAGGGCGTGTGTTATCAATATCACTCTGATAACATGGAGGACAGGTGGAGGGGAGAAAACCTGGAAAGAGGAAGGAAAGTGTGAGGCTACTGCAATGGTCCAGTCAAGAACCTGAACCAAGTAAGTACCCAAAGGGAAAAAATGTAGAGTTGGATGGCAAAAGATTTTAAGGAGCAGAATTTGGAGACTGTCTTGGAAGTACATGTGACTAAAGCAACTTTAAAACTCCTGAGTCTGCCAGGAGGAGCGTGTGCAGCTAAATCTGTATCTAGGCACGTTTCTCCTGTGGCACATCCAGGAGGTGCCTGAGGCCCTGCCCATCTTCCTCATCCACTCAGTCCCTGGAATCCTGGTTCTCACGTGTCTCCTTGAACATGTCACTCGCACATCTGAGCACTTTATGGGAAGTTCTTAAAAGACAGTTTTCCCTAAAAAAGGCAAACCATCACTGTGGTTCTGGAGCCTCTCCAATGCAAGCTACACCAGAGCTGTGTAGCTGTGATTTCTGTCCCTTTTGTTCACTGCTATGTCCCTAGAGCCCCATCTATTATGTCTGGCATAATAGATGCACAATAAACATACATGACAATAATAACAAGTAAATGAGTGAGTGAAGAAAATCCTGTGGAGTAGATTCTGAGGTTTGACTCCTCCATTGGGTGACACTGAAGGCCATAGGTTGGGAGAGGAGTGGCCCAGGTCCCATTCCCTTGCCAGCTTACTGGGAACCTTTCCTCAGGAGATCAAACCTTTTCTTGCAGGAGGGATATGGAAATAAATTCTGTCAACTCTAAATATGAGGATGAGCAATCCCTGAATTCTACACTGCAGCGGAAGCTAAAGGAACACCAGGTATGTCCAGGACCCAGAAGCCTGAGCTCTCTTTTTGAGATGCACCCCCTCTGCACCCTCTGATCACATCTGCTTATGGGGGTTTCTTGAGGAGCAAGACTGCCATAAAATCCTTGGAGTTCGACTCCTGTTACCTCACTCAGGGTCAAATCCAAAGTCCTTACAACGGTCACAGTCCCTCCTGGACCTTGCCCCTACCATTCTCTGCCACCCTGTCCAGCCATGCCAACTGCTTGCTGGGTCTCACATATGCCAGGCTCCCTCCTGCCTTGGGGCCCTTTCACGTGCTCCCTGTGCCCTGCTTCTCTCTGCTTTGGACAGCGGCCATCATATGCTCTTGTCCCTATTTCCCATTCTACAAAGCCACCCACCCCGCCTACACAGTCACCACCCTTATCTGTCTCACTGTGTGTCTGCTAGGCCCGAATTGAGGAACTAGAGGAAGAGCTGGAGGCCGAGAGGGCCATGCGAGCCAAGGTAAATGAAGTCCTTGTACATCTTCCCCAGTCAAAGGACCCAGTGCCAGCCACACAGCCAACCAAGAGTAGAAACTCCTGCCCAGGAAACCAACTGAGTGGGCAGGTGTCAAGACCAGTTGTTTATTGAGCACCTACTTCGTGCTCCAGATCCACATATAGGATGACATGAAATACAAAGGTGTCGTGTGCAGTCCAGAGAAGAGGCTGGTTTTGCTTGGAGCATTTAAAGCAGGAAACATTTGACCGCAAAGATTAGATTCAACAGGCTGATGCAGGAGGAGTGTATAAGCAAAGGGAATAAAATCACACCTGTTTTCACAGGTAGAAAGGTGTAGAAGGAGGAAGCATGTGTTAGGGAGAACAAAAAGGATAGAGGCTTGAGGTGGGGATCCTGCATGGGGACTGAGACCAGGATCAAAAGGTGCCTAAATTTCAAGTTCAGCCAAAGTGGCTGGAGAGGGGATGGGTCCTAATGCCCCCCCAGGGTGGGGAGGATGAACAGTGCCACCATGTGGGAGGGCAGGCAGGGTGCAGGGCCCCCCAAGAGCAGGACCCAGGGTCTCACACGTGATGTGGTCATTGCACCCTTTGCTGGGGGAGAGGAGCTGTGGTGGTCTCATCAGCATCACCGACTCTCACCGTAGGTGGAGAAACAACGCAGCGACCTGTCCCGAGACCTCGAAGACCTCAGCGACAGGCTGGAGGAGGCTGGTGGAGCCACATCTGCTCAGGTACCCATATCTGCGGGCCTAGGAACCCCAACCCTGCCTGCCTGCAGGGAGTAAAAGCACTGGACTCTAAGTCATGGGGTGAAAATCAGTTCTTGCTCAATTTCTTGGACTAACTTAAGGAGAAACCAATTAATTAATAACAAAGGGTAAGCATGAGAGCCCCTGGTTCCGTCTACTTGTGGTGGTATTTATGGAAGCAGGATATGGACTGGATACAGAGAGCAGGTGTTTTAAATACAGTGCATTTATACAGAAAGTGCAGTTATACTGAGGTCAACAGACCAGGACACAACTGCCATTGAAAAGAGTTTGTTGAGCCGGGTGCGGTGGCGCACGCCTGTGATCCCAGCACTTGGGAAGCTGAGGCAGGAGGATCGAGAGTTCAAGGCCGGCTTCAGCAATGGAGAGTCATTTAGCAACTCAGTGAGACCCTGTCTCTAATAAAATACAAAGAAGGGCTGGGGATGTGGCCCAGTGGTCGAGTGCCCCTGAGTTCAATCCCTGGGGGCGGGGGGGGGGGAATATGTATGTATATATATATATATATAAAATAAGGATGGGGGTGTGGTTCAGGGTTGAGTGCCTCTGAATTCATTCCCCAAAAAAGAAAAAAAGAGAGTTTGTTACTCACAGTTCCCAAAAGGGAGGAACACAGCATGCTGAGGTTGATGAGGAAGCAGAAGAAGAACGGGGAGATGTGGGCAAAGGCTTTTTTGCTGGTGAGAATAGGTGAGGCAGGGGCAACAGCCTTAGGATTGGCTAGTTTGAATGATGGGGGCGAGGAAGAGGGAGGCTGGGGGGTTTTGGCTGTCCCTAGTTATCTGATCCTGGCCCAGAAGGATTAAGGCAGGGAAATGGTGGCTGGAATGAGAGACCCTACAGAGAAAGTGGCTGGAGGGTAGGCTCTGGTTTGCATCTCAAGGATAAGTTGTTTACTATCTCTAGAGATCGTGGAGACGTGGGAGGGGCCTTTGCACCTGGGTCTTTAAAGCTCCAGATCTCAAAGCACCAGAATACGGGAACTAAAGAGACAGAATTCATACAGTGGGGTGAGCCCACTACCCCACATTCCAAGGGCACCCCAAGTGGGGGCTGGGATCAAGCTGTGTCTCCTAGTCCACAGGAAGACATGATGAGGACTAGCAGAAGCCACGTAACCCTCTCCTTCTGATTTCCTATAGTCAGTTCTCCTACAAATGCAGGCCCTTACACACACCATTGTGCTTCACCAACACGGGAGGATGGAACACACTTACCCTGTTGTTCCCTGGACTCCGAGTCCACCTCCTCACCATCCTGGCCACAGCCCTCTGTAAGGGAGGGCGCATGCCCAGAACTGAAGATGGTGCCTACCTGTGCCCAGCTATGTTTCAACCTGGCAGGAAACAAAATCATCTTAGATGCTTGATGGACGTGGCATTGATGGAGGGAGACTTCTAGCACTGTAGGGAAGGGTTAAGAGAGCAACATGGTGCTGAGGTCCCAACACCAGCAACAGCGGCCCCTTATTGCTCCGAATAGATGGCACAAGCGGGGTCATGGGGTCCTTGGAAGCTGGATCCAGGGAGGAAGAGCTGTCTGGTGGGGGTGGGTGCTGAGGGGTCTGGCCAGAGAATGCACACAGTAGTGGAGGCAGACAGGAAACACCCAGCACCCAGGAACACTGGTCAAGATCAGAGCTTCTCCACCTCTCGGGCCTGAGGATCACTGGAATCTCATTCACTCGTTCCACAGATTCTAGTTCCCATTTCCCATGAGTTCCCAGGCACTTGGAGTGGGAAAGCTCTAGAAGTTACCTAGGGGTGAAAGGGAGAAACAGACAAGTTCCGTTGCTGTCTGTGTTAGTCTCCTGGGGACGCTGTGACAAAGTATTACAACTGGCTGGCTTAAAACCACAGAAATGAATTCTCTGACAGTTAAAGGAGACCAGAAGCCTGAAATCAAGGTGTGGGCAGGGTTGGATCCTTCTTGGAAGCTCTGGGGATAATCTGTCCCTCTTTCCCGCGTGCACACACACACACACACACGTAGACCAGCCAGCCGTGCTTAGTACACTTGACAGAGTGCATTGCTCCAATCTACCTCTGTCATCCCATGGCCCCTTTCCCGTGTGTCCTTCTGAGTTCAAATTTTCTACTTCTTAAAAGGAATTAGAGGTGCACGCCTGTAATCCCAGCACTTGGGAGGCTGAGGCAGGAGGATCGTGAGTTCAAAGCCAGCCTCAGCAATGGCAAGGCACTTAGTGACTCAGTGAGACCCTGTCTCTAATAAAATACAAAAAAGGGCCGGGGATGTGGCCCAGTGGTCGAGTGCCCCTGAGTTCACTCCCCAGTGAAAAAAAAAAAAAAAAAAAAGGAATTAGAACTTACTGCAATCCAATATAGCATCTTAACTAATACATCTGAAAAGACCCTGTTCCCACATGAGCTCACACTCACAGGTTCCTGGGGTCAGGGTTTGAATATATCGTTTTGTGAAGCCCAAATCCACACACAATGCTATCTACACAAATCCTCTGAGCAATTCTGGAGAGGCTAAGGGCTGACATTTCCACCAGGACGTCCCTCTAGTGGGGTGTGGGGACATCAGGGGACCGTGAAGCAGAAGGACAGTGTCCAGGACAGTTCTGCCAAGCTCTGCTCCTCCTCTACACCAGATCGAGCAGAACCGCAAGCGGGAGGCTGAGCTGCTGAAGCTACGGCGGGAACTGGAGGAGGCGGCCCTGCAAAGCGAGGCGACAGCCTCCACGCTGCGCAAGAAACACACGGACTCCATGGCTGAGCTGACGGAGCACGTGGAGAGCCTGCAGAGGGTCAAGTCCAAGCTGGAGAAGGACAAGCAAGTCATGAAGGCTGAGATCGACGACCTCAACGCCAGCGTGGAGACCATACAGAAGTCCAAGGTGAGGGAGGCCCCCCTCCCAGAGGTACCCCTTTGCTTGCAGATGCAGAGGAGTGAACTGATCACAGATCCCCCCAGGTGGCGTCTAACCTTGGCCGAGTTACATGACCTCACTGTGCCTCAGTTTTCTCACTTGTAAAGTGGGGATGATAACAACGATCCTACCTCATGGGGCTATAATAGTCCCTGGTACTAAGAAATGTGCTAGTACGCAGCGCTCTGTGGTGCACACCTGTAATCCAAGTGGTTTGGGAGGCTGAGGCAGGAGGATTGAGAGTTCAAAGCCAGCCTCAGCAAAAGCAAGGCGCTAAGCAACTCAGTGAGACTCTGTCTCTAAATAAAATACAAAATAGGGCTGGGGATGTGTCTCAGTGGTCGATTGCCCCTGAGTTCAATCCCCGGTACCCCACCAAAAAAATAAATAAATAAAAGAAATGTGCTAGTACAATTTTCATTACATTAGTGTGACTATGTTCTCAAGGAGTGGAAGGCTAGTAGGAGTAATAATACAAATGCCTACATTGGCACGATTCAAAGGCAAAATAAGAAATAAAATGAAATAAGCCATTCAACATGCATTTATTGAGCATCTACTATGTAATCAACCCTCTTGTGACACCAGAGAAAAGGGGCTGTGAAGATAAGCAAAGATGATGCCCCAGGAGGAGACCGTGTCCCAGCCAACTACGCTGTCTCCAAATTTCAGACACTCGCAAGGTGTCTTTCTAGTACCTGTTTCACCTACCGACCCTGAATTAATGGCAGTGTTTTCCCTTAGAATCAGCCCATCATTCTTTCTTACTGGCTGTGGTCTGCAGGAGTCCAGAGGAGCCATGAAAGGGAAATGGACCAGAGAGTGAGGGGCTGTGTGCCAACGCAGAGGGCTCTGGGTTTAGGTTGGTAGAAAATGGCAAGTTTTTATCTCCATTTGATAGAAATGGGGTTTCTGAGACAGAGACATTCTTTGAGTACGAGGCAGGTAGCCTGGGAGGCCAGGCAGGAGAAACTGACAGAGAGCAAAAGTCCAGGGGGAAGCAGGGAGCACTTCTCCACCAAGTTCATTCTTCCTGAGCAGCTGAACGCAGAAGCCCACGTCCGAAAGCTGGAAGACAGCTTATCAGAAGCCAACGCCAAGGTGGCGGAGCTGGAGAGAAACCAGGCAGAAATCAATGCCATTAGAACCCGCCTCCAAGGTGAGCGTGCTCTTCCCTGCAGCTTCCAAAGGAGCCCAGCATGGAAAGAAATTGGGATCCACGAGGGGACAGAAAGAAGAATGCCCCGTCCCCTCCCCAGAGCCTTCTTGGCTTTGGAAAATTCACATCCAGTCCTCTTGTGTATGATGAGACAGGAGATTTCATTCCACCTGCTGAGTATTCCAAGTAACATCTTTACAATGTAAACCAGGGAACACCATTCAAAGCATTTTCCTATCTGCTCTTTCACGTATCCAGTGACATCAGCAAGAGCAACATTAGTATCGACAAAATATAATTCTCAAACACTTTAAAACAGCCGGGCGAGGTGGTGCACACCTGTAATCCCAGCACTTGGGAGGCTGAGGCAGGAGGATCACGAGTTCAAAGCCAACCTCAGCAATGGCGAGGCACTTAGCAACTCAGTGAGACCCTGTCTCTAATAAAATACAAACAAGGGCTGGGGATGTGACCCAGTGGTCGAGTGCCCCTGAGTTCAATCCCCAGTACCAAAAATAAAAACGTGGTAAAAATTAAATTCTCTGTTTTGCTGTTTTCACCAAACTCCTTTGCTGTATCAGATAGACCTGGGGACAAGTCCCTTAGATACTGGCAACCCTTGGGCTCTTGTGCCCTCCTGGACTCACCCACTTTGGGCGACTGGCATGGTGCTTCACTGCACTCCCCATTCTGGCTCAGTTGGCTAAGCCGCCATATTTGTTGGGTACTTTAGCAGCAATGCCTTGGGGGACTTTGGATCTGGTTGGGGAACAAGTTTACCAGTTTTTCATCCAATATTTCTCCCATTCCTTTCTCACCCAGCTGAGAATAGTGAACTGAGCAGAGAATATGAAGAATCACAGAGCCGGCTCAATCAGATCCTACGGATAAAAACATCTCTGACATCCCAAGTGGATGATTATAAGAGGCAGCTGGATGAAGAGTCGAAGGTTTGTTCAGGGGTTGAGCTGATAGCGACAGGACTACTTCCTTAAGGAAAGTTATAGGTTATGAAGCTGCAGAAGGAACACAAAAAAACATTTTACACAATAGCAGGTGAAAAAGTTAACTACAAAACTATAGTATGTAGCTGGGCGCGGTGGCGCACACCTGTAATCCCAGCACTTGGGAGGCTGAGGCAGGAGGATCATGAGTTCAAAGCCAACCTCAACAATGGTGAGGCACTTAGCAACTCAGTGAGACCCTGTCTCTAATAAAATACAAAAAAGGGCTGGGGATGTGGCCCAGTGATCGAGTGCCCTTGAGTTCAATCCCTGGTACCCAAACAACAAACAAAAAAACTATAGTGTGTGATGTGTACAACTCAATGAAATTGCATATTCTCAGGGACAATCATTAGAAGGAAAATAAAGCCCTGGTGGCTTTTGCTGTGGGATCATGTGTCTTTCCCACCCTCTCACTGCAGTCACTGTGAATGCAATGGTGCTATAGCTAAGTAATGGCCCTGGAGCCATAGACTGGCCCTCCAGGGGCAGTGACAGGCTCATGCCCCCATCATCCCCACAGTCTCGAAGCACAGCCGTGGTGAGTCTGGCCAACACCAAGCATGACCTGGACCTGCTGAAGGAGCAGCTGGAGGAGGAGCAGGGAGGCAAGTCAGAGCTGCAGCGCCTTGTGTCCAAACTCAACACTGAGGTGACCACCTGGAGGACCAAATATGAGACTGATGCCATCCAGAGAACTGAGGAGCTGGAGGAGACCAAGTGAGCATCAGCCTGTGATGGGAGAGCCGGGAGGGCTGGGTGTGGTGGCTCATGGCCTGTTTAGTCACTGCTGAGGCCAGCGCCACGCCCAGAAGGAAGTTCATGGGCTCCTGAAAAAGTAGGATAGTGTCTGTACAAAGGAGCCTACTCTGTGCTCTCGGTGGGATATCTGCTGCATACACTGAAACCCTCAGAGGTTCACCTGTGAGTCAGGGCTGTCTACCTGTGTTCTATGCCTTGATGCATCCGGGTTACCTGGGCTCTGGTTCCAGGCAGGACTCAAGGCGCTCAAGCATCGGGGCCTTGCTGAAGTGCGGGCTCCTGTGCAGTGGGCTGGGGCTGATGCTGGGACGACACTCAGGGGCAAAGGTTCCCCCTCTGCGGGCTCACCAGCATGGTAGCAAATACCCTCAACTCCTTTGCGTTTTCTTCTTCATTTACTAAGTAGAGAAGAGGGCCCCGTGCTTGACAGCCTGAGAAAATAAGAGTGAATGTTCTAGGGAACGTCCTGCCTCCTGCCCTCCCTACAGCCATTTTCTACTGAGAGATTCTAGGAGCTTCACCTGGTTCCACCCCGTAAGGCTCCCACTCCTTGGCTAAACCAAACCTCAAGCTCCCTCTAAGCATCTAATCTTCCTTGAAACCCTCTCCCCCTCTAGAAATTCCCAGGGTCCCAGCTCCCTTTTTTGAAACCCTCTCCCCCAGAAATTCCCAGAGGTCTTTGCTCCTCCATCCCCTTCCCAAAGAGCCTCTCCTGAGCCCTCATTTAAAATCACAGTCACCACCCACCATCTGTCTGCCCCCTTTCCTGCTTTATTCTTCTCTGTAGCCCTCAAGTGCTACATGTGATATATCATTGCAAAAATTTCATGAGGGCAGGGATCTTGGTCTGGATTACATATTCTTGGAACAAAGTAGGGACAAAAACATATCTGTTGAGCCGGATGCAGTGGCGCTCACCTGTAATCACAGCACTTGGGAGGCTGAGGCAGGAGGATCGCGAATTCAAAACCAGCCTCAGCAATGGCGAGGCACTTAGCAACTCAGTGAGACCCTGTCTCTAATAAAATACAAAAAAGGACTGGGGATATGGCCCAGTGGTCAAGTGCCCCTGGGTTCAATCCCCAGTACCAAAAAAAAAAAAAAAAAAAAAAAAATCTATTGAATGAAGAAGTGAATGGATAGTGACTGCTGTCCTCTAAACACTCCTCTGTGTCTGCCTCTCTTCCAACACTGACACCAGAACCCAGTGCCATACAACCCTGCCCCCAACAATGTGAGGCCATGCCTGTGGGCTCCTAGGTGTCCTTAACGGCACCTCTGTCCTTCATCCACAGGAGAAAGCTGGCTGCCAGGCTCCAGGAAGCAGAAGAGGCAGCTGAAGCTGCCCAGGCCCGGGCTGCCTCCCTTGAGAAAAATAAACAGAGACTCCAGGCAGAAGTTGAGGACCTCACCATCGATTTGGAGAAGGTCAGAGGGTCAAGTGCTCAAAGGCTGCCTGTTTACCGGGCAGGTAGCCCACAGCAGTGTTGGGGCAAGACTGCCACATGTCTGGGGGTATCAGGAAGAAAGTCATGGCCCAAGAGGGTGGAACACAGGTCCTGTCTTCTGTAGTGCACTGGACACAGCTCCTGTTGGAGTATGTGTTTATAAACTGAGATCTTTTGAATCCTAACACTGAATAAGCCACAGCATTTTCCCTAAGTATCTGCAGAGGCTTGGTTCCAGGACCTTCAGGGGATACCCAAATCTGTGGGTACTCAAATACCTTACTTAAAATGACATAGTATTAGGCTGGGTGCAGGGCATACGCCTATAATCCCAGCACTTGGGAAGCTGAGGCAGGAGGATCACGAGTTCAAAGCCAGCCTCAGCAAGGGCAAGGCACTTAGCAACTCAGTGAGACCCTGTCTCTAATAAAATACAAAAAAGGGCTGGGGATGTGGCCCAGTGGTCGAGTGCCCCTGAGTTCAATTCCTGGTACCAAAAAAATAAATAAAAAATGACATAGTATTTGCACATCCTCCTATATATTTCAAATCCTCTCTAGATTGCTTATCATAATTGATACAATGTAAATGCTATGTAAATAGTTGTTATGTTGTTTAGGGAATAATGAAAACAAAATCTAGTACAGGTGTAATTTTTTTTTCAAATATTTTTTGATTCGTGGTTGGTTGAATCTGCAGATACAGAACCCAAAGGTAAGGAGGACTGACTGTATTTAGATAGGTCCATGAGAAGGGTCCAATTTGTCCCCGGGATTACATAACACACCTTCCCTGTTCCTTCTTATGCAAACTGTATCCTGCACACCTTGTGTAGCTAACTATTTCACTTTGCATTCTTGGCTCGTGCTGATCTGCTGTCTTGAGCTGAGTTAAATTAGATTCCCACCAGCACACACCTCCCTGATCTGGGTCTAAAAAGAACCTTGAATCATGCCAGCAGGTCCATGTGCAATTGGTTCAGAGGATGTGGCCACTTCCAGGGGCCATTAGGGAGCTCACACCCACATGAGAGGCTCCAGAGAAAAGTCCTGAACTATCTCCACCTTGCCCCAGGCCAATGCCGCGGCCGCTGCCCTGGACAAGAAGCAGCGATTGTTTGACAAGATGCTGGCCGAGTGGCAGCAGAAGTGTGAGGAGCTGCAGGTGGAGGTGGACAGCTCACAGAAGGAGTGTCGCATGTACATGACAGAGAGCTTCAAGATCAAGACCGCCTATGAGGAGTCACTGGAGCATCTCGAGTCAGTGAAGAAGGAGAACAAGACCCTGCAGGGTGAGTCTGAGGGTGGGCAGAGGGGGTGGGCCTGCAAGGACGGGGACAGCCAGAGCCCCTCCTCCTGTGTACATCATCGGCTTGAGCACAGGTCTGGCACCTTGTAGGTGATTCATAAATGTTTGTTGATTGGCTAACAAATACTTTACAGAGGCAGTTGAGTACTGGCAGTGTAACTTTAGGAGAATCATGTCAGCTTTCTGTGACTTAGTTTCCTCATTAATAAAATAAAGAAATAATACTACCTTCATTGTGAGGTTGTCACAATAGAATAAAATAAATGCATGAAGTCTTAACTCCAAAGAGCAGCTGGCCCAAAGAAGAGCTCAAATATTTCATGTTTTGACCCTTACATGTATCACATGTAAACATATGTGTGTGTGTGTGTGTGTGTGTGTGTGTGTGTGTGTGTGTCAACATGTGCTGGGGGTCAAGCCCAAGGCCTTGCATATGCTAGGCAAATGCTCTACCACTGAACTACAACCCCAGCCTCATCTACATTAATGAAATATAGGACCCTCAGAATTCCATTCCATTGGATATTGCTTTTAAAATGTTACCTGCCTTTTGCAAATCATCTTGACATATAAAGATTTACTGAGTGGGCTGGGTTGTAGCTCAGTGGTAGAACGCACCCCTTGCACATGTGAGGCACTGGCTTTGATCCTCAGCACTACATAAAAATAAATAAAGGTATTGTGTCCCTCTACAACTAAAAAAAAATATTTTAAAAAAAGATTGGGGGCTGGGGATGTGGCTCAGCGGTAGAGTGCTCACCTAGCACGTGAGGGGCCCAGGTTCGATCCTCAGTACCACGTAAAAATAAACGCATTGTGTACAACTAAAGCAAATAATAAATAAATTAAAAAAAAAAAAAGATTGACTGAAGCGGGGCGCAGTGATGCACACCTGTAATCCCAGCACTTGGGAGGCTGAGGCAGGAGGATTGTGAGTTCAAAGCCAGATTCAGCAATGGTGAGGCACTTTAGCAACTCAGTGAGACCCTGTCTCTAATAAAATACAAAAAAGGGCTGGGGATGTGGCCCAGTGGTTGAGTGCCCCTGAGTTCAATCCCCAGTACCAAAAAAGAAAAAAAGATTAACTGAGTCATTATTTGTGTGTTGTGTGTGTGTGTCATAGGCACACATTTCTAACAAACCCAATTGCACAAGAGATGTCACTCTTTATATTAAAGAACTGCTTTGGGACCCCTGATTCTAGGGAACAACAGAAACTGAATCTTAGTCATTGTAGGATTTTTTGGGTAATTTTGGGTTCCTCACTCTGCTTTCTTCCTTGAGTTGTATCTAAATCGCATGTTGATGTAGGGTCCCTGTAATGGAGGGCAAAGGCAGATGATGCCAGTGGTCCCCAAACCTGCCCAAGGTCCTATGAGTCCCTCCCAGGAGATCTTTCTGCTTAGAGAAGACAATCTTGAGAGTCATGTGTTTGAGCTGGAAGGGCTCCACTGTCTTAACTTCAAAAGGTAAAGGGCTTGATCCTAACTACATGAGTTAAGGATTGGGCAGCTGAACCAAATTAAGGCAGCCTGGGCTAGGAGAGGAAAGTAAATAGAGTGGGGGGATGGTCAAGCATTGGCGAGAGTTCAGCCAATAGGTCCAGGCCCCCCCTTGCTCATATACAGATGAAAAAGGTCCCTGGTAACCTGGGGGTAAAGACCAGAGGAATATGTACCTCACTGGCAGGTGAATCCCAGGTGGGAGCAAATCTTGAGAAGTAGCCCCAGCCTGGTGGCCCCCAGGGAAGAGAATGGGTGAGCAGCCTGCTTGGGCAAGAGGGTGGGATGCAGCACCACAGCTCATCATGGTCTCATGGCCGTGCAGGAAACAGCTATGGGGTCCAGAGATACACGATGGGTCTATGTGAGCCACGGACTTGTCATTAATGCCAGCGCAGGTGGAGAGCAACCACTGAGACTTAGAAGACATCCTCTCCAAAAGCCGCCTGGAACATAGAACCCCAAACCCTGGATTAAAAGAGCTTTCTCTGTACTCTAGGCAACATCATCAGAAGTTGAGTTGTGGATGAGTCAAGACAGTTGTATTTCTGGAACATCTTTGGTGGTAGGCCTAGATTTGTACCTGCCACAAGGTGCAGTGTTTTCCCAGGAGTTCCTCTGGGTGGGCGATTGAGGGATCTCCAACTGGGGGAGGAGATGAGAAAGGCTCTAGTGGTCCCCAGTGGTTTTCTTGTATAGTTGGTTTTTTGAGCACCAGGTAAGACTCTGAGAAAGGAAGACCTAGTGTGCAGGACTAATAGGCCTGGGGGGGCGGGGGCTGGGCCTTGGCTCCTCCTCTGTAAAAAGAAGAGCTCGAGTCCAGTGTTCTCTGATATTCCATGAGTCTGTGATGTGAAGAAAATTGCTCTTTCTTTGATTTCAAGATGCTAGGAGTGCCTGCTTCTTACCTGTGTGACCATGACACGTATCCCTGACCCTGGATGCTAATGATCTTCCTTTACCTCATTCACGTGAATATTCCCTTCTCAGAGGAGATAAAGGAGCTCATTGACCAGCTGGGTGAAGGAGGGCGGAGCGTGCATGAGTTACAGAAGTTGAAGAAAAAACTGGAGATTGAGAAGGAAGAACTTCAGGTGGCCCTGGAAGAAGCTGAGTCTTCCCTGGAGGTAACTTCCCTGGTTGTCACTTTGGGGCTGGACCCTCGGCCAGGGACTGCACACCTTCTTGGACAGGAAGACTGATATTTATATTCCTGGTAGGTTGAAGAGAGCAAGGTGATTCGGATTCAGCTGGAACTGGCTCAGGTTAAAGCTGACATAGACCGGCGAATCCATGAGAAAGAAGAGGAATTTGAAGCTACAAGGTATGGATCTGATGGGGTGGGAAGCTGACTTTAAGGCAGTATGATTGAATGAAGTCTGAAAATCCGGGTCTCTGCCATTTATTAATGTGACCGGAGGTGGGGGGTGGCTGGGGTTGTGGCTCAGTGGTAGAGCGCTCGCCTCCATGTGCGTGGCCTGGGTTCGATCCTCAGCACCACGTAAAAATAAAGGCACTGTGTACAACTAGGGGCTGGAGATGTGGCCCAGTGGTCGAGTGCCCCTGAGTTCAATCCCTGGTACCACAAAAAAAAAAAAAAAAAAAACTGGATTATTTGAGCCAGGCATGGTGGTGCACACCTGTAATGCTAGCTACTTGGGAGGCTGAGGCAGGAGGATACAAAGTTCAGGGTCAGTTTGGGCCACTTATTAAGAGCCTGTCTCAAAATTAAAAAAAAAAAAAAAAAAAAGATTTTAAAGGGCTGGGGATGTAGCTCAGTGGCAAAGTACCCCTGCATTCAATTCTCAGAACCAAAAAATTTAAAATTAAATAAAATTAAATTAAAAATTGGGTTGGGGGCTGGGATTGTGGCTCAGCGATAGAGTGCTCACCTAGCACGTGTGCGGCCCGGGTTCGATACTCAGCACCACTTAAACATAAATGCATTTGCATTGCACTGTGTACAACTAAAGCAAATAAATAAATATTTTTTAAAAATTGGGTAATTTGCACTTTTATTGTTGAGTTTTAAGAGTTCTTTGTATCTTCGGGATACTAGACTCTATCAAATATGTATTTACAAATATTTTCTCACATTCCATGGATTGTCTTTTCTTTTTTTTTTTTTTTTTGTTCCTGTTACTGGGTATTGAACTCAGAGGCACTTTACCACTGAGGTATATCCCCCGCCCTTTAAAAAATTTTTTCTTTTCTTGAGATAGGGTCTCACTAAGTTTCCAGCTGTCCTTGAATTTGTGATCTTCCTGCCTTTACCTCCCAGGTCACTGGGATTTATAGGTGTGTGCCACCATGCCCAGCTTATCTTTTCACTTTCTTGAAAGGTGTTTTTTTTGAAGTACAAAGTTAATTTTGAAAAAGCCCAAGTTATCTAATTTTTTCTTTGGTCACCTGTGCTTTAAGGGTTATATCTACAGACCCATTGCCTAATTCAATCACAAATTTACGCCTATATCTTCTTCTAAAGAGTCTTATAGTTTTAGGTCTTATAATTAAGTCTTTGATCAATCTTGAATTAGTTCTTTTAATATGGTGTGAGGTAGGGATACAACTTCATTCCTTACATGTGGATGTCCCGTTGTGCCACCACTATTTTTTGAAAAGACTTCTCTTCTCATTAAATGGTCTTGGAACCCTTCTTGAAAATGAATTGACCATAAGGGTAAGAGTTTATTTCTAGATTTTAAATTCTATATATGTTTATCCTTATAACAGGGCCATACTGTCTTATTATTATTTTGTAATAATCTTTGAAATTGGAAAGTGTGAGCCTTACAACTTTGTACTTCTTTTTCAAGATTGTTTTAGTTGTGGCTGGAAGTGTAGCTCTGTAGTAGAGCACTTGCCTAGCACCTGTGAGTCCCTGAATTCCCTTCCCAATCTACAGAGAGAGAGAGAGAGAGAGAGAGATTGTTTTAGTTATTCTAAGTCCCTTACATTTCCATACAAATTTTAGAATCAGTTCTGTAAGTTTTTGCAAAGAAGCAGTGGGAATTTTGATAAGGGTTGATGAATCTATAGATCGTTTTGGAAATTATTGCCTCTTAACAATATTAAGTCTTCTGATTATATATATATAAATTATATATATATGCATATATATCTTTCCACTTATTTAATTTTTCAACAATATTTTGTAGTTTTTTCTTGTATTTATTTATTTTTTTAATATTTATTTGCTTTAGTTGTGCACAATGCATTTTTATTTTTACATGGTGCTGAGGATCGAACCCGGGCCGTATACGTGCTAGGCGCGCGCTCTACCGCTGAGCGACAGCCCCAGCCCTGTATTTATTTTTTAACTCACTATTTTATTCACTTTTGCAAATGTCTTGATACCGTGTCCCATATCTGGAGACTGAATGCCCGCAGGCTGGGGATTTAAAAAGGGAGGTGATAGAATCTTCACATTCTAACCACTTATTTGGTGTGATACAACACATATTTATTGAACACCTCAATTATCTCCTCTGATCTCCTCCTATAAGAGGAGATTTAATATGACTTATATGAAGGTTTTATAGAAATATTTGAGTTGATTACAATAAAAAAATATTACACATTAAATACAACCAATTAATAATGACTGTTGCTTTTAAAATAGTTTTGGTGTGCGTGTGCGTGTGCGTGTGTGTGTGTGTGTGTGTGTGAGAGAGAGAGAGAGATACTGGGGATTGAACTCAGGGCCTCACACATTCTAGGTAAGTGTGCTACCACTGAGCCACTTCCCTGACCCATGACTGTTGTGTGTAAAGAAAGATACAAACCTAACTTGTGTGGCCAAAGCCTACATCTTCTAAAGGAAAAACCAAAGACTTTAGCCTCTGGATTTGAATCATGATCCTATTGAGGGGGAAATGGGTGAACTTTAACATACTTTTTAGTATCTTGGAGCCTGGGTTTCCCTGAAGGGCTAGTTTGCACGGTAAATGAATTGAGATCATACAAGACACATGGTAAATGTTAAAAAATATGACCTTCCCTTCCTTTCCCCAAAGCATCATACTCCCCATGTAAATGTGTTAAGGTTTTGTTTAATTTCACAACGTGGTGGCCATATCCATCCTTATGTTTAGAGACCGTTTATCTAGGGAGGCTTGGCACAGTAGGCCAAGGTCATCTTCTCTGCTTGAATTTACAGGAAGAACCACCAGCGGGCCATTGAGTCCTTGCAGGCCAGCCTGGAGGCAGAGGCCAAGGGCCGGGCAGAGGCACTTCGGCTCAAGAAGAAGATGGAGACAGACCTGAATGAGATGGAAATCCAGCTAGACCATGCTAACAAGAACAACAGTGAACTTGTAAAGACACTGAAAAGACTGCAGCAGCAAATCAAGGTAAGCCATGTGAGAAGACAAGGGACTAATCCCAAAACAAGCATCATTGGTCAAGATGGAAGGCTCACCAGGAGCTAGCTTCATGCATCTTCAGCAAGGATAAAGGCGTTGAGAGTGAGCATGCAGGTGGCTGGCAGTCTAGGGAGCAGGAGAGTTGGGAACTGTCTCTCCAATAGGAGGGGCTCTCACCACTAAAATTCATATCCTGGACAACTGGAACGTGGGAAGAAAAGAGGGAAACATGAAGTCAGGACCATCTTGATTTTAAAAATCATTTTCGACTTACTATAAACTATTGCAGACATAGAAAAAATAAGGAATAATGAACATACAAATGCCCACCACTCACCTTAGGAAAGAAACACAAATAGAGCTGAAGTCCCTTTTATCACCTCCATCACGGGAGCTGGTGTTTAAAGCACACATAGCTGGGTCTATGCATTCAGCACTTCTTGTGGGGTAGCTGCCCATCCAGGCACTATTTTAGGTATCAGGGGTAGAAGAGTAGGCAAGAGAGAAGCCATCCCTGCAGATAGACAACAAGCAATAAATAAATAAAACTGTAGCATTTAAAAAATGGTGATAACTAGCCGGGCACACGCCTGTAATCCCAGCACTTGGGAGGCTGAGGCAGGAGGATCGCAAGTTCAAAGTCAGCCTCAGCAATGGCAAGGCACTTAGCAACTCAGTAAGACCCTGTCTCTAATAAAATACAAAAAGAGACTGGGGATGTGGCCCAGTGGTTGAGTGCCCCTGAGTTCAATCCCTGGTACCAAAAAAAAAAAAAAAAAAAAAAAAGGCGATAACTGCTATGGAGAAAGAAGGCAGAAGAAGGGAGCTGGAATTAGCCAGTAAGCATGTAATTTTCAAAGGTTGTCAGGGAAGGAAGGCTACCTTGAGAGGCCTTACTGGGAACATCAGGTGCTCTGCCATCAGGAATGCCCGGACCTTATGTTATCCTTTTGATGGGCAAGTCCCCTGGACCACACTGCGTACTTCCTGAGAGCATACCTGTATCTCGCTCTCTTCCTGTGGCCTCTACCTTCAGTCCCTGCCCCAGCTTTCTGCTGAATCTGGTCCACAAATGTCATGGTGCCCTCGTGGTCCAGCCCCAGCTCATACCAGAGCCAGAGGAGGCTCAGGGTGGGTCCTTTTGCCCTCCAGGACCTACAGGTGCAGATGGACGAGGATGCCCGGCAGCACGAGGAGCTGCGGGAGCAGTACAACCTGCAGGAGCGGCGCCTGAGCCTGCTGCAGACAGAGCTGGAGGAGGTGCGCTCGAGTCTGGAGGGCAGCGAGCGCTCCCGCAAACTGCTGGAGCAGGAGGTGGTGGAGATCACGGAGCGGCACAACGAGGTCAACATCCAGGTAGGACAGCTGCTCCTGGGTTGGTGCCACTCGGACTCACCTACTTGAGCATGGGGAAAGGAGAGTGCTGGGATGAGACCAGGATGGGGCGCAAGCCACAGGGGCTCCCGCAAAATTCAGAGGCAGGTAATGGGAGGTGTGGCCAAAAAAAAAAAAAAAAAAATGTAGTCAGCCGAGGATCGCAAGTTCAAGGATCGTCAAAGCCTCAGCAATGGCAAGGCACTTAGCAACTCAGTAAGACCCTGTCTCTAATAAAATACAAAAAAGAGACTGGGGATGTGGCCCAGTGGTTGAGTGCCCCTGAGTTCAATCCCTGGTACCAAAAAAAAAAAAAAAAAAAAAAAAAAAGGCGATAACTGCTATGGAGAAAGAAGGCAGAAGAAGGGAGCTGGAATTAGCCAGTAAGCATGTAATTTTCAAAGGTTGTCAGGGAAGGAAGGCTACCTTGAGAGGCCTTACTGGGAACATCAGGTGCTCTGCCATCAGGAATGCCCGGACCTTATGTTATCCTTTTGATGGGCAAGTCCCCTGGACCACACTGCGTACTTCCTGAGAGCATACCTGTATCTCGCTCTCTTCCTGTGGCCTCTACCTTCAGTCCCTGCCCCAGCTTTCTGCTGAATCTGGTCCACAAATGTCATGGTGCCCTCGTGGTCCAGCCCCAGCTCATACCAGAGCCAGAGGAGGCTCAGGGTGGGTCCTTTTGCCCTCCAGGACCTACAGGTGCAGATGGACGAGGATGCCCGGCAGCACGAGGAGCTGCGGGAGCAGTACAACCTGCAGGAGCGGCGCCTGAGCCTGCTGCAGACAGAGCTGGAGGAGGTGCGCTCGAGTCTGGAGGGCAGCGAGCGCTCCCGCAAACTGCTGGAGCAGGAGGTGGTGGAGATCACGGAGCGGCACAACGAGGTCAACATCCAGGTAGGACAGCTGCTCCTGGGTTGGTGCCACTCGGACTCACCTACTTGAGCATGGGGAAAGGAGAGTGCTGGGATGAGACCAGGATGGGGCGCAAGCCACAGGGGCTCCCGCAAAATTCAGAGGCAGGTAATATCCCTTCTTAAATCCCCAGGACTCACTTGCTGAGCTTTTTAAAAAGTGTGGCCAAAAAAAAAAAAAAAATCCACAACATAAAATGTATCGTCTTGAAGCCGGGCGCGGTGGCACAGGCCTGTCATCCCAGCACTTGGGAGGCTGAGGCAGGAGGATCGCAAGTTCAAAGCCAGCCTCAGCAATGGCAAGGCACTTAGCAACTCAGTGAGACCCTGTCTCTAATAAAATACAAAAAAGGGCTGGGGATGTGGCCCAGTGGTCAAGTGCCCCTGAGTTCAATCCCTGGTACCAAAAAAAAAAAAAAAAAAAAAAAAAAAAATCATCTTAATGATTTTTAGGTATATAATACAGTACTATTAATTATAAGTGCTTCTCAAAGACAGATTCTCAGGCTCTGCCCTGAAGATTTCTGAGCCCAGAAATCTGAACTTCCAGAATCTCCCCACAATTTTGAGGACCACTATTCCCCATAGCATACCTGAGGATTGAACTTTGAACTGGAAAGGATCTAGAATATTCCATAGTCTGACTTTCTTTGTGGTACTGGGGATTGAACCCAGAGCCTCACACATGCTAGGCAAGTGCTCTACCACTGAGCTATTTCCCCTGACATTCATTTTTTTATATTGTTTAGTTGCTGATAGACCTTTATTTTATTTACTTATTTATATGTGGTGCTAAGAATCGAACCCAGTGCCTCACACATGCTAGGTAAGCACTCTACCACTGAGCCACCACCCCAGCCTCCCCTGACATTCACTTTTAAAATGAGAAATGATGGCCCATAGTTAGCATTTAGGACCCCCATCTGCTGCCAGTGACAACACTTACACTGCCTCTGCTCACAGTGCACTCCTGCACCAGCACGGCTAATTCCTTATTTACATCCTCTCTTGTGAATTAGCAAAAGAATAAATCTGTGTGAGATATACGAGGGTTACAGTGACATTTTAGGGATAAGAAGACTAAAGCCTGGAGATCTAAGGGATTGATCCATGCAGGTAGGAGTGCTGGGGCTTGAACCTGGGCATTTGATATAAATTCTGTTTCAAAACCCAGAGAAAAACTGAGGAAAGACCCTCACTCATGCAGGGAGCCTGACCATTTCCTGCTGGGAAGTCCTGGCCAGGACATCTGGGAGAGGGCCATTTTCTTTCTTCGACACAGGAAGGGCTGTGCAGACCCCTGGTTCATGGCAATGACTCTTTGTTTCCTCCTCCAGAACCAAAGCCTCCTCGTGGTCAAGCGTAAGCTGGAGTCAGACGTCCAGCGCATCTCCAACGAGCACGAGGAGCTCATCAGTGAGTTCCGCTCTGCCGACGAGAGGGCCAAGAAGGCCATGACAGACGTAAGTGCTGGTGCTGCTTGCAGCTAGTGGTGCCCAGGGCCTGGCACCTGCTGAGGACCAGGCCACACTGTGATGGAAAGGCCAGCGTGGACTTACTCATGGATTCTTGCAGTGGGGACAGGAGCCTGCTCTGGAGGAGCCCAGGGCTTTTCTAAAAAGCCAAACACATGAGAGTAGGGTGGGATTACAAGCTACGCAAGATCTTGTGAAAGGTTACAGTGTGAGTCCAGAAGACGCCGATCAAAGGAGCCATTGAAGTAGGCTCATCTGGGCAGGCTTCTTGGCGAGGGGGGTGGAGGAGGGTGGAATGTCAAACCAGATTTGAGACAAATGGTATTGGCAAGATGTACCACCAAGTATTTTTACCCCAGTGTCCCTTTGGGTACTCACACCAACCCTAAGTGACAGGTTCTGTTTATCTCCATGTTGAAGATGAAGGAATACAGATCTTTACTGTCAGTTCCTCCCACTTGATGGAAATTTCTGGAGTTCAGAAACATTGTTGGTCCTTTTGGCACTAGCTACCAATGTATGGACCCATGCCTAGCATACAGTAGACCTCCATGAAAACTGGTGGAATTAATGCAAGAACAAGGGGACTGAGAGCAGATATGCAACTTGCTGAAGGTCACACAGGGACTGGACTCAGCCCTAGGTCCTCCAGTTCCAAATGGTATCTATGCCCCCTACCAGGGTGACAGCAAAGGGTTTGGCTTGAGTGCTCCCAGCTAGCAGGAGGGAAGTCCATGGGGTTGGGAAGCGGGGTTGTGCATATATAAGCCTGCCCCCCTGTTCTCACTCAGGGGCACATGGGAATGTGGGGCACCCCCTCCACCAAACGTATCAGCACATCAGCAAAGAGCCTCTTGTCTACCACTTGGTTCCCCAGAGACCAGCAGCCAAGTCCCCTCATCTCTCAAAGGCACTTAAGATCCTGGGTGGCAGCTGGGCACGGTGGCCCATGCTTGTAATCCCAGCAACTCAGGAGGCTGAGGCAGGACGATTGCAAGTTGGAGGCCAGCCTCAGCAAGTTAGATCCTGATTCAAAATTTTAAAAAACAAAGAAAGGGCTGGGGATGAAGCTCAGTGGTAAAGCACCCCTGGGTTCCATCCCCAGTCATTCAAAGAGATAGGAGGGGAGGGAAAAAAAAAAAAAAAGCCTGGGTGGCACCCAGCTCTAACTCATGCTCTTTCCCTCCTTTCTGCGTGCAGGCTGCCCGCATGGCAGAAGAACTCCGGCAAGAGCAGGACCACTGCATGCACCTGGAGAAAATCAAGAAGAACTACGAGGTCACCATCAAAGACCTGCAGGCCAAGATGGAGGAGGCTGAGCAGCTGGCTCTGAAGGGAGGAAAACGTACCATCATGAAGCTGGAAACCAGGGTAAGGTCAATGCTGGGCCCTCTGTCCTTGCAGGTCAGCATGTTGATTGCAAAAAACAAACAAAAAAAGCTGCGTGCTTGATGAGGAGTTGGGTTATGCAAGTACTAGGAACTAAAATTAAGTGTAGACAACAGTTCTAATTTATTTATTCAAAGTCCTCCTATCCCCTTCCCCATCATGTTTCTTCCCAGAATGCACTTGGCCCTGGAGCAGAGCAGTTCCTCCTATTCCTCCCTCTGCATCTGTGTCCAACACTGCTCCTCCCTCTTAGTACTCACTTCCTTTTCTAAGGCCTTCATCTTCACCCTGTGAAACATCAGAACTGGAAAGGGCCAGAAGGTTTAGTTGCCCTGTCCAACTTCCTGTCTCTTCCACTTCCCAGATGAGGAAACTTCAGACCCCAGGGACAGTGACTGTCTGATGACCCCATAGCATGGCCCATGGAAGGCAAAGCCCACCTAACTCTCCCATCTGGGCTCGTTCTGTGGACACTGTAGCCATGACCAGGCCCATCTAATGTCTCTGAGCTCGGAAGCATGCATTCCCTCGACCACACTGCTCTCTTCCTCCCTCAGATCAAGGAATTAGAGACGGAGCTGGATGGCGAGCAGAAACGGCACGTGGAGACAGTCAAGACGCTGCGCAAGAATGAGCGCCGCCTCAAAGAGCTCGTCTTCCAGACGGAGGAGGACCACAAGACCAACCAGCGCATGCAGGAGCTGGTGGAGAAGCTGCAGAACAAGCTCAAGGTCTACAAGCGGCAGATCGAGGAGGCGGTGAGTGCTCAGCACGCCTCCCCACTCCTCCAGCCTCACGCTACTCCCCCCCCGCCCAGGTCATCATCCACCTCGATTAGAACTAACCACAGCGAAAAGGTCAAGTATGCCTTCAAAGATGACTTTCGAGAGGCTTGTGTCCTTGGCACTTTGTTGTCAGCATTGTGTGGGAAGGGGACCAGATACAACCTGCTGAAGATAAGAACACATAAAAAGCAAAAAATAAAAAATAAAAAGTAACCCCCACAAACACGTCCATTAATTGCAGGTGGCACCTGGAGAAGGGTGTGGGCTGCCTTTGTCCTGCTTCCACTGACTCTGGTGGCTCTGGCAGGGCTTTTCTTTCCCTCCTGGTCAGACCACTAGCAAGGACCTTCTTTCATTTGATCCTCAGCAGGCGCTGTGGCACACACCTGTAATACCCGAACTTGGGAGGCTGAGGCAGGAGGATCATGAGTTCAAAGCCAGCCTCAGCAATGGCGAGGCACTTAGCAACTCAGTGAGACCCTGTCTCTAATAAAATACAAACTAGGGCTGGGGATGTTGCCCAGTGGTCGAGTGCCCCTGAGTTCAATCCCTGGTACCAATAAAAAATCATTTGATCATCCTGATGCTGAGACAGGAAGGCTGAGATTCTCAGTCCATTTCATAGGCAAGGAAACAGACCCAGAGTGGAGTATTGATGTTCATATTAGTAAAAGTGAACTGGTTAGGGGATGGGGCTGTAGCTCAGTGGTAGAGTGCTTGCCTCACACATGTGAAGCACTGGGTTCGAGCCTCAGCACCTCATAAAAAATAAATTAATAAACAAAGATACTGTGCATCCATCTACAACTAAAAAGGAAAAAAAATAGTCACCTGGTTACCAAATGGCAGTTTCAAGTCTCCACCCTACACCTCATATCCTACAGACTTTCCCTTTCAGGACATCGTGACTCTGATGTCATTTGCTGTGGGTCTGGAGCCACCACACTAAGTCCATCCACTACCTGTGCACCCAATGCTCTTTCCAAACGGCTAAATAAAAGCCAGACTGACAGCAAATCAGGTTCTAACCCTGGGGAGGCTGTGGGGGGACCCGAAACATGGTTGTAACCGAGCAATTTCCAAAATTACTACTACTCTGTGAGAAGACCAGGAGAAAGGAGATGTGTGATGGGGTGGGAAAAGTGCTAAACCCCTCATTTTCCATGGTGGGACATAGGTAATGCCTCAAACCACCAGTTACAGAGCAGCAACAGAAGCACATTTTACTTAAAATATGGATGTCAAAGCCAAAAAGAATCAACTAAAAGTGTTACAAGTGGTTGTCCCAGTAAGATGAAGATGGTACCCATCTAGGACTGCTGTAACGACCTTACTCCTGGATGTCCCTACAGAATGCATAAAAACGCACACTCAACCAGGACAGGACAGGTTTACACACTGTTTTCTGCTCTGCCTTTGTCACAGGAGGAGCAGGCCAATCAGACCTTGGCTCGATACAGAAAGACAGTGCACGAGCTGGATGATGCGGAGGAGCGGGCTGGCATGGCAGAGACTGCCCTGAACAAGCTGCGCACCAGACACCGCGTGGCCGGCAAGGGCATCACCTCCGTGGAGATCATCCAAGTGTCCAAGACAGGTTCCTCCAAAACCCTTTCTGAGGAGTGAGGTCCTCCACCTCCGAGGCCACAGTCGGTAGGTGTGAACGCTGCTCTCACTGCAGGGTTCCAATCTCACCTCCGCAACACCTGCTTTGCTCCTGGTAGTGACCATAGTGCCACCTAGTGGTGCTACCTATGCTTTAAGGCTTGCAGTCTCTAGGGCCCAATTCTTATGCAACAGGAACGCTGCAGCTTCCCCACGCCTCAGTGGCAACACTCCTCTGGATTCTCACATCCTTCCAGTGGGTGCTGTCCACCTGTATCTCAGGTGCTGGTAGTCCTGGTGAGCCCTCTCTGAGTGCCAGGCAGTTTCTGTATGTGATGCCACTTGACCCTAGACCTGGAACACAGGTGCTCAGGACACGCTTGCTTCTTTTTGGGGGGTGAGGGTGGGGAGCGGGGGCTTACTGGGGGGTTGAACTCAGGAGCACTCGACCACTGAGCCACATCCTCAGCCCTATTTTGTATTTTATTTAGAGACAGGGTCTCACTGAGTTGCTTAGCGCCTTGCCATTGCTGAGGCTGACTTTGAACTCACCATCCTCCTGCCTCAGCCTCACAAGCCACTGGGATGACAGGTGTGCACCACCACGCCCAGTCGACACACTTGCTTTTTTTCTCTTTTTCTTTGACATGCTGGGGATAGAATCCAGGGTCTTGAACATGCTAGGCAAGCACTGTACCGCTGAGCTACAGCCCCAGCCCACAACATGCTTGTTTTCACTGGAGAGCCACAGGGATGTTGGCAATCATAGGGACGATGTGTATTCTTCTTTCACATCCCGCACAATAGCATTCTTCACTGGGGATTCCATCGAGACTGGCTGAATTTCAGTTTCTAACGTTAAGAAAATAATCACCCCTGTTCCAGCTACTATTCCTTGAGCACTGAGTACAGGTGGGATTTTAAGAGGACAATTTAAAATAGCCCTTTCCTACTCCCTTTAATTCAAAAGCAATCAAGGAAAAGATATAGGAAACAAATATATAAGAGTCAAATGCCCATTTTAGGCTCTAATTCTAGATGAGGCTGTGGCTGTGCTGTGTGTCCACACAGCCATCCTCAAACATCACCTCAGAATTAAAGGTGCTTGCAGAACATGCACCACAGGACAAGGACAGGAAGATCCAAAGGCAGAGAGCAGATGGGGCTCCGCCCTGTCTTCATGGCTCCTCCTTCCAAATGTAGGTTGAATCTCTCTGCTCTCCATGCGGAGATGCAAGGGAAAGATGAGGAGAGAAGTAAACATAAGGGTCTCCTTTCTAGAATGCCCTTCTTTCCTTTCCTCCCTGGTGAAGGATCATTTTTATTTATTCTTGTGTTATATTTACTTGGCCTTATGTTCTAGAGCAGTGTTTCTCCAAAACATGGTCCCCTTGACCAGTATCATCCAGGTCACTCGAAAAGATGTTAGAAATATCTATGGGGCCAGCCAGGTGTGGTGGCGCATGCCTGTAATCCCAGCGGCTTGGGAAGTTGAGGTAGGAGGATCGAGAATTCAAAGCCAGCCTCAGCAATTTAGCAAGGTCCTTAGCAACTCAGCGAGAACTTGTCTCTAATAAAATATAAAAACAGGCCCAGTGTGGTGTCGTACGCCTGTCATCCCAGCACTTGGGAGGCTGAGGCAGGAGGATCGCGAGTTCAAAGCCAGCTTCAGCAATGGCGAGGCACTTAGCAACTCAGTGAGACCCTGTCTCTAATAAAATACAAAAAAAGGGCTGGGGATGTGGCCCAGTGGTCGAGTGCCCCTGAGTTCAATCCTCAGTACCAAAAAAAAAAAAAAAAAAAAAAAAGAAAGAAAGAAAGATCTATTGGGCCTTGCTCCAGGCCTACAGAACCAGCATCTCTGGGGCTGGGTCTAACATCTGAAGTATAACAAGCCCTCCATGTGACTCAGGTAAGTAAACAAATGTAAGAACCCCTGGGATAGCTGAAATCTGCCCTTCCAGAAACAGAGCCAGGGAACAGAGGTTTCTCCTACTTACACAAGAACCAGGTACATGGCAAATGCTGTTCACTGTCTTATTTACTCTATGAGGTGGGAATAAATATCTCCACTTGGCAGGTGAGAAAACAACTCAGAGAAGTCTGACTTGCCCAGGGTCTTGCAAACCCCATGCTCTGAAAAGGCAAATGATTTGTTTTTAATTTGAATTACTGTGGAGATTGACCAGATTGCCCTCTGCTTGGGATTAACCAGAATAGCTCAAAATCAAGGGCTTGGTTCAGGTGGGGGCAGGCAGGGAGACAGATGGTGGTTGGAGCATAAACATCAACCTGCATGGATTCTGGAGATTACTTCTGGTCTTCTGTTTATGTCTAACAGGGCCTCTCACAGTCTCACCCCTGCCCACCCTGCGGGCTTCAGCTCCTACCACTCTCCAGCTCTCCAGCCTCATCTGAGCCCCTCTGTTGCAGTCATGCTGTGCCCTGAGTCCTACCTCTGCACTTTTGCATGTGCTGGGTCTCCTTTCTGGAATGCCCTTCTTTCCTTTTTTGCCTAGTGAAGGATCAGTTTTATTTATTCTTGTGTTATATTTACTTGGCCTTATGTTTAAACATCTGGTTGAATCATACTTACAGTTCACAATCTCTCGGGATCAACCCTCTGGCTTTTAGCCAAAAAAGTGATAACCCTTATGACATCTGAATTCAGGCTTAGCCTTATCTTACCACTTGGTAGGGAGGAAATGAAAATAAGGCACAGAATCTTTTTCTTAATTTTGTAATTCTGAAATAATAGTTCAGGAAGTTAAGGAAATCGGAGGCTATCTTTTGGATGAATCCTACAATTAACATGTAACCAACTTCTTCTTTTTTTATTTTTTGTACCAGGGATTGAACTCAGGGGCACTCGACCACTGGGCCACATCCCCAGCCCCTTTTTTGTATTTTATTAGAGACAGGGTCTCACTGAGTTGTTAAGTGCCTCACCTTTGCTGAGGCTGGCTTTGAACTCGCGATCCTCCTGCCTCAGCCTCCCAAGTGCTGGGATTACAGGCATGTACCACCGTGCCCGGCGTGTAACCAACTTATTTTAGGGCATTAATCTGATAGGGATCCCTCCTGCTGGGCTCTCACTTGGGTGGCATTATTCAGGAGGCTTCCCAAACACCCACTCAGGTGGCATTTCAGCCTCTCACACCTAAGTCTTAGCTTCCAGGATTAGATAACTTTTAAAGCAGACCACCCTCCCCTGCTTGGTGACTCTTTATTCCTGGGGTCTGCTGGCCTTGGTCCAATTGCTCTGTCATAGCAAGGCTCTGCCTCTGTGGCACCAGGCCAGTACTGCCACCAGTGCCCAGCAGTGATGAGGCTGGGCAACCGGGGTCTGCTCTTCATGTCCTGATCCATCCTTCCTCCTTAGCCATTTCCCCTTGTTGGTCACAGGGCTGGATACATCATCTGTGGCAATGAAATGCCTCAAGCAAACTAACAAATGAGCCAGGACCCTGCCTTCACATTCATGAGCTACGACCGAGTTTAATTTCTTAAAGTGGCATAATATCCTTCCCGCACATATTGACCCAGCTGTGAATTTGGGCTAGGCCTGTGCTCTGGGATTCAAAGGTGAATAAGAAAGAAGGTCCTCCCTTGAGATAGTCAAAATCAGGTGGAACAGTAGATGCATGCAGCAGTCACTACAAGCATGCAGGCCAATGTTCTGTGATGCACTGTTTGCATTTCATGGGAGGGGATCAAATAACAGGAGTGACTGGCTTAACCCAGAATGGCAGGGTAGAGCACTTCCACAGAGACATGACCTGTTCTAGGTCACTCACTCTTTGTTAATTCCCATGACAACAGAAGTGCAGAAATTGAGAGGAAGTTTTCAGAAATTTTTATAGTGATTTATACAATGACATCCAAATACATGATTGATCTATTTTACAGAAATATCAGTCTCTAATATTAATTACAATTTTAAAATTAAAACTAATAATATACCTTAAAAGAATTTTAAAAGAAACTGATCCTTCACCAGGCACAGAAGGAGAGAAGGGAATTCCAAAGAGAAAGCCCAACACATGCAAATGTGCAGAGGGGTATGAGGCACAGTGGCACACACCTGTAATCCCAGCTACTCCCCAGGATGCTGTTTGAGGCCAGTGTGGGCAATTTAGAGAGACCCTGTCTCAAAATGAAAATAAAAAAGGGCTTGGAATGTAGCTTGGTTGTAGAGTTCCGCTGGGTTCAATCCCCAGTACCACAAAACAAAAATGGTACAAAGGGGGATTGTCACAAGGGCACACAACATGACTATAGCAGAGGGGCTCAGAATGAGGCTAGAGAGCTGAAGAGTGGTAAGAGATAAAGCCAGCAAGGTGGGCAGGGGTGAGGCTGTGGAAGGCCCTGTTGGGTGCAAACACACCATAAACTTTGTATGAAAGTCTTACTGGTTTTTAAAATCTAGTTGTGGGATGTAATGAGGAGCAGGTTTTCTCTTTTGGGGAGATACTCATGTCACAGTGGCAAAGCAAGCCTCTGGACCCCTCATGAGACACCACAGGCAGGCTCTTGGGAACACTCTGACCCTCTCAATGGCCTGCGTGGGGTTCAGGCCTACTTGGATGTGCCAAGTCCAAAGAAGCTGTCTCTAAACCCTCACCTCATGCAGAACAAGGCAGGTGTGACCCAGTGGTATCCATGACAAGGAATCCTGTATAGCAGCAGCCCAGGTATCTCGGGGAGTTTGTAGCAAGAAGGAACAAAGATGTCAGAATCCTCAGCTCTGACCCACATGGACCTTCTCTCTCTCCCCACCCCACCCCAGGTGATACAGATTTCAACAGCAGCCCATTGAGAGGAAGAAAATATGGAAATGGAAAGTTGGGTCTATCCTGAGAATGTTTACTATGCAAAGGAAAGTGCAAGCCAGAAAGAATCAAGTGCTGAAGAATAAAGACAGTTATGGGGGAAAATGAGTTTGGGGATGTAACACCAGTCGTAAGAGAAATTAAACTTAGTGTGGCTTCTTTGAGACTGCATCAAGCCATTTGGATAACAATAACAATGGGTCTGTTTTAGTTGATATCCTACATGTTCATGTCAACGACGGAATATGTAATGTCTGTGACCTGGCTGTTCCCTAGAAAGAATTCCTCATGTTGACAATTGTAATGCCTATCCCTGTCCCTATATCGCCTAAATAAAAGAAACATGAATAAAAGATCGACTAGAGCTTGTTTTGTGTGTGTGTGTGTGTGTGTGTGTGTGTGTGTGGTACTGGGGATTGAACTCAGGGGCACTCGACCACTGGGCAACATCCCCAGCCCTTTTTTGTATTTTATTAGAGACAGGGTCTCACTGAGTTGCTAAGTTCCTCGCCATTGCTGAGGCTGGCTTTGAACTCATGATCCTCCTGTCTCAGCCTCCCAAGTGCTGGGATTACAAGCGTGTGCCACCACGCCCGGCTAGAGCTTATTTTTAAATGAAGAAATTTTATTGTTTTTAAGATTTCCAAATCCAAAGGCAATTTTTACAATTGCCACATACCTGATTTCTGTTGTGTACCTATATTCACAGGCTTGCTTCAATTGGAAACCATAATCCCCATGCAGTCTTGGTGAGGTTCTCTCTCCCCCACCCCACTGAAAGAAAATGCAGAGGGCTGGGGTTGTGGCTCAGTGGTGGGGTGCTCACCTAGCACATGCGAGGCCTGGGTTCAATCCTCAGCACCACGTAAATAAACACATTGTGTACAACTAAAGCAAATAAATGAATATTTTAGGGGAAGTAAAAGAATATGCAGAGCACTGAAGACAAACTAGGCTTAGTAAGGCCAAAAAAGTTATAGAATCCCCTGAGGGGTGTTAAGATTTATCCAGGCTAATATCCTGTGAAGCTGATGCATATTCTGCCTCCATGTCTCCCAGAATGTTTGAACACAGCCAGGCCAGCTTCTGGAGGGCAGCTTTGTGTGTTTAGTTCATGGCTGTATCCTCAGCAACACTGAGTGCCAGGCCTGAATTGGTCACACGGTTAGTATGTGTAGAGTGACTGGGTGATAGAATAAGTTGACTTCCAAGGTAAACCCTTTCTGATGGTGCCAAAAAAGTTATTTCTGAGACCTGGCCCCTGATAGTCAATCTCCTGATATCCCTGGTTTTGATACCCAGGGTCCTGCAGATCAACCCTAATGGAAGACAGTTCTCACAGTTCCTCCAAGTTTTCTCTTCTCAAGGCTGAATATTCCTGGATCCTTCAGCCTTCCCTGGTGTGGCAGGGTTTCTGTTATGACCTTCGAATACTCCTTGACCCTGTTCCTTTCCTTGCTTTCTTAGTCTTCAGAGTGCAGCTATAAGGCAACCATGAGTAAAAGTTCCCTGCCACTTCATAGTCCTGGAAACCCTGGCTCTCTGGAAATGGTGTGTCTTCTTCTTACTCCCAGCACTCTGACCTCCTTCCAATAAACTGGCAGAAAGAAATCATTGTTCAGTGGGCTGGGGTTAGAGTTCAGTTGGTAGAGTGCTTGCCTAGCATGCAATGCATAAGGCCCCGGGTTCAATCCCCAGCACCACAAAAAAAAAAAAAAAAAAAAAAAAAGAGGAAGAATCATTGTTTAGAGCCAGACATGGAGGCGTACACCTATAATTCCAGTGACTCAGGAGGCTGAGGCAGGAGGATTGAAAATTCTAGGTTAGCCTTAACAACTCAGCAAAAACTCTGTCTTAAAATAAGAATGAAAAAGGGCTGTGGATGTAGCTCAGTGATATAGTGTCCCTGGGTTCAATCCACAGTACAAAAAAATAAATAAGAAAAAAGAAACCATTGTTCAGGGCGATGAAGGGAGGGATACTATTCCTGGGTGAGTCTCTCTCCATCTTCCCGAGTCCACATCACCCTTGTGATGGTTCTAAACTTGGCACTCTCTAGGCAGCTCCAGAGGGATTTTGTTTCCTTTCCTACAACTGGATCAAATGTGAAAACATTGCCCTCTGGTGGCGGGGTCTCTAACTGCTATGTGTGAATTTCCTGGGAGACACCAAATCAAGAATTTTGGAATTATTTTAGAATTTTAGGGCTAAACAGGATATTTATAGAGTGGCCAGCCCAACTCTCAGTCAACTGGGAATTCTTCATATCATTCCTCAAAAACTGGTAATCCACCTTTTACTTGAACCCTGCCAATGAAAAAAGGCAGTCTATTCCAATTTTGACAGATGATCATGATCAGCAAGTCCCACTTGATACTGAACCAGAACATTCAGGGGATGAAGGGAGTACTAAATACATTGCATTGTATTTTTCCCATTTGTTCTAGTTTTCACCTCTATAATTACTACCTAAGTCTAATCCATACACTCTGCAGTCAGACAGAGGGGTTCCACTTACCCAGCAGTGTGACCTAAAGAAACTTCTCCTATCTAACCTGTTTCCTCAACTATTAAATGAGGAATAATAGAAGCATCTGTGAAGTTTAAATGAGATAACTTGACAAAGCATAACAATTAGACCCTTAGCAACTTTTTCGAGCATTCTGAAGGACTTCAACACTTGTCCTCCTGTGGAGTCTTAATCAGTAGATGACAGCTGCAAGCCTCTTGTGGGAGAAATGTGAGGGACATTCCATGAGGCCTTAGGTCCCCATCATGGGCTGGGGATGCAGCTCAGTGGCAGAGTGCTTGCCTAATGTACTTGAGGTTCCATCTCCAGCACAGAGACCCCATCATTGTCTCCTGGCTGATTTTTGGCCCAATTCTCCCTAAACTCAGGGAATTCCAAAGAAGCCCTTTGCTTTGCAGCAGGGCAGGGTCCAGATGTAGACAGAGTCAGTGACTTGACCAAGATCATAATGGTAGAGAGAAATTTCTGTAGCATGAGTTCAAGTTTCTGACTTAGTATCTGTAAGAAAATTGACTCAGTGACATCTGTTCTTTTCTAAGGATGTTTATTTTCAGAATAGTTTGATATAAGGATATAATGTGTGGCCTTGAAAAATAATGACGTTAATAGGTATTCACAATGATCAAAACCAGGGTACTGAAACCATATTCTGCAGAGAAAATGGACCAAAGATTACTTAAATGGCTTTGTTAAATGTCTTGACTTAGGTTTCAAGGCTGCTATATTTACATTACCAATTGTCTTTCTCCTCTTTTTTTGTGCGGGAGTGGTGGTGGGGAGTCCTTGTAGGGAAATCAAAAGGTTCTGAGTCTTTCTCATGGAGCATAACCCAAGGGTGTTTCCAGGAACCAGGAAATCATCACAAACACTCCTAACCCTCCCACCCTCAAGCTACCAGGAATCAAGGCTGGAGATTTTTTATAAAAAGGTCAACCTTGAGTTAGGGTTAAATCAAAGGCTGGATGGGATGATGTTGGCTATTCTAAGGAACTATTCTTTCCACTTCTTCCTGTTTCCTGAGTTAGGCTAATAAAAAAAAAATGTGTTCTAAGCCGGGCGCAGTGGCACATGCCTGTAATCCCAGCACTTGGGAGGCTGAGGCAGGAAGATCATGAGTTCAAAGCCAGCCATCAGCAATGGCGAGGCACTTAGCAACTCAGTAAGACCCTGTCTCTAAATAAAATACAAAAAAGGGCTGGGGATGTGGCCCAGTGGTCAAGTGCCCCTGAGTTCAATCCCCAGTACCAAAAGAAAAAAAAAGTGTTCTATAGACCTATTGTAGCAATAGTTCAATAAAACTTTCCTATACATAAGTTTTAAAAACCAATTTCTAGCTGGGTGTGGTGGCACATGCCTGTAATCCCAGTGGCTCTGGAGGCAGTAGGATCTCGAGTTCAAAGTCAGCCTCAGCAAAAGCAATAAATAAAATAAAATACAAAATAAGGCTGAGGATATGGCTCAGTGGTTGAGTGCCCCTGAGTTCAATCCCTGGTACCCTGCCCCCCCCGCCCCCCCCCCAAAAAATAAAACAATTTCTAAACACAAGCTGCAATGAAGTCCAAGGGAGAAGTGTTTTGGTGGTGACTATAAAGGGTACTGTGGGGGTAGGAAGAGGATACTACAGGAGAGGCACCCAGTCCAGTCCTGGAAGGTAAAGGAAGGTGTCTGGAGGAAGTTGTGTCTTTGCTGAAGCCTAAGAATGAACTGGAGTTAGGCTCAGAGGGGAGAGAGAGCATGTGGGAATGGAAAGTTGGAGAAAGGGAAGAAATAGGGTGTATCAGCCGAGAGTGTGCTTGGCTGCAGGTGACAGTACACTGAGCCAACAGTGACATCCAACAATCTTACACACCACACCACCACCCTCTGCAGTAATAGATGGTTTCAGAATTAGTACAGTGTGAGAAACCAGGTCTCTACCTTCCTGTGCTCCTTCATCTTCGGCCTTGTAGAAGACAGTTGCCACAGCATTAAACATCATATCTTCCTACAACTATCTTTAACACAGTAAAACAATGTAGGCCTTCTTATCATTCTTCTTTTTTTCTTTTTAATCAAGGAGCATATTTTCCCCCAGAAGCTCCCCACAAGACTTATTCTTGAGTGTTGACCAACAGAAATGGGTCACATACCCATCCCAACACCAATTAGCAGCAAGTAGAATAGTGTTGTCACATGAGACATGGGCTAACTGTGGCTGGGGAGGGCTCAACTTCCCCAAGAGCCACCTACACAAAAGCAGAGAAACCAAGGGGAAAGATGGTGTGTAGATAGCCACAGTGTCTGCCACACAGCAGATTTGGTGAGAGACAAAGGTCATGAGAGCCCTTGGGGACTTTATTTTGAAAGTGAAGAAAATTTGATAGTTTCCTCAAGATTCTATTTGGGTTATGCAATTTTGGTAGGAAGTTGATGTAAGCAATGTTTGTATCACCCACTGCACCACACCAGAGGACACTGGTGTCAATATGTGCTCTTTCAAGCTGTGCCCAGTGGCGCACACCTGTAATCCAAGCAGCTCAGGAGGCTGAGGCAGGAGGATCCCAAGTTCAAAGCCAGCCTCAGCAACTTAGCAAGGCCCTAAGCAACTTAGTGAGACCCTGTCTCCAAATAAAATATAAAAAGGGATGGGAATGTGGCTCAGTGGTTAAGTGCCTCTGGGTTTAATTCCCGGTACCAAAAAAAGAAAAAAAAAGAAAAGAAAACCTGCTTTCTTTGTGGTATTAACTGATCAGTCACTTAAGGAACACACCTCACTTGAAGAACATTCTATAAAATAAATGGTGTGGGCTCTTTAAGACTGCCAATACAAGAAAGAAAAAGAAAGTAAGGAAATATTCCATATCAGATTTAGACAAAACAACTAAATGCAACAAAGGATCTTGGATTTGCTCTAGGACTGAGGAAAAAACTGCTAGAAAGGAGATTATTGGAACAATGAGTGAAATTTGAATATAACCAATTTATAATTACATGTTATATAATTGAATTTTATAATTAACATATAAATTATTATTCTTATAGTAAATAATATCAAATGAATGTTAAATAATCTGAATTTAATCAATGCATTTTGGTTATGTGAGAAAAGGTCCTTGTTCTTCAGAGACACATACTAAAGTATTGAGGAGTGAGGAATCATGCTGTCTGTAACTTACAAATGACTAAACAAATAATAACCATTATTATCACTATTGTGTGTATATGTACATATGTACATATATATGTATATGTATATATGTGTATATGTATATATGTACATATACACACACAAAATATACATGAGAAAGAAAATGTGACAAAATATTCACAATTAGTCTAAGTAAACAAGTATATTGACAATCATTATACTATTCTTGCAACTTTTCTGTAGATTTGAAAGTTTTTATAAAATAAAAAGAAACATATAGGAGGTAGATGTGACATGACTTGGAGCTAGTAATCAATCTGGTGATACCTCGACAAAGTAGAGAGGACAGAATCTTAGGCACAGAGGGTAGAAGAATAACAGGCTTTATACATGTTGAATTGAGAGGCATATAATGAGATGCCATGTAGAGAATTTCAGTAACAGAATTATCAGAGGTTAGAGACAAAGTGACACAATCTGTGAAAGATACCAATCTGTGGGTGATGATGGGAGTCAAGAGCCTGTGAGGTCACTTAGAGGGTATGTCTGGTGGGAGGCAGAATCTTGGCCTCACTGGCATCTGCGGCCCAGGTCCACAAGCAGGAACCAAACAAGAGCCATTGTGCTCATAAGCAAACCAGCTATTTCATTCAGTGTTTTATGGAAATAAATATTAGACTTGCAATTTTCCATTATTTTAAATCTGTCCCTAGAGACGCTCTTACATTGATTAACTTCTCTCCAGGTGTGTAATCACTAGATTTTTGCCAATATCTTCACAATGTGATATGGTAATGAAACCGCTTTTTACCGTGACGAGTTCTTGCTCCCCGAACGCTGAAGAATAACGCCGAAGAAGCACTCCGAGGCAAGCGTAGAGTGGAAAGTGGACAGCTTTATTGAAAGGATAGCAAAAGACTTCCCCCAGAGGGAGAAGGGGACCTGGAAACCAGGAATCCAAAGGGAGGAGAAGCTTTCTCCCTTTTATATCTAAATCTTTCTTTTGTCCCCTCCATGTTCCTTATCTCTGTCCTTCCTAGGACAGGAATGTCAAAAGGAGGGCCCATGGTGGGTGTGAGATTTACGGGAAGGGTTTAGGGCTAGTTGATTAGCATCTAGCATCTCCGTTTACTGGAAGTTGTTTCATTATCATTCCATAAGATGAGCCCTAAACTTGGGAACATTAACCATCTTATCTCTCTTGGAGTTGCTCTGTGATTTTCCAGGACTCAGGCTGACTCCATTTTCCTTATGGACTCCATGTTCTTTATGAAACTCGATGTTAGACCCGATTTGCCTGACTACACTCACTACCTAGCTTTAAATCTGGCTTCAGTAAGATGCCCACAAATGCAAGCGCATAAGGTATACAATATGCCATGATTAGAACTAACTATAATCATTCCAGATTAATCCATTTCTGAAAACGATTCTTAGATCAAAGGAGTCTATTTTTTTTTTTTTTTTTTTTTTTTTTTTTGTGGTACTGGAGATTGAACTCAGGGGCACTCGACCACTGGGCCACATCCCAGCCCTTTTTTGTATTTTATTTAGAGACAGGGTCTCACTGAGTTGCTAAGTGCCTCGTCATTGCTGAGGCTGGCTTTGAACTCGCGATTCTCCTGTCTCAGCCTCCCAAAGTGCTAGGATTACAGGCGTGCGCCACCGCGCCCGGCTAAAGGAGTCTATTTTTTAAGTAAGAAATAAGCATGCATTCCCAGACTGTCCCCAAACTCCAACCAATGTATCCAAACATCACTAAGACCCTCTTTAAAAACCTTCAAACAGTTCTATATAATGTAAACATTTAAATACTAATTACCCAATTATTTAATACTTAATGAACTTCCTGATTATGTTTGCAAGCAGTACATGATGATATACACTCTGGGTGAGAATTAAATATTCCTTCTAACTGGCAACAAATATGTATGGTAACACAACATAGTATGTGTCAAAGATATATAATTGCATGGTGGTGCACCTAGTTCCAGCCACTCGGGATGCTGAGATGGGATAATCATTTGAACCCAGGAGTTCAAGGCAAGCAAGGGCAACATAGTGAGACTCCATCTCAAAAAAAAAAAAAAAGATATATAATGAATGCAATAGGATTTAGCAAACTAAAATAGACAAACAGGGTAATATTAAAAAGTGGTTACTTATCAAATGGTTTGGGTACTGGAGGATTAGGGCAACATATAATCCTTCCACCAGTCATAATTAGAAAAATGGAGAAAATTTGCAAAACATTTATTCAAAGATAAAAGAGATGGGCTGGGGTTGTGGCTCAGCGGCAGAGCGCTCGCCTCGCACGTGCGCGGCCCGGGTTTGATCCTCAGCACCACGTAAACATAAATGTATTGCATTGTGTACAACTAAAGTAAATAAAAAATATTAAAAAAAAAAGATAAAAGAGAGCTAAAAAATGTAGTAAAACCTACCAGGTCAATATCCAAAAGCAAAGAGAACATAAAAGAGTGAGCATTGTCGGGCGCGGTGGCGCACGCCTGTAATCCCAGCACTTTGGGAGGCTGAGGCAGGAGGATCGCGAGTTCAAAGCCAGCCTCAGCAATGGCGAGGCACTTAGCAACTCAGTGAAACCCTGTCTCTAAATAAAATACAAAAAAGGGCTGGGGATGTGGCCCAGTGGTCAAGTGCCCCTGAGTTCAATCCCCGGTACTACAAAAAAAAAAAAAAAAAAAGAGTGAGCGCAGTATTTAGGACTGCTTACTCCACAAGTTACTCAATGATTCTACTGCCTTTTTAATTTTTCCCCTTGAAATAGGGTCTCACTGTGTTTCCCAGGGTGGCCTCAAACTCGTCCTGCCTCACCCTCCCACATAGCTGGGACTACAGGTAAACACCACCACACCAGGCTTACATACTCATTCCACAATAGGTGGTTAAGAATAAGTGATTCCTAGCCGGGCGTGGTGGCACACGCCTGTAATCCTAGCACTTGGGAGGCTGAGACAGGAGGATCGCGAGTTCAAAGCCAGCCTCAGCAATGGCGAGGCACTTAGCAACTCAGTGAGACCCTGTCTCTAATAAAATACAAAAAAGGACTGGGGGTGTAGCCCAGTGGTCAAGTGCCCCTGAGTTCAATCCCTGGTACAAAAAAAAAAAAAAAAAAAAAAATAGGCGATTCTTTTAACAGACTTTCAGGAGTATGGAGACAAAAGTTGGGAGGACCAGGGCCCTTCAAGGATGGGGAGTCAGCCTCAGCAACTAAACAAGGCCCTCAGCAACTTAGCCAGACCCTGTCTCAAAATAAAAAGGGCTGGGGATGCAGCTCAGTGGTAAAGTGCCCAAGTTCAATCCCCACTACAAAAAAAAAAAAAAAAAAAAAAATATATATATATATATATGTATGTATATATGTATATGGGAGTCTTGCTTAATGTTTATTGTATTAGGATTCTTCATAGAAATAGAACCTATCCCAAGTAGACCATATAAAAATAAATAAAAATTTAAGCAATTGGGTCACATGATTATGGAGAATGGCAAGTCCAAAATCTTCTGTTGACATTCAAGTTTGAACACTGGAAGCTGCTGTAGAACCAGAAAGAGATGATGTTCCAGTTTGAAGGCTGACAAGCAGAATTCACTCTTACTCAGAAGGTCAGCCTTCTACTTTACTCAAGCCTTCAACTGATTGGACAAGACCCAATCTAGTCAGGGAGGGCAATTTCCCAAATCTGTTTTATTTAGTATACCAGTTTATGTGTCAATTTCATCAAATTAAAAAAAAAAAAAAAAACCCTTCACAGAAACACCCATAATAATATTTGACCAGGGGCTGGGGTTGTGGCTCAGCGGTTGAGCGCTCGCCTAGCACATGCGTGGCCCTGGGTTCAATCCTAAGCACCATGTAAAAATAAATAAAATAAAGATATTGTGTCCAACTACAACTAAAAAATAAATATTAAAAAAAAATGTTTGACCAAATACCTAGGTGCTCTGTAGTCAAGTTGACACATAAAATATCTGCTTCTGACAAAAAAAGAAACACAGTCACTACCTTACAATGGTTTAACCGATTTATCAACTTTATCATGATGCGAAACTGATAAGGCAAGCACCATCACAACCAGCCCATACTTCAAATTTTGAATTTTGATCTTACCCAAGTAATATGTAGTCCCATCTTTTATTGTGATGTGGGCCAGAAGAGAGCTGCAGCTCCCAGCCAGCCACGGGATCACAAGGGTAAGCAACCAATACTCTACAGTGTATTGTGTTGCTAACCTAGGATGCTTGTTAGGCGAGGTATATTAGTATTTTGTACTTAGAATATATATTCAGTTTATGATGGGATTCTCTGGAAGTAATCTCCATTATAAATCAAGGAGATCTATACGTGGCACTTGGTAAGTACTTATTAAACACTTAATGACTTGGGCTAGAGATGTAGCTCAGTAGTAGAATGCTTGCCTAGCATGCTTAAGGCCCTGCTCCAGGCAAGTCCTGAATCCCTACCTCCGCCCACACAGCCAAAAATAGAGATCTGATGACTTGAATTTTGGCCAAATTCCAATCCAATCCAATTCCATACCAATCTGGCAAGCAACCAAAATCATCCCACAGTAATGTCCAAGTAGTTTAGATGTTGCATACCCTCAGAGGTCCATTTGTTAAAGGCTTGGTTCCCAAAGTGGTGCTCCTGGGAAATGGTGGAATCGTTAGGATCATGAGACCTAGTAGGAGGTTCTTAGTGCCACTGCCATTGAAAGGAACTGTGAGACTCTGGCCTCTTCCTTCTACTTTCTCTTTTGCTTCCTGGCCATGAAGTAAACAGTTTGCTACTCCTCGTGCTCTCTGACATTACCATCCAGCACGTCCACCAGAAGCCCAAAGCAACGGGTCTGCCCAATCTTGAACTGGAACATCCAAAACAGGAAGTCCAAATATACCTTTTCTTCTTTGCTAATTATCTCAGGTTTTGTTATAATGCCAGCCTGAGTAATACAACCACCTTTCCTGATACTTGTTTATTTATTATTATTGTTATTGTTATTATTTTGTTGTGCTGGGGATCAAACCCAGGGCCTTGAGCACTACTCCCTCAATCCTTTCTAATACTAAAATTTTAAAAGGCAGACTTCTCATTTTGGATACTAAATCAATGTCATCACACACAAGTCTAACAAGCAAAACACTGTGATTCATCACTCGCTCTTACACAAGCCATGATGGAGAAAGGTCAGCCCTGCTTGTACCTTTTTTTTTTCAAAATTTTCAAGTCTCAAAACTGGTCTTGGGCTGGGAGAGCACTTGCCTCACCACGTATGAAGCAATGGGTTCAATCCTCAGCACCACATAAAATAAATAAAACATTGTGTCCATCTACAACTAAAATATTTTTTAAAAAATTCTCTGGTCTTGTTTCCTTAGTTTCAAAATAAGGTGGTTAAAAAGTACCATTTAAAGTTAATAATTCTGATATCTGGCTGGGGACAGTGGCACACACCTGTAATCTTCAGGCAGAAGGATCACAAGTTCCAGGCTTGCCTGGACAACTTAGTGAGTGAGCCCTTGTCTCAAAACAAAAACTAAAGCCAGGCGCGGTGGTGCACGCCTGTAATCCCAGCACTTTGGGAGGCTGAGGCAGGAGGTTTGTGAGTTCAAAGCCAGCCTCAGCAATGGCGAGGCATTTAGCAACTCAGTGAGACCTGTCTCTAATAAAATCCCAAAAGCCGGGCGCGGTGGCTCGCGCCTGTAATCCCAGCACTTTGGGAGGCTGAGGCAGGAGGATCGCGAGTTCAAAGCCAGCCTCAGCAATGGTGAGGCACTTAGCAACTCAGTGAGACCCTGTCTCTAAATAAAATACAAAAAAAAAAAAGGGCTGGGGATGTGACCCAGTGGACAAGTGCCCCTGAGTTCAATCCCTGGTACCAAAAAAAAAAAAAAAAAATAAAAATAAAAAAAATAAAAAAATAAAATCCCAAAAAAGGGCTGGGGATGTGGCCCATTGGTCAAGTGCCCCTGAGTTTAATCCCTGGTCCAAAAAACAAAACAAAACAAAACAAAAAAAACAAAAAACTGAAAAGGGCTAGGGATTTAGCTCAGTGGTAGAGTGCCCTGAGGTTCAATCCCCAGTTGGGGGCAGGGGAATTCTGCTTTGAAATTATAAATGGTAAGCTTTTAGGCTAAAATGCAAAATACTCAAAAAGATAGAACCAGAGATTGATAATGAAAGCCTATTATTTTTTCTTTCGGTTTTGTTTTGTTTTTGTTTTTGTCACTTATCAGAATCTGGTATTAATTTGTCTGTTATTCTCATCTCCCAGGTTACAAATTCCTTCAAAGCAGGAACTGTCCCTTGCAGAAAGGTGGTGGTGGTGGGGGGTTGTCTAAATAAAATGCAGCTGGTGTTTTGACTCTGGGTACCAACTCTACATACTGAGGGATTAAAGGAATCCTTGATTTCTACGAATGCTGACTTTCCTTTTGCCAAGTTGTCTTTTGGAGGTGGTAATTTACAATGATCTTTCCACTTTGTCCTTGCTCCCCTATGATCAAAGACTTTGTAACCATGAAAACAAAGTAAAACCAGTGTCTTCCTGCATTAGCGCTCCATGAACAGTTGTATTAATTAAATCCAAAGAACACAGCATGGATCTGAAATTGGGAGTCTGATAAGTTCACTTTTGTGAACACCACCTTACCATCAAGGGTTGGGGTCAAACATGTAAACCGTCAGAGGGAATGAAACAAGCGCTAAGTTAGTGACCTGTAGTGGGATGGGGATGCTGCTCCAGAATTTCTACGGGTTCAAGGGCAGCAGACTGGTTGGCAGTGGGGTCCTTGGGGTCCGTGACAGCTCTTAGAAGCTGCAAGTGCCCAGCAAGCACACTGTCTCCACGTGCTTCGGGAGAGCAGCCAAGTTCCCCCCAACTCTTCTTCCCCGTGGCGCCATCTTGGGAGCAGGGGACGAATGGTCCAGACTGAGGGAGGGTCGAGGACGTTCCTCGGTGGCGAAGGCTCCTGAAGGGAAGCCGTGTCCAGATAGACTGGCTCTGACCCGGGCTTTCTAAAGGGACAAAAACAGTCATTCCTCAGGTCCGCAAGGCTTGAACGACCCCAAACCTCGGTAATTCCTGTCCTGACAAAAGCGCCTGTGAAGCGGTCAAGGCGCCACACCTCGGTCCATTATTCTGAGGAAATTTTTCGAGGAGAGGAGTGAGCCGCCTCACTGTGCTCAGCTCGCACCTTCCAGCTTTTTCACAGCTGCGAGGCGGTGGACGCAGCGAACCAGCTCCGACACCTAGCCCCGGAACACCCCTCGGGCGGTGCACGCCTGGTCTGTGCGCGTGCGCAGAACCCGCGCGGCCGCGCTGCGCAGGCGCAGTGGTCATTTCCGGGATCTGTCAGCCGCTCCCTCTGGGCCTCGGTCCTCCGCCCGCGCCCGCCGGAGCCTGTTCGCGTCGACTGACCAGAGTCCGCGAATTCTCCGCTCCGAGCCCCTCTGGACCGCCCCAAACCCAGGTAAGGGGCAGCAGGGGTGAACGTCTGACCCTGTTGGCCTCCACTGTCCCGATCTCGCCCCTGCTTTGGACCTGCGGCGGCGGTGAGCCGGGGGCTTAGGCCGCGGGGCGCCGAGGCTTGGGGGCGGCCGGGTCTCCCTGCCCGGGCCTCGGAGGGGGCACGGAACCCCTGTTCTCCCTGAGTACCCCCGAGCTCCTGGCGTCCCCCGCACATACAGATCGATCGCCTCTCGCGATTTTCTAGCTCTGTGCCATCTCCGATATCTGGAGGGCCCTGTTTGCACCTTTACTGTGGGCATTTAGCAGAGTCTGTAAAATTGAGTTAAACGGGATGCTCTCCTCCTAATGGACCGTCAGGAGGCATCATTCATCTCTTTCTTTAGAGTCTAGAATTAGTCCCTGCACGCAGAAGGCGCCCCTGGAAGGTTTGCCTCCTATCTAGGGCAGCCTTCAATCCTTTAGTTATTGCAGAACCTACCCCAACTCGAGGAACGTCTTCCCTCGAGTTTTAAGATTCCCTTACAGGAATCTCCCCCAAGTCAAAATTGCACCCTTCTATGCAAAATTGCTCCCGTTCGCTTGGTGGAACCCTTTATGTACGACCGCCACAAGTTCCTGCCCAGACACCACCACTTTGTTGGGTGACCCTGGGAAGATTGCTTCTCTGTGCTTCTGTTTGCTCATCTGCAATAAGATGATTCTTCGGGTTTTTCTGAGAATCAAGTGAACTTATTTGCATAAATCGCTTAGAATAGTTTCTGGCTCAGAGTAGGTGTTCAATAAATAATAGCTGTTATTATTGTGCCCAGAAGGGCATTCTGTGTCTTTTCCTTCCTCTCCTACTCTCACACCCACCCCAGACTGGAGGAACAGAATGGTATCTGATTTATTTATATTTCTGGCCCCATCCTGGTGCTTGCAACACTGTTGGGAACATAGTAGGCACGTAATACTTGTGCTTTAGAATCTTTAATTATAAAACCATCTGTTTTGTAATACTGTGGCTTTGGAGTCTCCCATTTTAACTCATTGTCCAAATTACTGGAATTATCTTAGTTCTGCCCAATTTTACCAACTTTATTTACCTTTTTGGTTTTGGTAGGCCCTGGGTTTTCAGCTATCTTAAAACAAAGGAGAGGTTATCAGTCAGGAGGGTATATTCACCCTATTAGAGAGTGGGTGTCATTGGCTGTTTCCTACCAGTTAGTATTTAGGGATCTTCTGGGATTCATCTGTCTCACAGAGGAGGAGGGATCATTTTGGAAAATTAAAATTGCTGCTTTGGAGGGAGAGTGGCAATAATTGTGATCTAGTTATCTAATTCTCTACTGACACAAGTTCTGCATAAAGAAGGATTCGGAGAGACTGGAATTGGGGCCTGCCTAAATGTAGGGAAGGTGTGGTGACCTTGTTGGAGTACCTGATATTCCTGGATTGGGTAATGAGAGCAATTAGAAACTAGATGAATCACAGTCTTGAAAACTGACCCTAAAGAAGGAACTGAAATTCTCACTGTATGAGTACTTTAAAGCCTCAGTGGAGTAAGGCAAGAATTTATAGCATATGTTAACTTTCCAAGCTACAAGGGTACTCCTAAGGATGGTTCAAAAGACTCCAACCAAAGGAAGAAACAGTTGTAGTATGGGCTGGGCTCTGCACTACGTGCTTTCCCATGTTATCTCATTTCACCCTCCTGCCAATAGCCTTAGGATGTCAGTGGTAGATCTGCTTTACAGATGAAATAAATTAGATTCAAAGAGTGTCTTATTAGTATTGTGTTAAAGCAAGGATTCAAATCCAAGCAACCTTGGCTCCAGAGCCCATGGCTAACCATCTATCAGAATTATTCTACTCAAATGGATAGATGAAGAAAAGAATTGGGGAGTCCCTGGGATCATAATATGCCATAAATCATTTTTATCTCCCTCAGTGATGGACAATGAAAGTAGAAACCTGTTAAATTTAATGTCACCTCCTTTTTTTTTTTTTTTTTTTTTTTTTTTTTTTGGTACCCGGGATTTAACTCAGGGACACTCGACCACTGGGTCACATCCCCAGCCCTTTTTTGTATTTTATTTAGAGACAGGGTCTCACTGAGCTGGTAAGTGCCTCACCATGGCTGAGGCTGGCTTTGAACTCGCGATCCTCCTGCCTCGGCCTCCCAAGTGCTGGGATTACAGGCGTGCACCACCACGCCCAGCGTCACCTCCTTTTCATCTGTTCTGTTTTCTCCTCTCTGGTCCTATTGAGGCAAAGATTTTACTTAAATAGTAACCACAGTTTAGAAATAAATTTTACCCTATAACAGAAAATTTGTTTTTCTTGGTACAAAATTCAGACTATTATGAATATCTTCTGCATTTACTGAATTTGGTAAATACAGGCTATGTTTACTAGCTGCATTATGAAGTTGAAAAATGTAAATGTTGACTTGGCTTTTAGACATAAAATAGCCATATGATTATAAAAGAAGTACAGGCCTGGGTATGTGTTCAAATACAGAACTTGAATGATATAACAAAATTAGAAATGCAATGTTAGAAGTAATTAGGCCATTTTGTGTCTGTTTAACCTCATTTTATGTATTTTATATATATATATATATCAGGTATATATATATATATATATAAGTTGTAGATGGACACAATATCTTTTATTTATTTTTATGTGGTGCTGAGGATTGAACCCAGGGCCTCACATGTGCTACGATCCCAGCCCTGTTTACCTCTTTTGAAGGCTTTTTAATCTTGCTTATAAAACTGAGTTGAAGAATGAGAAAGCCTTTGTATCTGTACCTTTTCAGTTTACATGAAATATGCGCTTTTATTACACATAGATATTCACATTAAATTATTAGTTTGCAGACCAATCTTATTTCAGTTAATAAAATTGTCAAATTTGGCTTTTAAATTAAATTGGCTTAATTTATTTATTTTTGAGATGAGATTTCCGATTGTTGTCCAGGCTGGTTTCTAACTCCAAGGCCCAAACAGTCCTGCCTCAGCCTTCCACGTAGCAGGGACTATAGGAGGCACCAACTCCCATCTTGCTGTAAACTACTTTTAATTAAAGAGATATTTGTGACATTTTAAAAAAATATTTATTTAGGGGCTGGGATTGTGGCTCAGCGGTAGAGCGCTCACCTAGCATGTGGGCGGCCTGGGTTCGATCCTCAGCACCACGTATAGGTGAACACATTGTGTACAACTAAAGCAAATAAATAAATATTAAAAAACATTTATTTATTTAGTAATTGTACACAATGCCTTTATTTATTTTTACGTGGTGTTGAGGATCAAACCCAGGCTGTGCACGTCATAGGCGAGCGCTCTACCGCTGAGCCACAACCCCAGCCCCTGTTTGTGACATGTTGATGTGTTATTTTGAGTAGCTCTGAGTGAAATCTGTTGTGACAGAACAATTTAGGGAAAGCATTAGATATCAGAGATGAGGAGAATAGTATGCCGTGAGTCTCTGAAAGTTTTTATTTTATTTTTTTGGTACCAGGGATTGAACCCAGGGGCACTTAACCACTAAGACACATCCCCAGCCCTTTTTATTTTTTATTTTGAAACAGGGTCTCGCTAAGTTGCTGAGGCTGGCTTTGAATTCACAATCCTTCTGCCTCAGCCTCCCAAGCCACTGGGATTAGAGGCATGTACCACCATGCCCAGCTTGAAAGTTTTTATTTTTATTTTTTTTATATTTATTTATTTAGTTTAGTTGTACACAATGCAATGCATTTATGTTTACGTGGTGCTGAGGATCTAACCCGGGCCGCGCACGTGCGAGGCGAGCGCTCTGCCGCTGAGCCACAACCCCAGCCCCTGAAAGTTTTTATTTTTAAAAAAGCAAATCAAAGCCGGGCGCGGTGGCGCACGCCTGTAATCCCAGGACTTGGGAGGCTGAGGCAGGAGGATCGCGAGTTCAAAGCCAGCTTCAGCAATGGCGAGGCACTTAGCAACTCAGTGAGACCCAGTCTCTAAATAAAATACAAAAAAGGGCTGGGGATGTGGCCCAGTGGTCAAGTGCCCCTGAGTTCAATCCCCAGTACAAAAAAAAAAAAAAAAGCAAATCAGTCTCTGTTGAATTCATTAATTTTTAAAAATTTTTTCAATTACAGGCTTTTGCTTTATTTGTGAGTTGCAATTTGCTTTCTAGGACATGTAAAAGAAAATAATGACTTGAATATCTTACTCTTAGAATAAAATGTGAAACACTGATATTTCTTTGGCAATTCAAGATACTAGATGCTTTTTATTTGAGGGTGCACTTATTTTTTACTTTGGGGTTCCTTTAGCAGAAGTATTTCTTATTTTTTCCACTTATACCATTTCTCCTTTCTTAGTTGAATTTTCATTGTTCGCTTCACAACCCTGGGGTGGGGTGGGGGGGCTCTTCCATTTGTTTTCTACTTGCATCAGAATTGCTCCCTCACAGTTCAGGCTTCACCTGAGCCAGCAGGACTTAAGCGTGTTGAAACTTCAGTTTGTAGTTGAGAGTGCCTCTTAGAAATGCCAAAGCTGGGGAAAGGGAAAGGCTGGTTGCTTTTCTGGAAAATTTCCCCCAATTTGAGGTAATATGGTTACTTCTTCAATAGATCTAGATTTTGGTACCTATAAAATAAAGAATTTTACTAGATTAAAAAAATATTTTTAGTTGTAGATGGACACAATACCTTTCAAATCTAGTGACTTACACATGTGAGGCAAGTGCTCTACCACTGAGCCAACCCCAGCCCTTGATTTTTTTTTTTATTTTTATTTTTTTGTGGTACCACGGATTGAATTCAGGGGCACTCAACCACTGGGTCACATCCCCAGCCCTTTTTTGTATTTTTTTAGAGACAGCGTCTCACTGAGTTGCTAAGTGCCTCGCCATTGCTGAGGCTGGCTTTGAACTCGCAATCCTCCTGCCTCAGCCTCCCAAGTGCTGGGATTACAGGCATGCACCACCGCGCCCAGAGCCCTTGATTTTTAATTTAAGGATATTTTTAATATCCTGCTTTTCATCTAGTTATAGCAAGATATTAAAGAGTAATATGACAAACACCTGCATAATCGTTGCCTAGATTTACCAGTTGTAATAGTTTTTTTGTCACATTATATGTTCTATATTTTTAGGCCCAGACAATCGAAAATAATTAAGTGCTGTGGAGCACACCTGTAATCCCAGCAGCTCTAGAGGCTGAGGCAGGAGGATGGAATCTTTGCTGATGATATAGTTCAGTGCTACATTGCCTCTGGATTCAACTCCCAGAAGAAAGGGAAAGAAAAGGAGGATAGAAAAAAGAGAGAAAAAAAAAAAAAAAAGAAGAAGAAGAAGAAGAAGAGAGGTGGGAGGGAGGAAAGTTATAGAAGACATCATGACATTTCATCCCTAAACATTTCATTATCTTTATCTCCTAAAAGCTAAGACATGTTCCTACCTAATGGCAGTACAATTATCATAATTAGGAAAATAAAAATAATTCCATGTTGTTATGTAATATCTAGTTCAAATCAACATTTCTTTGTATAATGTATGTCTTAGGCTATTTTAAAACATAAAGATTATAATCAACTTCATTTATGGAATTCGGCTTTCATAGTTCTTTTCAAAATCTAGAACAGTTGCTCTCCCGTAGTGCCTTTTTTGTAATCCAGGCCCCTTATTTTATAGAAGGGCACACATTTAGTGTTTTATTAACTGTTTTATTTCTTCTTTTGTTTAGCTAATTCTTGTCCCCTTTATTTCTTGTGAACCAAAAATTAGATCTGGATCTTGTTTGGATTTAGAGTAAATATGTTTGGCATAAATACTTCAGAGGTGGTTGACCATATTCTGAGGTTTCTCCGGGATAGTCCTGTGAACTATTGTCACGTCATAATTATTAATAGTGCCCCCTTTTGCTGGTTGTATGGTCCTGGGTGATAAATTAGTTGTGCTATTTATAAATGATGATGTGCACTTTCACGTTGCCTCCCTTCAAGAGGCCCATCAGGTTGTATTGTTCCACTATCTGTGACAAGAAGTTTAATCACTTGGTTAAGATGGTGACTGCCAGATTTCTTTATTATAAAGGCATGTTTTCCCCTCTTTAACTATTAAGTACTGTATGGGATGATAATTTGAGACTTTGTGAATATCCTGTACCCAGTCTTTAACCCATGGTTTGAAAACCCATTGATGACCCTGTCACAATAAATTCTATACACATTCTCCCTCTCCTGCTGTCCCTCACCCCCGTCCCTCTCCTTCTCTCCCTCTCCTTCTCTTTCTCTCTCTCTCTCTTCCTCTCCCATTCCCTTTCCCTCTCCCTCTTCCTCTCTCTACCTCTCTTTATCTTTGGTGGGGCAGTACTGGGGGTTGAACCCAGGGGTGCTTAACCACTGACCCACATCCCCAGCCCTTTTAAAAATTTTTTTTTTTTTTTTTTGGTACCGGGGATTGAACTCAGCGGCACTGGACCACTGGGCCACATCCCCAGCCCTTTTTTGTATTTTATTTAGAGACAGGGTCTTACTGAGTTGCTAAGTGCCTCGCCATTGCTGAGGCTGGCTTTGAACTCGGGATCCTCCTGACTCAGCCTCTCAAAGTGCTGGGATTACAGGCGTGCGCCACCACGCCCGGCTTAAAAATATTGTAGTTAGAGACGAAATCTTACTGAGTTGCTTAGGGCCTGGCTAAGTTGCTGAGGCTGGCTTTGAATTTACCATCCTCCTGCCTCAGCCTCCTGGGCTGCTGGGATTACAGGCCTGTACTCATGCCCGGCAGGATAAATTCTATATTGGGGATTGCAGTGCTTGTTCTGTTTACTTATTTGTGGTATTAGGGATTGAACCTAGAGGTGCTCTACCACTGAGTTATGCCCCCTGCCTTTTTTACCTTTTTTTTTTTTTTTTTTTGAGATGGGGGCCTTACTAGGGTACTGAGGCTGGCTTCAATCCTGCTTCAAACAACCAAGTAGTTGGGATTACAGGAGAATACTACTACACCCAGTGATAGTTCTTCTTAAGTGATTAACTTGTGACATTGATATTGAGTCTTTTTAAATGACAGTACAGTGTTTTATTTATCTCCAAACATTTCAGGATCTTCAGACAACTAAAAATATTGGTCGCCTTCCATTTTAAGTGCTTTTTTCTATTGTTCATTGCAGCTTTCTGTCCTCTGAAAACACTAAGAATAATGTCCCTGCATCAGTTTTTACTAGAGCCAATTACCTGTCATGCTTGGAACAGGGATCGTACCCGTAAGTATATTATTAATACTGTTTCTTTATTTTATTGCCTTAGATATATTTCATTTGTAAATTTTTAAGGTTCACATATTTCAGTGTCACATGTGAAAATGACATAATATTCACCCTTTTAAAGTGTACAATTTAGTGGTTTTCAGTGTATTCATAGAGTTATGAAACAATCATCACTATCTAATTTAGAATACAGACTGAACATCTCTAATATGAAAATCCAAAATTGAAATGCCCAGAATTCTACAACTTTTTGGCATCAGCATGATACTCAAAAAATTTTGCATTTTAGATTTTTTCATTAGGGATACTCAACCAGTAAAGTCTGTGGAAATAATCCAAAATCAAAACAACTGCAATCTGAAATACCTCTGGTCCCAACATTTTGGCTAAGGGATACTCAACCTGTATTTTTCATTACTCTAAAAAGAAACTCTGTACCCACAGCAATCACTTTCAATTTTCCCCCAAATCCCTCAGTCCTGGGAAACCACTGATTTACTCTTTTTTTTTAAAAATTATTTAATGTTTATTTATTTGTTTTAGTTGTACACAATGCCTTTATTCTTTATGTGGTGCTGAGGATCGAACCCGGGCCGCACACATGCTAGGTGAGCGCTCAACCGCTGAGCCATAACCTCAGTCCCACTAATTTACTCTATCCCTGTGGATTTGCCCGTTCTGGACATTTTGCTTAAATAAGATCATCAAATATGTGACTTTTTGTGACTGGCTTCTTTTACTAGCCTAACTTTTTTTTACATTTTATTGGTGCTTAATACATTATACAGTATGGTGGGTTTCACTGAGGCATATCTATACATATAGAAAACATAATTGGATCTATTTCATTCCCTGGTAGCTCCCTTTGCCCTTACTTCCTCCCTCCCCCTAACTCCTCTTCTCCACCCTGTTGGTCTCCCTTCTATCTTCATGAGATCCCATTTTTCACTTTTTTCTTCCTAGCTTCCACATATAAGTGAAAACATATGACCCTTGACTTTTTTTTTTTGTACCAGGGATTGAACTCAGGGCCACTCGACCACTGGGCCACATCCCTAGCCCTTTTTTGTATTTTATTAGAGACAGGGTGTCACTGAGTTGCTAAGTGCCTCATCATTGCTGAGGCTGGCTTTGAACTTGCAATCCTCCTGCCTCAGCCTCCCAAGTGCTGGGATTACGGGCGTGGGCCACCGCGCCCTGCTTGACCCTTGTCTTTTTGAGTCTGGTTGATTTCACTTGACATGATACTCTCCACTTCTATCCATTCTTCCTGCAAAGGACATAATTTCATTCTTCTTTATGGCTGAATAATACTCCATTGTGTGTATATACCACATTTTCTTTACCCATTTATCTTTGCTGGATACATAGACTAGTTCCATAACTTAGCTATTATGAGTTGTGCTTCTGTAAACATGGGTATACATGTATTGCTAAAGTATGCTATACTAGGTTTTTGGGTAAATACCAAGGAATGCTATAGTTGGATCATATGGTGGTTCCATTTCTGGTCTTTTGAAGAACCTCCATATTGATTTCCATAGCAACTATACTAAATTATATTTCTACCAACAGTGTATAAAAGTTCCTTTTCTCCCTGAATCCTTGCCAGCATTTACAGTTATTTTTATTCTTGATGATTGCTATTCTAACAGGAGTGAGATGGAGTCTCAGTGTAGTTTTGATTTGCATTTCCCTGACAGCTAGAAATGTTGAACATTTTTTCTTATAATTGTTGGCCATTTGAGCTTAGTTTGAGAAGTGTCTGTTTAGTTCATTTGCCCATTTATTGAATGGGTAATTTGGGTTTTTCTGGCATTGAGTTTTTTCAGTTCTTTATATATTCTAGATATTAATCCTCTGGCTGAAGGACGAGTAGTTGGCAAAAATTTTTCTCCCATTCTATAGGTTCTCTCTTTGTGCTGTTAATTGTTTCCTTTACTATGCAGAAGCTGTTTAGTCTGATGCCAGCCTATTGATTGATTCTTGGTTTTATTTTCTGAGCCGTAGGAGTCCTGATGAAGAGGTTGTTGCCTACTCCTGCACTTAGGGTGTTGCCACTGTACTCTCTACTAAAAGTTGTGAAGTTTCTGGTCTTACTCTTAGGTCTTTGGTCCATTTTTTTTTTTTTTTTTTTTTGTGGTACTGGGGATTGAACTCAGGGGCACTTGACCACTGGGTCATATCCCCAGACCTTTTTTGTATTTTATTTAGAGACAGGGGTCTCACTGAGTTGTTAAGTGCCTCACCTTTGCTGAGGCTGGCTTTGAACTCGCGATCCTCCTGCCTCAGCCTCCCAAAGTGCTGGGATTACAGGCGTGCACCACCGCGCCCGGCAGGTCTTTGGCCCATTTTGAGTTGACTTTTGTATAGAGTGAGAGGTAGGGATCTATTTTCATTCTTTTACACATAGGTATCCTATTTTCCCAGCACCTTTTGTTTAAAAAGGTTATCTTTTCTCCTATATAAGTTTCTAGTACTTTTGTCAAGAATCAGATGAATGTAGCTGTATGAGTTTTTTTCTCTGTGTCTTCTAGAATGTTCCATTGGTCTACATGTCTATTTTTATGTCAGTATCAAGCTGTTTTTGTTACTCCTGCTCTGTAGTATAATTTGAAGTTGGGTATTATGGGTATTATGCTTTGGCTATTCTAAGTCTCTTGTTCTCCCAAATATATTTAAGGAGATGATCATGTGATTTTTGTCCTTGGTTCTGCTTATGTGGAATTTTGTGTTTACTTATTTGTGTGTTTTGAACCATCCTTTCGTCCATTCATCCCTGGAATGAACTCAACTTCATCATGGTGTACAATCATTGTGATATTTTTGAATCCAATTTAATAATATTTTATTAAGGATTTTTGTATCTATGTTCATCAAGGATGTTGGCTTGTAGTTTTTTTTTTCCTTGATGTGTCTTTATCTGGTGTTGGTATCAGGATAGTACCGGCTTGATAGAATGAGTTCGAAAGTGTTCCCTCCCTTTTATTTCCTGGAATAATTTGAGGAGCACTTTGAAGATCTGTTAGACATCAGCTATGAATACATCTGGTCCTGGGCTTTTCTTTGTTGGAAGACTTTTTATTGCTGCTTCAATCACATTGCTTGCTATTAGTCTGTTTATGTTTCCTCTCTCCTCTTACTTCAATTTTTTTTTTTTTTTTTTTTTTTTTTTTTTGGTACTGGGGATTGAACTCATGGGCACTTGACCACTGGGCCACATCCCCAGCCCTTTTTTGTATTTTATTAGAAGCAGGGTCTCACTGAGTTACTAAGTGCCTGGCCATTGCTGAGGCTGGCTTTGAACTCGCGATCCTCCTGCCTCAGCCTCCCAAAGTGCTGGGATTACAGGCGTGCGCCACCGCGCCCGGCCTCTTACTTCAATTTTGTAGGTAATATTTGTCTAGAAATTTATCCATTTCTTCAAGATTTTCTAATTTATTGGAATATAATTTTTCAAAATAGTCCCTAATGATCCTCTGGACTTCGGTCATGTCTGTTGGAATATCTGTTTTCTTGCTATTTTGGTTAATTTGGCTATGGATTTATCGATCTTGTTTATCTTCTTAAAGAACCAACTCTGATTTATTGATCCTCTTTATTCTTTTAGTCTCTATTTCATTATTAATTTCAACTCTGATCTTCATTATTTCTTTCCACTGATTTTGGGAATGGTTTATTCTTGTTCTTCTAAAACCTTGAGATGCATCATTAGGTTATTTACTTGGAATCTTTCTGAGTTTTTGTTTTTTGGTAGTGGGGATTGAACTCGGGACCACTCAACCACTGAGCCAGCCCTATTTGTATTTTATTTAAGAGACAGGGTCTTACTGAGTTGTTTAGCGCCTCACTGTTGTAGAGGCTAACTTTGAACTCGGAATCCTCCTGCCTCAGCCTCCCGAGCTGCTGGGATTACTGGTGTATGCCACTGCACCGGCCTGATATTTTTATGAAGCACTCTTAGCTATAAACATAAACTTTTCTCTTAGAACTGGCTTCACTAGCTGGTTGCAGTGGTGCATACCTGTAATCCCAGCTACTTGGGAGGCTGAGATAGGAAGATTGCAAGTTCAAGGCCAGCCTTGGCAACTTAGTGAGACCCTGTGTCAAAATAAAAATAAACAAACAAATAGGGCTGGGAATATATCTCAGTTGGTAGAGTGCTTGCCTCCCATGCACAAGGCCCTGGCTTCAATCCGCAGTACCACAAAAATAAGTAAGTAAATAAATAAATAAAGGGCTGGGGGTGTAGCTTAGTGATAAAGCACCCAAGTTCAATCTAATAATACAAAAACAAAACAAAACCTGCCTTTGCTCTGTCCCAGGGGTTTTGATATGTTTTATTTCTGTTTATATTCAATTTTAAGAATTTTTAAATTTCTTCTCTGATTTCTTCAGTGACCCACTTAACATTCAAGAGTGTAATTGTTCAATCTTCATGTGTTTGTATTGTTTCTATAGTTTTTCTACTGATGATTTCTTACTTCATTCTATTATGATCTGATAGATGCAAGGAATTATTTCCGCTCTTCGTATTTGCTAAGACTTGCTTTGTGGCCTAAAACATGAAATATTTTGGAGGAAGTTCCATGCACAGCTGAAAACAAAATTAATTGAGCTATTTTTGGATGAAATATTCTGTACATGTTTATTAAGTCCATCTGACTTATAGTATGATTTAACTCTGTAGTATCTTTGTTGATTTTATGTCTGGATGACCTATTAGTAAGGAGGTATATTGAAATCACCAGGTATTATTGTTTGGGAGCTAGCTAAGTGTTTATGTTGAGTAGTATTAGATGTACTGATGTTTGGCTGGGCACAGTGGTACACTCCTGTAATTCCAATGACTGGGGGGGGGGGAGGAGCTGAGACAGGAGGATCATGAGTTCAAAGCCAGACTCAGCAAAATTGAGGTGCTAGGCAACTCAGTGAGACCCTGTCTCTAAATAAAATACAAACTAGGGCTGGGGATGTGGCTTAGTGGTCAAGTGCCCCTGAGATCAATCCCCAGTACCCACCCCCAACACACACACACACACACACACACACACACACAAAACAAAAAAAAAAAAAAAAGATGTACTGATATTTGAGGCACAAATATTTACTGTTGTTATATCTTCTTGGATTGTTCCCTTATCAATACTAGTGACCTTCTTTGTCTTTTCTAACTAATTTTGGCTTGAAGTTGGCCTTGTCTGATCTGAGAGTAACTAGTGCTTGCTTTCAGCTTCCATTTGCATGGAATATTATTTTCTATTCTTTCATTTTCAGCCTTTACCTAGAAGATTTGTGTGTGTGTGTGTGTGTGTGTGTGTGTGTGTGTGTGTGTGGCACTACAAATTGAACCCAGGGGCACTTTACCACTGAGCTACATCCTCAGCCCTTTTTATATTTATTTATTTATGTGTGTGTGTGTGTGTGTGTGTGTGTGTGTGTGGTACTGGGGATTGAACTCAGGGGCACTCGACCACTGGGTCAATCCCCAGCCCTTTTTTGTATTTTATTTAGAGACAGGGTCTCACTAAGTTGCTAAGTGCCTCACCATTGCTGAGGCTGACTTTGAACTCTTGATCCTCCTGCATCAGCCTCCCAAAGTGCTGGGATTACAGGCGTGCGCCACCGCGACCGGCTTGCCCTTTTTATTTTTGAGGTCAGAGGCTGACCTCAAACGTGTAGTCCTCCTGCCTTATTCTTCTGAGTAGCTGGGATTACAGGAATTTGCCACTGTGCCCATGAGATGTGTTCTTGCAGGCAACATATAGTTGGGTTTTTTTTTTTTTTTTTAATCCAGTCTGTCTTTTAATTGAAGAATTAAAACCATTTACATTTAGCATTATTATAGAGAGGTGTATATTCCTATCATTTTAATTTATTTCTAATGTTTGTTTCAATACAAATTCTCAGTTGCTTATCTCTATTTTTTAACCCCCAATAATGGGGATTAAACCCAGAGATGCTTTACCACTGATTTACATCCCCAATTTTTAAAAAATATTTGTTGGGCTGGGGTTGTGGCTCAGCGGCAGAGTGCTCACCTAGCACGTGCGCAGCCCGGGTTTGATCCTCAGCACCACGTAAACATAAATGCATTGCATTGTGTACAACTAAAGTAAATAAATAAATAAATATTTTAAATATATATATTTGTTATTTTGAGACAGTCTTGCTAAGTTGCTGAGGCTGGCCTCAAACTTGTGATCCTTCTACCCCAGTCTCCTGAGCAGCTGGGGTTACAGGCATGCAGCCCTGCTCCTAGTTGCTTATCTATTCTTCTAGTGAGATTTATTCTTTCTTGAGAGCTCTCTCTCGGTTGTTTTTATCTTGTTATGTTTGTAAAAATCCTTTAAGGATCTTCTGTAGTGCTGGCTTAATGGTCATGAATTCCTTTAGTTTATGCTTATGGTAGAAAGTCTTTATTTCATTTTTGATTTTGAATGATAGCTTCACTGGATATAGCAATCTGGTATATTCTGCTGGTGGTTTCTGCTAAGGAATCCAGTGTTGTTTTGATTGGTAGTCATCTAAATGTGACCTTGGTTTTATTATTGTTATTGTTGTTTTGTTTTGGGGGGTATGGCTTTAAAATTTTATTGATCTTTATTTTTGGCATTTTAATTATAATGCATTGTGAGGAGTTCCTTTGCTTGTCTTGTCTATTTGTGGTTTTAAATTCTTCCAGTATCTAAATGTCCATCTTGTTCCCAAGGTTTGGAAATTTTTCTGCTATTATTTCACTAAATAGATTATCAGTGTCATCAACTTGGATTTCTGCTCCTACCTCAATGCTTGATCTAATTTATTGGTGAGACTTTCCACTAAGTTTTTTTTATTTGGTTAATTGAGTATTTCCTTTCCAGAATTTCTGGTTCTTTTTCAGGATCTCTCTCTCTTTATTGAAATGCTATTTCCTGTGTTTTCTCCCATAGTTCATTACTTAGGTGTTCTTTTAATTCATTGATCATTTTATCAATCAACCTTCTATATATTCTTTGTCCAGCATTTCTGTGATATCTATGAGTTCAGTTATTGGAGGTTTATGGACCTTTGGAGGCATCTTATTTCCTTGTTTTCTTGTATTTCTTGCCTTTCGTTATTGACATTTGCCCATCTGCTGGAATGGATCTCTTTCCACTGTTATATGAGGATCTCTTTAGTGTGCTGCTTTGTCTTTATTGTGTCCTAAGCCAGGGGTATTATCTCTATGTAAAGCACCTACTCAGTGTGCTGTGATCAATCCTTGGCATACTTTGAGAGGAGATGATGATCAAGTCTCAAGTGCAACTATTTGAGAGCATATATCATATAAGCCATAAAAATGTACTTTAAAATGTTTTCTACAGGGCTGGGGTTGTGGCTCAGCGGTAGAGCGCTCGCCTCGCATGTGCACGGCCCAGTTCGATCCTCAGCACCACATACAAATAAACGCATTGTGTACAACTAAAGCAAATAAATAATTTTTTTTTTTTTTTTTTTTTTTTTGTGTACCGGGGATTGAACTCAGGGGCACTCGTCCACTGGGTCACCTCCCCAGCCTTTTTGTATTTTATTTAGAGACAGGGTCTCACTGAGTTGCTAAGTGCCTCGCCACTGCTGAGGCTGGCTTTGAACTCGCGATCCTCCTGCCTCAGCCTCCCAAAGTGCTGGGATTACAGGCGTGAGCCACCGCGCCCGGCTAATAAATATTTTTTAAAAATTGTTTTCTACAACTCTACTAGTCCAGAAGTGGAAAAGGGGAGTTACATCCTATAATAGGCTGAAAAATTAGTTTTCAAATAAAGTAAAATTGATATTAGACTTATACTATATGGGACATGAAGAAATATAAAAGGTAAAAAAAAAAAAAAGATAAAAACAGGGAAGCAAGAGGGAAAAGAAACAGAGGAGGTAAAAGCAAGGAGAAGGAAGAAAACAGGAGAATACAGAAAAGAGAAAGAAGAAAAAGAAGAAGAAATCCAGTTAACACATTATCTCATTAAAAAAAGAAAGAAAAAAAGAATAGGAGTAGGAGGGAAAGGAGAAAAAGTGATGAGAAAAGAGGGAAACAGTATAGAAAAGAGGAAGAAGAAAAAGGAAGACACAATGAATAAATCCAATTCACATATTACCACATTAAAAAAAAAAAAAAAGAAAGCTATATGTGGTGGGGCACAGTCCATAATCAAGCTATTCAGGAGTCTGAGGCAGGAAGATCACAAGTTCAAGGTTAGCATCAGCAACACAGTGAGACCCCATCTCAAAACAAAAGATAAAAAGAGCTGGGGGGGCTGGGGTTGTGGCTCAGTGGTAGAGCACTTGCCTTGCACGAGTGAGGCACTGGGTTTGATCCTCAGCACCACATAAAAATAAATAAAGATACTTTGTCAATCTACAACTAAAAATTAAAAAAAAGAGCTGGGTGGGGATGTAGTTTGGTGACAGGGCACTCCTGGGGTTCAATTCCCAGCACTAAATAACAAAACAACAACAACAACAAAAAAAAAAAAAAAAAAAAAAAAAAAAAAAGAAGAAGAAGAAGAGGAGGAGATGAGGGAAGGGAGACAGAAAGGTAAAAGCTACAGGTGGGCAGTGCCCACATCCCAGGGGCTTACAGTTGTCCCAACACCATGCGTTGAAAACTGTTATCTTGGCACCTTTGTTGAAAATCAGTTGGAACACAAATATGAGGGTTTATTTCTGGACTGTCAGTTCTATTCCATTGATCTTTGTATTTATCCTACTGTAACTCTGCAGGAAGTTCCAACTTTGTTCTTTTTCAAGATTGTTTTAGTTATTCTGTGTCCCTTGCATTTCCATATGTATTTTAGGGTTGGTCTGTTCATTTCTGTTCAGAAAACAACTAGATTTTGTTAGGATTGCTTTGAATCTATAAATTCATCATCTTTTCAAAACATTTCAAAGCCGGGTGTGGTGGCACATGCCTGTAATCCCAGCAACTCCCGAGGCTGAGGTAGATAGACTCAGCAACTTAGCAAAGCGCTTGCAACTCAGTGAGACCCTGTCTCTAAATAAAATATAAAAAAGGGCTGGAGATGTGGCTCAGTGGTTAAGCACCCCTGAGTTCAATTCCCAGTACCAAAATAAAAAATTATGTCAGATATGATTCACTCTTATTTTAAAATAAATCTTGGTACATGAACAAGGTGCACTCTGAGTTATTGTTGGATGAGGTGAAGACCTAATAAGAGCATTTGATTGGGTTCTCGCACAGTACAACCTGCAGGACAGTGAATCCAGAGCTGCTTCAGAGTGAGCTTCTTTTCTTTTCTTTTCTTTTCTTTAAATATTTATTTATTTGCTTTAGTTGTACACAGTGCATTTATTTGTACGTGGTGCTGAGGATCGAACCTGGGCCGCACACGTGCTAGGCGAGCGCTCTACCGCTGAGCCACAATCCTAGCCCCAGAGAGCTGAGCTTCTTATGTCTTCTCTTTCCACTTTCTCATATAAAAATAGGTTTGGGGAATATTTCAAATTATTGTTAATACAGATCAAAATTTTTATGACATTATAACTTAAAATTTATAATAGTGTCTAGGTTTCAATTTGGATTTGGCTTTTGAAAACTCTGTGCCTCTTAAAAATTTGGAGAAATATATAGCTGTTTTCAGAAAACACTAAAAGTCTTAGGATTTAAAATAGATCTAAATATTTACCTAGTTCCATAGTGTCATCTGTAAGATAGTTATAGCTTTCCTGAGAAAGAGAAGAAAGTGATTATATAGATGGGTAAATTATATATCCTAATTTTAAGAAATCATTGTTTATTAAGAAGAAAAATAATGGATGAACTAGGAAGAAAAACGTACACATATACCAGTAAGAGTTGTTAAAGATCCATTTATTATAATATTTTGACATGGTTCAGGAAATTTGAAAACAGAATTTTATTTTGTGACTCATATTGACTTCATTATAAAGGAAAACTTCCGTATAGTTTATCAGCAGAATCAAGTTTTTGTCCATGACAATAGTAATGGAAATCTATAAGCTGTTTTCAGTATTTCAGAAAGTAACAGAAATTAAGTATTTATCTCTATTAATGTAACACAGGTGAACTAAAATATAAAACATTTTCACTATGATCTAAAGTTATTTCAGCTAAATATAATAACATTGTTTATTTTTTGCTGGTTAGACTCTTTAGTTGACAATTGTATATGTTTCTGGGAAAATGAATTTCTAAATTTAGTTGTCCTACAAAATATTTTAAAATATAGGGTCCAAGTAGAGGACATAAAATAAAAATACCCAGCACACACACACACACAAATAATAGTAACAAAAGAATTTTTCAGGGGTCAATTTGGGAACCACTTTTTCAAAACAGTTTTCCTATTCTGTCTTTTCAAAATCCAGCAGTGACATCGTTTTTTTTGTTTTTTGGGTTTTGTTTTTTGTTTCTTTGTTTTAGTGACAATATCAAGATCAGGCGTTAACAATTATACTGTCTTCTTTCCCCAGAGATTGCCCTTAGCCCCAATAATCACGAAGTGCACATCTATAAGAAGAACGGGAGCCAGTGGGTGAAAGCTCATGAACTCAAGGAGCACAACGGACACATCACAGGTAAACGAAGGTGGCTTGTAGGCTTAACGTGCTATTTCCAAATTAAGCCTCTGTTTAAACGACAAGCCTAATAAAGTACATGGGCCACAACATTCAAAACTATGCAATATTTACTGCATTTTTTTGTTTTTAAAGAAAATTTTGAGAAAATATCAATATTTCCCCCAGTTGTTAAGTGCTTCTTGTGGCCCAGCTGTTACACAGTAGCTACTAGTACCTACTCCTCTGACCAGTTGATGAGACATGAGCACCAAAAGTATACCACTTGAAAAGGTAGACACCATGAAAACATGAGCCAAAACTGTGTTCCCAACTGCTGCAGGATACAATGTCTTCCAGAATTTTCTTTGTGTTGTTTTTGGGTGAAAGAAGACTTTCCAAAAGTGAAAAGAGTAGTATAACAAACACCCATCTCAGATTATCTGCCTCTATAACTAACAATGTTTTTCTTGTATCAGAAAACATTAGTTTTCTTATATCAAGAAACTTATGGGAAAAAGAGAAATAAAATAAGGAATATTATTCCAGATATTGGTAAAGTCCCTCTCACCAATAGTCCTTTTCTGTTCCTTCAAAAGGCTGACTATAATTTGCCATGACATCACCCAGTGTTTTGGTTTATTTTTTTGGCACTGGGAGTTGAACCCCGGAGCACTTTTACCACTGAACTACATCCCTAGCCCTGTTTATTTTTTATTTTGAGACAAGATCTTACAAAGTTGCTGAGGCTGGCTTTGAATTTGTGATCTTCCTTTATCTGCCTCCCGAGTTACTGGGATTATAGGTGTGCACCGCTGCACCCGGCATCCCAGATAAATTTTTTTTTTTTTTGGTACCGGGGATTGAACTCAGGGCCACTCGACCACTGGGCCACATCCCCAGCCCTTTTTTGTATTTTATTAGAGACAGGGTCTCACTGAGTTGCTAAGTTCCTCACCATTGCTGAGGCTGGCATTGAACTCCGATCCTTCTGCCTCAGCCTCCCAAGTGCTGGGATTACGGGCATGCGCCACCACGTCCGGCATCCAGATAATTTTTAATATTTTACATCCATTTTAAATATTTTATATATGTTTGTAAGCAATCTTTAGTACTATCAACTAGTATTTTTAAATTCTACATTAAGTGACATTTAATTCATCTCCTGCAGCTTGCTTTTGTATTTGACATTATTTCTGAGATATATCTATGTTGGTGTATCTAGATCAGGTTTATTCCTTTTAACTTCTAATTAGCATTTTATACCTCATTTATTTATTTTTTTCCTCTACTGAAGGACATTTAGGTTGTTTCCAGCTTTTCCTTATTACAGTGAAGGGCTAAATCAAATATCCCTATACAGATCTCTGTGAACCTAGGTGTGAATGTGAGTAGATGGTACACTTGTTATGCCACAGGAGGAATTGTATTTTCCTGATTAATAGAAAGGCTTAGCATATTTCAGATCATATTAGCCATCTGAGTTTTGGGTTTTTTGATGTTTTTCCCATCCTAGTACTAACGGGGCCCCACCCTGCTCAGCTTCCAATATCAGAAGAGATCAGATGCATTCAGGGTGATATGGCTGTAAACTGTTTTTTGTGATGTTTCTGATTTCTAACTCCTGGCCATTTTTCCACTGAGTTGTTTTTTTTTTTTTTTTTTTTTTTTTTTTTTTTCTTGTTGATTTGTAGAAGACTGCATTTATAGCATGTGGTTTGGGCAGGTTCCAGAATATACATTTTTTTCTTTGACAAAAACTATTAATAAATAGATGGATAGATGTGGCAAGCACAGTTGTTTTATTTGCTCTGTTTTCTTTTTGGTACTGGGGATTGAACCCAGGAACATTCTACTGCTGAGCTACATTCCCCACCCCTTTTTATTTTATTTGGAGTCAGGCTCTTTACCCAGGCTGCCCTCAAACTTGTAATTCCCCTGCTTCAAACCCCTACATAGCTGGGATTACAGGCACGTGCCACCATGCCCTACTTAGGAAACCAAATTTAGATACCAAGTTTCAGGAGAAATTATTGTTTTATTAAGTCAGATCTGGCTATTAAAAAAAAAAAACAAAACAAAAAAACACATTCACTTATTGGACTGTTCCAAGAGAATTTTTGTTCTTTGATCTTTACTATCATAGTTTCTTTCTTATTTCCTGGCAGAGTAATTGACTTGCTCTGAACAATTTGGCCAAGCAGATCAAAACTTATCAGCTGGGTGCAGTGATGGAGGCAGGAGGATCTTGATTTCAAAGCCAGCCTCAGCAAAAGCAAGGCACTAAGCGACTCAGTGGACCCTGTTTCTAAATAAAATACAAAATAAGACTGGGGATGTGGCTTAGTGGTTGAGTGCCCTGATTTCAATTTCTGGTGCCCACTAGCCAAAAAAGAAAGAAGAAGAATGAGAAGTTATACTCCATGTACGTATAATATGTCTAAATACATTCTACTGTCACGTATTACTGAAAAGAACAAATAAAAAATTTAAGATAAAATAAAATACAAAGTAGGGCTGGGGAAGGTGGCTCAGTGGTTGAGTGCCCCTGAGTTCAATCTTCAGTACCCCAGTTTAAAAACAAAACAAAACAAAAAACATCAGGCTGGAGATGTAGCTCAGTGGTAGAGCAGTTGGGCTAGTGTGCACAAGGCCCTGGGTTTGATCACCAACACCATAAAAAATGAAGGGAGGGAGGGAAGGAGGAAACATTTTTCCATAACTTTTCAGGTACAAATTTCTCATTGCCGTCTTGGCTTTTCCCTCTCCTCAAAATGATATTTGCATTTCAGCAGTGATTTTTTTCCTTTTAATCTCAACTAAAAATACTGATTAACTTAAAAATATCTTTGTCCAAGTCAGAGAAAAATTTGCTGTGTTTTTGACATTCTGCATCCTTCAAAAGTTGTCCAGCATTCCCTAGGAAAAAACTCACAACCCACCCTTCTTTTTTTTTTTTTTTTTTTTTTTTTGGTTCCAGGGATTGAACTCAGGGGCACTCAACCTCTGGGCCACATCCCCAGCCCTTTTTTGTATTTTATTAGAGACAGGGTCTCACTGAGTTGCTAAGTGCCTCGCCATTGCTGAGGCTGGCTTTGAACTCGCGATCCTCCTGCCTCAGCCTCCCAAGTGCTGGGATTACAGGCGTGCGCCACCGCGCCCGACTCACCCACCCTTCTTTTTTTTTTTTTTTTTTTTTTTTTTTGGTACCGGGGATTGAACTCAGCGGCACTAGACCACTGGGCCACATCCCCAGCCCTTTTTTGTATTTTATTAAGAGACAGGGTCTCACTGAGTTGCTAAGTGCCTCGCCATTGCTGAGGCTGGCTTTGAACTCACGATCCTCCTGCCTCAGCCTCCCAAAGTGCTGGGATTACAGGCGTGCGCCACCGCGCCCGGCTCACCCTTCTTGTTTTTTACCAGTGATTTGTTTGGGGTGCTTCTGTACAGGTCACCAAAGCAGCATTTCTATTTATGTTGCTGTTGCTTTCCCACGACCTGATTTCTGTTAGGTTTGGCCTATTTTGCTTAAGTTCCTTTGCCAATGGCTTTATGACCTATGAATAAGGACTCTCGTGTCTTTAATTGGAATTTTAGCATTAGGAAATGTTTTTAAGTAAGAAAAGGCTAAGTTGAGGGCTGGGGATATAACTCAGTGATAGAGCACTTGTCTAGCATGAGCAAAGCCTTGGGTTGAATCCCCAGTACCATTAAAAAAAAAAAGGACTAAGATGAAAGACTCCAAAAATAGCCAAAAGTGTGAAATAATTATGTTCTTTTCTTCCCCACTTTTATTTTGGGGTCCTTTGAACTTGGGCCTGTTTTCTATCTACATACTCAAACAGCATATCTTAGATCTGAAACAACTATTGTTGGAAAAATCTAAATATAACTCTGTGACAGGAGACTAAGGATCAGACATTTTCTCAGGAAGATACTAACTGCAGGGGAACAAAAAGAGATCTGAAGTATTCTAGAAGAAAAGACTAGTATCACAGAGAACAGGAGTATGGCCAATATCAAAAAGACAGCAGAATTCTAGAGTTTTTCCTCTGAATTCATTCTTCTGCATTAAATACTTGATTGCTCCCACTTTCACAAAAACTTTTTTTTTGGGGGGGGGGGTTCCAGAGATTGAACTCAGGGGCACTCGACCACTGGGCCACATCCCCTTGTATTTTATTAGACACAGGGTCTCACTGAATTAGTTGCTAAGTGCCTCACCATTGCTGAGGCTGGCTTTGAACTCGGGATCCTCCTGCCTCAGCCTCCCAAGTTCTGGGATGACAGGCGTGCGCCACCGTGCCCGGCTACAAAAACATTTAATATGGAAAATCTTAAACAGATAAAAAACAAAATAGTGTAATCAGCTCCTTATTCTCATTGCCCAGATTCAACAATAAACAAATCACAGCCAATCTTGTTCTTCTAAACTCCCTTTCTCCGTGACTTTACTATTTTGAAGCACATCCTAGATATGTTATCATTGCATATTTTAATGAATATCTCTAAAAGGTAAGGATTCTTCTTTTTAACAATGGCCAATGATTGTTTAGTAATAACCAATAACTTTTTTGTTTTCTTTTTGCTGCTGAGATTGAACCTTGGGCCTCAAATGTGGCAAGTACACACTCTACCACTGAGCTACACCCCTAACTGTTACCGATAACTTTTGAGATCTAAATAAGGTTCCACTCATGATTGTGCTTAGTTGATATGTTTCTTAAGTCTTTTTTTTTTTCTTTCCTGTTTGTAGGTTCCCTTTCTTCTTTCTTTTGCAATTTATTTGTTAAGAAAATTAAGAGGGCTATATATGTAATATGAAATGAATTGCATTCTGCAAGCATGTATAACAAATTAGAATAGATAAATAATTTAGAAAAAGAAAGAAAATTAAGAGGGGCTGGGGCTGGGGCTCAGCAGTAGCACACTTACCTGGCATGTGTGAGGCACTAGGTTCAATTCTCAGCACCATGTATAAATAAATAAAATAAAGGTCTATCAGCAACTAAAAAAAAAAAAAAAAAGAAAAGAAAATTAAGAAATTGGTTTGTGTTCTGTTGTGTTTCCCAGATCCTGGATTTCCTGATTTTAGGCTCATGGTGGCTTACATATCTCCCTGTCCTCTGTGTTTCCTATAAGTTGTAGCTGAAGTTAGATTAAAAGTAAGAAAAAAATCAAATAAAATTTCTTCTCAAATGCAGCATCACAAAACTATAAAATTTTTTTCTAAAAGTCTATAATTTATGGCCTCATAAGATACGAAATTGGGGCTGGAGTTGTGGCTCAGCGGCAGAGCGCTGGCCTCGCACGTGCGCAGCCTGGGTTCGATTCTCAGCACCACGTAAACATAAATGCATTGCATTGTGTACAACTAAAGTAAATAAATAAATTTTAAAAAAAAAGATACGAACTTGATCTTTTCATCTGTAGGTATCTATTAAAACTTTACTTTGAGTCTCTAAGATATAAAACTGAAATATAACAAGTATTCTTCCAACACATCCTTCAGCTAGTCCTACTTCATTAACCAAGAAATTCCAATGTTTTCTATTTTAACAGATGATTTAGGAATAATGATATGATCAGTGTTCTGAATAATGTTTTTCAAAAGCAGGAGAAGGGCTGGGGTTGTAGCTCAGTGATAGAGTGCTTGCCTCACATGTGTGAGGCCCTGGGTTTGATCCTGAGCACCACATAAAAAAAAAAGATATTATGTCCATCTACAACTAAAATAATATTACAAATAAAAAAACAGGCCAGGCGAGGTGGCGCATGCCTGTAATCCCAGCACTTGGGAGGCTGAGGCAGGAGGATTGCAAGTTCAAAGCCAGCCTCAGCAATGACGAGGCACTTAGCAACTCAGTGAGACCCTGTCTCTAAATAAAATACAAAAAAGGGCTGGGGATGTGGCCCAGTGGTCGAGTGCCCCTGAGTTCAATCCCTGGTACCAAAAAAATAAAAAATAAAAATAAATAAAATCTAAGCCAGGTAAGGTATTGCATACACCAGCTACTCAGGAAACTGAGGCAGGAGGATCACAAGTTCAATGCCAGCCTCAGTAATGTAATGAGACCCTGTCTCAAAATAAAAATTAGAAAGGACTAGGGATATAGTCCAGTGGTAGAGTGCCTTGGGTTCAATCCCCAATAATTAAAAAAAAAAAAACTAGTAGAGAGGACTGCAAAATTATCCTATAATGAATGGAAGTAAAGTCTAATTTTTTTTTCCCTCATACTATGGATTGGTACTTAAACACTGAGCGACATCTCCAGCCTTTTTTATTTTTTATATTGAGACAGGGTCTCACTAAGTTGCTGAGGCTGGCCTTAAACTTGCAATTCTTCTGCCTCGGTTTCCCAGTCACTGGGATCACAGGCATGCACCGCCATGCCTGGCTCCCATATTTCCTCATAAGTGATGCAAATAATTGAGCTAAATGGTCATGTAGGCAAGTGAATGAAGGAACTCTTGCATTGTGATTTATGACTGATTGAGGCTTTGATTTATATTCTTTTTTCCATATGAATGTTAAGAATGCTAATTATTAAATTTCAGGGAAATATCCATTAAACATTTATTAATACTATTTCTGTACTTAACTGTGTGAACTTACATTTATAGGAAATACCCCATCAACAAATAAAAAGTGATGGAGTCATAGTAAATTTTGCTTTTGGTATACAACAAACTTATTTTGACTTCAGGATCCTTCACAGAGTTAGCCAATAAGTAAAACTCTTTTTATATTCAGATACATATTAAGATATTTTCCTAGTTTAAATGTAAAGAAACTCAAGGACTCTTTGACAGAACCTGTTTAATGTAGAAAAAGTATTCAGAGCTGTGGATTAGCTCAATTGTTGAGCATGTACCCAGCCCTGGGTTCAGTCTCTAGTGCCAAAAATAAAGAAAGAAGCTGGGCATGGTGGTGCATGTCTGTAATCCCAGTGCTTGGGAGTATGAGGCAGGAGGATTGCGAGTTCAAAGCCAGCCTCAGCAATGGTGAGGCACTTAGCAACTCAGTGAGACCCTGTCTCTAATAAAAATACAAAAAAGGGGGGCTGGGCTTTGGTTCAGAGGTACAGCACTTGCCTAGCATGTGTAAGGCACTGGGTTCGATCCTCAGCATCACATAAAAATAAAATAAAGGTATTGTGTCCACCTACAACTAAAAAATAAATGTTTTTTTAAAAAAGGGCTGGGAAATGGGCCCAGTGTTCAAGTGCCTCTGAGTTCAATCCCTGGTACCAAGAAAAAAAGAGAGAAAGACAGATGAATGTGTTTAGGTTAGTTTATCTGACAGTGACCTTCAGAAGAATACATAGTGAATCACAATTTGTATTTTTTCCTCTTTATAATGAAGATTGTTTTTATTTACCCTGTGTGCTGTTTTAGTTCAATGCCATGTAGCAGAGTGTCAGTTAATATAATGGAATGAGGTCTGTTAATGAATAAAGTTTCTTTCTTTCTTTCTTTCTTTTTTTTCTTTTTTGGTACTGGGGATTGAACTCAGGAGCACTCAAGCACCGAGCCACATCCCTGGCCCTATTTTGTATTTTATTTAGAAACAGGGTCTCACTGAGTTGCTTAGTGCTTCCATGGTGCTGAGGCTGGCTTTGAATTCACAATCTTCCTGTCTCAGCCTCCCAAGCTGCTGGGATTACAGGTGTGCACCACCGCGCCTGGCTTAAAGTTCCTTTCATACCAAAAAAAAAAAAAAAAAAAAAAAATGTAATAAAGGGAAAAGTAAAAGGTAATGGATCTTTAGGATGGGTGAAAAGAATACCCTGCTTGGTTTTTAAAATTTTGCAATTATAAAACTGCATTAAAAGCAGCTCTTGTCCCACTCAGCCTCATGGGGAATCCTGAGTCCCAGACATTTTGAGAAAAAAAAACAAACATCCTTGCCTTTGTGTGAGATGGCGATCAGGGCCATAAATGGGGAGGATGGACTGGGGGAAGATACCAAGCTCACAGATGGCCAGTACTCACTTGCCAGTCTCACACTCAGTCACTGATCAAAGCAGATGACCTACATCTCATTTGCAGGTATTGACTGGGCTCCTAAGAGTGACCGCATCGTCACTTGCGGGGCAGACCGCAATGCCTATGTTTGGAGTCAGAAAGATGGTGTCTGGAAGCCGACCTTGGTGATCCTGAGGATCAATCGCGCAGCCACTTTTGTGAAATGGTCCCCTCTAGAGAACAAATTTGCTGTGGGAAGTGGAGCACGACTCATTTCTGTTTGCTACTTCGAGTCTGAAAATGACTGGTGAGCAACATCAGAGGTTTTCTTCTCTGTAGAATTGACCTTGGACTGCTGTGTTCTTGGTGACATCTGGAGGCACTGTGGAATGCCTGGACTGCAACCCAGGTTCTCCTTATCTGGAGATTGTAGGTTTTTTCCCTTTGAAATTCTCTGTTCTCTCTGAGCATTTCTTCTCATGTGTACAATGAGTTAAACCTCACATCTTTCTCTTATTAATGTAGAGCTATTGTTTCCAAGTTCTGGTCTCCTAACTTTTTTGTTCTGTAAGATGCTACTACTGTTCTCACTCTGTACTGCCCAAATTCCTCTTTTCTTACTCTGATGTATAAATCATAAACTTGAAAGAATTTCAGAGTGCCCTAAGGAATGATATTTTTTTTCCTGGTCATATCCGTTCACTTAAAATATCTAGGATTCTTGAAACTAGCAATGTTTTCCTTTCTTTTAAGCTTATTTGCTAACCAAATCTGGGTTGTGGTATAATATTTTCCTTGTTTAAGTGATTGGTGTAAAAATTTACCAGAATATTAGAAGTGTAATCAAGCTGTTGTGCTTTTTTATAAAGTTCTTGGTTTAAGCCAGTTAAAAACAGGTAAGTTTTATGGCTAAATAACTTTTTTTTAACTACTCCTTCCTGCAAAATTTAATAAGAAAACTGTTCTACCTGGCATGCATTCAGGATGGGTGGTAAATATCCTTCAGCATCAATTATCCTTTAGTATGAAGCTGGCAGTGTTTGTGTTTCTACTAAAAATAGCAGAGTACACATTACTCTTTGTAGTGGAACTGTTTGTGTTCTGCTAAAACAGTAAAAGGAACAGATTATCACATTACATATGTCATCTTATAACACTGCGGAAATGTTTATTCTTTAGAAAGAAAGTCTTGAGAATTTGCTAGAAGTAATTATAACATGTATTTTTCTTTCAGTTATGTATAAAAAGTATGACATAATGTCAAATGCTAGAAATCTTTCAGAAGGTGTGTAGTAATGAGTAGATAAAAACAAACTTCATTAATATTCCTTTATGGCTGAACTTTGGGTCAGAGATTACTAGTTGACATTAATTTTAATTAATTTATATAGGAAACTTTTCCTCCTAGCTAAACTTTAACCATGGTAATCGTTTACAATTTTATTCATCAAGAGATGCTCTCAAATATAGGTCATTTGGACTTTACTGTGGCAGAAGATATTGTCTTTGAACAATTTGTATATTCAGGGCAGTTTCTCAGACATATAATAGTTCACTGGTATGATGTGAGAACTTTAAAACAACTTCTCAGAAGCCTAAAATTCAGTCATTTGAACTACTTATTATTTTTCTTGCCATTCTTCCCTTAATTGAAAAGAAAAACGGCACTGAAACAATTCAGAATATCATCTTTTTGAGACTGAACTTGTTATTAGATACGTTTCCAACAAAGATGCTGTAGAACAGTAATCTAGCATTCAAGGGAGGCATTTGGCTCCATGTTGTCTCAACTCGAACAACTAGACATGGTTGGCTTTTAAACAGCAGTCTGGTGACAAAAATTGATTTAGCAAAGTCAAAATAATGAGTGATTTTAGACATAAATAATCTTTTTTGAATGGTTCTAGAGAATTAGAGACTAATCCCCAACAAGAGGTTCTCCTAATTTCTTGGTTGTGATTTCTCTGGGGGGGGGGGGGAATAAGAATTTTTTACCTTCATGGAGACATGTTAAAGAAATTAAGCTTGCAACCCAAAATTAACCCAAAATATGATAACAAATCACTGAACATTTATTTTTTTATTTATTTATTTTGCAGTGCTGGGGATGAAACCCAGGGCCTTGTACATGTTAGGCAAGAGCTCTACCAGTAGCTACATCCCCAACCCCCACTGAATATTTATAATAAAAATTCAAGTAACTTCAAACTTCAGTTTTGACTTGGAAGGTTAACATCACGTGTGATCTGAAATCCTGTTGGGCAGTACCAGAGTTCATCAGGTTCTTCTCTGTACTTCAGAAATGCACCTCCTCTCTGGCAGGAGACTTGGTAGGCAACGTAAAAACCACGCTTAGGTGTTTCCGCCTGGCACGTTTGTGCCCATTTGGGGACTGTCGCCTGATGGCGTGGATAAACTAACATAGGATTTCTCCTCTTGTAGGTGGGTAAGCAAGCACATTAAAAAGCCGATCCGCTCCACGGTCCTCAGCTTGGATTGGCATCCCAACAACGTTTTGCTGGCAGCAGGATCATGCGACTTCAAATGCAGGTGGGAACAATTGAGAGTTGATAGACTTGAACCATTCATTGTTTGTGCTTCAGCAAATATTTGTAAGGTTTCTTTTCTGTGTAGGGTTTGGCTGGGCGCTCTGAGGGCCTCAAAAATGAAAGGAAGTTGTGATCTAAAAAAGGAGCTAGTGCACAGTAATTAAAGGAGCAAGTGCGTAAGTCACCGAGACAGACGGCTGTGAACTTGGAAGTGGAGTAGGAGGGAGGAACGGGCAGGGCCAAGGAAGTCTTTCTTACATGGAATAGCCATGGTTTCAAGTAGAGGGTGAGCTGCTGTCTCTGTCCATCAGTCTTTCCCTTTCTCTCAGCCTGTCCTTCCTGACTACAGTATTATTCTTCATTACATATTCCACACAGCAGACTCAGCAGATTCCAGAATGAAACTAAGCTTAACAAAACAGAGCTAACCGGCACACTGCTGGGCTATTACTGCGCTGTCCTTTTCAGTTAAAGCTTTTTATTTGCCATTAGTATGAAGCTAGAAGAAAAACAGCCACTTTGCTAAGAGCTTCAAGGATCACACCATGTAATTGCTTTTTAGAAGTGGTTCTTTATCGAGAGGGCTTTTTCTCCCTTAATGAAAAGAAAAGCAAGTAAATGTTGCTTTGTGTGGACTACTTGGCTGGGAATCGGGATGTGCATGTCTTCAGTATCTATGTGGAAAATTCCAGAGAACCTGGCCAGTGATTTTTACAAAGGAATACCCAAGTTTTAAAAAAGGGGATGTGTGTGGTGAGTGTGGCTATAAGAATATTCTGGAGTTTTGTTGTTTGTGATCTGTTATCCAGAGTCATCCTAACTCCCTTGGAAAACAGAACCAGGTGGCACTGCACTGTACCACCTGGATTTTTGTGATGTGTCTAAAAGTCTATTTTTGAAAATAGATTACAGTTCTCTTATTAATATTAATGTCCACAAACTTTTCTTTGACTTACAGTCCTATGGGTTGGGTCTGTTTAAGAACCACTAGTTCTGGGTTGTTTTGTTTTTGTGGTGCCAGGGAGTGAACCCAGGGCCTAGTATGTGCAAAGCAAGCGATTTACCTTTGAGCTGCCTCCCCTGCCCACCACCAATTCTCTCTAAGCCTCTTAAGCAGTCCCCATTGTGATGCTGAGTTGAGCGACTAACTTACAGATCACTCACTGGCCTCTGCCTCACTGCCATTGTCATTTGGGGTTGGGGTTATTTTGGAGAGCCTTTAGATTCAGCAGTTTATTTATTTGGTACCAGGGATTGAACCCAGGGACACTTTACCACTGAGCCACATCCCCAGCCCTTCTTATTTTTTATTTTGAGACAGAGTCTCACTAACTTGCTGAGAATTTGTGATCTTCCTGCCTCGGCCTCTAGAGAAACTAGATTCTAGGCGTGTGCCACTGCGCCGACATAATGGAGAAATTTTCTAAAAAGAAAATGTAGGTGAGCATGGTGGTCCCTGCCTATGATCCTAGTAATTGGGGAGGCTGAAGCAGGAGAATTAAGTTCTGGGCCAGCCTCTTCAACTTAACAAGATCCTGTCTCAGAATAAAAAATAAAAAGAGATGGGGATGTGACTCAGTGGTAACGCACCCCTGGGTTCAATCCCCGGTACTGGGGGCAGGGTGGGGGACCAAAGAGAAAACAAACTAGAAATACCATTAGAGTACAAAAAAGACTCAGAGATAAATTTTCAGCTGTTTTTTGTATCTTCCCCTTTTTAACTCTGGGCCCAAATATCTCTTACAGAGTTTCATGGAATTAGATAAAGAGAGTGAGTTAGAAAAAGACTTTGGACCACATATGTGAATGTCATAGTGAATCCTGCCATTATTGCATAGCTATAAAGCACCAATAAAAACAATTTAAAAAAGAGAGAGAGCTAGGTGTGGTGGCACATGCCTGTAATCCCAGCAGCTCAGGAGGCTGAGGCAGGAGGATCTTGAGTTCAAAGCCAGCCTCAGCAACTTAGTGAGGCTCTAAGCAACTCAGTGAGACCCTGTCTCTAAACGAAATACAAAAAAGGGCTGGGGATGTGGCTCACTGATTAAGCGCCCCTGGGTTCAATCCCTGGTACAAAAAAAAAAAAACACAGGGAAAAAAAAAGACTGAGAACACTTGGCTGTGAAAGACCACCTTCCTCTCAGCCTGTCCTGCCACAAAGACTGAGGGTCAGGGGAGCCAGCCCAACACCTGGCAGTGCTAGGGATCCTGCCTACTCTTTCTCACTGGCTTTCCTTGGTTTGTCTCTGGGTCTCTCTCTCTGTCTTTAAATGAGCTAATGCCACTCATACGTTGCAGAGTGGCACATGGTTTCCTCTCTTCCTCTATTGGCTGGGCCTCCTGGAATACTGTGTTGAGAATGATGCTGAAGTAGACAGGAAAGGCTGCTGTGGTCATTTAGCAAGGTCCAACATGGGCAGGGAAGGGGAGGGATCTCAAGGTCTCCCCAGAATGTGCAGTCCATGTGGGGAGGGCTTTGTGTTCATTATGGTAGAACGTGCACTTAGAGTCTGGTTCTCATTGGTACTCCGTGTCTGCACAGACTTGATCAGATTTGAATTGGCCTGTAGGCAGCTCTTTGAACCACAGTGACTTGAGGGGTTTGTGTACCTGAACTTGTCTGTCATGTTTTGTTCTTTGTGCAAGCCAACCTCTGTGTTCTTATGTGGCTGCCTGTGGCCATTTCTATATACATATATTTTCATTTGCTTTTTCCCTCTCTCCCTGCCCCTTAAACCATAGAGTGTTTTCTGCCTACATTAAAGAAGTGGATGAAAAGCCAGCCAGTACGCCCTGGGGCAGCAAGATGCCTTTTGGTCAGCTGATGTCAGAGTTTGGTGGCAGTGGCACTGGCGGCTGGGTCCATGGGGTCAGCTTCTCTGCCAGTGGGAGCCGCCTGGCCTGGGTCAGCCACGACAGCACTGTGTCTGTTGCTGATGCCTCAAAAAGTGTCCAGTGAGTATTTATTTGCCTTGTGTAGACAGGGGAGCAGAAGTGGAGTCTCTCACCACCCAGGAAAGGGTACCTTTCCCTGAGAAGTACAGGACACAAGAATAATCACAGCTGAAGGGATGTGGCTTTGTGGCAGAGCACTTGCCTAGAATGTGTGAAACCCTGGGTTCAGTCCCTAATTACTGCCCCCATCCCCACCCCACCCCCCAAAAAAAAAATCCCAGCTGAATTGCAAGCAGCCTTTAAAGTTACAGGCCCATATTTAAATGATGAGTTTGGGAAACATACAAAAACGTTAGGTCTTCCTGCCAGAAACACTAATTAATAGAAGTACTGGCAGTGAGTCCTTTGAAGAACCTCCTGGTTTGCTCTGATAAGGGTGCCTTTGAAATGGCCAGTTAAGTGTGTTATTCTGAATTCCTTATGTCACGTCAGTGTCACTCATTGGCCTTTAGTTAATTAGGAGATATGTTCTTACTCTGTGTTGTCAGCAAACAATTCCTTCTTCATGCCACCTCTGGTGTCTGCTGGAAGAACTTGAATTGCAGTGACTCACTTGTGAGTGGGTGCCTGCTCAGCCTCACAGCACCCTGTTAGACATCAGAGTTCTTATTTGTGCCAGGCACCATGGCGCACACCTGTAATCCCAGCCACATAGGAGGCTGAGGGAGGCCAGCCTCAGCAACTTAGCAAGACCCTGTCTCAAAATAAAAAAGGGCTGGGGGCTGGGGTTGTAGCTCTTGTGGTAGATCACTCACCTAGCACGTGTGAGGCCCTGGGTTCAATCCTCAGCACCACATAAAAATAAATAAGTAAGTAAGTAAAAAAAGAAAAGGCTGGGAATGTGGCTCAGTGGTTAAGCACCCCTGGTTTCACTCCCTGGTACCAAAAAACAAAACAAAACAAAAAAAACTCTTATTTGCTCATTAAATCATTAAGTGCTGGAGGAAGAGACAAGACTGGAATCCCTTTCCTCTTATGAGTCTTTGGTTGTCACTGCTGAGTCCTTTTCCACTAGCAGCTAAAGGCGCTCACTGTAAAAGTCTTGAGACTTTGAGACCTGCCTGCAGGAGCCCGGCAACACCTGCCAGCCTATCTGTGGAGAATCAGTCATGTGAATGACCCTTACTCCCTTGGCTACACAGTGGTAGTGAAAAATGACATTTCTGAGATGATGCTGTCTTTCCTGATTGGATTTAATATGGGTATTTTCTTAATCTTATTAAGTTTTGGGAGGTTTTCATAATTGTTGTTATTGGTTTATTTTTTTGTGGTGGTACTAGGGATTGAACCCAGAAGTGCTCTACCACTGAGCTTTATCCCCAGTCCTTTTTAAAAATTTTTATGTTGAAACAGGGTCTCACTAAGTTGCCCAGGCTGGCCTCAAACTTGCAATCTTCCCTCAGCCTCCTGAGTAACTGAAATTATAGGCATGACCCACTATATGTGGCTAACTTTTTTTTTTAAAGATCCCACCATTTAAAAATAATAATTAAAAATAAAAGATCCAGCCAGGCGAGGTGGCACACGCCTGTAATCCCAGCACTTGGGAGGCTAAGGCAGGAGGATCTCTAGTTCAAAGCCAGCCTCAGCAATGGTAAGGCATTTAGCAACTCAGTGAGACTTTGTCTATAACAAAATACAAAAAAGGGCTGGGGATGTGGCCCAGTAGTTGAGTGCCCCTGGGTTCAAAAACATTAAATAAAGACCCCACTGTTATAAATATAGCCTTCCAGAAGATTTTTGTACATGTATAGGCACTTATTTATCTTTTCATTTTTCACACAATAGGATTATGTTCTATATTTTGTATAGTAATTTGCCTTTTAGAATTCTGGAATATTTTGATGTCAGTGTTGATTTTTTAAAAAATATTTATTTTTTGGTTGTAGTTGGACAAAATACCTTTATTTTAGTTATTTATATGTGGTGCTGAGGATCGAACCCAGGGCCTCACACGTGCTAGGCGAGTGCTTTA